>CM040125.1:132309447-133509447 GCA_022559845.1 Amorphophallus konjac
AGAAGGCGAGGCTAGACGTGATGGGATTTGGTACCTTCCTTCGGATCGAGCCGATCCAGCTTGACCTAGTCCTGATCCAAGCCTTGTGTGAGAGATGGGACCCAGTGAGCCGGGCATTCCTGATGCCCTGGGGGCACATGGTGCCCAGCTTGGAGGATGTGGTCCGGATCACAAGCCTGAAGGTAGAGGGCGAGGCAGTGACCGGAGTCACTTACGTGGACTACAGAGAAGGTGCCCAGAAGTTACTGGGTTTGGACCTGGATGGTCAGAAAAATAGGTTGGTAGCTAGGGCGTCCCTGATGGATGCATTAGGGCTCACCGACACTCATCGGCGGGACGATGAATCCTCAGAAGAGTTCATGGAAAGGATAGAAATAGGATGCCGCGCCGTGTACTGCACAGATTTCGGCGACTGGGAAAGATGCAACATAGATTTGAGGAGATTTCTACTCTTCCTTTTGGGGAGATTGATACTGAGCTCGAAAGGGGACGGTATCCAATGTTGCTTCCTGGAGCTGCTGTCAGACCTTGAAAGATTAGGGTATTATGCCTGGGGAGCCGCCATGCTGGCACACTTGTTTGTAGGCCTATTCCAAGAAACGGATCGTGAGATGATTGTGAGTGGTTTCACACCATTCATCCAGGTATTTTTGGTTTTGCTTGTTTTGTATTTTTTTTTGTGTTTTTGCAAAGTTCTGATGGCCTACGCCGAGCAGCTGTGGAGCTATTATTACCTCCCTATGGGGAGAGCTCGGCATTGGCGACCTGCGATGGTGCCGCTAGCCAGGCGGTGGGAACCCATCATGAGTGCGGCACCCCTAACCTACCAACTGATGGTGCTAAGGCGGGAGCTACAAGAGTTCCCTGTAGCGATGGTAAACTGGAGACCCTACTCAGACATGGTCGATGCTGACCAGCCGTGGGTTCTAGCAAGTCGTGCCCGGTTCGGACGGGAACTATGGATGCACTGCCTGAATGAAATCGAGTCGCTTCGGCTACAATTAGTTATGAGGACTTTAGGACTGGCTCAAGAATGGGTGGATTCAGTTGCGCCACCTCGTGTCGGGAGAAAGACGAGAGCACCGGCGACCTGTATTGACTGGCGCGTGCGATTCCCCGAACAGTACAAAGATTGGCAACGGGGTGGCATGATTGTAGAATCGCAGGCGCGGGATAGCGAAGACTACTTGCGTCTATATAGGATAAAGTACGCAGAGTGGCTCCAACCCCGGGGACTTGTGGAGGTAGGTTTCCCCTTTTTCTCTTTTCTTCTTTCTCCTTTTTTTGGTTTTCTGGTGAAAATGCTGACTTGTAAGGCTGCAGGATGTCCGGGATGCCATGATAGCGAATTTACGAACTCGCTTGGCAGAGATGGAACAACAGTTGGGCGATGCCCGCGGAGCTACGAGCGCCTTGGTAGGTGTACAGTACGTTCCTAATTAAAACCCCAGATTCCAGATGTTGGCTGCTAATTCACGCGGTCGTAGCATGCCCAGATTGGCGCGGCTTCCCCAGCGATGCGAGTGGGTGGTGCCTCTTCCAGCTTGTGGATTCCCACCTCAGAACTTGACTCGCTTCATGAGCAACTTGCTCATGCCACGCAGCGTGCCGCAGAGGCAGAAGGGATGCTCTGTATACAGGTAAAAGTTTTAGTGTTGGGTTCTCTTGGTTTACGCCTTATCACGTATCTGAGATGGTACATTTGGCAGGAAAAGGAGACGGAAGGAGCGCTTGCCCAAGCTGCGCAGAAGGAGGCTAGGATAGCAGAACTGGAGAGGGAACTGTGGCGTCATGCTGATGACGAGTCCTCTAGGGATGCCGTGGAATTGAGGATCACTCTCCAGTTGGAGAGGGAAGACCGTGAGAGAGAACGTGCAGAGAGAGAAAGAGACGCGGAGAGAGAAAGAGCCAACAGATTGACTGAAAGGGAGGAACGAAGGGTCATGGAGGCCCAACTATTCAAACTCCGAATCAGCCTTGGCCTTGCTGAACAATGGCTGAGAGATGGTGAGGAGCGCTACCGAAGAGCACGAGAGCGTGGCTTTCGTGTTGGTAGCTTCTCTACTGCTTCCGTAGATCAACGCCGGGATGCGGGAATAGGAAGAGGAGTACAGAGCGGTAGGAGTACTGCTTTTTGTAGTTGGGTAGCACCTTTGAGAGTGTTTTGTCCGGAGAGTAGTGGGATGAGTAATGCAGAGAGAGAGGGCCGAACTTGATGGAATTTTTTTTTTGTTTTTGGAATAAAATACAAGGTTCGGTTTGTTTGGTTTTCACCTTTACTCCTGTTGCCTGAATCCCTGCACACATCACTGAAACAAACAAATCAGAATTTCTGTTCTGACTTGGCCCCTTGCTCAATAAGCAAATGGTCACTGTGACTGTCCTTGATAACTGGTCAAAGGGCCAAGCCTTTATTTAACGAAGGCAAGGGAAAGATGCGGTGATGATAAATGCGACAGGCAAGCACACGAATGCAAGCGGTATTAAAAGTGAGATGCTGCACGCAAATGTAATCATGCAAAATTGATTTGTTTTCTTTTTTATATTTGATATTTTTTGTTTTATCATAAAAAGATTTTTTTGTTTGCAAATATGTGCATTTTCTCTTTTCCATTTTTTTTGCTTTTATCATTTCAATTTTTTTTATTGCTAACGCCCGGCAAGCACCCAAATGGCACCTAACCTACGTGAGACAGGGGTTTCTTACTAACCTCCCAGGTATCCTAAGTGCACATCTAGGTTGATTTGGGCCTCTAGACCCCTCGAATGATGATCCCGCCGGCTAAGACTTACCCTGATGATAATACCGTCATGCCATGCTTAGGCTCCCAGTCGCTTCTGACCACAGGGATTCACCCAAAAGGTGTTTGAGGTAAATGATTTGCCCGACCCGGGTCTGTTTCCTCACAACTCTAGATGGTATAAGATGGAACACCCTGGAACCCTAACGACCAACCGCGCGACGCTGACCCGGAATCAGACGCCATCGCACCCATAGGTGACGCGCTTGCATTGGCCTAAGCCCGAGGTTAAACAAGAAGACATCAATGTGGTAAACAGGGGTCTTGACCAGCCAGAAACACGGAGACTCCTTCGCAGCGATAGCTTTTGCTTTTCAAAGTGGGCAACCAAATGTGTATATTAAAATAAGGTCGCAGACCCTGGGCAGTTTTCACCTTTCAGAAATTCCATCGAACCTTCATCTTTAGAGGGAGAAGGAAGAGTGTAGGGGATAAACCTCCTGAGAGGACCGGCAAAGCCGTTAACCCGGCGAGCGAATAAGGGCCCATTAACTCTTTTCTTTCGGACAACTTCGGACTAAATCTCGAGCATTTACATTCCACGGCCCCTTTTGTGGATTCAGACTTTTGCTTTGAGGGGTTCCGTTTATCGCAATAGGCACGGTCACGACCAGACTTTTCTCTTGATTTTGACTTTGTATTTTTTTTTGTGAGGGAGATATAGTCGTTTGACGTTTGTGGGCTCCCTTTTTTTATGCCTGCAGGGACACTGCCCTCTTCTCGTGCACTGATCGATGCTCGAGGAAATGGATCCTACTCTTGCCCTTGGGGTTTGAGTTTCGGTTTCTCATGCTCAGCGTTTTAAGGGCGTCGACTGTCTCATTTGGTCGAAGAGAAAAGAATAAAGATTACATCTTCCGGAGATCTTCTAGGTGTGGCCCTACCGTAGGTGATGCTACCAACTTTTTTGAATAAAATACATAAGTGAACACATGTTAGCTTCCTTCGAGCGAGCATAGGCCGACGTGGCCAGACAAGGGTCTCCACGGTTCTGGCAAACCAAGACCCGGTGCCTACCAAGCCTTAATGGGCCCTATCCTAACATGAAGGTTAGATGCAGGGACTTAACTACATGGTGACTGCCAGGCATCGGCATTTTGAATTTTTCATATTTTTAGTGGTTTTCAATATTTCTTTGTTTTTGATGTTTTTTATCTTTTCATCATTTTTTTTTGTTTTGTGCTAAGGGTAGTATTTCTTAAGATAAAGCCCATTCCAAGGGTGGGATAACTCGGTCCCTTCGGCGTTGACTAGCTTGTAGGCGTTGCCAGGGTACACGGCTTGAATTACAAATGGTCCTTCCCAATTGGGTTGGAGCTTAGAACGCGGCCCTCCAGGTTTGACAAAAATTCTTTTTACGACCATCTCACCGACTTTGAATTTTCTCTCAACGACTTTCTTTTGGTAAAAGTGAGCGAGTCTATTTTGATACACACGCGCGTGTTCGGCGGCGGCCAGCCGCTTCTCATCCAAGAGTTCCAACTGGGCGAGGAGTGAATTACGACGATCGTCGAGGGGAAATTTCTCGTCCAATTGTACCCTGAGAGAAGGGATTAGAGTCTCGTATAGGACTACCGCTTCCATACCATAAGTAAGGGCAAATGGAGTCTGCCCGGTGGGGGTACGGATTGAAGTGCGATAGGCCCATAGAGTTTCGATAAGCTTTTCTGGCCAGTCTGAAAACTTACTAGACTCGCAGGTTTTTTTGATGATTTTGAGCAATGTTTTATTGGTGGCCTCCGCTTGGCCGTTACCTTGTGGGTAATATGGCGATGAATGATGCAATGCAATTGCGTACCTTTTACAGAGGTCCTGTAGGTCCTGAGAAATGAATTGTGGCCCATTGTCGGTGACGATCGTGCTTGGGATGCCGAATCTGGCGAGAATGTTCTTCATGATGAACTTGCAGACTGTTGACGCCTTGATTTCCGCGTAAGCTTCGGCTTCGGCCCATTTGGTGAAGTATTCCGTCGCAGTAAGGATGAAAGATTTCTGCTTGGTGAGGGAATTGGGATCACCTAGGGGACCAATGATGTCGGATGCCCACAGGGAGAAAGGCCATGGGGAGGATATTGGATGAAGTGAGGAAGATGGTGAATGGATTTTATCGGCGTGAAATTGACACTTGACACACCTACGGACATAGACAGCACAATCCTCTTCCATAGTGGGCCAGTAAAAGCCTTGCCGAATGATCTTCTTGGCGAGCATCTGACTATTCACGTGGCCACCGCACACACCCGAGTGCGTCTCCTCTACACATTTCCAAACCTCATCGTCACCAAGACATCTTAACAGAATACCAGTAAGGCTCCTCCTATAGAGTAGACCTCCAACCAATGTGTATTTCTGAGCCACCCTTCTTATGGCTTTCTTGTCCTCTGCGGTGGCCCCTTCAGGATAAGACTGATCTTGGCAGTATTTGACAATTTCATAGAACCATGGTTTCTCTTCATCAGCCGGTCCTTCTTCGGCCTCTGCCAACATGATTTCCCTCTTTTCAAGGATATCTTCCTGCAGGATCTTCCTTGCTATCCTGTCTTTGATATTTACGTAGGAAGCATCATCCATTGCAGGGGCGTGAAGTTTGTAGATGGAAATGGACTTAAACCAACTTCCTAGAGGGAACCTTATGGATGATGCCAACGAGGTGAGGGCATCGGCGAGAATATTCTGATGACGAGAGATATGAACAAAGATCAGTTTTGTGAACAGTTTGGCAAAGGCAGCAGTGAGTTCTTGGTATGGCTTGAGTTTGGGATCGCGAGTGCGATACTTAGTGAGCACCTGGCGAAGGATGAGTTGACTATCACCTACGGCTCGCAACTCAGTGATACGAAAAGAATGGGCGAGTTCTAGGCCAGCTAGAAGAGCTTCATATTCGGCTATATTGTTGGTAACTGGGAATTTAAGCTGGTATGCCAATGGGAATGTGAGGCCTTCAGGCGACAGGAGGGCGATGCCGATTCCTCTCCCTTGAGAATTCAGAGCTCCATCAAAATATAGTGTCCACATTGGCTCATCTGATTGGTTGACGGACATTAGTTCCTCATCTGGAAACTTTGATTGGACGGGATCGAACTTGGGAAGAGGATGGTGAGCGAGATGCTCGGATATGGCATAGCCTTTAATCGCCTTTTGCTGGATGTAGGTGATGTCGAACTGAGAGAGAAAACTTTGCCAGCGTGCTAGCCTATCCGTAAGGACGGATTTCTCCAGAAGGAATTTGATAGGATTCATTCGAGCAATCAAGTTGACTTCGTGAGCCAAGAAGTAGTGCTTCAATTTCTGCACTACCCAAACGAGGGCAGCACAGGTTTTCTCCATGCCGGTGTACTTCTGCTCACAGGGATTGAGAAGTTTGGACAAGTAATAGGTTGCCCGTTCCTTGCCTTCTTCATCAGCTTGTGCGAGGACGGCTCCCACGGAGTCATCCAAGACTGAGACGTAAAGGATCAGAGGTTTTTCTAGTTTGGGTGGAATGAGAACGGGTGGACTAGCCAGATATTCCTTCAACCCTTCAAGAGCTTCCTGACATTTAGAATTCCAGTGGAATTGTACTCCTGGCTTGGTCAACTCGTAGAGAGGTCTACACCTTTGTGAATGTTGAGACACAAACCGACGAATAAACTGCAACCTCCCGATTAAACCTCGGACTTCCCTCAAATTCTTGGGAGGTGGCATATCCCTGATAGCCTTGGCTTTGTCAGGATCAATCTCGATCCCTCTTTTGCTCACGATGAACCCCAGCAACTTACCTGACGACACTCCAAACACACACTTCTTCGGGTTCATTTTCAGTTGGAACTCCCTTGACCTCTGCAAGACCTTAGCCAAAACTTCTGGATGTTCCATCCTGGTCCTTGATTTCACCAATAAGTCATCCACATAGACTTCCAGATATATGTGCATCATGTCGTGAAATATGGCCATCATAGCTCTTTGGTAAGTAGCTCCAGCATTCTTTAACCCAAACGACATGACCACATAATAATATGTTCCCCAAGGGGTAGTGAATGACGTCTTCTCCTGATCCTCTTCTGCCAAACGAATTTGATTGTATCCTGAAAATCCATCCATGAATGAGAGGGTTTCGTAGCCTGCCGTGTTATCAATCAACACATCAATGTGAGGCAAGGGAAAATCATCCTTTGGACACGCACGGTTAAGGTCCCGGAAGTCGATGCAAATCCTGACTTTCCCATCTTTCTTCATGACCAGGACAATGTTCGCCACCCATTGAGGATAAAGGACGACTCTAATGAACCTGGCTTTGTGGAGCTTATCGACCTCTTCTTTCATTTTCAAAGCCATCTGAGGGTGGAAACGCCTTAACCTTTGTTTTACCGAGACGGACCCTGGTTTTAGGGTTAAACGGTGTTCGACCAAGGTTGAATCTAGACCCGGCATATCCTCGTAACTCCATGCAAACGTGTCCTTATATTCCTTGAGGACCTCAATTAATGCCTCTTCTTCAGAGGGTGGTAGGTTGTCACTTATGAGGATGATCCTAGGGTCTTCCTCAGTTCCCAAGTTGACTTCTTTGGTGGATTCTTCTACGGCGGTTGACGGCTCGTCGAATCTCCTCATTCCACTTGCGTATGCGCCCGCCGCATCTTCATATTTTTCACCCTCATCTTCAGTGGGGCATTCTTCATCCGTGATCTCGTAGACTCCATACCCTTCATCAGGTGCACAGTCGCCCTCGCATTCTATTTCGGGTAGCTGGATGGGATTTTCTAACAACTGGGGGATGGCAAGAAGGGCCTGACACCTGGCGGCCAAATCCAGAAGGAATCGATGAGGGATCTGCCTCCCCTTGGACTTCTTCCTAGGTACTACCCTCGGCCTATCATTCCTAGATTGACTGACAATATTTACAGAAGAAGATGAAGATGAAGAGGACGATGTAGAATGTACAGGAGAAGACCCCTCAGAGGAGGGGTAGAAAAGGTCGCTCATCGAACCTTGGACGGGTGGTCCGCAAGGCGGTACACACCCGTGGGAGATGTAGGAGGTTTCCTCAACGAAGATGTGTTGTTGGGGAGTTTGAAAATTGACATTTTTTTTTCGTTTTCATTTTTAATGACAAAGCAGTGGGAAGAGATTGGAGGAGAGAGGAAAGTGGTTATGGCTAGAGGATTGTGAGGCTCATAGAGCAGATCATGGTTGAAGACCTGGCGCGGGTTGAAAAGCCCGCGTAGGTATGTAAGCAAAGAAGGGGACCTGGGAAGATCATCAGACAATTATCTGGCCCAGGAAGAAGATATCAGCAAAGGCTGAGACGAGTGGATGGAGAAGATGGCGGCTAATTAGCCGTCAACGGTAATGCTAAGGACGGATGAAGATCCGTCGATGACAGGGTCCTTCTGGCGAGGACGAGGATAGTTTGGAACCTTGGCAAGAGTGGTAATATTCTCTGGTATTTCGGAGGTCAATGGTGGTCCTTCAAGCTGCGGAGACGAGAACATCCTTTCTAGTGCAACGGAAATGTCCCGTATGTCGAACCATTTGTCCCATTCGCATTCCGGATCTTTGATCTTGCCTCTTTTGGTGATCCTCGGACATTTTTCAGCCAAATATACAGCATGTGATCCCCCATATGCTTCTCGTGGGTGATCTCCCATCTGAATAACGGGCCCTCTGTTGAAGTGGTTTGATAGAGTCCACGTGAGGGGCTTCAAATCTGCCTTGAACGGTCCTTTGAAGCCCAGGCCAAACCTGCGGTTCGGCCTAATTTCCTTTGGCGGTTTGAGCATACCCTGTAATTGTGCGCCCAGACCTTTTCCCTGTTGATAGCCGATATTCCTCATAATCTCCCAACCTTTGGAGTGAAGAGGGAGACATGATGTTGCGGTTGCCCTGACCGGCTCCTTTGGTGCTAGTGGAATGTGAGATGGATCACGCACGTCCAGCAGTGATAATATGGGCCGATGAGACGGCCAAACAGAAGGCAGAGAGGTGTTGATAGCATCCACTGCGTGAAGGACAGGTGTACTGACCACTTTAATAATTCTCCCATTGTAAGGAAACTTCAGGCACTGATGGTTGGTGGAAGGCACAGCGTCCATGGCTTCGATGTAAGGGCGACCCAGTATAGCCTTGAATGTGGGGTCCATGTTGAGGACATGGAATTCCGTGGGAATTGACATGGGGCCTAGTTCTGCCTTCAGAATAATCATCCCCTGCGGCGGCCTTTTGCTATTGTCATAGGCCGTGACCGTGATCGAGGAAGGTCTTATTTGTTCCTCGTCGATCCCACACAACTGAAGAGTGCACATGGAGATCACATTTATGGACGCACCCGTGTCCACAAGACACGGGTTTATGGATACCCCATTAATTTTTATTGAAATGCACAATGCATATTTCCGAGCTTCCTTGGGAGCGAGCTCATAGTTGTGGAACATGATGGCCGGTTGTGTGTCTGTTGGGGTCAGAACGGTCGAAATCTTTTCTACAGGGAGGTCCTCGTTCACCATGACCCTTTGAAGGTACTCCATTAAGGCTGCCTGGTGGGATGTGGATCTTTAAAGTAGCTCCAAGATGGAGATCCGAGCAGGTGTCTTATCCAAGTGTTTCAATAGATCATACTGTGTTCCAGGGATAGCTCTTTCTGGTTGTTCTGCATCATCCTTCTCTGGCTGAGATTGCTCGGGATTCTAACTGTTGTGGGGGGAAACCCTGTGGAAAATCCTTCCACTCCGGAGCACCATTGCCTGCGGCTTTTGTACCTCTGTGGGGGTAGCAGTGGGTTTTAACAGGGGTTTGAGGGGTAGTAGTGGAGGAATGGTTGATGAAGCAGGGGTGATGACGGGAGTAGGGATTCTGATGAGGGGTTTGTTAGGCGGCGGCATGGCGGAGGTAGAGGGGATATTGCGCGGATTATGAAGGATAAGGGGTTTAGAAGGTGGCGGCGGAGGCAAAGTGGAAGTGGGTAAGGTTTGAAACGGGTAATGGTTTTGAGGTGGATGGTGGGTGATGAGTGGTTTTGAAGGCATTAGTGGTGATGTGGTGGAGAAAGACGGGGTTATGTATGGTTGACGGATGATAAGGGGTTTAGAAGGCGTAGGGGTAAATGTGGTAGAGGTGGATGGTAAAGTGGGGGAATGAGAGAAGATGAGAGGGTGCGAAGGCATAGTGGAGAGTATCGGTTGATAGCAGATCGGGGTACGGATGAGGGGGCGTAATGGTAGTGGAAATGGTGAAGGTGATACTGACGCAGGTTGATGAGAGAGAGGTGCTACCCGGGCAAGGTGAGGGGGTTGCATGACGATAGGGTTGGAGGTAGAAAGAATGGAGGTACTTTCCTGGTGCCACACCTGCTCTCTCCCGACTTCCGGGAAGGAGGAGATGGGGTTAACCTGATGATTGGGCTGTTGGTGCTCTGGTAATGGATTCTGGATTATTCCCATGTCGGGCTGTTGTTGTGGGGCCTGCTGAGGCTGTTGTTGTTGTTGTGGTTGCTGCTGTTGCTGCTATTGTAACTGCTGCTGTGGCCTCTGAGGAGGTCTCCTAGCCTTGAGAGCCGCGACGTACCGTCTCATCTCATCCCAATCTATTTGATGTTCATCATTCATATCATGGATGTAATCTTTGAAATGGAAGCAGTAATCTACTGTGTGTCCTGGCTGCCCGTGGTAGACGCAGTATTTGGAGGTATCAACATTGGGGGGCCACGCGGGCCTTTCTCTGGGTAGGGCCAGTTGGTTTGATGCCATGAGGGCATTAAAAATGTCTGCTAAGGTTTCTGGCAATGGTGGATTGTAGGCTCTCTTGGGACCGAGCGGCCTCCTTTGTTGCTGTTGGGGACCATAGTTCCCCGGGGGTGGAACTTGATTGTACTGAAGCGGTGGTTGTTGTTGCTGAGGTTGTGGTTGTTGTTGCTGGGGTTGGCGTAATGGAGGCATATTATCCTGGGGTGGATTATTTTGGGGTGGAGGACGAAGAGGGAAAGGACCCGGTTGAAGGGGAAGTCGGGGCATTTGTGGAGGCCTTGGGTTGACTGTATAGTTGGCATTGTTGACTGCACTGACTTGCTCATTTGTCACGACCCCTTCTGTGGCTCCGCCCGGGACACCAGCGCCTGTCTTTCTGACCACTTTGGGCTTCGGCGACTCAAACATGTTCATGATGGGGGAGTCTTTTAGCTGGGTTTGGATGTATCGGGCCCTTTCATAGAGTTCCTCCATTGTAGTAAGTTTATTCATGGCCAGGACATGTCTGAACTGTGGGGTTGCATTAGACACAATCATCTTCACTTGTTCGGGATCGGAGAGGGTATCCCTTATTCTTTCCGCCAGAGACCTCCATCTATCAGCATATCGGACAAAATCCTCGTCGGGTTTCATCTTTTCGGCCACTAGGTCGGTAATGGAGAGTGAGGGACCGACCCTATCCCTATATTTCTGCAAGAACCTTCTCTGGACTATTTCAAAATTCTCGGCCTCGCGGGGCTCCAGAGAATAGAACCACTCAAGCGCGGGACCATCCAATGATCTCCGAAAGAGGTATGCCAGGGACCTCTGATCGTTTAGCCAGTAAGAGGACTCATACATGAAATCCTTGAGATGAATGAAGGGGTTGCCGGTACCATTGTATCTGCGGTACGTGGGCATTTTGGAGGGAGGAAGATGAATGACGGGAAGGATTGGCAAAGCAACCTCCGGGGTGGCTTTCACGTCCACCATCCTTCTTAGATTTTGAAACTGCTCGTCCATGCGGTTGAACCTATTGAGGAGCGATTGGGCGAGCTCCTCTGGGGGTGAAGGTGGCACTTGCCACTGGGGGAGAAACTGTCTCCCGGAGACTTGAGGGGGGAACCCAGAATGAGAGGGAACTATCGGACCGCCGACAGTTGGCCCCGGCTGAAGCGGTGTCTGGGGAACAACGGGAGTTTGAGATTGTGATGGGAACTGGAATGAGGGTGGTTGTTGGCTCGCTTGTCCTTGAAGCGAGGGAGACTGGATGGCTTGCGCCAATGAGGGAGATGGAATGGCCTGCACGGACTCTTGGAGAGGTGCGATGGCCGGAGTTGACTCCTGGGGCGTGGGGGAAACATATTTCCCTTTTAGAATGGCCTAGAAGGCCCGGAGCTGTTCAGAGGTAAGCTCCGTGTTGGCGAGGACGCCCAGTAAGGAAGTGATATCCTGTGGCGGGGACGTGTCCCCGGCAATAACTTGCACCTCATGCGAGGGGTTATAAGAAGGACCCGAGTCCATAGCATAGACTCGCGGGTCGGCTGACAAACCACGCCTAGGGTGGTTCTCCTCAAAAGACTCGTGAGACATGCTCACAGTTTTCCCAGAACGTAAAAACATACACTAGCAAGTAGGTAACAAAGATTATCAAACAAGTGGATGACTTTACGCCCTTTTTTGTGTTTTGATTTTGATGATTTTTTTTTTGTATTTTTAGCGAGATCCGAAGTTCACACAAAATGGGGACCCTAGTTTGTTTTTGTTTCACCGCCGTGACAGCTAGGGTCTCTCGTCTCACCACGAATGAAATGACTAACTCCGGGGAACTTCAATGGTACAACCAGCCCAGTGAACGAAGAGGAGATTCTTTGATGTCGGGGACTTACGGAGGTCCTAGTGTAGGAGATTCTAGTCCGTTGAGAGGAATTCCCAAACGGAGAGTCCTTCCTTCACCGGGAAAGGGTGATCCTCAAAAAAATAAAAAAAAGGATAGAAAAGAGGAATGGATGTATGCAATGGAATGCTGACAGATATATGGAGTGGGAAAACAACAGAAATAACAGACATATAATAAACAAAGAACCAATCAAAACTGACGGTGCTGCCGTGAGCACAACGGGGGCGCGCGCGGGCGCGAAGGTGGAGAGGCACGGGTGGTGCCGAACTTGCAAGGGTGGCCGAAAGGAAGCAGTAGACGTCCCACCGTGATCGCCAATCTGTGAGCGACGTCACGCGGTTCGGGGAAGAGCGGAGAGGACGCGGAGCGCGCGCGGGCTCCTCTTTTCTTTCTTTTGGTGTTTGTTTGCTGCAACCCAGAAATAAGAGAAGAGAGAGAAGGGGCCACCACGGGAGATTACTCCGGCGGGGCGAGCGGGACAAGTGTGATATAACAAAATATGGGGTTTAAACGGCCATAGCGGGAAGTGACTCGCCGCGGCCTCGGGGGGACGGGAATGGTGCAAAAATTAAATAACAAGAATTGAAACGGCCATTGGGGAAGTGACTCGCCGCGGCCTCGAGAATATGAACAGATAATAAGATGACAGAATATAGAGAGAATACAAAGAGCGGGAATTTAAACGGCCATTGGGGAAGTGACTCGCCGCGGCCTCGAGAACACAAACAAATAAGAATATAACGTATAAGAACGTGAATTTAAACGGCCATTGGGGAAGTGACTCGCCGCGGCCTCGAGAACACGAATAGATAAGAATATAACATATAAAAACGGGAATTTAAACGGCCATTGGGGAAGTGACTCGCCGCGGCCTCGAGAATATGAGCAGAATATAACAGAGTATAAAGAGAATATAAGAATGGAAATTTAAACGGCCATTGGGGAAGTGACTCGCCGCGGCCTCGAAAATAAGATGTGATCGCCAGGGGCCGAAAGACCCCAAAATAAGAAAGTGATCGCGCCTACCTCAAGAGCGGGAGATGGCGGGTTGCTTCTTCCTCTCCCTCCAGCCGGCCGACGGAGAGGTCTTTCCTCGGCTACCCTTGCAAAACAACGACAAACAAATGACAAGTGGATTAGAAAGATGGAGGTGTAGTATTCAAATCCTTGCGATAAAAATAACGAAATGATGGCAAGACACACACCTGGTTGGTGTTATCTTTTAAACCCCTCTCGGACTCGAGTAGGAGGAAAATGAGATGATGGATGCAAGAAGTATAAAAGAAGAGGCGCCCTTATGAAGGGGGATAGAGGATGCGAGATGATGAATGCAAAAGAACTACGAAGAAAAAATGGGAAGAAAAGGCTTATTGGATGAGCCGAGGGTGAAATCTGGCGGAGCTCCGGCAGCGTGGGGACGACGTGGAAGCGCGGTGGATGAAGACGACCTTTCTCTCACGAGCGTGAGCACCCGAGAAGCCGGCAGAACCTCCACCTACAAAAGGACCCACGGGTTAGAAAATGACTCCGTAGCCTCTGGGCTCCGGCAGCCTATCGGATCACTTCCAAGCTCTCCCAGAACTGAGGGGGTGGGCCTCTATTTATAGGGCTCCGGAGGGTGGAGGCGTCCAGGACCCTGGACACCTCCATCAGGGCTGAAATAATATTTTATTCTATTTTTATTTATTTTTTTGGAATATTTTTGAGGAGGCGTCTAGGGTCCCGGACGCCTCAAACAGGTCCACCGAAAACCGACGACGGCCGCACGCGGTTTGGCACAACGCGTGGTTTTATGAGCGGCGTCCCGTGATTCAGAAATGGACGCGTCCAGCTTGCTGGACGTCTCCATATTTTGGATTTTTTTCACACACGACAAACCGTCGTTCGGTGGCCGGCGCCCGTGAGGGTTTTGATGGAGGCATCCAGGGGCCTGGATGCCTCCAAAATTATATTATTTTTTTATTTTTCTTTTGTCTTTTATACTAGGGCTGGCATTTTGATTTTTTTATTTGTTTTTATGGAGACGTCCAGGGGTCTGGACGCCTCCATTAATATATATATATTTTTTATATATTTATTTATTTTTTATGCCAACTGGCATTTTACAAACATTTTTTTTATTATTGTTTTTATGGAGGCGTCCAGGGGCCTGGACGCCTCCATTAATATATATATATATATATTTTTAATTAGTTTTGGGCCCTGAGAAAAGAAATAACCCCATTAAGACCCACCCGGGTCCTCAATCGGCGGCCGCCCGGCAGTCAACATCTTAGTTCCGGAACCTCTTGATACGTCTGACTGGTGTTGATGCCGTCCGAATGCCGTGACGAGACGATTTCGGATGCCGAAAAAGGCAGAAGAAGACCCGAGAAAAGGAAGCACTCGAGTGATTCAAAATGCGTAAGCCGTTGTGGGGCGTTGTATAGTAATATGAGACTTTCTCAGTAGACGTCAGGAATGGCGTGTCTACAGGTACTATGCTAAATTTTAGTATGGCTTTCACCCTCAGACAGATGGACAAACCGAGAGGACGAATCAGATTATCGAGGATATGTTAAGAGCTTATATGATAGATTTTGGGGGAAGTTGGCATTAACACTTGGCGTTGATTGAATTTGTATATAACAACAGTTATCAGTCTAGCATTCAGATGGCACCTTTTGAAGCACTATATGGTAGGAGTTGTAGATCACCTCTATGCTGGAGTGAGGTTGGAGAGAAGGGATTGATGGGTCCCGATATTATTCAAGATACAACTCACAATATTCAGTTGATCCGTGAAAGGTTGAAAATTGCTCAATCACGGCAAAAGAGTTATGCCGATAATCGAAGAAGAGACCTTAAATTTCTAGTGGGGGAGCATGTCTTCTTGAAAATTTCACCCATGCGAGGAATTAAAAGGTTTGGCATCAAAGGAAAACGGAGTCCAAAATATATTGACCCTTTTGAGATTCTAGAACGAATTGGCGAAGTGGCATACAAGTTGGCTTTGCCTCCACAATTGGCTGGTGTCCATGATATATTTCATGTATCCATGTTAAGGAAATATGTATATGATCCTTCGCATGAAATTCAATTCGATGACTTGAAGTTACAGAAGGATTTGTCTTATGAAGAAGAACCGATCAAGATCTTAGATCAGAAATTTCACCAACTAAGGAATAGGGCTATACCAATGGTAAAAGTCTAATGGAGTAAGCGTGGATTCGAGGAGGTTATTTGAGAATTAGAAGAGTCAATCAAGAAGAAGTATCTAGATTTGATCTCAGGTTAGAATTTTGAACCCTCCATTTGAATTTTTCAATTACTATTACGTGATGTGAATTTGGAGGGCCAAATTCTTTTAAGTAGTGGAGGATGTAGCAACTCAAAAATTTTTATATACATTTATATGAAAAAAAATAATGAAAGATGAAAATAAAATAAAATATGAATATTTTTCTGTTATGTCTTTAAAAGTATAGAATACATAAACATAAACCCTATCCCACTTATTAACACGAACGGCGAGATTCACAATATGATTCTGAGAAAGCAAAGATGTCTGTATTGTAGCAGTACTATAGCATCCGATTTAAGAGAGAATTATTAGCTTTAATTTAATCCTAACAAATGGATGAGGCCATTCTTACATCATTGAATAAATGAGATCATTGATTATGTCATTCACATGGTGGAATGAAGTTGGTGTAATAGTGACAAAGTTGGTGTAATAGTGACAAGGTTGGTGGAATAGTAACAAGGTTGGTGGAATAGGGAAAGTAGGTGGGAGATTTTTACCTATAAATAGGGCTGGGCTCTTCCCTACTCAAAGCACAAATCTCTTGAGAGGAATTACTGGTTGGAGAGAGGGAGAAAGCTCGAAGTTGGAGGAGTATTCGAAAGCGTTCTTCGTTCTTAAATTTCGTATTCTTTGATCTTCAACTAGGTAGATATTCTCTCAGGCTAAACTCAAATTGATGCATGCATTAGATGTAGATGCATGGTTACTTTGATTATATACCATTTCCCTAAATTTTATTGAGTATTAAGCATGCTATCCATACAATTGGACATAATATTTTAACCGAGATTTTTAACCGCTGGAAGAACCGTCTCTAATCACAGTGTCTTTCTAAGATCGTGTTCCGGATGCACGATCTCTGCCCCAATTGTGATGTTTTCAGGTTGTAATTGAACCAATATATCATTTAGCATTTTAGATATGTCATGTTAAGTTTCATATCATTTAAATTCACACACGATTAAGTTAAGGTTATGAAAGATAATAATTCTATTACATGAGCTTATATTTTTGTCCAAATTCTTGTTACCTTCATGATATCTTTGATCTCCATTACTATATTATATCTTTGGCATGTTAAATAGAGTAGATATTATCTGTTAAAATTACATGGGCTTAGTTGCATAACTGTGATCAATACAAGTTTTAACGATTTCCGTGTTATCACGTTATCGTATTTTCAACAAGTCGTATAAATAACTAGATTTCCAAGGAAAGAGGTCCACAGGTAAACGCTTTAAGTGGATAAGTAGTTTATTAATTAGGACCTCGCGAATGCGAGGGGAGCCTCCCACTATCCTATCTCTTACTTGGCCGTGATTCCTCAGTTTTCTAATTAAGCACCCGACTGTGAAAAACTTGATCTAAGCCTATTTACCAAGGTTTTTTGAGAGAACCGATCAAGTCGTGTCCATCAATCCAATTCTTTTACCGACTTAATGTCGTTAAACATGATACCTTCTTCTTATCTTAATGTCGTTAAACATTATGCCTTAAAATCATCCTTGAACTTCTCTTACATCTACTTGAAATCTTGTACTATTGGTCCCTTGAATGATAATTTTGCTAGATCTGTACTTTATTTCATAAGCTCTACCTTGAAATTCTTTGGTCATACATATTATGTGGATGTCTAAATATACTTGGGATCTATGGTCCATAACCTAATGCCTGACGTTAATGGGGCCCAGTCTGGTCTTGGGAGGAGCGCCCGAAAGTACTTGTGCCCACGAGAGTTGAATGACCTGGTATGGCATTGCACCGAAGTGCTTGACTTGCTAGATTAATTTATGACAATCCACAGTTCGTGAATTTCTTGACTTGCTTGAATACATGAAATACTTGACTAGTACATACTTGCGTAAAATGGCCAATTCCCTTATAATACTTGCTACATGATCATTCTCTACTTTCACTTTACTCTTAATATCTTGTCTACTTATGATTCCAATTACTGCACTACTTTACTCTCTCTCCTATGCTTGTTCTATATTTTATTTACGTTTCTCGGCATAGCACATACCTTTATCCAAACTGTTAATGAGTTTAAGTTGTCTGGTATAGAGATATAAGTCCTATTGAGCGTTACGCTCACCCTACGTTTTCGGTTAACATTGTAGGTAGTTCCGACGGTGAACCTCAAACACATGGGGATGGACAAGAGTGAAACGAGGGATCAAGTTCATCTTAGTTACCTAGGTTTATGAGTGTTGCTCTTGCTAGAGTTATGTACGTGAAAGTTCTATTATGCCTTTTAAGGCTTAATGTTGTTGTAAAACTTTATTTCAATGAAATAAAAGTATCATTTTCTTATTATCTACCTTGAGATTGGACCCCAATCGTACATGCTCTAATCGACATGAATGTTTACGACTCGTCGCGCCTTGATATTCCGCGTCGAGACGTGACTGGGGATGCTATCGAAATACTGTTAACAATTTGTGGTTTAACCCCGCACCATGTTTCTTGGGTTTTCTGCTCGGTTTTCACCCCTCATTGTGGTAGCGACCTCAAGGCTATTCACGCCGAATTATGAGAGCCGCGTACCTAATTTAAGGGAATAAATTATTAATAGGTGCCGTTCCCGGCATACATTGTCCCAGCAACATACGAGTCCGCCCAAACGTGGTCATGCCAGGTCCACACTCGTGGACCCATATGTATGCACCGCAATGCTATGAGCGGTCTTAAAATAAAAAGGTAGCTACTGATCGATGACCCTGTGAGTGATATGGACCATTTAGAGGGTTAGCCCTCGGGTTCCCTACTCATCATAGGGCATGGGAATGCCATCTAGGCACGACCATCTTTTCGGTGGTCGTCTCGACTCTTCATGGACGATTCTCCTATTTCCTCCCCAACACTCTTCGGGACAAGGGAGGTGCTGCCGAAATTTTCTTTGAGTTTATTGAATAAACATGTAAATAAATGATTGAATTAAGTAATAAATAAGTAAATAACGTTAAAAGTCAAATTCTACCCCTAATCCTTGAATAAAAGGAATAAACTGCTATACGCTCCGTATTCACTTGTGTGAACCCATGCACGAACTCCCGCACTAGCCCGGCTCTCTGGTATATCAAATCGTGACTAGTCGAAAGTCGGGTTAGGCCTAGCTGGAAGCCATCACAAAGTGTGAGGTGGTCTTATGACCTAAGTCCTCCGCCACGTACCGAGAGCTGATCTAATAAATCTTACTACACTACTTAGTTGCATGCACTACATTTTGCTTTACGAAGCGAGTATTACTTTCACATATTTTCTTCAGCCCCGAGGGCTCTTCTACTTTGACGATTAATCAAGGGTTTTCCTTCTTCGAGAAGGATGTAATTAACGCCATAGCCGTTATGGTATGGCGGACTTCAGGTCCCGACACGATCACCCACTATTATCTGATTGGTCAGACGAGCGCACAATAAATTTTGTCACGAAAGTGATTGGCATGCCCCGCATTAATAAAATGAACAAATAAAATAAATAAATCAACAAAAGAGATTTTTCATCGTCCACAGATGGTGAAATCAAAATCCTTGAGATACTCTAGGCATCGCCTTTGTCTCATATTTAACTTCCTTTAAGAGAAAAGATATTTCAGACTTTTGTGGTCCAAATATACCGTGAACCTTTCCCCATAAGGTTAGTGACATCAGATCTTTAGAGCAAATATAATAGCAACTAACTCCAAATCATGAACTAGATAATTTTTCTCGTGCCGCTTTAGTTGTCTTGAGGCATTGCAAATCACTTTGCCATTCTGCATAAGAACACACCCAAGGCCAACGCCTGATGCATATGTATATACTTTAAACCCGCCGCGTTCAACAGGCAATGCCAGAACGGGGGCAGTAGTGAGATGTTCCTTGAGAGTCAAGAAACTCTACTCACACTCCGTGGTCCACACAAACGGATTTTCCTTCGTAGTAAGTCTTGTTAGAGGGACGACAATTTTGAAAAAATCCTTGATGAACCGCCGATAATAACCAGCTAAGCCAAGAAAACTTCTAATTTTAGATATTGTCGTTGGTCGACTCCAGTTATTGACAGCTTCTACCTTGGCAGGATCAACATCAATACCTTATTTGGAGATAACATGGCCAAGGAAAGAGACTTCTTTTAACCAGAACTCACATTTGTTTAGCTTTGCATATAGTTGGTATTCCCTTAATGTTTGCAAGGCAATTCTCAGATGTTCCTCATGCTCTTACTTAGTTTTAGAATATATAAGGATGTCATCTATGAATACGACCACAAACCGATCAAGATACGGCCTGAAAACATTATTCATGAGTTGCATAAATACTACAGGGGCGTTGGTTAACCCAAACGGCATAACTACAAACTCATAATGTCCGTATCTGCTACAGAAAGCCGTCTTGTGAATATCTTCCTCCTTAATCTTCAATTGATGATAGCCAGGCCTGAGGTCAATCTTGGAGAAATACTTTGCACCAGAGATCTGGTCGACCAATTCATCGATACGCGACAGTGGGTACTTATTTTTGATGGTGAGTAGATTCAACTGTCGATTATCAATACACAGCCTGAGAGATCCATCCTTCTTTCTGACAAATAGGATCGGCGCACCCTAGAGGGATGTGCTAGGTCGAATGAAGCCTTTCTGCAGCATCTCTTGAAGGTACTTTTTAAATTCGTTAAGTTCTATTAGGGACATCCTATAAGGGGCCTTTGACACAGGTGCTGCTCCAGGTATGAGTTCGATGGAAAAATTGACTTCCCTTTCGGGTGGTAGACCGGGTAAGTCGGAAGGAAAGACATCATGAAATTCTTTTAGGACATGGATTTCTTCTATAAGGATTTCGTTGGACTCAGTAATGACTACGGAAGCAAGAAAAGCTTCACACCCTTGTAAGATGAGTTTGCAGGCATGAAGAGAAGAAATATGGGTAGGATGCTTCCTGTACTTAATGCCAAGGAAAGAAAACTTTGGGAAATCTGATTTATGAAAAGAAATCCACCTATTGCGACAATTCATGTCGGCATAATAGTCACAAAGCCAATCTACTTCTAAGATGGCATTATAGCCTTCCATGTCAAGGTATACGAGGTTTGCAGTGAGGTTGTGGCCTTCTATGATAACCTCACTATCGGGGAAATAAGTTGTAAGTTCCGTTCCAGAACCTAAGGGTGTAGTTATAGATAAACTCGAAGGTAGCAGAATAGGTAAAATTGGCAAGGTTTTAGAAAAAGTGGTAGAAATAAAGGAATGAGAAGTACCAGTATCAAATAACACAAATGTAGGATGCGAATAAATTTGAATGGTACCTTCTATTAATTCTCTTTCTTTGGTAGCTTCTTCCTCCATAACAGCATTTAGACGAGCCTGCCGCCTTTGTCCGCTGTCATTCTTCAAGGATTGTTCTTTGATTAAGGGGCAATCGGGCATGCGATGCTCCCGACTTCCACATCTTAAGCAAGCGCCAAGACGCTTCCAGCACTCTTCAGCCGAATGGCCGAATTTTTCACAGAATGTGCAAGCAGTTGTGATAGCTTTTTCTTCCTCCTTGATTTTCTTGCCCTTGCCGTTGTCACTCCCGCTGCCATTACGGGATTGCTTCTTATTGTCACGGGACTTGTAGGGTTCCGTGATGTTGAATCTCTCTCCTTTCCTTCCTCGCTGATCGAACTTCTGGCTTGACTCGTCTTCCTTGCCTTTAAATTTTTTGACCTTTTCCAAGGTCCTTTCACATAAATGTGCCCGTTGGACCATCTCCGCATAAGTACAGATATTTTGGGGTCCAAGTTGAGTGATAAAAATGGGCCCTAAGCCATCCATAAATCGGTTAGCCTTTGTTAGATCAGTGCTAACCAAATGAGGAGCATATGGTGCCAGACGGGAGAATTGAAGTTCGTACTCCGTCATGGACATCATTCCTTGTCTTAAAGAGGAAAATTCTGCAGCCTTTCTCTCCTTGACATGTTTAGAAAAGTATTTTGCTCGGAAGAGTGTAAGAAATCCATCCCATGTAAACTGTGCATTTTTGAGGTTGCGCCGAGGTGGCCTTCCACCAAGTGCGCGCATCCTTGTTTAGTTGGAATGTGGCGAGATGGACCTTCTCTTGGTCGGTGCATTGCATGACCTCAAATATACGGTTCATCTCGTCAATCCAATTTTCTACTTCGTGAGGGTTGGAGGATCTATAGAATCGGGGAGGATTTAAACTCCGGAAGTTCCCGTGTAAATTTCCCGCGCCAGCCCTGGCGCCAGCTTGGGCCACAATCTGAAGGGCCTGGGTAAGACCCGCAACCGTTTGTTGCATCTTGTCCCAGTTAACACGGTGAGCCATTATGAGGATGGGGGGTACCTGAGAAGAAGAACAATTTGTTAATTCGTATAGAGTGAAGGGGAATTAACCTAGAGATAATTTCTAATTAACTATCTCATCTCGGTCTCTACCCGATCTCACATGGGTTTGGAAATTACTTTCCTTAGTTCATAGGTGTGGGTCCCTAATCCTTGGACTTAGCCTATGACATGACATTTTCGTAGGACTTACTTATGCCTAGGGTCTGATACCAACTTAATTGTCACGCCCCGAGCCATATGTGTGGAGTGGAAGTAACTCGGGGAACGTAGGCATTCGGCAATATGCCTCAAGCTAGCAATATAATCTGAGCACAAATCATTCACACATAAGATGAATAGACACCATGTATGATCAAAATCTAACTTTTATTGATAATAATGATCCAAAGTTACATAATATCGACTCTTATTCCACTAGACTCAAAAAAAAGAAAATTACATAACATGACTCAATAAAGACAAAACTTACATGATGACTCCAACCAACTTAAAGACACCAAGACACTCTAAGTCTTCTCTCGACCATCAATCATTGCTCTCAGACCCATCGCTAGCATAGTCCGAGTCTAAGTCACTTCAACTTGTGGAAAAGATTGAGAAAATAGGTATGAGCACATTTGTCTAGTAGGTATCTTCGCATCAAAATAGAAGAAAGCTTTAAGTAATCACATTTTTGCTCTACATAATAAGGTAATGGGAAATGCGATAGAATACACAAGTAACACCATAGTAATAACAAGAATTGAACTATAGAGATATGAAGAATGTGAAGGAATAATAGAGCATGATCAAGCAAGATATAAGATAAAGTGACCTTTCATTAACAAGAATATACTTCATAACCATAAAAGCTATGCAATAGAATGTCATGAACAAGAAAGTACTAGCAAGCATGTAAATTATCACAAGATTGCCTCATGGTTTTCACCAATCTATAAAAAAGTACTCCCGGCGCAATGCGACGCCTGTATCCATCGTACCCCATGGTTTTCAGCACGTTTCCGGCTATCTATCGAGAAGGCTGGCGTAGAGCCCTTAGACACTGTCCGTGACCGCTCTTGCATCTTCAAGTTACAGATCAAGCTACTTCCATGAGAAATAATAACGTTTCGGCCAATATTATTCAATTCAATAATAATGTCATGATAATGAAACTAAGGTAAAGAACGAACCAATATAAGATCATGAGAGTTTAAAGAATGATTTAAAACAAGGTCACGCCACGGAAAGAATCCGACAACATAACGGCCTGTTCTTTAAATTTCATAATTCGTTAGATAGCTTTGGAACAAGGTGTTAGGTTCTAGATAATCAATAGACCATCTAGGAATATAGGAAAATCAACTGTTGGGTCAAACCCTGGGTTAGACAGGAACTGGGAAGAAGCGGTCGTTCTTGGACCGTTTCTAGATAGAAGCGATCAAGATAGGATCGCTATCATGAATAGGTGGTCAGGTCAGGGCCGTTGCTATATAGAGTCGATGCTAGACTGAGGAATAGTCAACGCAGTAGAATAAACTGGCATAACGCGGTCACGGGATGATCGCTACTTGACAGTTGCGGTCGCCTGAGGGCCGCTACAATCCAGGACATAGAAAACACCGGTAAAGTGCTTTCTAGACAATTGGGTTTTGAGGGTAAAACCAGCTCAACGTCCTATTGGGAATCCCAGGCTCACGGAGACTTATAGAGGCCTTGAAACATGATCCCCTAGTCCGACAAAAGGAATATCCGGTGGAGAGGTTCACAAGTCCAAGAAAATGTGCCTATAAGTGCAAAGTGTATCAAATAGACACGTACTGGATTACGTGCTATGTACTTATGAAAGACTCAAGACGAGAGGGAATAGTGTAGAAAATAGCGATCAAATCACCCACGTAATAATTCCACAAATCATAGGAAATATCATTTAATAAAAAACTATATTGTTTGGCCAAAATTAGCAAATGATGAAATTAAGTTTAAAACATGCTTATGATAACCAAAAGGTGCCTAACATGATTAGGGACATAATCAAGTGAAATATGGCATAATCATAGCATATTATATCATGAAAATTAACTAAGACTCGGACTGGTTTTCAGAACCAGATTACGGCCATGGAAAGGACCGCCTTATATAGACGTGGTCAGTCGCGAGACCGCCATTACAGAGAAGCGATCGTCGGGAGACCGCCTTCTACCTTCCAGACAGAAGGGTTAAAATCGTGCAATTAAGGCCTACTCTAGGGCAAGTGATGCATGAAAACTCCAATAAACATGGAGGTAAGTCATGGTAGAGGAAAAGTAAGACTTGGAGATGCATGGATTTATGTGAATTAAATCAAATTATCACATTCTTCTTAAAGGGCAAGTTTCATGTATGCAGAAATAACCCTATATGCGCAGTGAAAATAAATCCTGAAATTCTCCACGTACAGTGCATGAAATCATGAGCAATCAAAGGGATTTTGTTCCTAATATGTTAATTTAGCTATCCATGAGATAACCAATCTATGGAAGTGCTCCTATGAATCAAATTTCTGGGGGGAAGTTGATGCTGACTCCTGATGTCACGCCCCGAACTGATAACAGCGGAATGTGTAGTTTGCTCGGAACGTGGCAATTAAATAGTCGAGTCAATCAGAGCATAACCATAAGATAAGATATAATTGAACATAATAAAATTTCATTTCAAATATAAGTTTCATTACAACTTAGACCCAAATAAGAGGACTCAATAAAGGAAAATTACAATGGACTCTCTAATTAGACTTGACATGAACATAATGACATAGACCATGAGGTTCATCTAAGTTACCGGAGCACTCTTCACTCTTGCCCTTGCCCATCTTGTTCTGTCTCGTCGTCACTATGGTCATTACCTAAAAAATATTGAAAAACACTAGGTGAGTGAATGCTCAGTAGGTCTTAATATCTCAAGCTCCAAGTTAACTTTAAGTCATTTACAATTTAACATGAGCATGCAAGTCATGCAAGGTATCGTAATCGCGAACTATAATGGCACAAGCTTGATCAATAAGTCGGAGACAATATGATAGATAGTGGACATGACAATAGAAAAGTTCAAGTGCTATGAAGAAAATAGATAGATGGAACAATAATTCCAGGAATATTCATGACGAGATAGCAAGCTTTTCAATAAGGTTTTCAAGAGCATTCGTGAGAAGACAATAACAATCATTTCAATAAGGCATTCACTTCTACTATAGCATATCATATAACTTTCACTTTATAGGATTGGCCATTTACATTAGGAGTTCAAACAATCAAATAAAGAGCATGGCAACCACTTGTGGAAGGTCATATATCAATCTTGCTTTTGGTTGGTGCAATGCCACACCCGATCAATCATGATACTGGTACACGTTTGGACTTTACCTCGCCCATGGGATTAGATCCGGATCCTGTCACTTTTCTTTCTTGCATTGAGTATCAATTATTTGGACCCTTTTGTGTCTAGACCAATTCCACGTCATTTAATGGCCAAAGAGTTCCAAGGATCAAGTCATGTAGGAATATTAAGGTAGATTCACGGATTGCAAAGATTTGACGGTACAACCAACTCGGTTGCCTTGTGGGAATCCACGGCTAGCGGATATTTACGGAGGTCTCAATGAAGAAAGTACCAGTCCGAAGGAAGGAATCTCCCGCGGAGGGTCCAATCATCACCAAGAGTTGAGGTGTAAAACATGAAACGCCGTGAAACCGGGACTCTATCTCAGACATGAGATAGCAATGTCAGAAGACCTGCGGTATGGGTCAAAACCCAAGGAAAACGGTGAGAACATCGATTAACGTCCATTAATTAAGGAATTCGCGTCCATTACGAGAGGCGCCAATTCTAGAATTAATTATAATTAAAATAAAAATTATACCAATTGGCATCCATGTGAAGGGACATTAATTTATATTTTATTAATAATTTAAAAAATGACGTCTCTCTAAAAGGTCACATTTTATCACACTATATATTAATTTTGAGGGAATAGGGATATATAAATAAGGTTTTAATAGATAAAGATAATTGGGAAATACACATATGGCTTATAAGCAATTGGTGTTCATCAGGTTAGAAAAGAAAAAAAATAAATATTTGAAGAATGGACATATCCCTTGGACGTCCATTCTTTTCTTTATTTTCTTTTTTTTCCCGTAACATTCTAACGTGAATAGTGTCGCTTTATTTACTAATAATTTAGCAAAAAAAATTATATAAAAAATAAGAGAACAATTTAAGAACTTAAGCCTTGAAATATCATTATTTGTCTATGTCATAATAAAAAGATAAAAAGAGACAAAACTGGTAGGGTGTTTAAATAAACCGGGTCACTTTTTATTTTGATAAAATTTTAGGGAAATAAATATGCCAAAATTTTTAGAAAAATCTAAGGATCTCAAAATTATATATATTATAATTTTATTTTCTATGATTTTTATGAATTTTTGAAGATAGGTGCAAAAGTTGTTTACATATATAACGACCAATGAGGTGGTCGCCAATTCTTTTATCAATGCATATGTTTCAAATCTGTTATGCTATTAAATTATCTTGTTTGGGAGAACACTGACTAGATGCTTGAATAAATAGCACCTGTCCAAAAGGGCGCAGGTTCTATAATGTGCGACAGTGGGTCAGGTCGTAATTTCCTTTTTTTAAACACGATTTAACGCTTTTGTGAAAAGGTACAGGTTTCAACAGGGGGTTAATTCGTTGGACTACGGTTCATTAGGGGATGAATAGTGTCACTTTCAAACAGTAGGATTTTTCAGAAAAAAAATATGATAATGTAGAGAAAAATACAAGGAACCCATTAATATGCATGTCTTAATTTTTTGCTTATGATTTTATAGTTATAAAATTTTAAAGTTCGTACATGATTTTAACCAATTAAATAGGGTCACTTTTATTCCGTCAGGGTTTTAACAAAACGAAGGGTACTAAAATTACGGGAAAAATCTAAGGATCATAAAAAATGCACTTTATTATTTTTACTAACATCGTTCATTAGATATTAAATTTTAAAGATTGTCACAATTATTAACTAACTAAAGAATTCACGTTTTTAATAAAGCATGCGGCGCGATAATAACAGGGAACATGAAAGAATTATGCGGGATGGATTAACATGAGGATTAATCTATTTTGCTTGGGAGAATGCCTACCTTTTGACGACGCTTTAACAGATAGCAGAAGAAGATAACAGATGATGGCAATTAATGTAGCAGAAGAAGACTTGCTCCTTCACAGTCTCCTGCAGTACATTAGTAGCAGTAGCAACACACACTACTATAGTGGAAATGATGATGGAAGAAGCTCGTTCGCTTCCTTCGAGCAGCAATGGCAACGGCGGTAGCCACACTGGGATGCAGGAAGCAGAGGAATAATAAGAAGAAGACGCCGTTTACGCAATGTCGAGCAGCAACAGTAGGAGCCAACAGCAACAACAGCGACTTCCATGCTCGAAGGGTCTTATTTATAGGGATATAATCCTATCGTGGGTATTAAGTCCTAATGGGATTTAAATTTCCCCACATATAATCCTAGTGGGATAGAAATTTCCTCATGCAAATCCTACACAGCCGCCAATCGTTAGCCACTTCCTACTGAGTTTAAAACCCTAATGCTCCTAGCAAGATTGTGTTCGAACGTGGGAGACTCTTGGACATAGCTCACGGACCCTAAGGTAATCATATTTGTGTTTATACTCTTTGGGAGCCCATCTATGTATTTAAGTGTAAAGCCCATTATCGATTAAGGCCCCTTGTAGTTCCTCTTTTACTTTTCTTTTTTTGAAGGTCAAGGCTCATTAACTATATGTAATTGAGTCGTAATGGATTTAATGTCTAAATCTTTAGTAAAACCCATTTAGGACAGTTCAAGCCCACTAATTATATACTTTAGAGTTATAATGGTTTTTTTATCTTAATTATGTATTTAGTGTAGCTGGGCATAATATATACACTAGGGTCTTTATTAAATTGTGGAGTTTGTATATAGGGATATTATTTCTTATAATTATATTTATTGGTCGACCTTATTGTATTTTACCATTGTCTTGGGTATCAGAGTCGGGTTTGATCATATAACACTTTACTCAATTATTTATTGTATCTCTATTGAGGCCCATTAAGTTCTAACTTTTAGTTAGGCTTGTAACCCTTTTGAAGGAATTATTTGTAGCCTTTTAATTAATGTGTAGGCCCATTTTCTATTTAGACTGTTTCTTTTATCAATTTTTTTCCATATTTATTTTATGACTAATATTAATATTTATTCTTTATAAAATTTTGGGGTGCTACACCCTCCCCCACTTAAAAGAATTTGGTCCCCAAATTCACATGATTTCTTTCCCACAGTTGTGGGGTACAATCACCATATTCAAAACATGTATTCTAGTTAGATCTATTCCCATAGCATGCTTAAATACTAAGACGACCATATCCAATTCATGTAATTACTAATAAGATGGTTTCATAGGTTACCTTCCAATGCTTGTAGCCTATCCTGACGCTTTGGTCCACCTTCTTGATGTTCTCGTGGCGCTTGTTCCTTTAAAAGTGGACAATGGGTGATTTTATGATCTTCGCTTCCGCAATGGATGCATTTCCTGAGTTTATACCAACACTCGTCCGGGTTGTGCCTCCCTTTCTTGCAATGCTTGCACTTCTCCTTGGCCAGAACAATTTGTTGATCATCATTCTAGGGTTTCTTGTCTTATGAAAACTGTTACATCCATTGGACCTCTTCTTGCCGTTCACGGGTTCCTTGTTCTTGGATCCATTGGCTAACTCCTTCTTAGCGACTTTCCCTTTGATTCGCTCCATCATATCCACGGCATCTTCCAATAGTTGTGCTTTTCGGACCATCTCCATATAAGTTTGAATCTCTAGCAGAGCTAATTGAGGAATGAGCTCCACCTTCAAGCCGTTCATGAATCTTCATGCTCTCATTTTCTCCGTACAAACTAAGTGTGGTGCATATCGGGCCAATCTAGAAAACTTCGCTTCATAATCCACTACCGATAAGTTGCGTTGTTTCAATGCCGCGAACTCCATAGCCTTCTTCTCGCAGATTCTTTCTGAGAAATACTTCTCATTAAAGTGTTCTAAAAATTCATCACATGTTACTTGATCGTTGGGCAAAATCGCTTCCACGGATTCCCACCATGCCCGGGCATCATTTTCTAGTTGATAGGTCCCTAATAGTACCTTCTCTTCGTCGATACACTACATCACCTTAAAGGTTCTCTATATTTTTTGTACCCAATCTTCCGCCTCATCCGGGTCAGTAGACCCACTAAACTTAGGGGGATTCATCTTTTGAAATGTTTGATACAAATCCCCGACTCCATGTCGTGCTCCTCCTTGTGCAACTTGTTGTAAAGCTTGTGTTAATCCTTGTACGGTGCATTGCATTTCTCTCCATTGAGCTCTCTCGGCGGTCATCTATAAAACCAGTTTTAAATTAATGATTACTCATATCTTGACATTAATCTAGCGTAGACAGACATATTTTATTGATTAGCTCATAGCTCTACCCAAATCTCATGGGATTCCTATAAGGTGACCGACAAGGATACTCAAACTATAACTTGGACTTAATGACCTAGGGAGTTAAAAAGCCTAGGCTCTGATACCAAATTCTGTCACGCCCCGAACTGATAACAGCAGAACGTGTCATTTGCTCGGAACGTGATAGTTAAACAGTCGAGTCAATCAGAGCATAACTATAAGACGAGAAATACTTGAACAAAATAAAATTTCATTTCAAATATAAGTTTCATTACAACTTGGACCCAAATAAAAGGACTCAATAAAGGAAAATTACAATGGACTCTCTAATTAGACTTGACATGAACATAATGACATAGACCATGAGGTTCATCTAATTTGCTGGAGCACTCTTCACTCTTGCCCTTGTTCATCTTGTTCGGTCTTATTGTCACTATGGTCATTACCTGAAAAATATTAGAAAACACTAGGTGAGCGAACGCTCAGTAGTGTTGTATCCCTGTGGTTTTGATGATGTCAAACACCATAAGTCAACTGTCAAACACCATAAGTCAAAAGTCAAACACCTTAAGTCAAACAGAACATGTCTGAAGCCTTCATGAGTTTGTGCATTGGGGTCGGTGCATATTGTCATCCCGCATGACTAAGGTCGGTGCATGTTTCGCATCCTGCATGACAAAGGTCGGTGCAGATTTTAGCCATATGCATACAAAGTCGGTGCATATTCTGCCTTATGAATGTAGATGGTCAGTGCATTCTCTGTTCTATAGCATATCAAGTCAATGCACATTTGCCTTGTGTATATACAAGGTCCGTACACATCTGCATTAAGCATAATGAAGGTCGATGCAGTTTTTGCCTTGCACTAAACCAGGTCCGTGCACACTTTCCTTGTGTGATACAAGGTCGGTGCACATTTGCCCTTGTGCGATACAAGGTCGGTGCATACTCTGCTAATATGCATATCAAGTCGGTACACTTTTCGCTGGTCCGGATACAGGGTCGGTGCATACCCTATTTGTCTTCATGCAAGGTCAGTGCATATTTCTTATCGTGCATATAGAAGGTCGGTGCATCCTTTGTGATATACTACCTAAGGTCTGTGCACTTTTTGCCTGAGCATATAGAAGGTCGGTGCAACGTGTTTCCCTTAAGCGTTTAAAGGTCAGTGCAATATTTGCATCATGCATATATATATATATATATATATATATATATATATATATATATATATCATCAAACGACTAACACTTATGACTGTTTGATTGTCAGGTTAGTCATATGGTCGAGCATCTACTGAGCAACCTGCGAACCTACCTCACGTGGAATTTAAAGTACTAGGTTAATGGCACGTGATCCAAGGCAATGAGCGGACCAGATGATCCTACCACATGGACTGCTACAGCACCACGATTCTAACACGTGGAATCTCAAAGGATCAGATCTATGTGAAAGTTCGGGCGAGAAATGTGGTATCCACACGCCCATCGTCTGCTTATAAAAGAGGATCGAAGGCTGGGAGAATGGGGGAGCGAGAGCTGAGCTTAATAGATGAAAAGAGAGAATATCTGAAGCCACTGGCACTGCTAAAATTCCTCCCATTCGAGACGAGAGAAAAGCCCAAGAGAAAAGTCAAAAAGAGAGACAACCAGTTCAAAAAGAGAAGAGCCTGAGTGATCGCTAGTCTTGAGTATAAAAATCTGCTTCTACGGAAGCTACATTGTTATTGTTTCTGGGTGATTTTTCCCTTTGTTTATTTTCATATTCGAGGTTTTCACCTTTTCAATTCCACTTTGTTACCCTCTAAGTTCACTTTGAGGAAGGGAGAGGTACTCCGGTTTCCCCCCATCGTATTTGGAGGAAGAGAGGAACAATCCTCTGGTTCGTGAGTTGCTGGGAGCAACTCACGGGGTTCCCTTTGCTGATTGCGAAGGAAGGGAGGTTGGACCTCCAGTGACTCTTCTGGTCTTCAGAAGAGCGAGGAGAGTGTTCCTCGGGGCAAGCTGTCAGGCAGCAGGTGTTAGCAGACTGAGTCTGTGGCTCTTAATTGCTTAGTGCAAGGAAGCCTTACTCTGGTGGAGTAAGGGGTGGATGTAGATTGCGGATTGCAATCGAATCACCTTAAAAACTCTCTGTTCCATCTGTGTGGATTGCTTGGCTGTTCTCTCGATTTGGCTCTAGCACGTCAGCTGTTCGATTATTGTTTCATCTTAACTCTTTCTCTCGATAAGCTTCTGCCTAATGTCTGGTCCGTGGCCAGACTAGGAAAGTTTCTCTACTGTGTTTCAAGATTACATAATTTGTTTTTCAAATTCTATGAATTGGAAGTGATCTATTCATCCCCCCCTTGTAGATCACTTTCCGTGTGAACTATCAATTGGTATCAGAGCAGGTTACCCAACATGTGGTCCAACGACCTGGGTAAATCTTTATGTAGCACTCCTCGTAGTTTCATGGCTGAGGGACAGTCTATTAGTCACCCTCCTTTTTTTGATGGTAATAACTACTTTTACTGGAAAAATAGGATGGAAGTATTCCTGAGAGCGCAGAGCCACGAACTCTGGAGAGTGATCACCACAAGACCATACGATCTCCCACCAAATGAAGATGCGTGGATAAAAGATCACATCAGACTTTCAACGGTCAACTGGTCGGCTCTAAACATAATAATATGTGCGATACATCCAGAAGAGTACGCCAGGATCTCAGCTTGCCAGACAGCCAAAAAAATATGGGATGAACTAGAGCTCATCTACGAAGGTACATCCCAAGTTAAGGCCACCAAGGTAAATATGCTCACCTCTGAGTATGAATAGTTTAAGATGAAATCCGAGGAGACCATTACAGAAATATATGTTAGGCTGTCGCTGATCACTAACAATCTTAAAGGGCTTGGGAAACAGGTTTCAGAAGGGGATCTAGTCAGGAAAATCCTTAGGTTGTTAACCCCCGCATGGCACACCAAGGCCATTGTAATAGAGGAGTCTAGGGATCTGTCAAAACTGACAGTCACTGAGATGATAGGATCCCTAATGACTTTTGAAATGAATTTTAAAAGAAATGGTGAAGGAAGTGACAAGAAGGGCAAGAACATTGCTCTCAAGGTGTCCCATAGTAGCAGTGGGAGTAGCAATAGCAGTAGTAGTGGGGAGTCTGATGGGTTCTCAGGCCTTGATCAAGAGGATCAAGCTATGCTGACTAGACAATTTCGGAAGTTCTTAAGAACTAAGGGGAAAACATTTAGAAGAAAAAGATCGCATACTTCTGGTAAGCATTTTGATTCTAACAATGATAAAAATAAGAATGTTAAGAAGATCACATGCTTTTATTGCAGGAGGACTGGACACATGAAGGGGGATTACCTCGATCTCCAGAAGAAAAGCTCCAAGGTGCAAAAGAAGAAACCTCAGGCTATGGCCTGCACGTGGAGTGGCGAGGAGGAAGACCCTGAGGCCAACTCTTCAGAAGAAGACGACCAAGGAATTTGCCTTATGACCGACAATGACGAAGAGGTAACCAACATTTTTGAGAATTTCACAATTGATGACTGGGAAGATGCCTATGCTGAACTATTAGATAAGTTTAATGCTTTGAGTAAGGACCATAGGGTGTTAAAGAGAAAATTGAATGCTGCTAATGAAGAACAAATTCAAACTGACAAAGAAAATTGGAAGGTCAAGGAAGAATTAGAAGAGATGAATTTTCTCAGAAAGGAAAATGAAAACCTTAAGTTTGAAAACAAAGAAGTTCAAAAACAACTTGATGAATTCAAGTTAAAACTTCAAGAAAGCCAAAGTGAAAATAGATTAACCACTAAAAAGAATGAAGCTGTTAGGAAGGTGAATTTTGAACTTCAGAAAAACTGTTAAACATTGCAAAAAGAATTGGAAGACAAATAAATAACTCTAGAAAAATTTTTCAAGGAAAAACAAATTTGGATACCATACTAGGTGCTAGGGTTAATTTCAACAAAGAAGGCTTAGGCTATAACCCAACACACAAGAAATCTTTTGAATTCACAATAGTAACATTCTGTCCATAAAAAGGGAAGGAAAAACTAGACACACCATCCAGCTCCAACAATGCTCAGAATGTCCAACAACCAAGGAATGATTCGTCAAATCATGCTAGACAACAGTCTAAAACTGGAAAGAACTCAACTAGGCAAGCCACTGTGTGTACCACCCAAAACAAGAACTTTCACAAGTCAAGACATATGACCCTGAATAGAAATTCATTCTTCTATAACAACATGGGTCAATACAAGAAAAATTGGGGAAATCCTGTTCCACAGAAACTCTTTAATTAATATGTCCATCCTAGACAGAATGGGTACAAAAGATACCCGGCGAATGAGCAGTCCAACAACAGAAACAGATTCCACATCATTAGGCCAAGTGGACAGAACTCTAGTCATAACTTCAACAAAACTGTCAACAACATACAAAAGAAAAATACTTTGAAACAATTTTGGATTATGAAATTTCTGCTTAGAGATTTGAACAATGTCTTTGGACCCAATCTATCTTGGGTTCCAAACTACTCTGCTTGATATGTCCCTCTGTAGGTTAGCCTAGCAGCCGAGCACAACAGGTGGTATCTAGATAGCGGCTGCTCCAGGCACATGACAGGCAACGGATCCAAATTCAGCAAACTGGAAATGAAGGCAGGGGGTCTGGTCAAACTTGGAGGAAAGAATAGAGGTAAGATTGTTGGAATAGAAACAGTTGGTAAGTCTTCTGGAGAGGGGGATTTCTGTAGCCCAATTAAGAGCAGCCAAACTAGGCCCATCAGGACCGAACGAGGCTCAGCTCATCCGAGTGACAGCCCTCTAGGGCCCACTTCGGCAGAAAAACCCAATAAAGATTACTCGGGATCCCATCCTTCCTTGGCGGCCCTTAGGCTCGGAAGGCCCGAACGACAGAACAGAGGAAGAGCCACGCCCGAGCCATCTCCCCATCGAGATAAGGGCAGGCGCTCCGCGCCCACTCCGATCTAACTGCATCCGAGCTACGCCCATCGCCCGAACAGGGCTGGCACTTCTCATGCTTGGATCAACTAAAAAATGCTCATCCATGCAGCCGTTGACAGTCCTTTATGAGCAGGAGTTCAGCGGGATAAGGGTGCCACGATCTCCCAAGGTCATGAAGAGCCCACGATGAGGACGTAACGATCCCATGATGAGGACGTAACTCCCGCCTTAAACTCCTCAGCTTATGGGACTCTTTGGGGGAGCTCGCTATATAAAACAAGGACTCCCTCTGGCAGCAGGTAAGGTAGATAGATGCCTAACACTCCCTGAGCAGGAACCACTTCACCATCTTAGTGTTGGGGAATCTCACGCACCTCTTTCAACTTCCCTCAATACCTTCCACCATTGCTCTACTGACTTAAGCATCGGAGGGTTTTCCCAGGGAACTATCCCTAGGCCTCCTAATTCGTTTCCCTTTCTTTACAGTTCACTATCCGGTGATCATCCTCCCAGCTCAGGACCAGCGTGAGATCACGCCCCTTCATCTGGCGCCGTCTGTGGGAAACGACCAAAGAGCCAGTATGGTGAGAAGAAGTACAGGGAGGAGGTCCGCCGGCGACAGGGGAAAGGCCACGGTGGCAGTAGGGGAAGGCCCCTCACAAGCCTCCCAAAACCCCCCCTCCAGTGCCAGCACTCCCGCCGACGGATCGCCCCCTCCGCCTGCGGCCGGGCTACCGCCCCCTCCTCCCACGACGGTAGGGCTGCCGCTCAACGGCGGCACCGACGCATTCCAAGCCCTCAACGTGAAACTGGACGTCCTCGTGGAACTCTTGAGGACCCAGGCGTCCAGGGATGGAAGGTCATGCGCCCCTCCGGAGAGCCCTCCCCGTGAGAACGTGTCCCAGCACACCACCGGAGGCCGCTTCACCCTCCGAGGACAGCAGCTCATCTGCAACAAAGTAGGAGGATCCTCGCAAGCCCCCCCTCCGGAGCAAGAGGCTTCTTCCACGCCGAAGCGGGGCAGGCATGGGGCACGCCGTCCCCTCCCGGAGATCGAAGTCCCCAGGGAGCGCCAAGACAGCCTGCCTTCACGCCCCCTCAGCCCTACGGCGCAGCGGCAGCCGGAGCTATCCCTCTGATTGCGAGAATTCGAGAGGCGTTTCGCAGAGCAGGAGTGCGCCCTACGAGCCCTGCAGAAGACCTCTCCACCAGAGGACGAGGAGAGATCCCCGTTCTCCGACCATATCCTGAAGGCAGAGGTATCTCCCCGAACCTCTATCCCAACCTTCAAGCCCTACGACTGCCAGGGCGCCCGGCCGACCACTTTGACAACTTCGACGCTCTGATGACCCTTCACGGAGCATCCGACGCCATCAAGTGTCGAGCCTTTGCGACCACCCTGGTCCAAGGCGGCCAAGCATGGTTCCGGGCCCTCGCCCCAGGATCCATCCGAGACTTCAAGCAGTTCGGGCGAGTATTCAAGGAGAGTTTCTCCGGTAGCGGCCCCCCTAGGTCGGTAGCGGGGCTTTTGGCCCTCAAATAGGCGCAAGGGGAAAAACTTCGGGCCTACATCCTCCTATTCAAATCAGAAGCCCTGAGGATCCCCCGCCTGGACGTCGCCTCGGCCATAACCGCTCTGACGGGGGGCACCCGCGATGAGAACCTCCGCCGCGAGCTTGTCCTCCACTCTCCCTCGACCCTTGCTGCGCTAGTGACTCTGGCATTGTGCCACGCCGAGTGCAAGGAAGTGCTCAGTGGATGCTGAGAAGCAACCGGCTCGGGTCGGGAGGGGGACAAGAAGCAGGCACCCAAGCCGAGATCGGGCCAAGGAAAAAGGCGGAACTGAGACGGGGAACGCAAGGAACCGTAGTGGAAGTACGAGCGGTACACCCCCCTAATCGCTCCAATGTACGACATTTATGAAGACAACAAAGGCTCGGGCCTCCTCTGCCAACCCGAGCCAATGAAGTCAAAGAACCGCAGTCGCAGCAAGCATTGCCTATTCCACAGTGACCACGGGCATCATACCGGCGACTGCCACCAGCTCCAGAACGAGATCGAGCGTCTCATTCGTCAGGGGCACCTGTCCTGGTTCGTGGCCGGGCACCAGGAAGACCGAGGCGCCACAGAAGAGATAGGCAACGCCCCCCGAGGGGTCTACATCAACGTCATCGCCGGAGGAGTTGCATCAGGAGGAGATAGTGGCTGGGGAAGGAAGCATCATGCTGAGCGGGCGAGCCGAGCCATCGAGCCTCCCAAGGCCCCGCCCAGCGAACCCCAGGTCATAATCTTCTCCGACCAAGACCTGGAGGGGTTGAGCACCCCGCACGATGACGCCCTAGTGATATCGGCCTCAATAAACCATTGTAACGTAGACATGATTCTGGTTGACATTGGAAGTGCCCCTGATGTATTATCCTACGAATGTTTCCTTAAGATGGGGGAGGATCTGTCTAAACTCCGCCCGATCCGGACCCCCCTGTGCGAGTTCAATGGCCAGGCCACCTATCCTGAGGGAGCCCTAAGCTTGCCGGTTACTCTTGGCACCCCATCCAAGACCGTTACGATCATGGTGGACTTCATAGTGATCAAAGGTATGATAGCGTACAACGCAATCTTCGGTCGAGGAATCCTCAGCCAAACGAAAGCGGTGCCTTCTACCTATCAGCAAAAGATGAAGTTCCCCACCAAAAATGGATTGGGGGAAGTCCGAGGTAACCAGGCAATGGCCCGAAGGTGCTACAATATCTCGGTCGAAAGGCCGGACGGGATAAATAAGGGCCCCCAGGAAGTCGAGGAAAAATCCACAACCACCGAACCTAGAGGCGAATTGCTAGCGGTTTTCCTGAATGACGACCCGACCCTAGGAGTAAAGATCGGAGCCGACCTAACATCTGAGGTTCAACAGCAATACAAAGAGTTCCTTTCTGCGTACATCCGGGTCTTTGCATGGTCTGATGATCAACTCCCCGGGATACCGGAAGAGACGGTGGTGCATAAGCTCAACCTCGACCCAACCATGAAGCCCATGCAACAACGCAGAAGGAAGCATGCGCCAGAGAAGCAGACGATTATCAAGGAGCAGGTCGCCAAGGGGCGGAAGACTGGCCTTTTTAGGCCGGTCCTGTACCCGACGTGGCTAGCTAACGTCGTCCTGGTGCCGAAAGCTTCAGGAAAGTGGCGGATGTGCGTGGACTTCACCGACTTGAACAAGGATACTCCAAAGGATTGCTATCCCTTACCGAGCATCGACCAACTGGTTGATTCAACCTCGGGTAATGAGATACTCAGCTTCCTGGATGCCTACTCAGGCTACCACCAGATCAGAATGCACCCCGAAGACATCGAGAAGACCGCCTTTATCACCGACTTCGGCGTACATTGCTACACCCGGATGTCTTTCGGGTTGAAGAATGCCGGAGCCACGTACCAAAGGCTAGTCAACCATATGTTCGAGGGACAGCTTGGTCGGAACGTCGAGGCCTATGTTGACGACATGCTCGTTAAGACCCCCAAGGCCGAGGACCACTTCGCCGACCTAGCAGAAACTTTCAACACCCTCCTAAAGTACAACATGAAGCTCAACCCCGCCAAGTGCGCCTTCGGAGTAAAGTCCAGAAAATTCTTGGGCTTCTTGGTCACTCAGCGTGGGATTAAGGCCAACCCTGACAAGGTCCAGGCCATCCTAGACATGCGCCCACCCACCTGCATCAAAGATGTTCAACGGCTTATCGGGCGCGTTGCTGCGCTCAGCATATTCCTGTCCCACGCGGCTGAACGATGCTTACCCTTCTTCAAACTGCTGAGGGGGCCCAAAATGGCATCTGCTACATTCACGTGGGATGAGGAATGCCAAAGATCATTCGCCGAGCTTAAGGAGTTCCTGGCTTCGCCCCCAGTGCTTTCCAAGCCCGTCCCGGGGGAAGCCTTGTATCTCTATCTCTCGGCAACTCCATCCATAGTTAGCTCGGTCCTAGTTAAAAATGACTTGGGAATCGAGAGACCGGTCTACTACATAAGCAAGGTGCTCAACGAGGCTGAGAAAAGGTACCCCGCAACCGAGAAACTCGTGCTAGCATTGCTTACCTCGGCCAAGCGCCTCCGACCCTATTTCCAAGGGCACTCCATCACCATGTTGACCGGCGAACCATTGAAGAAGATCCTCGCTCACCCCGAAGCCTCGGGATGCCTCGTCAAGTGGGCCATCATGCTCGGGGCCTACGATATATCGTATCGGCCTCGCTCGACTATCAAAGGCCAGGCGCTCGCCGACTTCATCGCCGAGAGCACCATCCCGACTGAAGAGAGATCTCCGTCCGCACCCGGGCCGACCTGGGAACTATTCGTTGACGGATCTTCCAATTCAGCCGGGAGCGGTGTCGGCATCCTCCTGAAGTCCCCTGAAGGGACAGAGCTACAGTACGCCCTGAAGTTCAACTTCCAAGCATCCAACAACGCTTCCGAGTACGAGGCCCTCATATCGGGAGTCCGCATGGCCCGGCGGTTAGGAGCTGAGCGAGTCAGGATTCACACCGACTCCCAACTAGTCGCTAGCCAGGTCAACGGCGATTATGAGGCTCGGGAGGCACCGATGATCAAATACCTCCAACTGGTCAAGACTGTGGCACAACAGTTCGAGAGTTTTGAGGTAGTTTGGATAGCTCGGGAGGAAAACTCCCGAGTGGACGCCCTCTCTCGGCTGGCCTCCTCTCTTGACCCCGAGGGTACTAGATCAGTCCTTCTCCAAGAGCTAGAGCACCCAAGCATTGATTCGGAGCTCCTAGCTATTGGCCCAACCTGCCCAGGCGACTGGCGTACCCCCTACCTGTCGTGGCTCCAAGACTCCGAGGAGCCTCCCGACCCTCGGGAAGCCCGAAGGTTGAAATACCAAGCTCGGCGATTCGTCACCCTGGATGGCGCACTTTACCGGAGATCCTTCTCTGGTCCTCTTCTGAAGTGCCTCGGTACCGACGAAGCCAACCGAGCGATCGAAGAAATTCACGAAGGTCTATGCAGAGCGCATTTGGGGGGAAGGTCACTCGCCAGGATCTTGCTACGGAGAGGTTACTGGTGGCCCACCCTACAGAGTGACTGCTTGACCTACACACAACGTTGTGACCGTTGCCAGTGATTCGACCACTTGGTCCATCAGCCAGCAACAGAGCTTATCACCATAGCCGAGCCTTATCCTTTCGCTCGCTGGGGAATCGACATCCACGGGCCATTCCCCATGGCCCAGGCCCAGAAGAAGTTCATTATCGTCGCCATCGACTACTTTACTAAGTGGATCGAGGCCGAAGCCACTGCCAGGATCACCAAGACAGTCATCTGGAATTTCATCTGGAAGTCGATCATCTATCGCTACGGCATCCCCCAGGTGATAGTGGGCGATAACGGTCGGCAATTTGATTCTCAGTACTTCCGAGACAGATGCGTCGACCTCAATATTCGCAATCACTTCACTTCGGTCGCCCACCCTCAGGCTAACGGGCTGGTCAAAAATGCCAACAAGGCTATCTTGAAAGGCATCAAGACTAGGCTCGGTAAAGCCAAGGGCAGCTGGCTCGAGGAATTGTCGAACGTTCTTTGGTCACACAGAATGACTCCCAGAACGGAAACCGGTGAGAGTCCTTTTCAACTAGTGTATGGCACGGAGGCCGTGATCCCGTTGGAGATCGGCAACCCCTCCCTCAGAGTCATTCGCTTCTCGTCCGAGGCAAACGACCAAAAACTGCTCAAAAATCTCGACTTAGTAGATGAAATTCGGGAGATCGCCAGCATCAGAGCAATGGAGTACCAACGCCGCCTCACTCGATACTACAATGCCAGAGTCTGAGACAGACACTTCCAGCCGGGATACTTCATCCTCAGGAAAGCTGAAGCCTCTCGACCACTTGAGGCGGCGGGCAAGTTATCCCCTAACTGGGAAGGCCCCTACCGAGTGGTCGAGAGGCTTGGAAAAGGAGCATACCGCCTGTCTACAATGGAAGGAGAACCCATCCCTCGGACTTGGAACGCAGCTACATTACGCAAGTTCTACTTCTGAGTACTGAGTATTGTGCAAACAACGTGAGATAAAACAAAAGGCTCCTTTCTATTTATTCAAACAACACGTTTATACATCAGGAAGGCCGAAGCCAATAGATTACATGTCAAAAGGGCAAAAGATCCATCTAGCGCCGTCGTATAAGCCCGTCGCTCGGCTGACTCGGATGACCTTCCTGCATCCAGCCACTGACTCTGCCTAGTGTAGAAACTGGCTCGGATAAAGGATAGTTGACCCCGTTGGCTCGGGCAGATCGAGACAAAGGTGACAGAGGGATTAAGAAAGAGAAGGCTATCTTCCAAGTTGAACTTGGAAGAGAAGGAGGAGAGGGAATGCACATGAAAGCACCTTCCCCGCCAAACTTCCAACTCCTTGGAAGAAAGAGAGTGCAGGCACCCTCTGAAGAGTGAAAGAAAGGAGGACCAGAGCAGAAGAGGGAAAAAGAGGCTATCAGAAAGAAAAAGAAACCAGCAGAGCTAGATGAGGAGGCAGGGGAAGGCCTAGAAGGGATGGAGCTTAGTTGGCTTCCTCCTCCCATCCGTGAAGCGAGCAGGAAGGGACGAGCAGCAGAGATGTCTGATGCCCCCATCCATCCTCCATCTCGCCCACCTGCAAGCGTCGCTAGAACTGATAAATGGAAAATGGCGTGCCTCTGCGGGTCGGCCCCTTTTCAAGTCTGTCCGCCGGCCATCGACTCCTTTTCAAGTCCGGAGCAACAGGAACTCCCTGCCCCCCATCGTCGGTAGCCTCCTCATCTGGAGCTTCCTCCATGCTCTGAATACCACGGCACAACGCAACGTGAAGAAGGAATGAGGAAAGACTGTCAGGGAAAACCCTAAGCGGTGGAGAGGAAGGGACGCCCTTCAGTCCTTTTTATAGGAAAAGGGAGGCTACTTGCCTTAAATAATTTTCCCCCTCGAAAACACGCCAGAAGGATTTCTCCCTAAAAACGGTCACCTCAAACTTCTCATCTTCTGCCCGAGTGGGACACATGAAGCGGCCAGGCATTTAAAGCGTGGGAAAACGGGAAGACACCCTGTCAGACGCCCACCCAACCATCGTGCGAGATTCACACAGAAAATATCAGCTCTTTCCAACAACCGCAGATACGCTGAATAGAATATGGCAACGGCGGTATGGAACAAATAAGTCTTCATCACAATACCACTACCTTATTTATTTCTACACGAAAAAAAGGAAGTTTTCTCCTTCCAAAAAGAAAAAGGTATACAAAGAGAGGAAGCAAAGCGGATACATCAGGCCTCCGGCCCACCCTAAAGCTCAGAAGTGGAAGGCTCGGACAGTCCACCCCCGGCATGCTCAGCGACGGTCGACCCTGGCACTGACCCCACCGGCTTGGGAACTGCCTCGGTTGCGCGCCCTCCCGAGGCATCCGGAGTTGGAGACCCCTCGGGCGAAGACCCCTCCTGATCCTCTTCGTCCGGTGCCGAGATAGAGGAGCTCGAGGACGACAGATCCGAGTCGTAGTTCTGTCCGGATGGGAATTCAATCCCAGAATCCTGTTCCCCGGCATAAGATACCGCCCGATCGTAGTTGAACCCCTTGCGGATGCCTCGGTGAAGCGCTAACTCGTAGTAGGGAAGGGCAGCCTCCTTAAGGTCGATCCGGTAGGCCTCTGAGCTCTTGTACTGCTCGAGAGCCTCCGCCCCGGCCGATCCCACCATACCAGCGAGCTCGGCCTTTCTCCGCTCCGCCTCGGCTGACCTCCGCTCAGCCTCAGTAGTCCGCTCTTCGGCCGCCGCCACCTGCTTCTCTGCCTCGGCCCGATCGGCCTCGGCCTCCCGCCGAAGGTGCTCGGCTTCCTCTGCTCGATCTACCAGCTCGGCCCACTCGGTCTCCCACTGGACATCCAGCTTAGCGTGCACAAGGCGCTCATCCTCGAGAAGCTTGTTCTTCCTCTCGAGCGATTCACGAGCCTTGGCTAGCTGCTCGGTTAGAGCCCGGGTCTCCACCTGGCTCGACCGCATCAGACCCTTGACTGAGGAGAGCTCCCGCCGAAGCACATCACCCTCCTCGGTGAGCCGAGCCAACCTCCTGTCTGACCCACCAAGGGTCCAGGCCAGGTTGGCTCGCTCCCATTCCGATCGAGCATATGCTTCCGCCAGAGCAGCCCCCATCTAGGCCAGGGCCAGACCGCCCTCCATAACCCCGACGAGAGTCGTAGACGGGGAGTACTGCCTACCTCCCCCCCTCACCTTCGTGGCTATACCGCGGCATAACTAGTGCAGGGGGCTAGAGATACCGAGCCTCTCCAAGGCCGCCGGATCGGAGAACCCCCTATCGCCCGGCGCCCCACCGCGTGGCTCGGATCTAACCCCAGCCTCGGTCGCCCCCCGTGCCTCGGCCAGATTTTCTTGCGGCCCCTCAACCTGGATCGGCTCACCATCTGTGCCACCGCCCGAAGTGCCAGCCCCGGCCGCAGTCACAGCACCCCCAACTTCGGCCACGGCCCCCTCGACTCCGGCCGAGGGGAGAGCCGGGTCAGTCCCGCTGCCGGTTGTAGGAGCCCCCTCGGCCCCCTCGGTCCCAGCCAAAGGAGGAACCAAGCCCGCATCATCCCTGCCCGCAGGGGCAGCCCCGACCTCCTCGGCCCCCTCTGGCTCGGCTAGTTGGAGAGCCCGCCCGGTAGGGTCGGCCCCACTGTGCCCGGCGGAGGGGTGAGCCGCGGTAGGATCGCCTTCGACCGTGGGTACGACCCCGACTGTTGTGTAGTGGACAGCGGATCTAGAGGGGAGGGGTGAATAGATCTGCCCCTCTTTTCACAATGGAACCCTCTAAATAGCTAGATAGAATAAATCGCAGCGGAATATAACTAGCTAAATGAAGGACACAACGATTTGCTTAGCAAGATGATTACTATTATATTGATTAGAACTTAAGCATGCATCTAGAACGAAACAATCACACAAACAAACCACAACACATGAGATTTTAAGGTGGTTCGGACTGAATCCCCAGTCCTACGTCCACTCCTCACCAAATCCGGTGAGGCTCCACTAGTGCCACACACTGAACCGTAAATCGGAAAGACCACTGATTGCCTTCCTACTAACCGCCGGTAGGGACGTCAACACCGCAGATCGGACAACTTCCGATTGCCTTCCTACTAACCACCGGTAGGGACGATCTTCAGTTCCAAATGATTGAATGAAATGGAAAAGAACAATTATGAAAATACTCAAACAAGATATGAAATATGTTCAAAGAGAAAAGATCTTGTCTGAGTTTGCTGGAGCTTGAATCTGATGCTTCACTTGGCTTGGAGTTGATCTCCTCTTGAAGTAGCTTGACTCGCTTGGAGATATGATGAAGAACTTCTTCCCGGAGTACTGTTCACAGCTACAGTACTTGAACTCCTCTCCCTTGAACACACCCTTGCAGCCTCCTTTGATCTCCCTTATTAGCCTTTCTTGCTTCTACTCTTCCTTGGAGGTTTCTGGATTGAGATATGAACTTGAATCACCTTGAGTTGATGGAGAGAGTGTTGGATGTAACTTTGATCTTCCTTTTGATCTTCTTGAGTTGATGAAGAGGAAGAAGGATGCAGTTTAGATCACCTTTGAACCCCTTGATTGCTTCTTCTTCCTTGGAGGTTGAGATGGCTTCAGATCTGGACTTGAATGCCTTGGAATGGATGAAGAACTCCTTCCCGAAACACTGTTCACGGAGGTGCTACAGTACCTCGAAAATGGCCTCCCTTGATCTCTCTTGAAGCCTTGAAGCATTAGGGTTTCTAACCCCTCAAGTGTTGGTTTTATAGACCTTGAATGGTCCATAGACACCCTCCAGACCAGATCCATAAATCATGGAAGATTAGGTAAGGTTTGATTAAACAAATCCATGGAAAGGGGCTGGCCACGAGGTGGAATTCGAAGTCAAACAAGGTTGCATCGGGGCTGGCGGTCGACCTGCAGCTCCTGGCGGTCGACCGCTACTGTGAAACCTGCAAACGGGCGGTCCTTGGGATTTTCGGTCGACCGCCACTGGCTGGCGGTTGACCGCCATCTAAAACTCATGTAGACTGGCGATCCCTGGCTGGGGCGGTCGACCGCCCCTGTGCTGGCGGTCGACCGCCAGCTAGGCAGAACCCGGGCTTGCCCGGGTCGGTGCGTTAAGTCTTGAACTCTGTCGTTCAACTCCATTAGCAGCCCGTGCATGTTTGTGGCATCGCCCTTGACAATCTTTAAGATTTTATTATTGAGTCTTCAATCAAATTTTTGTTCTGCAGGTCGATCCGCGTGCGAGGGCGCAACATTGAGCTTTCACTTGTCCATTCATTTGCATATCTGTCATGAATAAAAACATCACGTATGTCAATCACATGAGAGTGGAAGATATCAATGACTAATAGTGTTTAGCCATTATCAAAACCAAGAAACTCATATGACTATGGAATGATGTCGAATGACCCAAGTGACCACAGAATGACTCAAATGACCTCATGGACACAACATTCTCCCCCTTTTTGATGATGGCAACACTGTGAGTCATTATGTGATAGAAATGTCTAAAATGGCACAAGTTATAACAAATGCAACATATGTAGCTCAAGATCCATGATAGTAATAGCATGATATGAGTGCTATGCAATTATGCAAACCTCATCACATACACATATGAGATGTAAAGTGAACAATGGATTCTCCCCTTGGACTCTCCCCGAACACCATTCACACATCCCCCATGACAACTCACAAAGCACATAAGCTCTCCCCTTTGACAATGCGATAACGCATATAGCTCTTACAAAGGACTCACACAAAGAATTCTCCCCCTTTGCCAACAGCAAAAAAGGAGTGATAATAGTAAAATGTCTGTGAGACCATAGCTGAAAGGAGTGGAGAGCAAGCCATTATATGTAAAACTGAAGCATGCCGTGAACAACATATATGGTTCAAAGCTAATGAAATCCGAGATCATCAACAGAGTTCGAAAAGCAGCTACATCCAAGATTTAATAGAAATGAACCAAAGGTGCATATCATGGCTGCGTTTAACCTTCCCTTGTCTTATATATCCATATTCAATAACGACAAAGGCAATAACACAAAAGCATGTATTGAGGCTAAACAATCATGACTAAAGCATGGAATTTGTAGGAATCAACAAGTTTGATTATCAGTATCATTGGCATTTGAAGGCACAAGACTCATATTTTATGAGCAATCAAGTCTAGTACATGCCTCCAAGCCGTAAGAATACACGTTGTTTAGACGCCAGTATTCCTAGGAATTTGGTAAGACTGACTGTCATGCTTCAAGATTAACAGAGATAGCAAAGTCACATCATGACATATCCTGTCTCAATTTTTTGATGAGGGGATATATTTCTCAGCAATTATGCCATTGCTCTGCCTAGAGTCCAAAAGTTTTAAGACAGAGATAACAGGGGCACATCATGACATATGCATTTGTCACTTGATTTGATGACATGACATGTTTCTCTGTGCAACAATATCATTGCTCTGTCAAATTGATTTTCAAGAATTCCAGCTCATCAAGATGTTTAAAAACAATACTGAGCCTGAGTGTATCACCAAGATGATCATGAACTTTGAATTTTCAGATATCAGGATAGTCATTCAAAGCACAATATGCAATCTCTAGTTAAGGTCTATTAAAACCACAAAACATAGATGATTGCATAACAGATATTTCAGAACGTCAAGGAAATCATTAAATCTGAACCATTTTCATTGAATGGACAATCATTAGGGCATATAATAGAAAGCTCTTACACCATATGTCCATCTGTCTCATGAACTCAAACCAGACTGTAAGTCACTAAAGTGCAGTTTGCAAGAGATTAAGAGAATCAACAAAACTCCCCCTAAGGATATGCAATGGATACGCGAAGGGGTTATGTTTGGAATCAAGTGGAATGGCAAAGGAGGTTGACCTAGTCACTCATGAAGGTAGCAGAAATGAAATGTATGACCCAACGCATGGTTGTACACTTATTAAATACCACAGAATGAATATACATGAATGTTGCACAAGGACAACTCCCCCTTACTATATGGCCTATATGCGACATTGACACATGGTACTTGGCGGAGGTGAAACCTCACGCATATTGAGTGCTTCGAGACAAGCATAACCTGCCCTTCCATACATCAACATTTGATATACCATGGCCATGCAAGAATGATGCGACACAAACCATGCAATGCATTGGGAACATAGATTCAACTTGATTATGCAACTACATGCAATGCGACACCATATGCAAAAAGACATATTGACATATAAACAATGCATGAATACCAACATGCAAAACACACAACTAATTGAACATGATCATCATTTCAAATTCTTATTGGCCTGAGGTCGGCAAAGACCAAGCTTCCTTCTGAGCGTTGAAAACCTGTCATTACACAAGGGCTTGGTGAAAATATCAGTAATTTGATTTAGAGTATCAACAAAATGCAGTTCAAAATTTTTCTTACTGACATCGTCTCTAATGAAGTGATGCCTAATCTCAATATGCTTAGTTCTAGAGTGCTGGACTTGATTTTTTGCAAGGTTGATAGCACTAGTGTTATCACACAGAATTGGGACACAACCAAGATCCACCAAGTAGTCTTGGAGTTGGTGTTTAATCTACAACACTTGGGTGCCACAGCTCCCCGCAGCAACATATTCTACCTCCGCGATTGAGAGGGCAACCGAGTGTTGTTTCTTGGAGGCCCAAGAAACTAAACACCCGCCTAGAAACTGGCAATAGCCACTAGTACTCTTACGATCCAGCTTGCATCCAGCGTAATCCGCATCAGAATAAGATATAAGAGATAAATTACATGAAGACGGATACCACAATCCCAAATCTTGAGTGCCGGCAAGATATCGAAGGATACGTTTGAGGGCAGTCAAATGAGATTCTCTAGGACTAGCTTGAAATCTAGCACAAAGACATACACTAAACTGGATATCTGGTCGGGATGCAGTCAAATAAAGTAAAGAACCAATCATACCTCTATAGACCTTTGCATCCACCAATTTACCATTTTCATCTGAATCTAGTGAAGTTGAGGTGCTCATCGGAGTTGCAATGATTTTGCTGTTTGCCATGTCAAATCTTTTCAACAGCTTCTTGATATATTTGGCTTGGCTTATGAAGCAACCATCTTCTCCTTGGTTGACCTGCAAACCGAGAAAGAATTGAAGTTCTCCCATTAGGCTCATCTCAAATTCGCTAGTCATGAGGTTAGCAAATTCCTCACACATTTCAGATTTTGTAGAACCAAACACAATGTCATCAACATAAATTTGAACAATCAAGATGTTCTTACCTTGCTTCTTGGTGAAAAGTGTTTGATCTACTTTACCTCGTGTGTACCCTTTTTCAATGAGGAACGAGCTTAGTCTCTCATACCAAGCTCTTGGTGCTTGCTTAAGTCCATAAAGCGCCCTTTCTAGCTTGTATACAAAATCTGCATTGTTAGAATTCCAAAAGCCAGGGGGCTGCTCAACGTAGACTTCTTCTTTGATCAAGCCATTCAAGAAAGCACTTTTGACATCCATTTGATAAAGCTTTATTCTAAGGGAACATGCAAAGGCAAGTAAAATTCTGATGGCTTCGAGTCTAGCAACTGGGGCATAAGATTTATCAAAGTCTACCCCAAACTCTTGATTATACCCTTGAGCCACCAATCTAGCCTTATTTCTTATTATCTTGCCATCCTCACTTAGTTTGTTCCTAAAGACCCATTTAGTGCCTATGACAGATTGTGATGAAGGTCTAGGAACAAGATGCCAAACTTTATTTCTCTCAAACTGGTTTAGCTCTTCTTGCATGGAATTTATCCAGTTTTCATCTTTTCAAGCTTCATCAATATTTTTGGGTTCATGCTGCGAGATAAGAGCAAGTTGATCTAATTCTTCCACAATTTTAAAATGTGACCTTGTTCTAGGTGGGTCATTCAAGCTACCAATGACATTTTCTAAAGGATGATCCTTAAGAATTCTAATGTTTGTAGAATCATTACCTTCCCCGCAGCATAGGTCAACACTTCCTTGGTCATTGCATGCTCAACCTTCCAGATTTCACCACAATTGGATTGCACACTCATATAGGCCAGCATCACCATATCTTTGGGAAAATTGTGATTTCTGTGTTCATCAATCTCATAGGTGGCAAAACAATCAGTTTCAACCCAAAACCAACCAACGGCCTCAATGGTTTAAGAAGCAAACCTCCTCAAACTTTCATAAAATCTAACAAAGAGCTTCTAAACAAAAAATGAATGTCAAGATGGAAAAGAAAAATCAAATCCCTGCTCTAAGCAAACAAAGCATGAATGTTAAGAAGGTTTGGATTCCAAAAGAAATGGTTTCATGTTTTGAAATTCTGAAAAGCTTGAAGGGACCCAAATTTGGTTAGGTTCCAAACACCATTGCTTAATTGCTTGTACAGGAATGTCTTGCAGCCATGCATAACAGGTGGTACCTTGATAGCGGCTGTTCAAGACACATGACTGGAGACAAATAAAAATTCTGTCTCTTGGAGGAAAAGGAAGGAGGATATGTCACATTTGGAGGAAACAATAAAGGAAAAATCATTAGAACAGGTAATGTAGGTAAGAACCTCTCCAACTCCATTTGTAATGTGTTGTTAGTTGAAGGATTGAAATATAACCTGCTTAGTATAAGTCAATTGTGTGATAAAGGACACAAAGTGTTATTTGACTCTCATGAATGCAGAATTCTTGAACCAAAATCTGACAAGATAAAATTTTCTGGTAAGAGAGTCAACAATGTTTACATGATTGACTTAGATGATCCTGCTCATTTAAATCTTTATCTTGCTGCACCAAAATCTGAACTTGCATGGATATGGCATCGCAGACTAGGACATGCTAGCTACAATGTCTTGCATAAACTCTTGAAGCATTCAATGGTGAAAGGTTTACCTGAACTATCATTTAAATACGAAAACAAATTGTGTGATGCATGTGCCCTAGGTAAACAAACTAGAAAATCATTCAAGGGAAGATCTGAAAATACATCATCCAAACCACTCGAGCTAATTCATATGGACCTATTTGGCCCAACCAGAATTGCTAGCTTAAGTGGTAGAAAATATGGATATGTCTTGGTGGATGACTTTTCTAGGTTCACATGGGTTTTCTTTCTCACACACAAAAATGATGCTTTTAATGAGTTTCAGGCTCTCTATATGAAGATAAAGTAGGACGGTGAGTTTAAATTTCCAAGATTCAATCTGATCACGGTGGTGAATTTGAAAATGCTAACTTCTATAACCTTTGCAGGGCCGAAGGGATTTCACACCGATTTTCTTCACCAAGAACGCCGGAGCAAAACGGTGTGGTTGAAAGGAGAAACCGGACACTTGTAGAGATGGCAAGAACCATGCTTGCTGAACGGCAACTTCCAAGGACGTTTTGGGCTGAAGCGGTAAACTCGGCATGTTACATTATCAACCGCTCTATGGTAAGGCCACACAACAAAAAGACTCCTTATGAGTTGCTAAAAGATAAAAAGCCCTCTCTCTCACATATGAAAGTGTTTGGATCGAAATGATTCATTCACAACAATGACAAAAGAGACTTAGATAAATTCGAGCCCAAGAGCGATGAAGGTATATTCCTTAGATATTCTGATAGATCTAGGGCTTATAGAATTTACAATATCAAAAATCAAACTGTGGAAGAATCACCCCATGTTTCCTTTGATGAATATCATGATTCTAACAATAATAACTCTTGCAGGAAAAACGATGAAGATGAGAAATTCCTAAGCATAAAGGACAAGAGTGATCCTCCACAAGAAGAAATAAAAGAAGATGGTGACCTAGCTGAATCAAGCAATGCAAGGGATCAAGACAAGTGAAAGCTCAATGTTGCACCCTCGCACGCGGATCATCCTGCGCGGTCAGGTCGCGGGGATCGACCTGCCCGGTCAGGTCGCGGGGGTCAAGGGCGCAGCTCCCCTTGTGGGGGTTTTTGGGGGCGGAGCCCCCGGAACAAAAATTTGATTGAAGACTCAATAATAAAATCTTCAAGACTGTCAAGGGCGATGCCACAAACATGCACGGGCTGCTAATGGAGTTGAACGACGGAGTTCAAGACTTAACGGACCGACCCGGGCAAGCCCTAGTTCTGCCCAGCTGGCGGTCGACTGCCAGCACAGGGGCGGTCGACCGCCCCAGCCAGGGATCGCCAGTCTACATGTGTTTCAGCTGGAGGTCGACCGCCAGCCAGTGGCGGTCGACCGGAAATCCCAGGGACCGCCCGTTTGCATATCTGTCATGAATAAAAACATCACGTATGTCAATCACATGAGAGTGGAAGATATCAATGACTAATAATGTTTAGCCATTATCAAAACCAAGAAACTCATATGACTATGGAATGATGTCAAATGACCCAAGTGACCACAAAATGACTCAAATGACCTCATGGACACAACACCGGCCTTCTTGGCCCGCTTTCTGGCCCTCGCAGTGGCCCGGATCATACCCTCCACAGGGTCCTTGCGCTTGGGTCCCCGCGGTCCGGAGGATTCACCCTGGGCCGCTCCCTTGCCCTTATCTTTGGTTCGGAAGCGACCCACGGGAGTAGTCGGTTCGTCGGCAGCCGAGTCATCTCCATGCTCGATCACCTTCGCGGCCTCCTTCAGAGGCTCTTGCCTGGTGTCTGCACAAGGAAGAAGACGTGTTAAGGAAAAGAAAGATGACCCCTACATCCGAAAGAGGATCTCAGTTGTAGCACCTGAGCCCGATGGATGCAGTGGCGTAAGAAGACACCGCTCGATATTCTCCGACGTCACCAGCTCTTCGGTGGACTGGCGGTGCTTCAGCAAAATGGCAGCATACTCCTCCACATGAGGAGGGAACTCGTCCTGTCTGGGAGGGATGTTAGGGTGGAAATTGGGGATTACCGGGCACCTCCAGGTTTCCTCCACTGAGCAAATCCCCACCCAGAAGAATTGGGTCTTCCACCCCTTATGCAAAGAATCCTTCACCGCCAAAGAAATACAACTCCTATTTCACCTCGCCTGGATGAAGTAGAAGCCCTTCCCCGCCGAAGGATGCACTTTCAACTCAAAGAAAAAGTGGAAGAGGTCCATGGAAGGAGGGACTCTGCACCGACGGCAGAGAATACGAAAGGCGAAAAGGAGGAGATAAGAGTTGGCTACCAACTGAATGGACGCCAACCGAAAAAAATTAAGAAGCTGAAGGATGAAAGGTTCAAAAGAAAGGCGGAATCCACCCTTCCACGATAGAAGAAACATACAGATGTGTCCTGTACGGGAGTCCAGGCTCGTCTTGTATGGGGTAGCAGCGGCAAAACTGAACTTGTGGGGCAGGCAGTACTGGTGCTCCAGCCTCCTCACATCCGCCTCCCCCAGTTCGCTGTAGTTGGGGACCGGCGCCCTCGCCACCGGCTCGTCCTCCCCCTCCTCAACATCTGGGCACTGTCCCGCCATGGAGTCAGAAGAAGACATTGAGGGAAGACGGTCCCGAGACCCTGAAGATTCCGGGGGAGGAGGAAGCTACTGGACGGCCTCCGCGGTTATCACCGCCAACTCCTTGAATGCCGCCGTAAGCCTCTGCTCCTCCGTCATGTCCTCACGGCGTATCGAAGAGCCCCAAAAATGAGAACGAAGGAGAGCCAAAACCCTAAGAAATGGAGGGAGTCTGGAATGACAAGAAGCGCCCAATGCCTATAAACCCACATGGGAAGCGGCGCGTCGTTCCGACCTCCGAGGAAAGGGGGCCCCTTCAGTTCAAATCTGTGAGGATCATCATTAACACGGGCACAGGTGACCACGACACGTGGCTTCCTCAACACCGCCAGATTTCCACCCACCTGAGCCACGCTGGTCTGAAACCCCAAACATCTACTCGACTGAGCTTACTAAAGCTCGGGAGCAGGAGGGGGACAAGTGGAGAGGGGGATTTCTGTAGCCCAATTAAGAGCAGCCAAACTAGGCCCATCAGGACCGAACGAGGCTCAGCTCATCCGAGTGACAACCCTCTAGGGCCCACTTCGGCAGAAAAGCCCAATAAAGATTACTCGGGATCCCATCCTTCCTCGGCGGCCCTTAGTCTCGGAAGGCCCGAACGACAGAACGGAGGAAGACCCACGCCCGAGCCATCTCCCCACCGACATAAGGGCAGGCGCTCTGCGCCCACTCCGATCTGACTGCATCCGAGCTACGCCCATCACCCGAACAGGGCTGGCACTTCTCATGCTTGGATCAACTAACAAATGCTTATCCATGCAGCCGTTGACAGTCCTTTATGAGCAGGAGTTCAGCGGGATAAGGGTGCCACGATCTCCCAAGGTCATGAAGAGCCCACGATGAGGATGTAATGATCCCATGATGAGGACGTAACTCCCGCCTAAAACTCCTCAACTTATGGGACTCTTCGGGGGAGCTCGCTATATAAACCAAAGACTCCCTCCGGCAGCAGGTAAGGCAGATAGATGCCTAACACTCCCTGAGCAGGAACCACTTCACCATCTTGGTGTTGGGGAATCTTACGCACCTCTTTCAACCTCCCTCAATACCTTCCACCATTGCTCTACTGACTTAAGCATCGGAGGGTTTTCCCAGGGAACTATCCCTAGGCCTCCTAATTCGTTTCCCTTTCTTTGCAGTTCACTATCCGGTGATTATCCTCCCATGTAGTGCCCCAGAATTTATATATATAATATTTGAATATTAAAACAATTTTCTAAAAATTATAAAGGCTTAAATAAATTTATGAAGGGCTTATTAGATTAATGAGTCATTATATGGCCCAATTGGGTTAAATAGTTAACCTAACATAATTAATGATTATCCAAAAAGATAATGGACCAAGCCCATTAAGTTTGGCCCATATTCTAGAAGGATAATTAGCTTATTCACGGATTTATAAGATAAATACTATTTATCTATGATAATTATAGGGATAAATGAATAAAAGAGTTTTGTTAACTTAGAACTCCATACACGTTGACTGTAACGGTCCATCGGGCGACCGTCACAGCCAGGTAACGCGCCTGGGCACGACCGTTACATACTGCGAGTTCCGTAAGTCAAAGAACACCCAAAAAGATTAGAATTTTTGAACCCTATCTACAAGAGACCTAACTAGAAAGACATGCTAAGTTTCTAGGGACTCTTAGAGATCAGGTTTTGATGAAATAAGGACTCTAGAATTGATCTAATCCTCAAACCCTAGCTAGAACTCTATAAATAGGACCTAGTTCTGAACTGGGCGACCCTTACTTTTGGCTCGCAAGGAATCAAGGTAAGGAGGCATAATCTTGACTAAGTTCTTTAGAAATATTTATTTACAATACTTTAGACTAACTCCTCTCCAAATTTCACGTCTTTAGGTCAAGAGGTCGTGGAGTTAGAGCCCAAGGAAGTTACTGAAAAGTCACAGGAAGAAGAGAACTAGGGCTCGGTTTTCAGACCTTAATTGGAAGGTTAAAGCCTAAATTAAGAGGTAGGTCATCTCATGAACGGTAAAAACAACTTGATAAGACTAAAAGCCCTCTAGTTTGATTGAATTCCATGCATTGTAGATCATCAATTTCATGTTTTAATAGTTCTATGCATTACATGCATCTCTTAGCCCTAATTGGAAGATTAAAAGATGTTACCTTGTCTATTCACTGATACCTATGCATGTAGTTAGCCTATACTTCGTTATCATGTCTAAGAATACATGGTATTTTGATTATAGACATGATGTGAGTTAATCTCTTGTATTTCATACTAATTTCTGTTAGCAGATTCTCTAACGGATCATGGTAGGACCGTCACAGGCATGTAACGGCCTTGCGACAGACCGTCACACACTCTGTTACATTTTTATTTTCACTGTTCTCTCTAACGCACCTGGACAGGAGCGTTAAATACTGTAACGGCCCCTCGATAGACCGTCACAGCCACTGTGACGCACCCATGTTAGACCGTTAGACTCAGTGTTCTGTCAACCTATGGCAGAATAGTAACCAGTTAAGTTTACTTATAATTAAACATAGATAGCTAAGTTTAGACCTGTTATTATGGTTTTTAAGTTTACAAACTGTTTCATATTGGAATTTGCATGACTTAGGCATCTTGAGTTATTTTAAGTTATGTTAATTTCATGTGCCAAAACTCTATAGTTAATAATTAAATCATGATTTTTGAAAGTTGTATTAACGGAGTTTATCTTGGCTTCACAATGAGTATACATTCTCTCTTTATCAATAGAGTCGTTTCTATAAGTACATGGCACATATTCCGGTATGTTGTCCATTAGTTCACTTTGCACTATAGGAACATACTCTTAGACATGAGGACCTCTCTATTAGATATTCCTTCCAATGGACTAGGAAATCTTGTTTCAATGCCTCCATAATTCTCTGCGAGCATGGGATTCCCACTAGGACGCCGATTTGGTTGTACCCTTAAAGCCCATTGATTAGATTACACCATCGATGTTTTCTGATTATCAGTAATGTAACGGCTCTGTGTTGGACCGTCAGGCACACGTAACGGCCCAATATAAGACCGTCACATTCATCTGAGTTTGAATTCTTGATTCGGGATTCAGACTAGTGTAACGGCTTCATCCTGGACCGTCACATAATGTAACGGCCCTAGGCATGACCGTCACCTTTCTCTGAGTCTATTTTTATTGTTCTGGACTCGGATCATTATAACGGCTCACTACTGGAGCGTTAAATGATGTAACGGCCCAGTAAACGACCGTCACATTTCTTAAGTACTTAACCCAAGGGTTGATATTCCAAAGGTTCTAGAAGAACTAATGATAGTCTAGAACTTATAAAATTGATCAAGAAACTTAATGTAATGAATGGAGGTAAAAGAATGTACCGTTATGCTGCCGATTTATTCTCATGAGCATAACATTGTTTAAATCTTCTTTTGGCTCATGCATTCTTTAATTGAAGCATTCATCCATTGATGATCGTTATCATGAATTATTGACTTGTGCATTCTTGGCCATACTTTATTGTTACATGCGTGGAAGTAACTTGATTTATACTTGAAGATGTGATCGAGTACTGATTGTGTTCAAGGGCTCTATGCTAGTCCCCTCGGCTGATTGCCGGAAACATACTATTTTATAAACCATGGGGTATGATGCTACTAGCGTCGCATTGCACTGGGAGTACTTTTTCTATAAATAAGTGAAGATCCACGACACGACATGACATTCTTATACATGACTTTCTTGCTTGATATTCATAGAAATTCACGAAGCACTTGCTCATAAGCAAAAGATGCTGGAGTGTTGATTATGTGGCTTGCTAGTACATTCTCGTTACATTCTTGATCATGAAAGGCCAATCTCATGTTCTTGTCATATTCATGCTAGTTCATTCTATCTTATATGATTATCTTGTTACTTTGGTTTAATCGAGTGATTGATCGCATTCGCATGATTTTACCTTATTTTTTCTAGAGCAAAAATGTTAATTACTTTAATAATGTTTTCATGTTGATGCGAAGATACCTACTGGGCAAGTGTGCTCATTACCTATTTCCAATCTTTTCAAGAGATGGAAGTGATTCGAATTCGGATTCGGGTTATACAAGTAGCGGGTTCGAGAGCGAATGAAAGTATTTTCAAGATGAGAGTGAAGACTTAGGAAGTCTATATTGTTTAGATCGAGTCAATGTAATTTCTTTATTTTCTTGAGTCTAGTAGAATGATAAAAAGGTTGTTGTAAAAGAATACTTTGATCATTTATGAAATAAATTTGGAGTTTGATTAAATACTGTGCAATTGCATTTATGCATGTGATTGTCTCACGCTCTGATCATTCTTGCTCGCAAGGCTTACCATGCCGGCTGTTCATGTCCTCGAGCGAGTCTTCCGCTGTAATAAAGGCTCGGGGCGTGACATCCCAGCTCAGGACCAGCGCGAGATCACGCCCCTTCATCTTCCACAAACTCTGTTGAAGAGGTTTTGCTTGTAGAGGGTCTTCAACACAACTTGCTTAATATTAGTCAGTTATGTGACAAGGGTCACAGAGTTGTGTTCGATAATAATGCATGCAAAATTCTTGAAATAAATTCTAACGAGGACAAGTTTGAAGCACATAGAGTCAATAATGTATACATTGTAGATCTAAATGAAAAACCTGAATCAAATCTTTGTTTGGCTATTGATCTTGAAAATAATACATTTAATTGGCATAGACGTTTAGGGCATGCTAGCTTCTTTACATTGAATAAACTAGTCAAACATGATTTAGTTAGAGGCATGCCTAAAATTAAATTCAGTTCCATTTCAAAAATTTGTGATGTCTGTGCTCTAGGCAAACAAACCCGTAAATCATTTAAGCTCAGATCTGAGCCTTTGTCCTCCAAGTCAATGGAGCTTTTACATATAGATCTTTTTGGCCCAACCAGGACTCAAAGTCTAAATGGGAAGAGATTTGGGTTTGTGATTGTAGATGATTTTACCAGATTTTCATGGTTATTTTTCTTAGTAAATAAAAGTGATGCTTTTCAGAAGTTTGAACACTTTTTCAATAAAGTTAAACAAGAAGGAATTCACAGAAATTCCATGATTCAATCTGACCATGGAGGAGAGTTTGAGAACTCTATATTTTCTAAATTTTGTAACAATGAAGGACTAACTCATAGATTTTCCTCTCCCAGGACTCTAGAGCAAAATGGCATAGTGGAAAGAAGAAACCGTACAATCATTGAAATGGCCAGAACTATGCTGGTGGAGAGTCAACTAGCCAGAAGATTTTGGGCAGAGGCAGCTAACACCGGTTGCTACACCATCAACAGAGCCTTGGTAAGACCCGTCCATAAGAAAACCCCCTATGAACTCTTGAAAGGTAAGAAGCCAAATGTTTCATACATCAGGATTTTTGGTTCAAAATGCTTCATTCATAATAATAATAAAAAGGACCTAGATAAATTTGATGCAAAGAGTACCCCAGGGATTTTTCTAGGATACTCTGAAACAACTAGGGCATATAGGGTTTTAAACGTTCCAGACCAAACAGTAGAAGAATCTCCCCATGTTATATTCGATGAAGCAAACACTGTCACTAACTTGGATGATGATGACAGGAGTTTAAGGCATGATGGAAACTTTCTAGAGGATATGGTGAAGGAAGAATCTGAATCACCTGAAGCATCAAATATTCCAAATCAAGTAAGATCAGCTGAAACAGGTGAGCCCTCAACTAATGTTAGAATCTTGAAAGATCATCCTGTGAATAACATCATAAGCAACTTAGGAGATCCCCCTAGGGCAAGGTCTTATCTTAGAAATGTAAATAATCAAGACCTAGTTGCTTTAGTGTCACAGATTAAGCCTAAATCTGTTGATGAGGCTTTGAATGATGAATCATGGGTTAATGCAATGAGTGAGGAGCTAGGTCAGTTTGAAAGAAATAATGTCTGGGAACTAGTTCCGAGACCTGAAAATACAAATGTTATAGGAACTAAATGGGTTTTCAAAAATAAAATGAATGAGGATAGAATAATTTCAAGAAATAAAGCCAGACTAGTAGCCAAAGGTTACTGTCACGAATTTGGGGTTGATTTTGATGAGTCCTATGCACCTATTGCTAGAATGGAAGCAATAAGAATCTTATTGACTTTTGCATGTTATAAAAATATAAAACTTCATCAAATGGATGTCAAAAGTGCATTTTTAAATAGTTTTATTAAAGAAGAAGTATTTGTAGAACAACCTCCTGGATTTCAATTGTCTTCACATCCTAACAAAGTTTTCAGGTTAAACAAAGCCCTATACGGTCTAAAGCAGGCTCCTCAGGCCTGGTATGAAAGGCTGACATAATTTCTGATTAGCAAGGGTTATAACAGAGGTAAAGTGGATCAAACCCTGTTTACCAAAAGTTTGAGTAAGGATCTCATCATAGTTCAGGTATATGTAGATGACATAGTCTTTGGCTCGACATGCACTGAACTATGCAATGAATTTGCTCAATTAATGTCTGCTGAATTTGAAATGAGTTTGGTTGGAGAATTAAAATACTTCCTTGGTTTGCAGGTACAACAGCTAGAGGATGGATGCTTCATCAACCAGGCCAAGTACACCTTGGACATCCTCAAGCGGTTTGGCATGAATAATTTGAAGCACATCACAACTCCAATGGGTGTGAATACATCATTAGATGCAGACGAATCAGGTAAAGACGTTGATGCAAAGTTATACCGAGGTATGATTGGATCTCTACTCTGTTTGACTGCCTCGAGACCTGATATATAATTCAGTGTAGGTATGTGTGCTAGGTACCAATCTAGGCCTACTGAATTACATCTAGCTACTCTGAAAAGAATTTTTAGATACATATCTGCTACACACTCTAGGATTATGATTTCTTGCATCACACATCTTAGATTTAATTACATATACGGATGCAGAATATGCCGGGTATAAGCTAGATAGGAAGAGCACTAGTGGACATTGTCAATTTCTAGGTGGGTGTTTAATTTCTTGGGCTTCCAAGAAACAACACTCTGTGTACCTCTCTAGTGCGGAAGCTGAGTATGTAGCTGCAGGGAGCTGTGGTACACAGGTGATCTGGATTAAACACTAGCTTCAGGACTACCAAGTAGACCTGAGCTGCACACCCATATACTGTGATAATACTAATGCCATAAATCTTGCAAAAAATCTTGTCTTACATTCTCGCACCAAACATATTGAAATCAAACATCATTTTATCAGAGATGAGGTTTCTAAAAACACTTTTGAATTGATCCATGTAGACATTGCCCATCAGATAGCTGATATCTTTACTAAACCTCCGGACAATGACAAATTCACCACCTTGAGGAGAGAACTAGGTATTTTTAAAACCCCCTGAATTTTTGAATCTTGGAATAAAATGCATCCATGCTTCTTATGCCCATGTTGAGCTGCATGCAGACCTCATTTGCATGAATTTTTATCCAGTGTCTGCCATTTTTCTTACATTGGCATGCATAACCTGTTGCTATATCAAATGATAACCTGGGAGAAGGTCATATTTCTTCTGACTGGAAACCCACATCATGTGTGAGGAGGTCTTCTGACCTACGTTCTCCACCTGGTACAACAGACTCATTTACATATTGATCAGGTTCAATGTCCATAAATTTGCTCATGTAGAAAGGTTCAATGTCCATAAATTTGCTTTTATGCATTTCAATACATTGTGCATTCCAGCTGTCTACTTATCTGATTCATATTGTGAGGGGGAGGTATTCTAGGTATGCCTTAGTGTAGAAGGCATCTGCATGTGTGAAGCTGATAGGTTTGAGTTCATCAGTCAGTCAAGGTGATAGGGGGAGTTGCTTGTTTGTCAGTTTGAGGTCTTAGGAGACTGATTCAAAAGGACTTTGAGAGATCTTGTCACTGCACAAAGCTTATTGAGAACCTTATGCAATTTTTGTTTTCACAAAAGCTAGAAACGCTCAACTCTCCTAAATTTCCAAATTTGATTAACTGAAATTTAGCTAAAAAGCTTCTCTCCAATAATCCTTCAAAGACCTAGATAGAGAACCTAAAGACTATCTTCCTACATCATTAATGAACATGGATCACTGTTGACATTTTTATGTCATGAAATCTCCTAAATGCTTGAAACTTAAATTTTTGGAAGCAAACTCTCTGAGGATCAGTACATCTGGTATTGTCTTCAAACATCATATAATAAATAAAATCAATTTGTTTAGGGGTATTTCAACATTTGAGAGCAATGTTCTGGTTACCGAGAAACTAGACACTTCATTAAAGAAATGAAACACTCTCTATGTCATGAAGTGCCAGAATATCTCTGTTTAAAAAGTTCCAAAAAATTTAAAATTCATGGCAGAGCAATAGCATTAAAGTGTTGAGTAACTGGGGATTCAGGCCTCTGATCAAGGTGTCTCCTCACGTCAAAAGACACTTCAATTGCTAACTCTGTTCTCTAAAGAGAAGTAATACGGTTATCACACTGAGGAACTGAGAATTCTGGCCTCTGATCAAGGTGTCTTCTCATGTATCAATGTGTGACTTACCAAAATTACTCAATGGCTATTTTGCTGCTCAGCAAAAGAAAAATCTTTCACCCCTGCAATATTTGAAGACGGTTTGTCCTCAATACCTTGGACCATTCAACAGTAGATGAGCCTCCAGTTACTTGCTTAGTACATCATTTAAACAGATTTCTCTTGGCATGATTGTTTCGCCTTGGTCCTTATTCTTACATCTGTACGATGATAATCTTCAATCTTATTCTTTGTCTTTCCTGCTTTTTAGCCTTGAGGTCTTTCAGCTCATCTCAGTGACCTTACTTAGATCTTTAAGGGTTGCATATGAGATTTCTCTACCACGTGAATTAATTGCCTCTGGTCTCACCATCTTAGCAATACCTTATTTTCTACCTACACTCCTTTTGATGATGTCAAAGGAGGAGAATGGATCTGGTTGGTTTTGTTTTGAGAAAATGGATATGGATTTGAGAATGTATTTGAGCATTTTTTAGTTTTGGTTGGAAGTTAGTGTGTCAGTGTGTCAGGGGGAGTTAGTGTGAGGGGGAGTTAGTGTGTGACATTCTATGCATGTTTGATCATCCTCATTAAATGGATCTGGTTGGTTTGGTTTTGAGAAAATGGATATGGATTTGAGAATATATTTGAGCATTTTTTAGTTCTGGTTGGAAGTTAGTGTGTCAGTGTGTTAAGGGGAGTTAGTGTGAGGGGGAGTTAGTATGTGACATTGTATGCATGTTTGATCATCCTCATTTTTTTGACAGTATTAATTTTGTTTGGTTCATAGGGTTGCCATCATCAAAAAGGGGGAGATTATTGTATCCCTGTGATTTTTGATGATGTCAAACACCATAAGTTAAATGTCAAACACCATAAGTCAAAAGTCAAACACCTTAAGTCAAACAGAACATGTCTGAAGCCTTCATGAGTCTGTGCATTGGAGTCGGTGCATATTGTCATCCCGCATGACTAAAGTCGGTGCAAGTGTGTCTTACGCATGACTAAGGTCGGCGCATATTTTGCATCCTGCATGACAAAGGTCGGTGCAGATTTTAGCCATATGCATACAAAGTCGGTGCATATTCTACCTTATGAATGTAGATGGTCAGTGCATTCTTTGTTCTATAGCATATCAAGTCAGTGCACATTTGCCTTGTGTATATACAAGGTCTGTGCACATCTGCATTAAGCATAAAGAAGGTCGGTGCAGTTTTTGCCTTGCACTAAACCAGGTCCGTGCACACTTTCCTTGTGTGATACAAGGTCGGTGCACATTTGCCCTTGTGCGATACAAGGTCAGTGCATACTCTGCTTATATGCATATCAGGTCGGTACACTTTCTGCTGGTCTGGATACAGGGTCGGTGCATGAGTCTTCATGCAAGGTAAGTGCATATTTCTTATCGTGCATATAGAAGGTCGGTGCATCTTTTGTGATATACTACCTAAGGTCTGTTCACTTTTTGCCTGAGTATATGGAAGGTCGGTGCAATGTGTTTTCCTTAAGCGTTTAAAGGTCAGTGCAATATATATATATATATATATATATATATATCATCAAACGGCTAACACTTATGACTGTTTGATTGCCAGGTCAGTCATATGGTCGAGCATCTTCTGAGCAACCTGCGAACCTACCTCACGTGGAATTTAAAGTACCAGGTTAATGGCACGTGATCCAAGGCAAGGAGCGTACCAGATGATCCTGCCACATGGACTGCTACAGCACCACGATTCTGACACGTGGAATCTTGATGGATCATATATGCGTGAAAGTTTGGGCGGGAAATGTGGTATCCATGCGCCCATCGTCTACTTGTAAAGAAGGATCGAAGGCTGGGAGAATGGGGGAGAGAGAGCTGAGCTGAATAGAAGAAAAGAGAGAATATCTCAAGCCACTGCCAGTGCTGAAATTCCTCCTAATCGAGACGAGAGAAAAGCCCAAGAGAAAAGTCAAAAAGAGATAGAACTAGTTTAGAAAGAGAAGATCCTGAGTGATCTCTAGTCTTGAGTCTGAAACTCTGCTTCTACGGAAGCTACATTGTTATTATTTCTGGGCGATTTTTCCCTTTCTTTATTTTCATCTTCGAGTTTTTCGCCTTTTCAATTCCACTTTGTTACCCTCTAAGTTCACTTGGAGGAAGGGAGAGGTACTCCGGTTTCCCCCCATCGTATTTGGAGGAAGAGAGGAACGATCCTCTGGTTCGTGAGTTCCTGGGAGCAACTCATGGGGTTCCCTTTGCTGATTGTGAAAGAAGGGAGGTTGGACCTCCAGTGACTCTTCTGGTTTTCAGAAGAGCGAGGAGAGTGTTCTTCGGGGCAAGCTGTCAGGCAGCGGGTGTTAGCAGACTGAGTATGCGGCTCTTAATTGCTTAGTGCAAGGAAGCCTTACTCTGGTGGAGTAAGGGGTGGATGTAGATTGCGGATCGCAATCGAACCACCTTAAAAACTCTATGTTCCATCTGTGTGGATTACGTGGCTGTTCTCTCGATTTGGCTCTAGCACGTCATCTGTTCGACTATTGTTTCATCTTAACTCTTTCTCTCGATAAGCTTCTACCTATCTGTCTGCTCCGTGGCCAGACTAGGAAAGTTTCTCTACTGCGTTTCAGGATTACATAATTTGTTTTTCAAATTCTCTGAATTGGAAGTGATCTATTCATCCTCCCCTTCTAGCTCACTTTCTGTGTAAACTATCAAGTAGGACTTAATATCTCAAGCACTAAGCTAGCTATAAGTCATTTACAATTTAACATGAACATGTAAGTCATGCAAGCTATCGTAATCGCGAACTATAATGGCACGAGCTTGATCAATAAGCCGGAGACAATATGATAGATAGTGGACATGACAATAGAAAAGTTCAAGTGCTATAAAGAAAATAGATAGATGGAACAATAATTCTAGGAATATTCATGATGAGATAGCAAGCTTTTCAGTAAGGTTTTTGATAAGTGCTATATTTTATATCATAATTTACATCACATCCATCATCTTTGAGCATTATTTGAGTATATTTGTGAAACATGAGCATTACTTACATTCTCACACATTATTTGAGTCTTCATGTATTTTATCATCTTTTTGATCTTAAAAGACCATGTGAGAAATATTTAAATATTTACACAATTATTTTGGAATTAAATAGATTGATATTTTAATTTTCAAGAAACAACGACCTAGATCAGGGCGCTATTTAATTAACGACATCTTCAAGGGCGCGTACTCAGTAAGACGTGACACAAGACAAGGCGTCAAGTCAATTGAAAAAAAAAAGTGGAAAAAGAAAAAAAAAGAATTAGTGCCCGAGATGCAGTCGCAAATCATTGAAAGAACGCCCATATGAACAGTCGTCAATTCCTATTTTACAAAAAATAAAGAAAAAAAGCAAATAAGGAAATAAGGAAACTGACGACCGAGTGAAGAGGCGCTACTTCAGGAAAGGACGCCCTAGATTAAGGCGTCCTTTAAAGAAAGGACGCCCCAATATAAGTCGCTATTCAAAGTTGAACCAGAAAAGGCAACTGCAGGCTCCCGATCGAACTGTTCTTCCATGTTTGCTCTTATCTAAGCAACATTTTATGGAAAGGAGGACTTTAATGATGGAAAAGAGTCTAATGGATCAAGTTGCATTGTTGGAAATTGGTTTTTGGATCAAACTGGGAACCCACGATCGTGGATGCTCCTGTACCCTATAAATAGATGCCATGGCCGATGATGCATGATGAGAGAGGTGGGAGGTCTGCCATAGGAATTTATTTTGAAATTTTATTCTTTCATCTTTTGCAGTTAATTTCTTCATCAAAGTTCTTCGTTTTCCAGTCTTCTACAAATTCTTCTTCTTCATCTTCCTCTAATTCTTCCAGTTTTCAAAGTTATTTCAAGTTTTCCAAAGATCTGTCTATGCGTTTTTACTGTTCATCCGGTTTTAAAATATTCTGCTATTTCTCATTTTTCTTCCCTTTCTGATCTTCTGTTGCTTCTAAGTTCTTCATGAAAGTTGTAGGTTTTTAAACGTTCTTCAATTTCTTTTTCTACCACTTCTTCAAATTCTCAGCCGTTTTTAAATTACAATCAATTTTCCAAAGTTTAGTTCTGCACTATTCATCCGCGACCACTCTCTGTTCTATCACGTTTTTCTCCATCTTCCTCTTATTTTCTATCTTTGTGTTCTTCATCAATCTTCTTCCCCTCTTCGTCCTCTACAATTTTCTCTTCTTTCACTTTATCTAACTCTCTCTAGATTTTAATCTATTTCTTCTTCTTCTAACCCTCTGTTTTAAAAACTGTTTTATGTTTTATCACCCATCATAGCCATCTCTTCCTCTCTTTTCACAACATACATGCTTTGGTTTTAATTTTATTCTTCTTCCTCCACCTTTTCATCTCCATCTCCTATATTTCATCCACACATCCCTTTGGCGGATTCTCTTCCAATTGATCCTCTCACGGCGTCGGCATCCAAGGCGAGGCGATCTTCATCCAAGGCTTGGCAAGGAGTTGACGGCGTTCTTCATCCTATTGGCTTACAATTTCTTCTCTTCTTTTATTTTGCAAGTTGTAATTTTAGTTTTCATATACATTGTACTTGTCACCTCTCATAGCAATAAAGTTGATCTTTGTGAAATTATGTTTATCTTTCTATCTCCTCCAAATTTCTCTACTTAAACCCTCTCACATTCTTTAAATAGTTTTTATGCAATTTATCTTTCCTTAGATTAATCACACTCAAAAATTCAGTTTTCAAAGCATAAGGTGTTTTTTCAACTTGTTAAAATAAGGATTTTTCCTCCTCGTGGGATCGACTCCAATTACCACTATATAATTTGATTTTCCAATCTTTTAAAGTGAGTGAGTGTGAACATTTTTAAATTATGGCACGGCATTCTTAACGACACTAGTCGGTGCGCATCAATTTTTGGCGCCATTACCGGGGAGGAAATTAATTTTTAAGTTAGAAAATTTCTTGTATATAGTTTTACTTATTTTTCTATTTTATTTTACAGGAAAAATCAAAAAAATCAGAAAACCAGAAAATCCAAAGAAATTCAGACCTGAAATTCTAAGGGAAAAATCTGTCATAGGAGGCGTCGCTAAAGCCTAGATCTGTCACAGAAAGCAGAAATTCAGAAAAATCCAGGAAATCAAGCGTCGTTAAAAGGTCAGTATACGTAGGAAAAGGTCCTTTTATTGTGAAATTCTGAAAAAATTCTAAAAAATTCTATAAAAATCAGAAAACAGAAAAAATAAATCATGCTAGCATATCTCCATCTTAGTTGCATTACTTTCATGCATTTGTGCACTTAGTTGTTCTTTTTGTTTTTCATTCTTTATTTACAACATCTTTTGAAAAAAATTCTCTTCTCATCTATTTCCCCTCCTTAAGGGCATTAGGATCTTTACACCCCTCTTGGATTTGGAAGGACACTCCATTGAGTATTCCGTCTCTTTGGATTTGAAATTCTATTTCAAAGACCTCAATAAGTCCCCACACCCGTGGATTCTCTCACGGACGCCGGGTATGTTGTACCACGAAGTACCTTGGAGTTAGAGTGCCCTTAGAAGATTTTCCATAAAAAAATAAATAAATAAAATTATCATTCTTGCATTCATATAGTTAATCCTTGCATTTGCATAACTCATTCATATAGGGATTCATAATATGTTGAAAAAAAAATCATCATTACCCTTTGGGCCCTTTTGCATTGCATGCGAGGTAGGAGATCCCTCCACCCTCATTTGATAGGACCAATTAGTGAAGTTGAAAGGTTAGTGCATTCTAAGTCCCAACTTCAACCTAACCTCATGGAAAATCAAAATCAAAACCAACAAGTGCAATAAGTTCCTAAGCAAATGAAGGACTACTTCATTCGTAATCAATATCAACCGTCCGTCTATATTCAAGCACCTCAAAACCAAGCGGTTCATTATGAAATCAAATCAAGTACCATCCAGATGTTGCCATCCTTCTATGGCAATACTAATGAAGATCCATATAAGCATCTAGATGAGTTTCTCCAGATATGTTCAATTGTCAAAATTCAAAACTTCTCGGATGATGCCCTTAAGCTTACTCTCTTCCCATTCTCCCTTAAGGACAAAGCTAAATATTGGTTGGGAGCCTTAGGTATAATAATTGACACATGGGGAGAGATGCAAAAAGAGTTCTTGAAGAAATTCTACCCCATTGGTAGGACTAATACCATGAGAAGGGCCATCACTGGATTTACACAAAATTCTGGGGAACAAATTCATGAGGCCTGGGACAGATTGAAAGATTTATTAAGGAAATGTCCCCATCATGGCCTATCTAGATGGCAAATTGTACAAGCATTTTATGAGGGATTAACGGAAAACTATAGACAAATGGTAGATGCCTCATGTGGGGGGGCTTTCATGAGTAAAAGTGAGGATGAAGCTTATGATTTGTTTGAGATGTTAAGTGAAAATTCTATTAGTCATGCTTCACTTTCCTCCTATGAAAGGATGATTGGACCTTCCAAGAAGGGTGTGCTATATGAAGTCAAAAGTCAAGGAGAGTTGGAGAATAGGATGGATATTAATGCGCTTACTCAAAAGTTGAATAAAGTGGACTTGCTGGCGCAAAGGATGGAGAAGGTCGATTTGGTAGCACGACAACTAGATCAATTATTATCCATGAATAAGCAAGAACCTTCTTTTTCGCCAATCCAACAAAATCAACCTTTCTCAGATTCCAACCTTCAAGAACTTTGTGCTTTATGTTCTAGCCCAAATCATGCTGTCATTGATTGCCCTACGACTGCCCAACTTCCCCCATTTATTCAAGAACAAGTCTTTGCTGCTCAGGGTGTCTCTAAGTCCACCTATGATCCATATTCTAATACATATAACCCGGGCTGGAGAAATCACCCAAATTTTTCTTGGAAATCGCCACAAGGCCCATCTGCTCAAGTCAATCCCTCAATTCCAAAACAATCTTTTCAAGTTCCGAACCAGTCTCACCAACATCTTCAAACCTCTTTTCAACATAATCAACAACAACTTCCATTTCAGCAACCATCGTTCCATCATGCGCATGCCCCATATCAACAAGCTCCATCATTTCAGGGCCAATATAATCAATTTCCATCACATCGTTATCAACCTCAAGCCCCATTTCAAGCTCCTTATCAACCACCTCCTCAACCCCCTCAGCCTCATTTTGAGGATAAATTCGATCAACTTCAACAACTTATTCTCTCTCAGCAACAATCAATTGCTAAGTTAGAAGGTCAAATAGTTCAGCTGGCGGCTAGTAATATGAGGAGAGATGTTGGGCAGTTACCTAGTCAACCCATAGCTAATCCCCGCAATCAACAACCTCCGGGTTTTCAGCAAAGAGCTCCTATTCTTCTCCCTCCAAATCAGCCCAATCAACCTCAGCCTCCCCCTCCTGTCGTTCCTCAATTCGAGAATGCCAAAGCCATCTCTACCCTTAGGAGCGGGAACGTTCTTAATGATCCATATCAGGCTAAGGATGTGGGTTGTAGTTCGGGCCAAGATATCCAAGAGGAAAGTGATAATGAGGAAGAAGAGCCGATCATTGTTCAAGAGAAAAAGCCGGATGGGGGGGAGAAGACAATGGACAAAGGAAAGGTCAAGGTTGATGAAGGTTTGCAAGGATATGTTCCTAAGATCCCTTTTCCGGATGCATTAAAGCCAAAAGCTCAAAAGAAACCGGTCCACCAAGAAGAGATGTTGGAATTATTTAAACAAGTCAATATTAATATTCCACTCTTGGATGCTATTAAACATGTGCCGGCATATGCCAAGTTCTTGAAAGAGCTTTGTACACCAAGAAGGGAGCCAAAGGCGGCAACACAGAAGATCCGTCTATCTGAAGATGTTAGTGTTGTTTTAATGAATTCTTTACCAAAGAAGTTGAAGGACCCTGGTGCTCCATTAATTTCATGTGATATAGGTGGGGTGACATTTGATAAAGCTTTGCTAGATCTTGGAGCTAGTGTTAATTTGTTACCCACCTGTATTTATGAGCAATTTGATTTAGGGGAATTGAAGCCCACTTCTATTATCCTTCAACTGGCGGATCGGTCTGTTAAAACACCAAAGGGTTTGTTGGAGGATGTGATAGTAAAAATTCATGAATGCTATTTTCCAGTGGACTTTTTAATCTTAGATATGGCCTCATCCCAAGAGTTAAAACATACACCAATCATTTTGGGACGCCCGTTTTTGGCTACGGCAAAGGCCAATATTAATTGTGCCACAGGGATGATGGATATTACCTTTGGAGGAGAGAAGGTCTCATTGAATGTTTTTAAAGCTTCACAATACCCGGATCATGAGGGAGAATGTAATGTCATTGATATTTTTGAGGAAATGATTGAAGAAGGTCTGGATATGAATGAGAATGTGATTGAAGAGGGTAGTTTGCTTCAAGATTCACCTCTTTCTTATTCTAGTGTAGAGCCTCTTCCTCCATTAAGATCTAAACCAGTTCTTCCATCTCTTGATCAGCCGCCCATTTTGGAACTTAAGCCTCTGCCGGACTCGTTGAAATATGCTTATCTAGGTCCAGATCATACCTTGCCTGTTATCATTGCTTCTAATCTTACCTCTGCTCAGGAATCTAAACTCTTAGAAGTTCTTAAGGAGCATAGGGGGGCGATAGGGTGGTCTGTGGCAGATTTGAAGGGTATAAGTCCGGATGTTCGCATGCATTATATTTACTTGGAGGACAATGCCAAGCCGAGCAGAGAGATGCAGCGTCGGTTGAATCCAAATATGAAGGAAGTTGTGAAGAAGGAAGTTGTTAAGTGGTTAGACGCCGGGATAATTTATCCCATTTCTGACAGTAAATGGGTCAGCCCGACACAAGTTGTTCCTAAGAAGTCAGGGCTGACTGTGGTTGTAAACGAGAAAGGAGAAGAAGTGCCGATGCGATTACAGACGGGATGGAGGGTTTGTATTGATTACAAAAAATTGAATTCAGTTACAAAGAAAGATCATTTTCCACTCCCGTTTGTTGATCAAATTCTGGAGAGACTGGATGGGCAACAATATTTTTGCTTTTTGGACTGTTATTCCGGATATAATCAAGTTGCTATCTATCTGGAGGATCAAGAAAAAACCACTTTTACGTGCCCCTATGGCACGTTTACTTTTAGAAGGATGCCTTTCGGGCTTTGCAATGCTCCCACCACTTTTCAAAGGTGTATGATGTCGATATTTTCTGACATGGTGGGGGAGACTTTGGAAGTTTTCATAGATGATTTTTCGGTGTTTGGTAATTCTTTTGAGGGGTGCTTAGAAAATTTGACTCAGGTTTTGAAAAGGTGCATTGAATCTAATTTGGTGTTAAGTTGGGAGAAGAGCCACTTTATGGTGAGAGAAGGTATAGTTTTAGGCCATATTATTTCAAAAAGGGGAATAGAGGTCGATAAAGCCAAAGTAGATTTGATTTCCGATCTTCCTCCCCCTATATCTATCAAGCAAATCAGATCCTTTCTTGGCCATGTGGGTTTCTACCATAGATTTATTCAGAACTTCTCCACCATTGCTCACCCTCTCACACAGTTACTTGCTAAAGATACTCCATTCCATTTTGATGATTCTTGTCTCAAAGCCTTTATTTCCTTGAAAGCGGCCCTTACTCAAGCTCCGATTCTTCAATCTCCAGATTGGTCGCTTCCTTTCGAGATTATGTGTGATGCCTCGGACTATGCTGTTGGAGCTGTCCTAAGACAAAGGGTAGATAAGAAGCCCGTGGTAATATACTACGCGAGTCGCACCCTCGCTGATGCACAGTTGAATTACACCACCACGGAGAAGGAGCTGCTAGCTGTTGTTTTTGCCCTAGAAAAATTTTGATCATATCTTTGAGGGGCTAAGGTTATCATCTACTCTGATCACACTGCTTTAAGATATCTGCTTTCCAAGAAGGATGCTAAGCCCCGTCTCATTCGTTGGATTTTATTGTTGCAAGAATTTGATTTAGAAATAAGAGACAAGAAGGGGTTAGAAAATGTAGTTGCTGATCATTTATCCAGGATAGTGATCCCTGAAAGTACCCCAATGTCTGATTCTTTTCCCGATGAGTAGATTCTTTCCATCTCTTCCACTCCTTGGTATGCTAATATTGTCAACTACATGGCGGTAGGTCAGATCCCAGGAGGGTGGACTAGACAAGAGAAGGATCACTTCTTTTTTAAGGTAAAACACTATTGCTGGGAGGACCCTGAGCTGTTTCATATGGGTCCCGATCAGATCATTAGAAGATGTGTCCCTGAGGAAGAGCAGCAATCAGTATTGAATTTTTGTCATAATTTAGCTTGTGGGGGACACTTCTCTGGAAAGAAGACAATGGTAAAAGTGCTACAAAGTGGATTTTATTGGCCCACGTTATTTAAGGATGCTTATGAATTTTCTAAATCTTGTTTGAGATGTCAAGCTGTGGGCAATAATTCGAAGAGAGATATGATGCCGCTAAATCCCATTCTGGTGGTTAAAATTTTTGATGTTTGGGAAATTGATTTAATGGGATCGTTTCCATCTTCATTCGGTAATGAATATATCTTGGTGGCGGTCGATTATGTTTCCAAATGGATTGAAGCAATTGCTACTAGGACAAATGACCATAAGGTGGTTATGAAATTTGTGAAGAAGAATATCTTTTCTAGGTTTGGTTGTCCTAGGGCTCTGATTAGTGATGAGGGTTCTCATTTCACTCATTTTCAATTCCGAGCCTTGCTTCGTAAGTATGGTATCACTCACAAGCTTGCTACCCCCTATCATCCCCAAACTAGTGGCCAGGTTGAAATTTCTAATAGGGAGATTAAGAATATCTTGCATAAAACTGTTAGGCCGGATAGAAAAGACTGGTCTGAAAGACTAGATGATGCATTATGGGCCTATAGAACTGCATACAAAACTCCCATTGGTATGTCACCATACCGCTTGATCTTTGGTAAAGCCTGTCACTTACCCGTAGAATTGGAACATAGAGCTTATTGGGCCATTAAGCAAGTTAATTTTGATTTAACTCACGCTGGATCCCAACGAGCTTTACAAATTAATGAACTGAAGGAATTAAGGAACGAAGCCTATTGAAATGCAAGGATTTACAAAGCTAAAACCAAAGCATTTCATGATAAACACATTTACAGAAAGAGTTTTCAAGAAAATCAAAAGGTTTGGCTATTTAATTCAAGGCTGCGTTTGTTCCCCGGTAAGGTAAAGTCCAGATGGGATGGACCGTTCATTATTGTTAAAGTTTTTGACCATGGTGCTGTTAAGATTTTGGATCCTAAAAATGGTCACATTTTCACTGTCAATGGCCAAAGGTTAAAACATTACTTGGAGAATGAAGAGTTAACTGCAAAAGAATCAATTGCTTTGTGTGATTTGGAGTAATTATTTGTGAGCCTTCATGCGTCTGGCTGAAGACGGAAAACTTAGCGCTTCTGGGAGGCAACCCAAGATTTTTGTTATTTGATACTTTTATTTCAGTGTGTTTTAGTTGTTAGTTTCAAGCCAAGAAGATGAAGTTGTCACCATTATCAACAAAGGAGGTTCTGCCTCGCACGCCAGGTTGTCTCTTTCCTACTCATCAAACTTTACTGTTACATTGTTCTTTCATTTCAGCTGTACATGCCATTGAGGACAATGCCATTCATGTTGGGGGGAGAGGGCAGAAAATTTTCATTGCATATAGTACAACCTGGTAGGGATTTGGCATGAATTTTTGCATATCATTTTTTGAAAATTTGCATGAAAGTGAAAAGATGAAATCCCCGACAGAGTTTTATTAATTCATGCTTGAATTAAAAGTAATTCTGGATTAGAAAAGACTAGGAAAAGGTTGAAGGAAAATTAAGTGCAATCTAGCCATGGAAAACTGATATAAGAATCTTTTTAAAGTTCATGTGCACTATTTGAAAAAATATTCACTATGCACTCTGATAAAGTAAAATAAGACAAGCCCTCTGTTATTTTGGGAACTGTATCTGATACTCTGCATTTCTTGAGGAGGAGATCTATTTCAAGAAAAAAGCTTTCTGCCAAGTTTTATAGAAAAAAAGAAAAGAAAATGCAAAGGCATATTGTTGAAAAAAAAAGAGAAATGGTGAAATAGAAAGATCACGCCATGAAAAATGCCCCTGATCTGGGTAACCGGGCCTGCTTCACCTAAGACGTGTTGAGGTTCGCGTAAAAAGGTGAAGGGTAGTGCAACATTATGGTTGTGCAAATGAAAAAAAGAAAGGAGTTCCAAAGGGACAAAAGAAAAAGGCAGACAAAAACTATTATGCTTAAATGCTCTGATCTAAGAGGTGCAGGGTTGAAAGGTACTTACTTAGAATAACAAATGGGGGATGTAATTGTCTTAACTGTAGATTTGGAATTACACATGCACAAGTGCTATTGAACTTTGATTTGTATTCTTAAGTCATGTGCTTTAATTTCTAATTTAAGGCTAGTATGAGCATTAATGATTCTGGATTCCTAATCTTTGGTTGATTCTATGAAGGGAGAGCTGGATATAAGAGTATGATCTTTATGAATTCTTGTTGGTCCTAAATTTAAATTTAATTGCATTGCTAAGGGACTAGCAATGAGTAAGTTGGGGGGTGTCATAAGTGCTATATTTTATATCATAATTTACATCACATCCATCATCTTTGAGCACTATTTGAGTATATTTGTGCAACATGAGCATTAATTACATTCTCACATATTATCTGAGTCTTCATGTATTTTATCATCTTTTTGATCTTAAAAGACCATGTGATAAATATTTAAATATTTACACAATTATTTTGGAATAAAATAGATTGATATTTTAATTTTCAGGAAACAACGACCTAGATCAGGGCACTATTTAATTAACGACATCTTCAAGGGCACGTACTCAATAAGACGTGACACAAGACAAGGCGTCAATTCATTTGAAAAAAAAAAGAAAGTGGAAAAAGAAAAAAAAGAATTAGCGCCCGAGATGCAGTCGCTAATCATTGAAAGCACGCCCATATGAACAGTCGTCAATTCCTATTTTATGAAAAATAAAGAAAAAAAGTAAATGAGGAAATAAGGAAACTAATGCCCGAGTGAAGAGGCTCTACTTCAGGAAAGGACGCCCTAGATTAAGGCGTCATTTAAAGAAAGGACGCCCCAATATAAGTCGCTATTCAAAGTTGAACCAGAAAAGGCAACTGCAGGCTCCCGATCGAACTGTTCTTCCATGTTTACTCTTATCTAAGCAACATTTTATGGAAAGGAGGACTTTAATGATGGAAAGGAGTCTAATGGATCAAGTTGCATTGTTGGAACTTGGTTTTTGGATCAAACTAGGAACCCACGATCGTGGATGCTCCTGTACCCTATAAATAGATGCCATGGCCGATGATGCATGATGAGAGTGGTGGGAGGTCTGCCATAGGGATTTATTTTGAAGCTTTTTCTTTCATCTTTTGCAGTTAAGTTCTTCATCAAAGCTCTTCGTTTTCCCGTCTTCTACAAATTCTTATTCTTCATCTTCCTCTAAGTCTTCCAATTTTCAAAGTTATTTCCAGTTTTCCAAAGATCTATCTATACGTTTTTACTGTTCATCCAGTTTTAAAATATTCTGCTATTTCTCAATTTTTCTTCCCATTCTGATCTTTTGTTGCTTCTAAGTTCTTCATGAAAGTTGTAGGTTTTTAAAAGTTATTCAATTTCTGCTTCTACCACTTCTTCAAATTCTCAACCGTTTTCAAATTACAATCAATTTTCCAAAGTTCAGTTCTACACTATTCATCGGCGACCACTCTCTGTTCTATCATATTTTTCTCCATCTTCCTCTTATTTTCTGTCTTTGTATTTTTCATCAATCTTCTTCCTCTTTTCGTCCTCTACAATGTTCTCTTCTTTCACTTTGTCTAATTCTCTCTAGATTTTAATCTATTTCTTCTTCTTCTAACCCTCTATTTTCAAAACTGTTTTATGTTTTATCACCCATCATAGCCATCTCTTCCTCTCTTTTCACAACATACATGCTTTGGTTTTAATTTTATTCTTCTTCCTCCACCTTTTCATCTCCATCTCCTATATTTCATCCACACATCCCTTTGGCTGATTCTCTTCCAATTGATCCTCTCACGGCGTCGGCATCCAAGGCGAGGCGATCTTCATCCAAGGCTTGGCAAGGAGTTGACGGCATTCTTCATCCTATTGGCTTACAACTTCTTTTCTCTTCTTTTATTTTGCAAGTTGTAATTTTAGTTTTCATATACATTATACTTGCCACCTCTCATAGCAATAAAGTTGATCTTTGTGAAATTGTGTTTTTCTATCTCCTCCAAATTTCTCTACTTAAACCCTCTCACATTCTTTAAATAGTTTTTGTGCAATTTATCTTTCCTTAGATTAATCACACTCAAAAATTCGGTTTTCAAAGCATAAGTTATTTTTCCAACTTATTAAATAAGGATTTTTCCTCCTCGTGGGATCGACTCCGCTTACCACTATATAATTTGATTTTATAATCTTTTAAAGTGAGTGAGTGTGAACATTTTAAAATTGTGGCACGGCTTTCTTAACGACACTAGTCAGTGCGCATCAGTTTTCAAGAGCATTCATGAGGTGACAATAACAATCATTTCAATAAGACATTCACTTCCACTAGAGCATATCATATAACTTTCACTTTATAGGATTGGCCATTTACATTAGGAGTTCAAACAATCAAATAAAGAGCATGGCAAACACTTATGGAAGGTCATATATCAATCTTGCTTTTGGTTGGTGCAATGTCACACCCGATCAATCATAATACCGGTACACGTTTGGACTTTGCCTCGTCCATAAAATCATATTCGGACCCCGTCACTTTTCTTTTTTGCATTGAGTATCAATTATTTGGACCCTTTTGTGTCTAGACCAATTCCACGTCATTTAATGGCCAAAAAGTTCCAAGGATCAAGTCATGTAGGAATATTAAGGTAGATTCATAGATTCCAAAGATTTGAGGGTACAAACAACTCGGCTGCCTTGAAGGAATCCACGACTAGCGGAGATTTACGGATGTCTCAATGAAGAAAGTACCAATCTTAAGGAAGGAATATCCCGCAGAGGGTCTAATTATCACCAAGAGTTGAGGTGTATAACATGAAACGCCGTGAAACAGGGACTCTATCTCGAACATGAGATAGCAGTGCCAGAAGACCTGCGGTATGGGTCAAAACCCGAGGAAAATGGTGAGAACATGGATTAATGTCCATTAAATAAAGAATTCGCGTCCATTACGAGAGGCGCCAATTCTAGAATTAATTATAATTAAAATAAAACTTATACCAATTGGCATCCATGTGAAGGGACGTTAAGTTATATTTTATTAATAATTTAGTAAATGACACCTCCATAAAAGGTTACATTTTATTACCCTATTTATTCATTTTGAGGGAATAGGGATATATAGATAATATTTTAATAGATAAATATAATTGGGAAATGCACACATGGCCTATAAGCAATTGGTGTTCATCGGGTTAGAAAAGAAGAAAAATAAACATTTGAAGAATGGACGTTGAAGAGGGTAAATCTGGTTTGACCCAGAAACGGCCCACGCACGCGCGACCCATTAAGGTTTGGACGTGCTGAGCCCAGGCAAGGGATGAGCGCGCATGCTCAGCCCAATAAGAAGAAGACCGGCCCAACAGAGCATCGGATTCCGTGACACCGATGAGGCCGGCCCAAGCACAGTTCTCACTAGAGGACACTCTGACGACCGACCGTTGCCCCCATGATATCGGCCTTGACCCCATAACAGGCGAGCACGTGCCATGAGTGCCGTAAGACTCGCCCAGGGACCGGTCGACGCCGGGGCTATCACCCTCCAACGGGAAACTCCCGCCAACATAGCGGAGGAACGTTACTCTACTAAACGAACCATTCCCTATCAAGGGATGAGGCCCTCACTCCAGGACAACCCATATAAAGGGGACATTGACAGAAGAGAAGAGCACAGCAGATTCTTCTACTAAGACCCCACGCTATTACGCAAGAGGATACTCCTGTCTCAGAGCTTCTTACTAAGAAGAGAGCAACTCGACTAGCAACCATGATGAGAGGGACGTCCGCTACATCCAAAGAGCTTCTTCCTCCTGTGCGGCCTTACCACCCAGCGAGCACTCTCCGAGAGCCCTCTAGGAGCTGCGAGCACGCATGTAGAGGATCTACACGCCTCCTGGATCGACGACTATGGCCTCTACTTCTCTCTTACTTTGCTCCTCTCTATCGCTCATTAATCCCTTGCTGACTTAAGCATCGGAGGGTTGTCCCTAGGGGTAACACCCGGGAATCCTTCTGACACCCTTCTGGTTTCTTGGTGTGTGCAGGCATCCACGGGCGCGAGATGACTTTCCCAAAAAATAAATAGAGAAGGTGGTACGCGGCCTAGGAACCATTTTTCTATCGCTACACTTCTTAGCGTCGTCTATGGGAAGACGAGTGAAAAGCAATAGCACCCCGTGGAAGCCTCCGCAACGCCAGCAACCGGGGGTGGGGTTCCCATCAGGGACCCAACTCTTGCCGGGGATCGCAAGAAGCTTCTTCCGCGCACCACTGACAAGAGGTCACCCCAGGTGACCTAGACGAGCTCCGCCAGGAGATCCGAGCCCTGGCAGAATTCTGCCAAGAGCTCCAGGACCAGAGGCCCCAAAATGCCCCACCCGAGCGACGGGAGGGCGAGGGAGGCCAGGCCGGAGAGAACTTCCGGCAGGTACGGGAGGCATCCCATGCCTCCGTCACAAGAACTCGACGATCGCGCAGCATGCCCGCGTCTAGGGGACGCAGCCCTCTCCACTCCAACCCAGAGATGGATCGCCGGCTCCAATGGTTTGACGAAATAAAAGACAAGGTTCGGTACCTAGACGACGTCCTCCTGGCCGCCAAGAATCACGGCCTCATCGACGACGACCAGGACTTCCACGCTCCCTTTTCCAGGGAAATCATGGAAGCCCCCATCCCACCAAAGCTTCAATTGCCGTCATTTGCCTCCTACGATGGCACCACCGACCCGGCCGACAACCTACAAGGCTTCGAGTCCCACCTGGTGTTTCACCAGGCCTCGGACACTGTAAAGTGCCTGGCGTTCATCATGACCCTTCGGGAGAACGCCCGAGCATGGTTCAAGTCACTGCCAGCAGGGATGATCTCCTCCTTCCAGTAGCTCAAGAAGCTATTCAAGGAGAACTTCATGGGCTGTCGAAAGGTAGCCAAGTCTACAGCAACCCTGCTCGCCCTCAGGCAGGGGAAGGAAGAGGCGTTGTGGGACTTCATCTCTCGCTTCCGCGCAGAGGCACTCCGGATCCCCCACCTCGACGTCGGCATTGCCACCACGGCGCTCACTCAGGGGACGCGAGGCCACATCCTCAGGCACGCGCTTGGAGTCGAAGCCCCAACAACCCTTCCGGATCTCCTCGCGACAGCCCAAAAGTATGCACATTGCGAGGAGAACACCGCGGCCTTGCGCCGCGTGGTCGGGACCGACCAGCCCGACCGCAAGAGAGCCGCCGACCCACCACGCGAGGGTCGGGGCAAGCGAGAGCGGCGCTATGGAGACCACCGCGACCGCTCCGAGAAGGAAAGGGGTGGCTACCGCCACTACACGCCCTTGACGGCCCCACCCGACCAGATCCTGATAGAGATTCGTGAGGAGCCATTCCTTAAGTGGCCCTCGCGGATGAAGTCGGATCCCAAGTCATGGGATAAGAAGAAGTACTGCCGCTTTCACCGGGACCATGGCCACGACACCGCCGACTGCATCAATCTGAAGGATGCCATCGAGGACCTCGTACGCAGAGGGCTCCTCGATAAGTTCCTCGCTAAAAATGCTGAAAGACGACAGAAGACGCCTCCCCCGATCGACAATTGGCCAAATGAAAAGGAGATCATGATGATCTCTGGGGGGCCCGCTGCGGGGGGAGACAACGCGAGTAGAAGGCGTCGGAACGCAACGGCTATCAACACGACGGATCAAGGCGACGGAACCCCAAGGGAGTTTTCCCCTTCAGGCCACCCGGGAGACCCCATAGTCTTCTCCGAGGATGACCTCGAAGGCGTCACGACACCCCATTCTGATGCTTTGGTGGTTTCTGCCACCATCAATCAATGTACTGTGCGCCGCATCTGGTAGATAATGGAAGTGGACCCGATGTTATCGCGTATGACTTTCTTGTACTTAGGGGTGTGGACGTGTCACGACTCGCGCCATTGCATACGCCGCTGTATGGATTTTCTAGCATGACTGTCCGCCCAGAAGGGCGTATCTCGCTCCTGATTACGTTCGGGACGGCACCGAAAGAGGTAACCTTCCTCGCCAACTTTACTGTGGTCCGTGTAATGACAGGGTACAATGCCATCATCGGACGAGGAATCCTCGGCATGCTCCGAGGCGTCCCTTCCTCCTACCACCATAAGCTTAAGTTCCCCACCCCCCACGGGGTAGGGGAAGTCCGGGGTGATCAACGGGAGTCCAGGAGGTGCTGCCTTATCTCCACCCGTGACCGACGTCCCGAAGAAGCGCCTCCAGAGAAGAAGGCAAGGACCAAAGATCCGGGTCTGAGCACGAGTGCGCCAGCCGAGGACTTGTACCTCATCTAGGTCAGGGACGATCCAAGCAGATCACTGAAGATCGGTGCTACCTTGCCCGAGCATGACAAACAAGTGTACGTAAGCTTCCTCGCGGCCAATCAGGACGTGTTCACTTGGTTCGAGAATGAGCTCTCCGAAATTCCTCCGGAGGTCATCACGCACTAACTAAGGTTGGACCCTAACTGCCGCCCGGTACAGCAACGCCGAAGGCGGTGCAACCCCGAGTGACAAGCCGTCATCAGGCAGCAAGTGGGAGAAAAATTGCGATCCAGGCTGCTCCAGCCTACCCAATATCCAGATTGGGTAGCCAACGTAGTCCTGGTTCCCAAGAGCAACGGGAAGTGGCGGATGTGCGTGGACTACACCGACTTCAACAAAGCCACGCCCAAAGATAGCTTCCCCATGCCACGGATCGACCAGCTGGTCAACGCCCCGGTCGGGCATGAAATGCTGAGCTTCCTTGATGCCTATTCAGGGTACCATCAGATCAGCACGCACCAGCCCGACCAAGACAAGACCGCGCTCATCACCGACCATGGCTTATACTGCTACACTCGCATGCCGTTTGGGCTGAAGAATGCTGGAGCCACGTATCAACGCTTAGTCAACCATATGTTTGACTCGCAGATTGGCCGCAACATTGAGGTCTACATCGACGACATGCTCGTGAAAAGCCTCCGAGCAGCCGAGCACTTACGCGACTTGGTGGAAACCTTCACCACGCTCAGAAGGTACAACATGAAACTCAACCCTGCTAAGTGTGCGTTCGGGGTGCGGTCAGGCATGTTCCTAGGTTTCCTCATTACTCACCGAGGAATCGAAGCCAACCCCGATCAGATCAAAGCAGTATTGGAGATTAAGCGACCCAAGCGGGTGAGGGATGTACAGTGCCTCACCGGGTGCGTCAGCCGCTCTGGCCCGATTCTTATCCCGAGCCGCCGAACGTTGTCTACCCTTCTTCCGGCTGATCAAGCAGGCTGACCTGGCTCCAGAGAAGAAGGGATGGGTCGACTGGGACCAGGAGTGCGAGCAGGCGTTCGAAGAACTGAAGCGCTACCTGACGACGCCTCCTGTCCTCACCAAACCCCAAGGGGGGGAACAGCTGCTCTTGTACCTCTCTATGACACCCAGCACCATGAGTGCTGTACTCACACGGGTGGAAGTAGGAGTCATGAAGCCTGTCTACTATGTCAGCCGAGCACTACAAAGATCGGAATTCCCATACTCATGGACTGAAAAATTCACCTTCGCGTTGATTACAGCTACTCACAAGCTACGGCCATACTTCTTGGCCCACCCGATCGTCGTCCTCACCGACCAGCCCCTCCGTCAAAAGGTTCAGAACCCTGATGCAACCGGAAGATTGGTCATGTGGGCCATCAAGTTGGGAGAATTTGACATCAAGTTTCGACCAAGTATAGCGGTTAAGGCCCAGGCTCTCACAGACTTCGTCGCCGAATGCACCCCACTTGCCGGAGATTCACCCGAGCAGTCTTCGGGGCCCGCCTGGGAACTATATATCTACGGATCCTCCTGCGCCGCGGGCAGTGGCGCGAGACTAGTCTTACTCTCACCAGAAGGAGTGGAGCTATAGTACGCCCTGCGTTTTAATTTCCCAACCACGAACAACGTGGCCGAGTACGAGGCGCTCCTTTCTGGGTTACGCATGGGGAAACACCTGGGGGCGTCAAGCGTGCGAGCATACAGCAACTCCATGCTCATCGCCAACCAGGTCAGGGGGGAGTTCGAGGTCCGAGACCCCTCCATGATGAAATATTTAGAGAAGGCCAAGGCCGCGGCGAATGAGTTCGGCCACTTTGAAGTGGTCCACATCCCACGCGAGGAGAATGTCCGAGCAGATGCCCTCTCCCGCCTGGCGTCAACCACTATGGTCTCCAGCTCGAGATCAGTCCTGATAGAGGAACTGTTAGTACCGAGCATAGACGATCCAGTGCTCCAGGTAAACACCATCGGCTATGAGCCCTCCTGGATGGATCCTCTACTCGATTTCCTCCTTCGATATCAGCTCCCCAGCGACCACGCCAAAGCACGGCGCACGCGGGCAAGAGTGGCCCACTTCACTATGGTGGATGGCCGACTATATCACCGGTCCCTCTTAGCCCCTCTACTGAAGTGCCTCTTCCCCACGGAAGCCCACTATGCCATCCAAGAAGTCCATGAAGGACTCTGCGGAAGTCATGTGGGAGGGCGAGCACTCGCGAAGACGCTGATACGACAAGGGTACTGGTGGCCCACCTTACAGCAAGACTGCCTCAACTATGTTCGAAGGTGCCCCCAATGCCAGAAGTACTCCCACCTACACCACCAACCGGTGACGCAGCTCCACGCCTTGACGGAGCCTCGCCCGTTTGCGTGGTGGGGGATCGACATATTGTGGCCCTTCCCTGAGGCACAAGGAAGGAAGAAATTCTTCATAGTCGCCATCGACTACTTCACCAAATGGATCGAAGCTGAGCCATTGGGAAAAATAACAAGCGAAGCAGCTTAGAAATTCGTGCTACGGAGCATCATTTGCCGATTTGGGATCCCCAGGGTTCTCACTACCAATAATGGCAGACAATTCGCGAGCACCACCTTTCAGGAGAAGTGCTCGGAGTTGGGGATCTGGAACCACTACACCTCAGTGGGACATCCCCAAGCCAACGGGTTGATGGAAAACGCCAATCGAACTCTACTCCATGGCATCAAGACTCGCCTGGACCAAGCAGGTGACGCATGGATTGATTCAATCCCCAGCATCCTATGGGCTCACTGGACCACCGCTAGAGTCGCCACCGGTGAGACACCTTTTCATCTCACCTACGGAGCTGAGGCAGTAGTCTCGGTGGAAATATCCAACCCCTCGTTACGAGTGGGATATTTTGATGAGGCCAGGAACAACCAGGCAATGCTAGAAAACCTAGACTTGCTCGAAGAAAGAAGAACCAACGCCCAGATAAAGCTTGCGGCATATCAGCAGAAGATGGCACAGTATTACAATGCACGAGTTAAGGAGCGACACTTCTTCCCCGGAGATCTGGTCCTATGGCGAGCAAGCGTGGCTGACCCGCGTGGAGCAGCAGGGAAACTCGCACCTAACTGGGAAGGCCCATACTGGGTAGCAGAAGCACTCGGCAAAGGAGCGTACAGGTTGGTGACGCTTGGGGGGAGAGAGGTGCCCAAGACGTGGGACTCCGTCAACCTCAGGAAGTTCTTCCAGTGAAACGTCACCACCCATACTCTACTAGGGTAAGTTGCCCACGAATAAAGAAAAAGGTAGCCTAAGGGCTCCCTAGAGGCGAGCACCGCTCCCCTCGAAAATAAAGAAGGTAGCCTAAGGGCTCCCTAGAGACGAGCACCGCTCCCCTTGAAAATAAGAAGGTAGCCTAAGGGCTCCCTAGATGCGAGCACCGCTCCCCTTGAAAATAAGAACGTAGTCTAAGGGTTCCCTAGAGGCGAGTACCGCTCCCCTTGAAAATAAAAAGGTAGCCTAAGGGCTCCCTAGAGGCGAGCACCTCTCCCCTTGAAAATAAGAAGGTAGCCTAAGGGTTCCCTAGAGGCGAGCACCGCTCCCCTTGAAAATAAGAAGGTAGCCTAAGGGTTTCCTAGAGGCGAGCACCGCTCCCCTTGAAAATGAGAAGGTAGCCTAAGGGTTTCCTAGAGGAGAGCACTGCTCCCCTTGAAAATAAAAAAGGTAACCTAAGGGTTCCCTAGAGGCGAGCACCGCTCCCCTTGAAAATGAGAAGGTAGCCTAAGGGTTTCCTAGAGGCGAGCACTGCTCCCCTTGAAAACAAAAAAGGTAACCTAAGGGTTCCCTAGAGGCGAGCACCGCTCCCCTTGAAAATGATAAGGTGGCCTAAGGGTTTCCTAGAGGCGAGCACTGCTCCCCTTGAAAATGAAGTGGTAACCTAAGGGTTCCCTGAAGGCGAGCACGCTCCCCTTAAAAATGAAGTGGTAACCTAAGGGTTCCCTAAAGGCGAGCACCGCTCCCCTTGAAAACAAGAAGGCAACCCAAGGGTCCCCGCGAAGGACACAAGCGCTGTGAAAGATGAGCACAGAGGATCGCCCAGGAAAGCATGCAGAAGAACTCCAGTAAAAGGTACACATCAGTATTGGCTTAGAATCAAAGAATTTATATTTCTTTAGTCAAAGTACAAGCTGCCAGAAAATTGGCAAAGTACCTCACACGGGCCAAATATAAGTACATGGAGAGATAAAACGTGCTCGACGATGGCGACATATGACTCCAACGTCTCGCTTCCTCGATGCCATCCTCTATCGACGATCATGCTAATCTTCAAGCAAGCGTAGGTACCCATCTTTTTGTTATGTGGGAGGGTACCTACGGAGAAGCCTCCTATGCCGGAGAAGAGGGACAAAACTCTCAGGCCAACAAAGGGCTTCACTGGTAGAAGGCCTGCACGAGGAAAACTAGGCCAGTAGCTCCAGCCACCCCCGCCTGAAGGAAGGCCAGTGAGGTCCACCCGTTACAGGGAACCAGCAGACCTACACAAGCCGACGGGAGGCAGCGGTACTACGAGGCCAACTCATTAGGAAGGCCACCTCAGCGTACTGGCCATGCCTGCAAACTGAGGAGCCCACCGCCGTTGTCCAAGCCGCATGGCCAGGCCCACCGAGTGGAAGAATGGAAAATAGATTCCACCCTTCCTTCCGATCCTTCCTATCCAAAAGTAGGAAGATGTTCCAACAACGAGGAGCATCTCACCAAGCACCTGCAAGGAGCAAACAACGGTTATACACCGCGAACACAAGCAACGGAAAATAGCTGAAGTTTGAAAAGCAGCGCTACCCTGACACTTCTCATCTCGTCAAGGACGAAACCTATCCGGCTCAAGAAGCAGGATTCCCCTGCCAGCATACAAGCGGTTAACCTTCTTCAAGGCCTCCCGCCAGCCGTCCAGATACCCGAGCCTATACTGCTCAGGAGCCGGGACACCCTCTCCAAGCGCAGGCCACGGCCGCCACGGTACCGGAGCTGGATTCCCCCAGAGGACCTAGGGTTGAAGACGAGCCGGTAGCGATTCATCATCCGACGAGGTACCAGACTCTCCTGAGGACATTTTCTGGGGAAGCTACCTACGATGGTTCGTTGGCACAGGGATGATCGCTGGAACGCTGCGAGAGCCACCATTTATAGGGGAAGCAGAGTCCCTAGAAGCATGAGGACTCCTACCGCCTCAATCAAATCCGTGGAAATCAAAGCGACGGATCCCGAAAGTGCGCTCCTTCACAAGCCCTCATCAAGGGTGCCGTTTCGTATCCCTAGAGGATCTCGCAACGGTTCAGGAGGAAGGAAGTACACAGAAGAAATCTCAAGATTTGTAGATAAGAGGAAGGTTTTCATTTCCAAAAAGGAGAAATTACAAAAAGAGGCTACTGCCTCGAAGAGTGCAAAAAAAAGAAAGGAAAAGACCGTTGGGGGCATCCTCTCAAGGACCTGCCTCGGTTACATCATCGCGTGCCCTGGGCTCAGTAGGCACACGGACAGCAATATCTCTAGGAGGAGGTGGCTCGTCACTCAAGTCCACCACAGCAACCTCCACGGGTGCTCGTTCGCCCGCACTCGACACCAGCAGGTCGGCGCCCGCCTGTGCGGGGTCAGGCCCCTCTTCCTCATCATCAGCCTCCGAGCTGTACGAATTTGAAGGAGGAGGCAGAACCGGGGCATCGAGGTTGAGGTGCTCAGCTGTGGCCCTCATGGTAGCACTCCAGCCCTCCCGGAGGCCGCGGTCACGTGCTGGCCCGTAGTACTCCAGGGTCGCCTCCGTCAGCTCAGCCCTGTATGCCGAGGAGAGACGAAAAGCCTCCACAGCCTCCTCGCTGGCCGAGGACAGAGACATGCGTAGCCTGGCGAGCTCCACCTTGACCTCCTGGCCACGGGCCTTCATGGCTCGGGCCTCCACCTCCAGCTTGGCCGCACGCTCGTAGACCTCGTCAGCCCACACTAGGAAAACATCCCGGTCGCGCTCCATCCCAGTCAGCGCCGACTCAAGCTGAGACGATTGCTCCCAAAGTCTGGCATTCGCAGCCACGGACTCCTTCAAACGCCCTTCAACCACCGCTTGAAGGGCCCGGCTAGTCTCTAGCTCACGCAGGCATCCAGGAAGCGGTGCCTCCACAGCCCGAAGGCACTGACAACCAGGCACACGCTCTTTGCTGTAACGGCTGTCAACTCATCCACGACACCAGGACCCAGCTCCCCAACGTGCTCATGCCAGCGAGCACTCCACATCATGAGGTTGACGATGCCCGGGACACTAGGCACCCCCGCTGGCGAGTCCTCGCGCTGCGGGGACTGACTGCGCGGAGGAACCCTCTGCGGAGGGAGAGGGTCAACTTCAACGGCAGGGGCCTTGCCCCTTTCACGCCCCCGTCCGTCGGAGATAGACGCCGGGGTAGCAACTGCCGACACCACAGGCGACGACGATAGGCGAACACTGGGGGGAGGCGCCCCGGACGAAGGAGGAGCCCGGCTCCTGCCCAGAGTCGAGTCCCTCCCCCTCTTCCTCGATCGGCGGTGACTGTCCATCTCCGCCAACTCATCCTCGGTTGGACAAGCCTGACCACCACCAGCCATGGCAGACTCCTCGCCGGGAATGCTAGGGGTGGCCTCAGAGGAGCTCCGCCGAAGACTAGGCCCTCCACTGGCCACCGACGCCTCGGGTGAACGCACCAGAGGAATGCCAACAGGGGCCGGATACTGCAACCTCCCCGGGGTGAAAGCAACCTAGGCTGGGAGGGAAACAACCGACACCTGTCCTGTTCCCGGAGTGACGTGATCCACGGGACGAGGAGCAAGCCGTGGTAGCCAGAAGATTTCATGGGTCCACCCCTGCGCTTCAACTGCCCCTTAAGGCAAAGATGAGGTTAGTCAAGCATCAGTCACTACCGCCACAACCCTACGGGGAGACAAGGCCAGTACCCTGCGACAATGAAGGACACAACCCCAGCTCTCAGAGCTGCGCCGGGGTCAGAACGTGGTCTGCATCGACGAGAGGGTACCGGGAAATCACCTTCAGATCTCGATGACCCTCGAAGTTCAGAGAAGGCTTCGAGTCGCACCAAGGGCGAGGACAGCCACCCACATCCAGCCATCAGAGGCTCTCTCCCAATCCTTCGACTTGATCAAATATACATACCGCTCCGCCCACCCTTTGCGGTTGGACGCGGTATGGGAGACAAAGATAAAGTGGTCGCGGGTACGAGCCTTGAAGTAGGTGAAGTAGGTGTCGGACGGGCAACTCTGGAGGAGAAAAAACTGTCGGAACAAGTCGACACTCGACGCCACCGACGCTCTGCGGCATGCATAGATGAACCCACAAATGATACTGTACAAATTGGGGGTTATCCCCCCGCGGTTCCGCCCGTAATGGTGAAGGATGGCCGCGATAAATGGGTGGACCGGAATATGAAGAATCGCCTGGAAGGAGGCCACCGGGATCATGATCCCGCCAGAAGGATAACTCATTATGTCATCTCCCACAGCGGGGAAGACAATGTCGTACTCAGGGGGGATCTGGAAGGTCTCCCGCAAGCCATGGAATACCCTATAGGCCACTAGAGGCTGGGAATCAGGCTGACTAGTGCCCACACCCGAAGTGCTCGGCACACCGCCCCGGCCTTGAGGCATATCCTTCGAAGAGGAAGATTCGACAGTGAGAGCTCTCCTATGCGGACGCATCGCTACCGAAGAAAAGAAGAACAGAGAAAGGAGGACCCTCACAAGGCAAAAGGGAGGAAGATGCCTACGACGGAGTGCGACGACCAGCAGGATGTGGGTATGGTCTGCGAGAGCCCCCTCAATGCTTCTTATAAACCACCCACGACAATTCGACGGTTGCACCCCCTGAGGGTCAGGCGAAGGGACGTCTATCGCTACGGTGGTACGGCTACTGAGGCCAGACGATCGTTCTGAGCCCACATCCCTAGAACAAGACAAGACCCATCGTCATCATTGCCAGCGTGACTTCTGCCACTGCCAGAGGCACCTTGCGTGCCAAGCAGGCCCTCGAAGCCACCAACTCCCGCTGTACGAGGAAATCATCTTCGGATCACACCCACCAGAAGAACCATCTCTTGGGCTACTCTCAGTCCCCTGCGAGTGCTCGGCAACTAAGAGTAGGGGGGAAGTGAGAAGGGTAAATCTGGTTTGACCCAGAAACGGCCTATGCACGCGCGGCCCATTAAAGTTTGGACGTGCTGAGCCCAGGCAAGGTATGAGCGCGCATGCTCAGCCCAATATGAAGAAGACCGGTCCAACAGAGCATCGGATTCCGCGACGCCAATGAGGCAAGCCCAAGCGCAGTTCTCGTCGGAGGACACTCCGACGACCGACCGTTGCCCCCACGATGTCCGCCTTGACCCCATAACGAGCGAGCATGCGCCATGAGTGCCGTAAGACTCGCCCAGGGACCGGCCGACGCCGGGGCTATCGCCCTCCAACGGAAAACTCCCGCCAACATAGCGGAGGAACGTTACTCTATTAAACGGACCCTTCACTATCAAGAGATGAGGCCCTCGCTCCAGGACAACCCATATAAAAGGGACATCGACAGAAGAGAAGAGCACGACATATTCTTCTACTAAGACCCCACGCTATTACGCAAGAGGATACTCCTGCCCCAGAGCTTCTTACTGAGAAGTGATCAACTCGACTAGCAACCATGACGAGAGGGACGTTCGCTACATCCAGAGAGCTTCTTCCTCCTGTGCGGCCTTACTACCCAGCGAGCACTATCCGAGAGCCCACTCGAAGCGGCGAGCACCCATGCAGAGGATCTACACGCCTCTTGGATCGACGACTACGGCTTCTACTTCTCTTTTACTTTGCTCCTCTCTATCGCTCATTAATCCCTTGCTGACTTAAGCATCGGGGGGTTGTCCCCTGGGGTAACACCTGGGACTCCTTCTGATGCCCTTCTGGTTTCTTGTTGTGTGCAGGCATCCACGGGCGCGAGACGACTTCCCCAACAAATAAATAGAGAAGGTGGTACGTGACCTAGGAACCATTTTCCTGCCGCTACAGACGTCATATCCCTTGGACGTCCATTTCTTTTCTTTTTTTTTCTTATTTTCCGTGACATTCTAACATGAATAGTGCCGCTTTATTTACTAATAATTTAGTAAAAACTTTTACATGAAAAATAAGAGAAAAATTTTAGAACTTAAGCCTTGAAATAGCATAATTTATCTACGTCATAATAAAAAGATAAAAGTAGACAAAATTGGTATGTGTGTTTCAATAAACCGGGTCACTTTTTATTTCAAGAAAATTTTAGGGAAATAAATGTCAAAATTTCCAGAAAAATCTAAGGATCTCAAAAATATATATATTATAATTTTATTTTCTATGATTTCAATGAAATTTTGAAGACAAGTGCAAAAGCTGTTTACACACACACATATATATAGAATTGATGTGAAATGCTTTTGACGTTCATTCTTAAACAAAGAATTGACGTCAATTATCTTTGTCGTTCATTCTCAAATAGTGTTATAAGATATAACGACCAATGAGGTGGTCGCTAATTCTTTTATCAATGCATATGTTTCAAATCTTTTATGCTATTAAATTATCTTGTCTGGGAGAACACTTACTAGACGTTTAAATAAATAGCGCCTGTCCAACTGGGCACATGTTCTATAATGTGCGACAGTGGGTCTGGTCGCAATTACCTTTTTTTTAAAACATGATTTAGCGCTTTTGTGAACAGGAGCAGGTTTCAACATGGGTTTAACTCGTTAGACTACTGTTTATTAGGGGATGAACTGTGTCACTTTGAAATGGTAGAATTTTTCAAGAAACAAAATATATGATAATGTGGAGAAAAATATAAGGAATCCATAAATATGCATGTCTTAATTTTTCTGCTTATGGTTTTATAGTTATAAAATTTTAAAGTTCGTACAGGATTTTAACCAATTAAATAGGGTCACTTTTATTCCGACAGGGTTTTAACATGCACTTTACTATTTTTACTAACATCGTTCATTAGATATTAAATTTTAAAGATTGCCACAATTATTAACTAACTAAAGAATTCACGTTTTTAATAAAGCATGTGGTGCGATAATAACAGGGAACGTGAAAGAACTATTAAGGATGGATTAAGAAGAGGATTAATCTATTTTGCTTGGGAGAATGCCTATCTTTTGACGATGCTTTAACGGACATAAGAAGAAGATGACAGATGATGACGATTAATGTAGCAGAAGAAGACTTACTCCTTCACAGTCTCCTGCAGTACATTAGTAGCAGTAGCAGCACACACTACTACAGTGGAAATGATGATTGAAGAAGCTCGTTCGCTTCCTTCGAGCAGCAATGGCAACGGCGGTAGCCACATTGGGATGCAGGAAGCAGAGGAATAATAAGAAGAAGACGCCGTTTATGCAATGTTGAGCAGCAACAGTAGGAGCCAACATCAACAACAACGGCTTCCATGCTCGAAGGGTCTTATTTATAGGGATATAATTCTATCGTGGGTATTAAGTCCTAATGAAATTTAAATTTCCCCACATATAATCCTAGTGGGATAGAAATTTCCTCATGCAAATCCTACACAGCCGCCAATCGTTAGCCACTTCCTACTAAGTTTAAAACCCTAATGCTCCTAGCAAGACTGTGTTCGAACGTGGGAGACTCTTGGACATAGCTCACGGACCCTAAGGTAATCATATTTGTGTTTATAATCTTTGGGAGCCCATCTATGTATTTAAGTGTAAAGCCCATTATCGGTTAAGGCCCCTTGTAGTTCCTCTTTTACTTTTTTTTTTGAAGGTCAAGGCTCATTAACTATATGTAATAGAGTCGTAATGGATTTAATGTCTAAATCCTTAGTAAAACCCATTTATGACAGTTCAAGCCCACTAATTATATACTTTAGAGTTATAATGGTTTTTTTAGATTAATTATGTATTTAGTGTAGCTGGGCATAATATATACACTGGGGTCTTTATTAAATTGTGGAGTTTGTATATAGGGATATTATTTCTTATAATTATATTTATTTGTCGACCTTATTGTATTTTACCGTTGTCTCGGGTATCAGAGCCGGGTTTGATCCTATGACACTTTACTCAATTATTTATTGTATCTCTATTGAGGCCCATTAAGTTCTAGCTTTTTAGTTGGGCTTGTAACCCTTTTGAAGGAATTATTTTTAACCTTTTAATTAATATATAGGCCCATTTTCTTTTTAGACTATTTCTTTTATCAATTTTTTTCCATATTTGTTTTATGACTAATATTAATATTTATTCTTTATAAATTTTCAGGGTGCTACACCTGCACATCCTACATGGAACCAGCTACTTCTTGGCCTTCTATCTCTTCAACCACTTGTCCTAAAGTCACCAAACTTGGAGAATAGGTTGAAGATACAAAGGACAACAATAAGTTCTAAAGGTAGAACTTGAACTAACCTCGTTTAGGGTTTCTAATCTCCTCTTCTTTTCTGGACGGATGCACTGTCTTCTGTGTAGACTGTAGAGGGACAATGACATCTGGGGCTTCTAGCTCTTTAAAGACTCGACCTCCTAGCACGAAAATTGGAGGGGGGTTAGACAATATAAAGGAGAACAAAACCTTCAAAAGGCTTTACCTGAGATAATATTTCCTTACCTGTGAGAAATGCGAACCAACATTAGGGTTTACGAGGGTCGAGATTGAGTCTATTTATCGGGTTTTGAGTTAGGGTTACTAGATTAGGTCGACATAGAGTCCTATTCTCGGATCAAATCAATCCCTAGAAGTCCTATAACAAGTTTCTAGGTCAGGTAGCTTCGATCTCAGGGATAAAACCAATTCTTTTCAATACAAGAAAAATGGGAAATACCGACGTAATTTTTCGACGATAATATTTCCGTCGGAAAGACGTCGGAACTATTATAACTTTCCGACGAAAAATACTCTGTCGCAAATCCGTCGGTAAATACCGACCGATTTCTGACCTATTATTTCGGGCGGAAATCTGTCTCTAAAAAGAGACAACTTTCAGACAAATTAAACTTCATCGGAATTACATCAGTAATTACCCACTGATTTTCGACAACAAAATTTTCGTCACCAATATTTACATATTTTTATGTAATAATTAATAGAAATGAACAAAAATATGTATGTAAATTTTGACGTATTTTCGATCGAATGAGATTCCTTCGGAAACACCTGCAATATCTTATGTTTAATCGTAAAATGTATATGTAATAAATCACAAAAATAAATATAAATATATCAATAGTTTAGCGAGATAATATTCGAATTCAAATCTGTATTAGCGGATAATATTTGAATTCGTATTTATTTCTTTGGATACGGATAATATTTGAATTTGAATCAGAGCGGATATAGATATTATAATATTCGTTTCATAAAATATTCGTTTGTAATATTATATATCATATAATATATATATTTCTATAATATATTATAAAATATATAATATAAAATATGAAAAATATGATAAGATGGAAGATTGTTACACTTCTCGAAACTATAATAACTATCCCATTTTAACTATTTGACTTCTAAAATTAAAACCAGCCGTAATGAGACCCTTCGTCTTTGAAAACCTCAACTCATGAGTAGTTGGCGGAAGTTGGGAGAGACCCTTCGTCTTCCACCGACTTTAGTAAACAAACGGTAGGAGGGAGAGACGTGTACTAGGAGCCACCATTTTTTCTGTTTGTTAATGGCCCCCCCTCTCTCTCTCTCTCTTTCATTTGACACCACTACAAGCTATTTTTCACCCTTAGCCGCACATTTGTCACCACTACAAGCTATTTTTCACATTTAGACACTCATTTGTTACCCTTAGAAGCTATTTGTCACCCTTACGCCGTATTTGTTACCCTTAGAAGCCATTTGCTTTCCCCCCTCCCTTAATTTACTTTTCCCCCCTCGCTGCAGGCCATCGCCACCTTGTCCCCGTGTGCCCACAGGTGCCCTACACACCCTCCCTCTCCTCTGCGAACTAGCACATCCGTGAGTGCCGGCCAGCCCACTGTCGCGGTCCCCCTTCCAGCCACGCCGGTAGAGCACTTCTAGCCCTCCGGTGCCATGCCGTGGCAGCCGGCCGCTGTTCCATCCGGACCCGCCCACCGGCTGCCGTCCAGCACCATTGCAGCTGCCATCCCCGACCGCCCATAGCCATTCCGCTATCGTAGCCCACGCAGGGCCTCTGCTGCGACCCAGCTCCCCCGCTTCCCCTTGCTTCTGCTAGTGGTTCCTCCTCCCTCAGTCAGAGGTAAGTATCTTGTAATAGCTCCACAACAATTTGGTAATTGGGTAATTTTAATCGATGTTGGGTACTCCACATCAATTAGGTAATTTTAATGTATTTATATAGCAAGCTTAATGATGAATCCCAATGCCATAGTCTGGATGTTTTGACAAAGCTATGAATGATATTAGGGACATTACTTGGTTAGGAAGATCCTCCTTTTCTTTTTCTTATTTAATTTTTTTATTTTATTTCTCTTTATATTGTGTGTGGAGTCCACTAATTTTTATTGAAATATATAGCTGATCCTGTACTTCATCTCCACAAAGAAGAAATGAGATCACCAATCCATTCTCCATTGTTTGCTATACATTTTTGTGATAATTTTTTTCTTCTACATTAATCACATGAAAGCTCCAGTATACTTTCTACAGGTGAGAAGTATGAACTATTGTGAGTACCACTGGTAAATTCATGTGTCTCTTGTCATGTTTATGCAAAATGATGATTTTCCAAAGTGGATGATCATTGCCCTGCAATTTCCACAGCTACTTCGTTGGAAGAGCAACATTCTTTTGCTGCATTTTTTTGACACCGAGACCCCATGTTTCTTTAGCCTACAAAATACCTCCCACTTTATTAGTAACACAACAAATTTGCTTCTGGAGTCATATAGTCTGTCAGTTTGTTCTTCATTATTCCATTGAATTTGTTAACTGCTAATGAAAATGTAGAATGCTTCACCATTGTCAATCTGGCATGCATCCATATCTTTAAGATTGAGATGTAAAAATTATGGTAGTGAAAAAAAATACCACCATATATGCTACGAAATTGTATCTATAACCTCTATGCATTTGAAATCTCATTCTTCCCACTCACAAATATTAGGATCATATACTAGTTCATTCAATGAATGCAGTCTCCATTGTAGGAAGCATTTCCCAGACATTGCATGAATAAACCAAACCATACACACTTATTACCCCATGAATAATCCCAGATCTCACCCATGCATTTCATGCGTAAAAGAAGACATGGATGGATCAGAATTTTCTTACATGTAGTTCTGAATAAGCTAATACATCACGAATGCTCCATTCGTAGGAAGAAAAAGATGTGTGAAATTGGACCCTTTCACTACATAAACTTGTAGGAGAAAGGCAGAATAGTATCAAAAACATTGGGAAAAAGAGATGGCAGTTGAGCCTTGCAATAGCTCCACTTTCTTGCTCTAGGATATACTATGTAGCTATTTTCTTAAACTATTTTACTCTATCTTCCCCACTTGATGATGGAACTTCTCTTAAATTGTCCTTTTCATATTTTTTATGGTATTCCCTAATCTGCTCTCTTTCAACTAGTTCAATTACTTTGAGGAAGAATATTGTGCACACAAAAATAATGTCAGTTCAATCTATAACACCACATCCAAGGTGTGACTGCCATGGTTTAATCTCTCGTGTCATGATTCCTAATTTCATCTCTCAGTTCACATATTGGATGTATTTATTTTTATTTTGTTTAATATATTTTTTCAGGGGATATGGATGTATATGTGACCAAACAGGATGTACAAAAGTGGAAAATAGTCAATTTTTAGGGGAGATGTTGTAGAAATTTTTTAGAATACTCGCTCCATTGAAATGACAATTTTGAAATAAGCTCTTTTCTGAAGCAGGTATCATGATCTCTCTCTTCTGGAGAATCAACAGCGACCAGCCTATATGTGTAAACCTTTATGGTCTATCCTGGTCTAAAAGTAGGACCAATGGCTTGGCGAGATACCAAAGTTATTGTTCGTACTTTTAGACAAGGACATACGAGGAAGGTTTACACATACAGGCTGGTCGATGCTGATTCTCCAGAAGAGAGAGATCATGATACCGGCTTCAAAAAAGAGCTTCTTTCAAAATTATGGTTTGAATGGAGCAAGTATTTTAAAAAAATATTGTCTCAGAGGATTCTAGTGCCAAAACTTTTCAATCAGACAAGGGTGATGAAGAGGCGTGATCACGCACTGCTCCTGAGCGGGGAAGAGGATGACCACGTACACTTGAAGTGTGAACTGCAAGAAGGGAAATAAGTCAGAGGTGCCCAGGGATAGATCCCCGGGGAAGACCCTCCGATGCTTAAGTCAGCGAAGTAGTAGAGTTCGGATGCGAAGGGAAGAGCTAGGAGGAAGATGGGAGCGCGAGATCCCTCTCCACGAAAAGGTGAAGTGGTTCCTGCTCAGGATTTTTTGGCTCTTGCCTGGCTTATTGATGCGGGACGGACACGCGACCTGGGACTCTAGCTCGCGATCGTCCCTATGCAAGGGAAGACGTGGGACCGTGCGTGGTTGAGAAACAGGCAGTGAGTCTCGGGTATTGGCCTTTCCGCGTTAACTCGGGTCGAGTCACGGGACGGGTTACGCTCACTCTCTCGCAGCGGTGAATAAAAGTATAGCAAGCTTGAAAATCTATCACTCATGCAGAGGCATATACAAAAATATACGAGTAAAGTAATGCCTACGAGGAGTGTAGCGAGTGTACCTCCATGCTCCGGGCGTGGGGAAGACGTTCCCGGCCAAGTACGGTAACTCCCGGTAACAACGGTAAAAGTTAATTACAACAGCGAAATCTATTGCCCACTCCACGCAGGGAGGTAAAGGGCTACAAGTGGGGCCTGGGAGGACTGACCCTGGGTTGACGGACAGCAATCTAGAGGTGCTTACGGCACGAACTCGGCCTGCTGGTCCGACTCGACACTATTCTAACTCGGTGCTGCGCCAACTCGGTTGCTGACTCACTGGACAACAAGCAACGGTTTCCAAAGGAACGTCACCTTCCTAAGATCTTCTGGAGGCGCCGCTTGGCTGGGACAATGGCAGGATGTCCCTGATCGACTCTCTGAAGGGGCGGTCGCTGAAGTTGACATTTGATATTTATTTCTGAATTTTATCCCGGACTCAGTTATGCTGGCTGAATTCGGATCTGCTCTGCACACCTTCACAAAAAGAATTCCTACGACCAGATCCGATGTCAGATTGATGGACAAGAGATACCGATGGATAGAGGACTTAGAGATCTACAACATGTATTTTTGGTGGCTCCATCCATGGAACGGATTAAAAATAAAAATGACTGTAAACTACCTTTTTTTCTGACCCGGACTGATAGACACACAGGGCAGAGATGGATCTGCCTGAAACAGACCTTTGACCGAGGGCTAAATGATTTTTTTTGACTCAACGAAAATTATGGTGGAAGAAGGTATACGTGAGGAACACTAGGGAATTTTTGTGGATTTTTAAAATTTTCTATGTGGGTGGGGAAATTGTAACAAGGAGACTCCGTCCCGTAGATCTATAAAAGGGTAGATTACTGAGATGACAAACAAAAATACGAGAAAAATATCAAATTGACTCCAAATGATACGAAATTTTAATTAGAGGTTAGGGGAGATGGACAGAACAAACTCTGAAAATTAGGACTCGATCAGACAACAAGAACCAGATATACAATTTCAGAGAAGAGGTTCTATCCTGATGGAGATATAGAACTTCGATGACGGTGGCGGCGGCGCGACGACGGTGCGATGGCGGCGGCAGCAGAAAGAGAACTCAGAGGGGCTAAGGAGAAGGGGCTTCACACCCTAGAGGGTTGGAGGAGGAAGAAGAACCAGGGAGAGAGGAGAGAGGGGCGCACCCTTCCTTGGAGGCAAATGCCAATTTTCACTTCATTTCTTCATTAAATCTCTAATGACACTATACATAGGCTTATATAGAGAATGGCAAGGGGTGGGGGGCTGTGAATTTCATGGGAAAGAGGCCATTTTCTTCCCCCATGTGATCAAAAACCCAAAATAAATAAATTACATATGGAGGTGACACTCCTTTGAAAGGAAGGAAGGCATCTTGGACTTTTAAACCCCTTTGTCCCCTTTGAATGTCAAACCATCTAGAAGCCCACCTAGGACTTTGACCAGCCCCACATGGACCCCCATGACTTAGGTGGACCAATGGGAAAGGAGTGAGGGCCCCCTTGCAGGACCTACTGACATTTGCACAAAAACCCAATCAATCCAAGGGAATGACACATTGGCTTATAAAGCCTTACAATTGCACATATACTTTCCCAAGGATATAAAAGTAAATAAAAGAACTCAAATGCAAAATAAGAAGTCAGTGCTCGGCGTCGATTTCCATCACTTACCTCTTGTAGTAGGGTTTTCCGATTTAAATAGTGGCCTATTGTGCGACTGATCCCTGTAAGCGGAGGAGTCTCAGGGGGGGTTACGTCATTCATGCGGACTCCTTATAGCACACGGACTCTTGGTCTCCCTTATCCCCTTGAGCTTCTTGCAATTAAGGGACTCGCAATGGCCGTACTAATAAGCTTCCATCACTAAGCCCGAGCGATAGGCACTTGCCCAGGAGTGGTCTCCCGAGCGATGAGTGCATGGTCGGCATAGAAAATAGGGGGCTCTGGGGGAGCTTTCCCGATTGTACTGATGCTCGAACTTCCCAACCCGAAGGTCGCCTAGGAAGCGCTTGTTCCGAGTGAGTTTTTAGGTTTATGCTAAGTGGGCCCGAGGGCTGCCACTTTGAGGAGTTAGGCCTCGTTCGGTCTGGTTGGACCTCTTTTGACCTCTCCGTACGGGCGACAAGATTTCCCCTCCCCACTTGTCTCCCTCCTACTCCCGAGCAAAAATTTAGGCTCGAACAAGTAGCATTTGGGCTAGACTTTTTGTGGCTCTAGTTGGGTAGAGATTTCTCTCTGGTAGGGGCCACATGATGTGGCTTGCCGTGAAAATACGCCCGTCATGATGAATAAGAGAAGGCCCTTCCTCGGGAGATCAGATCGCTACGCCGCCTCCGATTTAAGCATTGCACATTTTTGCATCCCTTTATCTCTGGGGTTTAGGGTTTTGCCTCTCTTTGAATTTATTTTTGAGGGGGGCTCCTGTGCCGTGAGAGTAACTTGGAAGAACGAAAAATCACCATGGACATTACAGAGTTGGAAAGGGTTACCGCGGCGGCGATCCATCAATTTCCTTCTCCTCCGGAGTCTTCAGAGTCAGGGCTTTCCTCTACTTCTCCCAATTCTTCTGTCTGTTCCATGGCAGACCAAAATCCAGGGGCTGACAGTCGAGTGGGAGGATCGGCTTGGAGGACTTTTTTGGTGCCATCGGAGCCTCTTCGCAGTGAGTTGGGTGAGGCGGATGTGAAATGGCTATAGAATCGGTATGGGCTGCCATGGCGATTCAAGTTCCTTACACATGAGCCTCATGAATCCAGCCAGGTCACTCGTTCTGGCCTCTTTTGTTCTTTCCTCCTGGCCTGGAAGTGCGGCTTTCGATTGCCCCTCCATCCCTTTGTTACCGAGTTGCTTCGGTTCTACCGGTTGGCTCCTGTTCAGCTGGTCTCCAACTCTTACACCCTCATCTTCTCCTTCATCTTCCTCTGTGGCAAGAGAGGGGTGCGCACCTTGCTGGACCTCTTCCACTATTTTTTTGAGTTGAAGGATAGTGCTTTTGTCGGGAAGGGCTTCTTCTTCATTCAGGCGAGGTGGGGAAGGAGTTGTGTGTCCCTTTCTGTGAAGGATTCTTCTCATAAGGGGTGGAAGACCCAATATTTCTGGGTTGGCCTGTCGGCGGTCGACGTGGTCTGGGATTTCCCGATGGCGCCCAACTTTCACCCGAACATCCCTTTGAAGCAAATAGAGGTCTCTCCGGAGGTGGAGAGGGATGCTGCTATCCTTCAGTGGGACCGCCTGGAGACTGTTGAGTTGGTGACTCCTCCTAACATCGAGGAGTATCTTTCTCGACTGCTGTTGCCGACGGGTAAGGTTCTCAGGGACTTGTCCTCTTTCAAGTGAGTGCTATCTTCTTCTCAATTTGCTCTTCTTCACACAGGTCTGTGGCGAGCGGCCGAGGAGGAGGAGGAGGAGGAGGAGGCACCGTCAGTCGAGCTGGAGGTCATCAGTGTGGATGATATGCTGGCTTCGAGTGATCTCCTAGCTTTGGAGGGCTCATCCCGTGCCTGGGAAAAGGGCAAGGGGGTCGCCTAGGATGATGCTTCTGAATGCCGGGGGGTCAAGCGGAAGGATCCCATGGCGAAGTTGTTGCGGTCTTTGATGTAGGCTCAATCTGCTGAGAAGAAGCGGGCGAGGAAGGCGGAGTCCGCCCGCCTAGTTGATGAGGTTCCCCTGTTGCCTCCCCCCTCTGCGCTGCAAGAGGGGGCAAATGATGAGAGGATCGTGGCCGATGCTGGGGCGCCGACCGAGGCAGAGGGGGCGCCAGACGGAGGAGCCCGGTCCGAGCCGGTCGAGGCTGGAGGGTCGCAGGATGTAGCGACTCGATCGCAACCGACCGAGGCCGGAGAGGTACACGGCGGGGCTACTCATCCCGAGTCAACCGGTGGGGCCCCTGAGGCAGGATTGCTCAGGGAAAGTGTCCCAATCCCAACTGCTCTGGAGAGAGTTTCCCTTCCTTCAACCAGTTCCTTCAGCGTCCGAGCCTCCCTGTACCAGAGGTGACATTCTATTGCTTCGGGGGTTGTGCGGGAGAAGCTCCAGAGGGGTCCCCCCTCCACGATTTTCGAGCAACTTATGGAAGGCAGCCTGATCTTGGCCCAGCTCGCGGCTGAGGCAGTAGGCGCATATGCTCAGGTGGAGTCGAAGCGGGAGGCTCTCTCATGGGCCCGTGGTGCACTCGATCGGAAAGTTGAGCGTCTGACCCTTGATCTTGGTGACCTTCGCTGGGAGGTGGCCCCGCTTCGTGCTCAGGTGCAGTCGAGCCAAGCGGAGGTTCGATCATTGGCGGAGCAGATGGCCCAGGCCCGTCGTATGGTCGACTGGAAGAATGATCTCTTGGAGGCGGAGTGTATGATTCAGGTCGAGCGCGGCGAGCAGTGGAAGGCCGAGCGGGAGGCGCTCGAGGGCCGAGTCTGGGGGCCCGAGGATGCACTGACTGAGGCCGAGAGAAGGCTGTCCGAGTCAGAGCAGAGGATAGCTGATCTCGGGAGGCAGGTGGAGTTGGCCGGGGTGGAGGCACTCGAGTGACATAAGTGCTCAGAGGCTTATCACGCGCCTCTTCTCCAGGCTACCTTCCCTTATTATGAGTCAGGCTATCGCCGGGGCCTTACGAAGGGCTTCTCCCACGGCTTCGATCGGGCCATCATAGAAGTAGAGGCCCAAGTGTCTAGGCTCATTTTTCCTTCCGGGCAATGCTTTGACTCGAACTGGGGTTCGACCGACTCTTCCCATTATACATCGAGCAGGAGTCCTCATCCTCGTCCGAGCGGCTGCCAACTCCAACAGCCTCGGGAGAGCACACGACCGAGACAGTTCCCACACTAGTGGGGTCAGTGCCTGGGTCAGCCGTCGCCGAGAATACCGGGGGCAGATCGTCTGGTGCTGAAGAAGCCTTGCCTGTCGAGCCTAAAGATGGGCCTGAGGCCTGATGTAATAGCTCTATCTTTCTTTTTCTTTCCCTTACGTAGCCGGGTAAGGCTTTTTTGGAAAATGTAATAGCGACAGTATTAAATGCTGAATTGACTATTTCTTACCACTTTTGGTGTGATTTGACTATCGAATTCGTAGTCGTTTGGAGAAGGCACCGATTTTCTCTGTAGATATCGCGCGTGCCGATCTGTCAAATAATTGACATGTTGCCGGCACCTTTCCATTTTTCCATATCGCCCTTAATGACTTGCCGCTTCGCACGTCCCGCTGGCGGGATGTTTGGGAAATGAGGTAACCATCTCAGGGAAAGCCCTTTAGCGTGTTTTGTAAGGAGAGAGTCATTTAAGGCGATCAGCTCCCCCTTCGGCCTATAAAAGGTCCGAGGGGCATCTCCTTTTCCTTTCATCGCTTAAGGCCGTCCCTAGCGGTTTCTCCTTCTTTCTCTTCCGTGAGACGTTGTGCTGTCGCTCTTGGCGGGGCATGGAAGGCGCTTCAGAAGACGATGATGCAGATGGCGGTAGGAGGGAAGCTTCTGATGTTTCAGTCTGGAAGAGGGTTCGTCAGTCGGAGGCCACTCTGGGAGAGGGTTCGTCATGCCGGGGCATGTCGCCTTCCTGTCCCTGACCCGCCGACGCCATCCTAAGGGGAGCGGGGAGCACTTTAAGCTCCCTCCTTTCTGGGCCTCCCCCTCTCTCCTCGTCCATCTCTGCTATTTTCTTTTTCTCCCTCCTTTTTCACTCTTCGGGGGATGCCTGCTCTCTCTGCCTTCCAAAGAGTTGGCGGAGAGGAGGCCTTTGTTAGTGTTGGTGTGCTACAGATCAATTTCGGGTCGGGTAGGCCCAATAGTTGTACGATCTTGTTCATTAATAAAGTGGTGTTTGAGCGTAAATATGCGATGGTGTTACTTTACGTTGTCCCTATGATATGTGGTTGTAAACTCAGCTCGAGATGAGATCTCGAACATGAGACTTACTTTACATGAACACATACCTTAAACTGTTCCTGATTGGAGGGTAATCACTCGGGGACTTTGATTACCTATTAAACCAGTACACATGATGTGTCAGTGTTCAGTCTCATGGTCATTGGTGCGGGGCACCAACACATATGTGTAGGTGTATGTCCTTGGAGGATGTGCACTGAACTGATCCGCTATTGGATCTTCAGATGGTTGATTATACCTAATGTCAACTGAAGATCCAACGGTCATAGTAGCATCGTTGGTCCTTTGACCTGAGACATTGATCGGATCTTACACGAGGACTGGAATGGTTTAATTACTTAGCTAAGTGACTTTAACCATAAGTCATGAGTTGTCGAGTCATTAATCACTCTAGGATACGTGTGAAGATCATCAATGGTCAAGAGGGGATCGCTCACTGTCGGGTATATATCAGACAGTTAATGGGTCATGACATTGATGCTCCGTTAAATCCCTGGCCAGGGTCGTGTGACTTCGTTTAGAACGAACGTCATACACTTTAAGGAGGTCATAGTCAAATGGCACGATCATGGGGCTTGACAGATACCGTACCCTCGATCGTACCAGACTCATAGAAGGAGCGAGAGATTATATCGATGCGGTAACTGTGGACTTACAGGTACCAGACATGCTGGTTTAAATCCGGCGTCATCTAGGATCACGCGGATTTGCTTGACCCAACGTGATCGAAGGTTCGGAATGAATTAAACTATTATTCGGCTCTTGTAGAAGCGAATAATAAGTTTAATTTAATTCTAATTAGGAATTAGAAGTTAATAGACCTTAAACTAGAGTGACTATAGGCCTAGAGGATCACACACAATAGATTCTTGGGCGACGAATTATTATTATACAAGTGTATGTATTAGTTCCCTTTAATTCCTTTTGGAAAGGAGTGTAAATGGGGCTTAAAACATATGTATAATAACGGAAAGGTCATATATACAATTTTGGTCCTTTTGATGTCTTTAGAAAAGGGTCCAACTTCTATATATATGGCACCTACGTGAAGCTCATTCGAGCCATCATCTCTTCCAACTCTTAGGCTAATCAAGCATTAAGCCTAAGAGGAGGATTAGCCTCCCCCTTTCTCCCTCTTGCTCTCTCTCTCTCTCCAGAAGGTGATAGAGCTGGGGAAGGTCGTGCCGGGGAGGTACCGTCGCTGCGCAAGGGTCCGTGTGGATCTGCTCTAGAGGCCGTACAGTTGTGCGGCGCGATTTCTCTGCATCGGGCTTAGCGGACAGCGTTGTTCAGCGCAAGGTGAAACACGCAACCCGTAATTAGGGTATTTGAAACACCGATTAGAGCACAGATTAAGCTTTCCATAACACCGGGATCGGGCAAATGAAATTTTTGTTATCCGCTGAGTCGCCCGTAGGTGCTGTGTGAAACCTTACAGTGGTATCAGAGCCAGGTTCGCACTCTGGTCGGTGTTTTTATTGCCGTTTAGAATCATATTTGAAAGGGGTTTAAATCTTTCAATTATTATTGCTAGAAGGGGATGTTGGACATCCCCGTTCTTCCAGGATGCTGGGCATCCCAAGAGCAAATTTTTTTTAAAAAAAAAAAAAATTTGGGGCCGGTTTGGGCGCACTGCGCCCTGGGCGCTATGCGCCGGCGGGCGCACCCGCATGAGCGGGCGCCGCCCACGCGGGGCAGCCGCGTGGCGGGCGCCCGCCAGGCGGGCGCCGCCCACGCGGAACGCCCGCGTGGCGGGCGCCCGCAACGGAGGGGCGGGCGCCGCGTGGCGGGCCAGCGCCTGAGTCAGCGTCCGCAAGCCACGAGCGGGCGGCGCCCGCCGCGGGCGGGGTCCGCACCCGCGCGCGTGGGCGCCGCCCACGCGCGCGCGCGGCGGGCCCCCCCCCACCCGGCTGGTTTTTTTTTAAAATAAAAAAAAAATTACTTTTACCTTTTTTTAATTTATTAGTGCATATATTAATATATATATATTAGATATATATATCAAAATACACAGTAAATTAAATAGAATTTTATCAAGTAGGTTAATTGTGTTATCTCGATGGTAAATGTCAAAAGTTAATTTTTTATTTAACCGTGTTGAATTTACCGAGGTGAGATAATTACTATTTACCTTGAGATAAAATAGTAATAATTGAAGTTACTTTAGTAAAATTTAAGTTTTTGAATTTTTAATGATTAGAAAATTAGAAAATTCAAATTTTAAATTTTATTGAAGTTAAATGTAAAAAAATTCAATTATTTGAATTTTTAATTATTAGATAATTGTTAAATTCAAATTTTAAATTTTGGAAAATTACTAATTGAGGATAATTGCATTATTTAAATTTATTTTTAAAGAAAAATTATTAGATAATTAGTTTGAATTTAAATTTAAATTATTGGCATGTTTAAATTTTAAATTTAAATTTGATTATTGGATAATTAAATTTAAATTTAAATTTAATTAATTATCTCAATTAGATGCCCCTGTAGAAAATGATGGTTCTTTACGTGCGTTATTTTATTTACCTTGTATTGGCCTGCTTGTGTGTTTAATTTTAGTTAATCATGCTTTGATTTTTAAAATTAAACAAAGCTAGCCTGTTTTTGTTTGCACATCCCATTTTTAAATTCAAAAGTAAGGATTATTTTCAGAAAATAACCCTTGATTGATTTTATTTGAATGGGTTGGCAAGTGATCATGGACTTGGATTAATGTAATTAATTGGGATCTGCGAACCTCCTTTCTCTCTCTGTTAAAATTCCAATGTACTTCTATCTTCCTCCGTTGTTGTACTCGCCCTAAGGGCTGCTGGAATTTGAGTCACATGTAATTTAATTTTTCCGGCCTGCGTGCCGTGTAAAAGTTGTAATTGATGCGGCGTCGGAGTTTGAAAGCGCAGAGCACACCCGACGAGGACGATCCAGCTGCTTCGGAAGTGGGCCGGATGTCTTAGTTACATTAGGGTTAAAGTCCATGATCACTTGCGTTTAATTTTGCATTGGATGCATTTACTTTGTACAAACTACTAGGTACGGTAAATATATTGGATATATTTATATTACCACCTAGGGTGAGATCAAGATAAAATTGAATTCCCTCGCGCTTAAATTTTAGATCTGGTAAGCGTGGCTCTAGGAGTCGTCGTGGCCCTCCATCATTATGGAGTAAACGAACGTCTTCATTTCATGGATTTGTTGTGCTTTTCACAAGGTCCATGAGTTTGGGGGCGGGATTAAACTCCAAGGCTCGGCCTCAATGGGGTGAGGAATTGAACTCGGCTTTGTTGTGCTTTCCACAAGGGTCGAGTCATGAACTCATTGCTATGTAGTAATGATGGTTAGATCTAACCGAGAATATCCTTTGTTGTGCTTTCCACAAGGGGATGATTTCTCGAGGGTCGAATATCGGATATTGCATTAGATGCAAGTGCCTGTTGACTGCCCTTGAGATGGTGTATGGCTTTGTCACGCCCCGAGCGCGGAAGATACTCGGATATGCGCGACGAGTTTATATCAATCATGTCAATCAGAGTAGTAGTGTATTCGACACCAAAACAGAGATGCGCAAAATAGAAAGATAACCCAATCCTTTATTTCATAATGGATAGACTATTACAAATCTAATACTCTATTCAATTAAAAAGGAAAAGTACATAGTTGGCTCAAGAAAATAGGAAAAAGACTAGATGACACTTGGAAAAGCTCTAGCTCTTTCACTCTTGACCATTCCCATCCGATTGACTTCCCTCGTCGTCGAAATTACCTGAAAAGTAAGGGACAAACACGGAGTGAGCGAACGCTCAGTAGGAAATTATATCTCAGGAACTAGCAAGGGTTTAAGTAGTTACATCTTTCATGAATGCACTATAGCTATGCATGCTCGCATAAAACGACAAGATAGAAAGAGAACTTATCAAGCAAGACAGCAAGATGAACTAGTCATGAGTTTTCAGAAAAAGATGACAAGATATTCAAGCAAGTACTCTTTAGCAAGTCATGTCAAGAACATTGGCTATCATGTATCAAGCAAGCAAGTAATTACCCTTTCTCGGGTCACGCAATGCATGTCAAGTCAAGTACGAGTCAAGTACAAGATTTGTGTAGAACATCCAATCAAGCTAGTCATGCACTCGGTATAATGCCAGATACCTTATCATTCAACTCCCATGGGCACAAGTACTTTCGGGTGCTCCTCCCAGGACCAGATCGGGCCCTATATGCGCAGGCATTTATCATGTATATTTGACATCCACTCTTGTATATATATAGCCAATAGGAATTTCAACAATTTAAGCTTGTAGACATATAGGATAACTTTGAGAGAATGGGGTCCAAAAATACGACATTGAACATAAATAGGCGATAACAACGGTACAATCACGATGAACGATGAAACTAGGTGGAATTAGGTTCCCTTAGCTCGGGTACCATGACAAACAAGTATGGACATTCTTTATATAGAATTGAGGTCCACATGAACAGTACATCAAAGGTAAGATACCTTTATTATAGAATTGAGGTCCACAAGAACATCAACAAATGGCATGATATCATCATCCCATTAAGAATTCTCATGATATACTCTTTGCATATCATAAGGGCCGGTATACCATGTTTCTTTAGAGTGACATGGCATTCAATAGTGTAATGGGTTTTTAGGGTACAACCAGCTCAGTCGACCTTGAGGGAATCTAAGGTACGAGGAGTCTTACGAAGGTCTCTATGACTAACTCCCTAGTCCAAAGGAACGGAATGTCCAATGGAGAGCTTGTATGTCAATGAGAGTTGAGGGTGATCGATAAAACATCATGAAACGTGGGACTATACTCACGGAGTGGAGTAATAGTGCCTACATATATATATATATACATATAGTGAAACCCTCGGATAACAGCAATCGGGAAAAATCAGTAATGCAGAAAGTAGCGACTCTGGTAAAGTCGTTTTTCGTAAAATTAACGCCTTAATCAGGGGCGTTTATATTAAATTTGACGACATATAAAGAGGTCGTCCTTTCCAATATTACTATTTTACAGGATATTAAAATCTGTAATTTCGTTGAAAACGCGCCTTGGGTAGGGGCGTTACCAGGAAAAAGGCGGCCTAGTCTGGGGCGTTAGTTAAATAATAGACGACCTGGTCAAGGTCGTGAATTCACAATTTTACAAATTTCGAGGTAATGAATATTTCAGGAACATGGTATATAGTCAGGACCAGAAAAATAGCAGGATTTCAAGAAATTGACCATGCATTAATTTAGAATCATGTTTGCATAGATAATTAATTTTTAAACATGCTATTTATTAATTAACAGGAATTAACGTCCGTGTGCAGGGCGTCAAATCTGGAATTGACGACCTGGGCATGGTCGTGTCTTTTAAATTAACGCCTTTGTTAGGGTCGTTTCTTTCAAAAATTCCGTAGAAAATAACCAGAACACATGAAAACTATATGCATGAACTACCGATGATAATTATCTATAGTTATTTGGTAGTTTGGGCTACATTCCATGAGAAAATCCTACCTTTTTGATGATTAACGTGAAAGATCTGGTGAAGAGACGATGCTCTGCTATCAACAGAGTCAGATGAAAGGGGCAGAAGTCTTGGGGTAGATGTATCGACAGGTTCTCTTTTTGGCACAATCAGAAGCAGACGTTCGTCGATGAAGAACCTACGTTCTTCAGTAGGTTAAGATGACTTTCCTACAGAGAACATATATATATACGATCATTAGTATTATCTTCATAATACTTGACTGAAGGTGGAAGAAAGAAGAACTTACCCTTTTGTTCTTCACACGTGAATCTACTTAACCTGTAAGAAGAGAAGAATATGAAGAATCATTAGTTCTTCATGCGATGATCGAACATAATATAAGGAAGAAGGAAGAAGAAGAACCTGCTGTTCTTCGCATACCTTCGAAAACTCTGAACGCCAAATAGCGTTCTCGGTTTAAGCAGAAGGTTATTTATAAGATATTGGAAATCCTAACAAGGTTAGTGTTCGATTGGAAGTAATACTTCCATATTAGAGTTATTACTACATTCGAACTCTTTCTCATAGTTATCATCTTACCCTGGATAGACTCCTGGGTCGAACGAAACTCAAACTGAATTAGCGACCTAGGTCAGGGCGTCGAATTTAAATTGACGCCTTGTCAAGCGTTGCTTCTTGTTGAAACGCGTCCATGCAAGGGACGTTACGCTATCTTGCCCTTTTTATTTATTTTGGTCGTTTGAATTTTGACGCCTTGACGTGTGGGCGTCCTTTCTTAAAACACGCCTTAGGTAAGGGCATTTTCTTGTAAAGTAGCGCCCTTATCTGAGGCGTTATTTCCATCAGGGTTTTAATTATTTTTATTCCAAGCTCTTTCGTTTATTTATTAAATCTTTTAATCTATTTTGATTTATTTATTTCTTTTAAATTTATCAGGGTTGCTACACTCTCCCCCACTTAAAAAGAATTTGGTCCCCAAATTCATATCATATATTTACATTTGGAGAGTGTAGAGTATGTATCTTCTAAAATAAATCTGGAAATTGTTTCCTCATAGATTCCTCGGTCTCCCATGTAGCTTCATGTTCTGAATTCTTATTCCATTGTACTTTTAGCATGGGAATAACCTTATTTCTTAGGATTCGTACTTCTCGATCTAAGATCTTCATAGGCTTCTGTTCATACGTGAAATCTTTCTAGATCACTAGGTCTCCATATTCAATAATATGTGATGGGTCATGTACATACTTCTTCAACATAGATATGTGGAACACATCATGTACTTCGGACGGTTGAGGGGGCAATGCGATGCGATAAGCAACCTCGCCAACTCTATCTAGTATCTCAAAAGGTCCGATAAATCTTGGTGTAAGCTTACCTTTAACACCAAATCTTCGTATTCCACGTCCAGGCGATATCTTGAGAAATACATGATCTCCAATTTGGAATTCGAGATCTCTTCTTCTTGTGTCGGCATAAGCCTTTTGCCTTGTCTGAGCTACTTGCAATCTTTCCCTGATTACTCGTATCTTCTCAGTTGTATCCCTTACTATGTCTGGACCTAACAGTTGTTTCTCTCCAACTTCATTCCAGCACAAGGGTGATCGGCAACTCCTTCCGTATAAATCTTCGAAAGGTGCCATTTGTATACTAACTTGGTAGCTATTATTGTATGCAAATTCGACCAGAGGCAAGTGATCATGCCAGTTTCCATCAAAATCAGTGATGCATGCTCTAAGCATATCTTCAACTACTTGATTTGTTCTCTCGGTCTGACCATCCGTGTGAGGATGAAAGGCTGTACTAAAATTAAGTCTCGTCCCCAACGAATGTTGTAGTCCTTTCCAAAAATGAGAAGTAAAACGGGGATCTCTTTCAGACACGATTGAAACAGGAATACCATGTAATCTGACTATTTCCTTGATGTATAGTGCAGCTAAGACATCAGCTGACCATCGACTCTTGATTGGCAAGAAATGCGCTGATTTAGTCAATCGGTCAATCATAACCCATATTCCATCATGTCCTCTTTTTGATTTAGATAAACCCATGATGAAATCCATACCAATATCCTCCCACTTCCATTTAGGGATATCTAGAGGATGTAGCTTTCCAGCAGGCTTTTGGTGTTCCGCCTTGACTTGTTGGCATGTGAGACAGCGTGATACATAGTCCGCTATTTCTCTTTTCATGTTGGGCCACCAAAAATTTCTTTTCACATCTTGGTACATCTTGGTAGATACAAGATGAATCGTATACCTTGATCTGTGAGCTTCATCTAAGATCTTCTTTTTCAATTCTGGGCAGTCCGGTATACAAGTTCTATTCTTGAACATTAATCTTCCATCAGAAGCTAGTTGGAAGTCCGATTGTCCTTTTAATCTGCCCTTGATTTCTACTAATGTAGGATCATCATCCTGAAGTGTTTGTATCTCAGATAATAAATCTGACTGTATGCTTACATGAGATAATGTGACACATCTAGGGTCCGTGTCCATGCTTATATTGAGTTCAGAGAATTGTTCTAGCAATTTCCATTCTTGAATCAGACAATTGGCTAACAGTGCTCTCGGCTTTCGACTAAGGGCATATGCTACATGATTACCCTTTCCGGGATGATATTGTATATTGAAGTCGAAGTCCTTGAGATATTCCAGCCATCGTCTTTGCCTCATATTTAGTTCCTTCTATGAGAAAAGATATTTGAGACTCTTGTGATCGGAGTATACAGTAAACTGTACTCCATAAAGATAATGTCTCCATATTTTTAGTGCAAATACTACCGCGGCCAATTCTAAGTCATGGACGGGGTAGTTCTCTTCATGCTTCTTTAATTGACGAGAAGAGTAGGCTATAACCTTCCCTTGTTGCATTAGAACACACCCGAGACCAATGCCAGAAGCATCACTGTATACCTCGAACTTTTCTCCTTCAATTGACAATGCTAAGATAGGAGCTGTAGTAAGGTGATCCTTGAGAGTTTGGAAGCTTCTCTCACATTCCTCATCCCATTCATAACGGATCTCCTTGCGAGTTAACCTTGTAAGTGGCACGGCGATTTTAGAGAAATCCTTGATGAATCGCCTGTAATAGCCGGCAAGACCTAAGAAACTTCGGATCTCGCTAGCATTGGTCGGTCTTTCCCAGTTCCTTACAGCTTCAACCTTTGATGGGTCTACAGACAAGCCATCCTTTGATATAACATGTCCGAGAAAAGTCACTTCTTCAAGCCAGAATTCACACTTGCTAAGTTTTGCATATAATTGATTTGTCCTCAATATTTGTAATGCAATCCTCAAATGTTCTTCATGCTCTTCCTCGGTCTTGGAATAAATCAATATATCATCAATAAAGACCACTACGAATTGATCTAAATAAGGCCTGAATATACTATTCATTAACTGCATAAAGGCAGCAGGGGCATTCGTTAGTCCGAAAGGTATAACAACAAATTCATAATGGCCATACCTGCTTCTGAATGCGGTTTTATGAATATCCTCGTCCTTGATTCTTAGTTGGTGATATCCGGACCTAAGATCAATTTTGGAAAAGTACATGGATCCTGAAATTTGATCAAACAATTCATCGATTCTCGACAGTGGATACTTGTTCTTGATAGTGAGATGATTCAATTGTCGATAGTCGACGCATAACCTCATGGATCCGTCTTTCTTCCTTACAAATAATACAGGCGCTCCCCACGGGGAAGTACTTGGTCTAATGAATCCTTTCTTAATGAGTTCCATCAATTGCTCCTTTAATTCCTTGAGTTCAGCAGGTGACATCCTATAAGGTGCCTTTGAAATCGGACCAGCACCAGGGACTAAGTCGATGGTGAAGGCCACTTCTCTTTGCGGGGGTAATCCCGGCAATTCTTCCGGAAATACGTCCGGAAATTCTTGTACTACTAGAATGTCTTCTAGCTTAGCTTCCTTAGCTTCTTTAACTGTGACAAAGGCAAGGAAAGACGTACATCCTTTCCTGATGAGCTTGCTAGCTCGGAGAGCTGAAATAAGAGGGGATTTGCTCCGACTCTTGGGGCTAGTAAATATTAGTTCTGGAAATTCCTTGAATGTAACCTTACTATTGCGGCAATCAACCGTTGCCTGATACTTGGATAACCAATCAGCCCCTAGTATAACATCATACTCTTTCAGATCTAAACATATGAGATCAATAGGGAGATTTTGACCATGAATCAATACCTCGCAGTTTTGGTAATGATGTGTAATATCAGTCTCATCATCCAGAGGAGTAGACAAAACTAACTTTATCCATTCCGGTTCTAGGGGTAATGGGTCAGCAAACTTTTTAGAAACAATAGAATGCGATGCACCAGTATCAATTAAGACATATGCATTCCTGGAACAAACTTTCAATGTACCTTCCACTAAGCCGCCTCCTTCTACTTGCTCGGTCTCCTTGATTGCATGAAGACGAGCATTCTTGGTTACTGGGCGCTTCCCGTCAACGGCTTGGTCGTTAAGTAATGGGCAATCGGGAATCCGATACTCACGACTCCCACAACGGAGACATGCTCCTAGTTTCCTCCAGCCTTCTTCTGCTCTATGACCCGCTTTATCATAATGTTTGCACACTATATTTGGAGAGGTGGTGGTGATAGAGAAGGGCTTGGTCTTCTTGAACTTTTGGTCTTGTGAGGATGCTCCTCCATTGCTAGGCCTTTTCTTGAAGTTGGGTTTAAAGGAACCCGAACCTGTAACTTGTTCCTTCTTATCCTTACCACGAATCCTATCAGACAGTTCCGTGGCATCTTCTAATAGTTGAGCTCGGCGTACTATTTCTGAGTAGACTTGAATGTCCATCGGCGCCAGTTGAGTAATAGCTTGGGGCCTGAGCCCATTTAGAAACCTCCTAGCTTTCATTTTCTCGGTGCTAACTAGATGCTTAGCGTATCGAGATAATCTAGAGAATTGGGCCTCATACTCGGCCACTGACAAAGATCGTTGCTTTAATGCAGCAAATTCTGCAGCCTTCTTTTCCTGAACTCGGTCCGAGAAATATTTCACGTTGAAGTGTTCAACGAATTCTTCCCACGATACCTGATCTTGATTTATAGTAGCCTCTATTGATTCCCACCAGCATCTAGCATCCCTTTCTAACTGAAAAGTAGCTAATAAAACTTTATCCTGATCCGTGCATTGCATAACACGGAATATACGTTCTATCTCCCTAATCTAGTGTTCAGCGTCATATGGATCAGTAGAACCCGTGAACTTGGGTGGGTTCATGTTCTTGAAAGTATGGTGGAGACTTCCTGCTCGTTGTCCACCTCCTTGTGCTACTTGTTGCAGCACTTGAGTCATGCCTTGAAGGGTACGCTGCATGTTGCGCCATTGAGCACGTTCGACAGCCATTATCCTACAATTACAATAACTAGGTTAATATGTGATTGTATTTAAAGACTCATATACTATGTTAACTGTAACCCTTGGTTCTACCCAATCTCACTGGTTAAAGGTTTGAACATATCCTTGGACTTGGGTTTTCCTAGGAATTGAATACCCTAGGCTCTGATACCACAAAAATTGTCACGTCCCGAGCGCGGAAGATACTCGGATATGCGCGACGAGTTTATATCAATCATGTCAATCAGAGTAGTAGTGTATTCGACACCAAAACAGAGATGCGTAAAATAGAAAGATAACACAATCCTTTATTTCATAATGGATAGACTATTACAAATCCAATACTCTATTCAATTAAAAAGGAAAAGTACATAGTTGACTCAAGAAAATAGGAAAAAGACTAGATGACACTTGGAAAAGCTCTAGCTCTTTCACTCTTGACCATTCCCATCCGATTGACTTCCCTCATCGTCGGAATTACCTAAAAAGTAAGGGACAAACACGGAGTGAGCGAACGCTCAGTAGGAAATTATATCTCAGGAACTAGCAAGGGTTTAAGTAGTTACATCTTTCATGAATGCACTATAGCTATGCATGCTCGCATAAAATGACAAGATAGAAAGAGAACTTATCAAGCAAGACAGCAAGATGAACTAGTCATGAGTTTTCAGAAAAAGATGACAAGATATTCAAGCAAGTACTCTTTAGCAAGTCATGTCAAGAACTTTGGCTATCATGTATCAAGCAAGCAAGTAATTACACTTTATCGGGTCACGCAATTCATGTCAAGTCAAGTACGAGTCAAGTACAAGATTTGTGTGGAACGTCCAATCAAGCTAGTCATGCACTCGGTATAATGCCAGATACCTTATCATTCAACTCCCATGAGCACAAGTACTTTCGGGTGCTCCTCCCAGGATCAGATCGGGCCCTATATGCGCAGGCATTTATCATGTATATTTGACTTCCACTCTTGTATATATATAGCCAATAGGGAATTTCAACAATTTAAGCTTGTAGACACGTAGGATAACTTTGAGAGAATGTGGTCCAAAAATACGACATTGAACATAGATAGGCGATAACAACGGTACAATCACGATGAACGATGAAACTAGGTGGAATTAGGTTCCCTTAACTCGGGTACCATGACAAACAAGTATGGACATTCTTTATATAGAATTGAGGTCCACATGAACAGTACATCAAAGGCAAGATACCTTTATTATAGAATTGAGGTCCACAAGAACATCAACAAATGACATGATATCATCATCCCATTAAGAATTCTCATGATATACTCTTTGCATATCATAAGGGCCGGTATACCATGTTTCTTTAGAGTGACATGGCATTCAATAGTGTAATGAGTTTTTAGGGTACAACCAGCTCAGTCGACCTTGAGGGAATCCAAGGTACGAGAAGTCTTACGGAGGTCTCTATGACTAACTCGCTAGTCCAAAGGAACGGAATGTCCAATGGAGAGCTTGTATGTCAATGAGAGTTGAGGGTGATCGATAAAACATCATGAAACGTGGGACTATACTCACGGAGTGGAGTAATAGTGCCTACATATATATATATAAATATAGTGAAACCCTCAGATAACAGCAATCGGGAAAAATCAGTAATGTAGAAAGTAGCGACTCTGGTAAAGTCGTTTTTTGTAAAATTAACGCCTTAATCAGGGGCGTTTATATTAAATTTGACGACATATAAAGAGGTCGTCCTTTCCAATATTGCTATTTTACAGGAGATTAAAATCTGTAATTTCGTTGAAAACGCGCCTTGGGTAGGGGCGTTACCAGGAAAAAGGCGCCCTAGTCTAGGGCGTTAGTTAAACAATAGACGACCTGGTCAAGGTCGTGAATTCACAATTTTACAAATTTCGAGGTAATGAATATTTCAGGAACATGGTATATAGTCAGCACCAGAAAAATAGCAGGATTACAAGAAATTAACCATGCATTAATTTAGAATCATGTTTGCATAGATAATTAATTTTTAAACATGCTATTTATTAATTAACAGGAATTAACGTCCGTGTGCAGGGCGTCAAATCTGGAATTGACGACCTGGGCATGGTCGTGTCTTTTAAATTAACGCCTTTGTTAGGGTCGTTTCTTTCAAAAATTCCGTGGAAAATAACCAGAACGCATGAAAACTATATGCATGAACTACCGATGAAAATTATCTATGGTTATATGGTAGTTTGGGCTACGTTCCATGAGAAAATCCTACCTTTTTGATGATTAACGTGAAAGATCTGGTGAAGAGACGATGCTCTGCTATCAACAGAGTCAGATGAAAGGGGCAGAAGTCTTGGGGTAGATGTATCGACAGGTTCTCTTTTTGGCACAATCAGAAGCAGACGTTCGTCGATGAAGAACCTACGTTCTTCAGTAGGTTAAGATGACTTTCCTATAGAGAACATATATATATATACGATCATTAGTATTATCTTCATAATACTTGACTGAAGGTGGAAGAAAGAAGAACTTACCCTTTTGTTCTTCACACGTGAATCTACTTAACCTGTAAGAAGAGAAGAATATGAAGAATCATTAGTTCTTCATGCGATGATCGAACACAATATAAGGAAGAAGGAAGAAGAAGAACCTGCTGTTCTTCGCATACCTTTGAAAACTCCGAACGCCAAATAGCATTCTCGGTTTAAGCAGAAGGTTATTTATAAGATATTGGAAATCCTAACAAGGTTAGTGTTCGATTGGAAGTAATACTTCCATATTAGAGTTATTACTACATTCGAACTCTTTCTCACAGTTATCATCTTACCCTGGATAGACTCCTGGGTCGAACGAACCTCAAACTGAATTAGCGACCTAGGTCAGGGCGTCAAATTTAAATTGACGCCTTGTCAAGCGTCGTTTCTTGTTGAAACGCGTCCATGCAAGGGACGTTACGCTATCTTGCCCTTTTTATTTATTTTGGTCGTTTGAATTTTGACGCCTTGACGTGTGGGCGTCCTTTCTTAAAACACGCCTTAGGTAAGGGCGTTTTCTTGTAAAGTAGCGCCTTTATCTGAGGCGTTATTTCCATCAGGGTTTTAATTATTTTTATTCCAAGCTCTTTCGTTTATTTATTAAATCTTTTAATCTATTTTGATTTATTTATTCCTTTTAAATTTATCAGGGTTGCTACAGGCTTGTTGTGCTTTCCACAAGGTCGTACATCAGTCTCGTTGGGATTCGGACCCACTAGGTTGATCTCGTTGATCTCCCGTTCTATATACTGAGGGTTATATAGTTCGATCGAAAAATAGTGGGACTAACTAAGATAGAAAACCACATCTAAGTTAGAATTTGAACACATGCTAAGTTGTCTTTTATTTCTTATCCAGATTACAATGTCGTCGTCCAACCCCCTCCGTGGCATCTTGGATGCAAATCGCTTAACTAGACCGAACTACTCTGATTAGTTGCGTAATCTACGCATAGTTCTTACCGCCGAAAAGATTGCGTACTTGTTGGACACGGTTCATTCTGAGCCAGCTCCTGATGCCGACGAGGGCGAGTCACTGGCTTATGCCAAGTGGTCTGAGGACTCCTCCCTTGCCCAATGTTACATGTTGGCCTCTATGGCTCCCGAGCTACAGAGGTAATTTGAAAATACTAATTGTAGAAGTATATTTCTCAATCTACGCCAGCTCTTCGGGGAGCAGGGTAGGATTGAGAGGTATGACATCTCCAAAAGGCTTTTCAGGACACGGATGTCTGAGGGTTCTTCAGTACAGGCTCATGTATTGAAAATGATGGAGTGGATAGAGAGACTCAATGCACTGGGATTCAAGTTGGATCTTGAACTGTGCATTGATCTTATACTCCAGTCATTGCCCGATTCCTTTTCTTCCTTCATCATACACTTTAACATGAATAGAATTGATGCAACTCTCCCGGAGCTGCTCAACATGTTAAAGAGTGCTGAAGGAACTATGCAGAAAGATAAACCATCTTCTTCTGTAATGATTATTGACCGGGCCAATAAGAAAAGGAAGGCCACCCAGATATTCACTACAAGTAACAAAGGGAAAGGAAAGAAAAAGGCCACGGGTAAGCAACTCGCCAAAGTTGACAACAGGAAGGGCAAGAAGAATGAAAAGGAAGACAAATGTTTTCGATGCGGGGAAACTGGGCATTGGAAAAGGAATTGCAAGGCAATTCTAAATGAAGGTATTTTTGTCATAGACCTTAATTTGTCATATATGGAATCCACATCATGGGTATTGGATACTGGATGTGCATCTCATATCTGCAATTCTGTGCAGGTGCTGACAAATAGAAGGCGATTGGGCAAAAAAGAGATTGAACTGAGGATGGGCAATGGAGCTTTAGTTTCTGCCAAAGCTGTCGGGACTGCACGCCTCAGTTTACCTTCAGGAGTCATTCTGGAGCTGAATGACTGTTATTATGTTCCTAATATTATTAAGAACATTATTTCAATCTCTGGCTTGTATAACATTGGATACACATTGGCTTTTAATAGCACTTGGTGCTCTATAATGAATAATGGTTTGAATATAGTCAATGGTTCATTAGTCAATGGTCTTTATGTATTAGATATACGTTCTAATGTTATGCAAATTTCCAATGCTGATGAAGTGAATTCTGCATATCTATGGCATTGCAGACTTGGTCATGTAGGTGAGAAAAGAGTATCTCACTTACACTCAAATGGTTATTTGAATTCATTCGAATATAAGCCATTTGATACCTGTGAGTCGTGTCTCATGGGAAAAATGACCAAGGCTCCCTTTGGTGGACATGGTGAGAGGGCTGTTGACCTTCTCGAGCTCATACACTCGGATGTGTGTGGACCCATGTCCATAGAAGCAAAAGGAGGTTATCTCTATTTCATTTCTTTTATTGATGACTTCTCTAGATATGGCTATGTGTATTTAATGAGACATAAGTCACAAGCCTTTAAGAAGTTTAAGGAATACAAGAATGAAGTAGAGAAACAGACTGGCAAAAGTATTAAGGCTCTTCGATCGGATCGAGGGGGTGAATACTTAAGTCATGAATTCACTTCTTATCTTAAAGACTATGGAATAGTTTCTCAGTGGACTCCACCGTATACACCACAGCATAATGGTGTATCCGAAAGGAGAAACAGGACCTTGTTAGACATGGTCCGATCCATGATGTCTATGTCAGGACCACCCTTGTCTCTCTGGGGCTATGCGTTAGAGACTGCAGCTTATTTATTGAATAGGATCTCAAGTAAATCAGTTCCTTCTATACCATATGAGATATGGAAGAGCAGGAAACCAAATTTTAATCACATTAAAATTTGGGGGTGTCCTGCTCATGTAAAGAAGAACGAGAGTGATAAGCTTGAGTCGAGGACCGATAAGTGTAGGTTTGTGGGATATCCAAAGGAGACGTTTGGATATTATTTCTATCACCCTTCTGAGCAAAGGGTCTTAGTGGCCAAGAGAGCTATATTTCTGGAAAGAGAATATCTACTCCAGAAAAATAGTGGGAGCCAGATAGAATTGGACGAGGTCCAAGAACCACAACCCATAGACACAAACTCATTAGATGAGACTGTATCGGTTGATCCTATTCAAAGTGAAACACTGACACTACGGAGATCTGGTAGGCTACCAAGAGAACCTGAGAGATATGTTGGACATGTCTCAGAGGGGTCCTCTAAGGTATGTATCGATGAGGATGATGATCCTTAGTCGTACCAGGAGGCGATCCGTAGTGTAGACTCCGAGAAATGGCAAGAGGCAATGGATTCAGAAATCCAGTCCATGTACACCAACAAAGTTTGGAACTTAGTTGATGTACCCGAAAGGAAGGTCCCTATCGGCTGCAAATAGATTTTCAAAAGGAAAATCGGTGCAGATGGACAGATTGACACATATAAGGCTAGACTAGTGGCGAAAGGATATCGTCAAAGGCAAGGCATTGACTATGACGAGACATTTTCGCCGGTAGCCATGATTAAGTCAATCAGAATCCTCCTTGCCATTACTGTATACCTGGATTATGAGATCTGGCAAATGGATGTGAAGACAGCTTTTCTTAATGGAAATCTGTCAGAAGAGGTGTACATGGTACAGCCTGAAGGATTCACCTCCAAGCTACATCCTAATAAGGTATGTAAACTTCAAAGGTCCATTTATGGATTAAAGCAGGCATCTAGAAGCTGGAACTTAAGATTTGACGAGGCTGTCAAATCTTTCAACTTCATTCGGAATGAAGATGAACCCTGTGTTTACAAGAAGGTCTGTGGGAGCTCAGTGACCTTCTTGGTCCTTTATATTGATGACATCTTACTTATTGGGAATGATGTAGGGATGTTGACATCAACTAAGTCTTGGTTGTCCAAGACCTTCTCCATGAAGGATTTGGGAGAAGCATCCTATGTGCTGGGCATAAGGATCCATCGAGATAGATCTAAAAGGATGCTAGGATTATCTCAATCAATGTACATAGACACTATCCTCAAAAGGTTTAGGATGGAAAATTCCAAGAGATGTCTCATTCCCATGAGATATGGAATTTACCTATCCAAGGGGATGAGTCCTAAAACTTCTGAGGAGGTGGCACACATGAATAAGGTACCCTATGCTTCGGCGATAGGGTCAATCATGTATGCAATGCTATGTACACGGCCTGATGTTGCCAATGCTTTAAGCATTGTCAGTAGATATCATGCAAATTCGGGCGAAGACTACTAGAAGGTAGTAAAGGGCATCCTTAAGTACCTGTGAAGGGCTAAGGATCTTTTTCTGCTTTATGGAGGAGAGGACCTATAGCTTAGAGCTTACACAGATTCTAGTTTCCAATCAAGTACAGATAACTGTAAATCCATGTCTGAATTTGTATTCATGTTGAATGGAGGGGCAGTCAGTTGGAGAAGCTGTCTAGATGAAGAAATTCATCTTGGAACTTGGCGTAGTTCCTGAGATAACACCTCCCATCTCATTATTTTATGATAATAATGGGGCCATCGCCCAGGTGAAGGAACCGAGATCTCACCAAAGGTCAAAGCATATTCTCAGGCGCTTTCACCTTATTCGGGAGATTGTTGATCCTGGAGATGTGACGGTAGAGCGTGTACCGTCAGAAGACAACATAGCAGATCCACTGACTAAGCCTTTGACACAGACTGTATTTGAGCGTCATCGGGATAAGATGGGCCTCAAAGTTGTGGGCAATTGGCTGTAGTTCAAGTGGGAGATTGTTAGTGTTGGTGTGCTACAGGTCAATTTCGGGTCGGGTAGGCCCAATAGTTATACGATCTTGTTCATTAATAAAGTGGTGTTTGAGCGTAAATATGCGATGGTGTTACTTCACGTTGTCCCTAGGATATGTGGTTGTAAAGTCAGCTCGAGATGAGATCTCGAACATGAGACTTACTTTACATGAACACATACCTTAAACTGTTCCTGGTTGGAGGGTAATCACTCGGGGACTTTGATTACCTATTAAACCAGTACACATGATGTGTCAGTGATCAGTCTCGTGGTCATTGGTGCGGGGCACCAACACATATGTGTAGGTGTATGTCCTTGGAGGATGTGCACTGAACTGATCCGCTATTGGATCTTCAGATGGTTGATTATACCTAATGTCAACTGAAGATCTAACGGTCACAGTAGCATCGTTGGTCCTTTGACCTGAGACATTGATCGGATCTTACACGAGGACTGGAATGGTTTAATTACTTAGCTAAGTGACTTTAACCATAAGTCATGAGTTGCCGAGTCATTAATCACTCCAGGATACGTGTGAAGATCATCAATGGTCAAGAGGGGATCACTCACTGTCGAGTATATATCAGACAGTTAATGGGTCATGACATTGATGCTCCGTTAAATCCCTGGCCAGGGTCGTGTGAGTTCGTTTAGAACGGACGTCATACACTTTAAGGAGGTCATAGTCAAATGGCACGATGATGGGGTTTGACAGATACCGTACCCTCGATCGTACCAGACTCATAGAAGGAGCGAGGGATTATATCGATGTGGTAACTGTGGACTTACAGGTACCAGACATGCTGGTTTAAACCCGGCGTCATCTAGGATCACGCGGATTTGCTTGACCCAACGTGATCGAAGGTTCGGAATGAATTAAACTATTATTCGGCTCTTGTAGAAGCGAATAATATGTTTAATTTACTTCTAATTAGGAATTAGAAGTTAATGGACCTTAAACTAGAGTGACTATGGGCCTAGAGGATCACACACAATGAATTCTTGGGTGACTGATTATTATTATACACGTGTATGTATTAGTTCCCTTTAATTCTTTTTGGAAAGGAGTGTAAATGGGGCTTAAAACATATGTATAATAATGGAAAGGTCATATATACAATTTTGGTCCTTTTGATGTCTTTAGAAAAGGGTCCAACTTCTATATATATGGCACCTACGTGAAGCTCATTCGAGCCATCATCTCTTCCAACTCTTAGGCTAATCAAGCATTAAGCCTAAGAGGAGGATTATCCTCCCCCTTTCTCCCGCTTGCTCTCTCTCTCTCTCCAGAAGGTGATAGAGCTGGGGAAGGTCGTGCCGGGGAGGTACCGTCGCTCCGCAAGGGTCCGTGTGGATCTGCTCTAGAGGCCGTACAGCTGTGCGGCTCGATTTCTCTGCATCGGGCTTAGCGGACAGCGTTGTTCCGCGCAAGGTGAAACACACAACCCGTAATTAGAGTATTTGAAACACCGATTAGAGCACAGATTAAGCTTTCCATAACACCGAGATCGGGTAAATGAAATTTTTGTTATCCGCTGCGTCGCCCGTAGGTGCTGTACGAAACCTTACAGCCTTCACTTGTATTCCTTCCTCTTCTCTGTTGTTTCCCCTCTTTTCCTTTTTCTTCTGAGCTTTTCTAAAACAATGAGGCCGGCAATCCTTTGTCCGAGCCAATTTCCGCACGAGGCAGAGTCAGTGGCTGGATGTAGGAGCGCTTACCGGGCTGGCCGAGCGTTTTGCTCGCGTAATAGTGCCAGAGGGTGTAATTTTTGAACATGTATAGAGTATTGGCTACGACCTACTTGATGTACAACAAAGTTTAATAAGAAGAGAAGAATGGCGTTTATTCTATTTTGCTTACATGTGCATGCTTGCCAAATGATCAAAAGTAGAACTTGCGAAGATTTGTCGCATTCCATGTCTGAGGGACGGGTGTTCCTTCCATGGTGGACAATCGGTATGCTCCTTTCCCGAGCGTCTCGACCACTCGGTAGGGGCCTTCTCAGGTAGGGGCCAGCTTCCCCGCCGTGGTGCGGACACCAGCGCAAGCACGAGTCGGCGAACCGACGGCACCATACGCGGAGCCCCAATTGGACTTCATCGACTTCCCTTTAAAATGGGGACAATTTGGCTTCAATTTGGATACTTTTTACATGAAAATTGAGCTTGTAATGGTCTTTAAACTTGTGCTTTCATATTGGGCTGCTTGTAAGGCCATTAAATGGCCAATTTGGTTAAGCGCCTTTAGAATTCTTGAAGAAGGAGTGGCCTTGGACCATTATGATGGATCCATAAGCCATGGAAGGCCCAATTGGGCTTCCTTCACTCTCGGGCTATCTAGATTAGAATGGCCTTAAGCCATATTGGTTCCATGGGTTATTGGGCTTGGGGAGGCCATGGCCAAACTTGGCCCATTCAAGGCCCAAGAAGGGGGGCGCCCCCTATTTTGGTGTATTAGGCTAGAATTTTTGTTTTCTTTTCTTCCATTCTCCATTTACCACATGGGACATTAGAATGGCTGCTGGTCCAAGGGTGGAATGGCTGCCACCTACCCCCTTTACTTGAATTTCAAAGTTAGGTAAGTCTAATGTCCCCTTGTCTCCCCTCCCTTCCTATTCTAGTCAAAAGGGGCCACCCCTCTCCCCCTCCCCTTGGTTCCATTGAACCATTCAGCCCCCTCCCCCTTGCTAAACTCTATATAAAGGCTTGTATGATGATGGGTTAATGGCGAATGAAATTTTGTTGAGTGAGATTTGTGTTAAGAGAGTGATTCTCTTCTTTCCTTCTTGGGTGTGATACCCTTGTTCAGTCCTGTGACGGGACAAAATTTGGGCGTGTGACTCGCCCCCATATCTCCCCCATCCCCTTACCATCTGCTTCCACAAAAATTATCCTTGATACCTCTATGAGGTTGAAAGAATTTAGAGGTGGTTCCACGTCGATCAGAGATCGGGATCGCCGGTGGTAATTTTTCTCGTGATGGCGCGCGGATCTGCCCCAACCAACTGCCCAGATCTAAAGTTTCATGCTTATTAATTTCTCCAGATCGCCTCTCAAGTCTTATGGAGCTGATTCTTGGAGCGATCGTAGGATTTCGAGTCCTCTTCGCGTGGCCACCAGTCTTGCCTCGATCCGAGACCTATACTGATAGTGGAGACAAGTCTCGTGGGATCGCGCGAGCTGATCTGAGCAGGCCCGGCTGACATCTAGAGTCAACTTTCAGAGTCTACCCCACCTCATCTAGTCAAGATCCGTGCGAGATCTTCATAGTAATTCTTCCTCTGGACGTCGCCAATGATCTCCTACAAACGGCGCCTCGATCCGACATCGGCAACTAATTTTCCATTATTTACTCGTGTTTCTGTGCAGTTCTGTGAGCACAGAACCAGAAGCTGAATCAAGTCACTGCTACGCCCAGATCTGAAAGGATCTGATAGCGCCCTTCGGAGTGAATAAACTACATCCTGTCACCGACGTTCTCCAACAAACAACGCTTCGATCGGGCATCGGATCTGGCCGTACCGGCCTCCGCAAGCTTTCTGCGCAGGGTGACCAACGTGGACAGAACCGGGTCGGCTTCCCGTCGGCGTACCCGAGCGACTACGACTCGCGTCCCTCGCCTCCTGCGAGTGTGGCCCATCAACCCGGGTTCCAGCAACCCCAAATCTGGCCGTTGTAACCCTATACCTCCCTGCGTGGAGTGAGTATTAAGTTCTGGAATTGTAATTGTAACAATCATGTGTATTGGGGTTGTTCAGATTCGGCCGGGAATTCTTCCCCACGCCAAGGCGTGAAGGTACGCGCTTCGATTCCTTTCTCACTTTGCTGATTTAGTACATTGTCTATCATACTACGTTTGTGAGAATAGGGCCATTAGCTAGCAACAAATCACCGTGAATGTGAGTTGACAGTGCCTGTTCCTTAGCTCCAGTCGAGCACCGAGCCCGAACTGGATACCCCAAGGCGACGGTGGTTCCTTAACCGCTGCGATCCCCACGTTTCGCGCGCAAGAGACGATCGTCGGGCTACCTAGTGTTGCTGTTGAGAGACGTCTCCACCCGGAGAATGCCATGGTGGTCAGCCGCCCGACTTGCCTATAGCGTGTTGGTGTTGGCCGCACATCGAGTCCGTCATACGTCTTAGCCCGGTCGTCACCCATCCCACATCAAATTGGTATCAGAGCGTCATTCAAGTCTAGGGTCATCTAAGTCCATGGTTGCATTTGCATTCCAATATTTGGTATATTAAAAGGTGTCGTCCGAACGTTAGGCTACGCCCATCGGGAAGACCGCACACTTGCGCGAGTGATCTTCGGATCGATTAGCTCCGCCACGTACCGAGTCTTGGTTTAAGTCTAGGTTCCTAGTTAGTGCATTCCAACCTTCGTGTCTTTGCATGCCCACCCGGCGTGGTACCCAATACCATCGCCCCGCATCTATGGCTAACCCACGGGATGTCCCCCCGGGAGACTTCCACTCCTTACATGAGGCAATGATGGCCATTATGGCTCGATTAGACGAATCTGAGGCTACCTTTCGGAATTTCTCTGATAATATGGATGGTCCCCTTAAGGCTATGGAGGGACGCATGGAGACCTCCGACCGGTCTGTCCAAGATCTAGTTGGACGGTTAGATAGAATGTTACACGGGGACCCTCCTGGAGCTGCCCAATGCCCATCCGCACCTCCTCCCACGGTGGCCCAAGTCCAACCCGCTCCCGTGGCCCAAAATCAGCCCGCACCCGCTCCTCAACCCGCCCGTCGCCAGGCCATCGAACCACAACCTCGTGACCTTGGTCTAGATGACTATGGGTCCGATAATGCATTTGGGGGACATGGCCGATGCCATCAAGGCTTCCATCAGCCAAGAGAGGAGGAGGACGATACAGTCCTTAGGACCGTGCGAGCAGACCCTCCCACTTTCAATGGGTCTTTGGACCCAAAGGTCTATCTTGACTGGGAGGCTGGCATGGGCCGGTACTTCGAGTGGTTCGAAATGACGGACCTCCGGAGAGTCAGGTTTACGAAAATGAAGTTGTTAGGGCAGGCGCAAACTTATTGGCGCAATGTGGAGAGCTTGCTCTATCAGCGTCGAGAGCCCCCGGTAGAGTCTTGGGATGAAATGAAGGAAAGGCTTAGAACTAAGTATCTTCCCACCTTGTACCGTCAACGGCTCATTGATCGCTGGCAGAACCTCACCCAAGGTGATAGGTCTGTGTCCGAGTACATCGTAGAGTTTGATGAATATTTTTTGCAATGTGACATCTTGGAAGAGAGCACGATGCCTATTTCCTGCTTCCGTCGTGGTCTGCAGCCCCACTATCAGTATGAACTCTCTCGCCGCAATGTGACCACACTAGAGGCTGCCTATCAAGTTGCTCTTGAATTAGAGCAGTTTGAGTCAGATTTTGCTCCCGTCCAACGACCGGGCTCCATCCATCAGCGTGGGTCCGACACTCGGACCACACCTAGTTCCTATAGCCGATTTTCGGTGGTTCATCCTCCGAAACCCCCTTGCCAAGACCCCTTTGCTCTCAGGCCTTGGCATCCCCCTCCAAGGGACCCTCTCCCTCCAAGGGAACCTCCCCCTCGCCCACAGGCACCCATCCCCACCTCACAACCCCGGCAGCCCACTTTGCCTACCCGACCTCAGCTCCCATCACCCTCAGTCTGACGAGAAGACAAGGGAAAAGGACCGATGACTGGTGGATCATCTTCTAGCATAGAGCCACGTGACCAATGCTATAGGTGTGGTGGGATTGGCCACTTTGCGGCCAAGTGTCCCACTCGGGAGTCATTGGCTATTTCGGACACCCCAGTCCGCGACCCCACACCGGAGCTAGTGGAGGTCATCTATAAAGCGGACCCCGAACTCGAGCAGGAGTACTTTGATTCGCTTCTAGAAGAGTCTGCTGCAAACCCAGGTACCCAGGGCGATGTGCACTTGGGTGTGATAGTCCCGAACCTCTGAACCCCCATGTAGAAGTCAGTAGGTTCATGTTAGATTGCTAAGAGTCTCCAGCTTTTGGTTGCATTGTTTGTTTGGTGTCTATGTATGTCTAAGGTCATGTGTGTGTCTGTTTGTTTCTACAGTCTGTTTTCTTTCATGCATATGGTTTGTATTAAGTCGTGTCTCAATAAAAGGCCAGCCATGCACGTATAAGAAATTAGCTGATGCATGCTACATGTCCATGAGTTCAAAAGGGAGAGTACGTCATGATCAGGGTCATACCTGAACGGTTTCCTCTTGGAGGCCGTAAAGCAACTCTAGGCCCGCGATAACCACCCTTCCCGAGTCGTGAAACATGTGGGTTTGAAAGCATACGTTATTGAACTACCGAATGACTATGGTGTCAGTTCGAAGTTCCATGTTTCTGATTTGGTAGCATATTGGAATCCGTGTGATTCCTAGTGAGTTTCAGGATTTATCCTTCTATTGTGAGTGCCACACCACCCGAGAGTCCACCTCTTCCAGCCTCAACGTACGCATATAGATTTTATACTAGATGAGCAGGTGATCACCACCAGGAACGGATCCTACCAGCACTTCATAGTGCGTTGGCGAGGATGCCCCACGATGAACAATGCCCCGATCACATGCGGAGAGTTCAAGCTCCAGGACCCATACTCGACGGGGTCGAGTTCCTCCCACCCGGGGAGAATTGGTGCGGACACCAGCGCAAGCACGAGTCGGCGAACCGACGGCACCATACGCAGAGCCCCAATTGGACTTCATCGGCTTCCCTTTAAAATGGGGACAATTTAGCGTCAATTTGGATACTTTTTACATGAAAATTGGGCTTGTAATGGTCTTTAAACTTGTGCTTTCATATTGGGCTACTTGTAAGGCCCTTAAATGGCCAATTTGGTTAAGCCCCTTTAGAATTCTTGAAGAAGGAGTGACCTTGGACCATTATGATGGATCCATAAGCCATGGAAGGCCCAATTGGGCTTCCTTCACTCTTGGGCTATCTAGATTAGAATGGCCTTAAGCCATATTGGTTCCATGGGTGATTGGGCTTGGGGAGGCCATGGCCAAACTTGGCCCATTCAAGGCCCAAGAAGGGGGGCGCCCCCTATTTTGTTGTATTAGGCTAGAATTTTTGTTTTCTTTTCTTCCATTCTCCATTTACCACATGGGACATTAGAATGGCTGCTGGTCCAAGGGTGGAATGGCTGCCACCTACCCCCTTTACTTGAATTTCAAAGTTAGGTAAGTCTAATGTCCCCTTGTCTCCCCTCCCTTCCTATTCTAGTCAAAAGGGGCCACCCCTCTCCCCCTCCCCTTGGTTCCATCGAACCATTCAGCCCCCTCCCCCTTGCTAAACTCTATATAAAGGCTTGTATGATGATGGGTTAATGGCGAATGAAATTTTGTTGAGTGAGATTTGCATTAAGAGAGTGATTCTCTTCTTTCCTTCTTGGGTGTGATACCCTTGTTCAGTCCTGTGACGGGACAGAAGTTGGGTGTGTGACTCAACCCCGTATCTCCCCCATCCCCTTACCATCTGCTTCCACAAACATTATCCTTGATACCTCTATGAGCTTGGAAGAATTTAGAGGTGGTTTCTCGTCGATCAGAGATCGGGATCGCCGGTGGCGATTTTTCTCGTGATGGCGCGCAGATCTGCCCCAACCAGCTGCCCAGATCTAAAGTTTCATGCTTATTAATTTCTCCAGATCGCCTCTCAAGTCTTATGGAGCTGATTCTTGGAGTGATCGTAGGATTTCGAGTCCTCTTCGCGTGGCCGTCAGTCTCGCCTTGATCCAAGACCTGTACTGATCGTGGAGACAAGTCTCGTGGGATCGCGCGAGCTGATCTGAGCAGGCCCGGATGAGATCTAGAGTCGACTTTCAGAGTCTGCCCCGCCTCATCTAGTCAAGATCCGTGCGAGATCTTCATAGTAATTCTTCCTCTAAATGTCGCCAACGATCTCCTACAAACGGTGCCTCGATCCGACATCGACAACTAATTTTCCATTATTTACTCGTGTTTCTGTGCAGTTCTATGAGCACAGAACCAGAAGCTGAATCAAGTCGCTGCTACGCCCAGATCTGAAAGGATCTGACAGCGCCCTTCGGAGTGAATAAACTACATCCTGTCATCGACGTTCTCCAACAAACGGCGCTTCGATCGGGCATCGGATCTGGCCATACCGGCCTCCGCAAGCTTTCTGCGTAGGGTGACCAGCGTGGACAGAATCAGGTCGGCTTCCCGTTGGCGTACCCGAGCGGCTCCGACTCGCGTCCCTCGCCTCCTGCGAGTGTGTCCCGTCAACCCGGGTTCCAGCAACCCCAAATTTGGCCATTGTAACTCTATACCTCCCTGCGTGGAGTGAGTATTAAGTTCTGGAATTGTAATTGTAACAATCATGTGTATTGGGGTTGTTCGGATTCGGCCGGGAATTCTTCCCCACGCCAAGGCGTGAAGGTACGCGCTTCGATTCCTTTCTCACTTTGCTGATTTAGTACATTGTCTATCATACTACGTTTGTGAGAATATGGCCGTTAGCTAGCTACAAATCACCGTGAATGTGAGTTGAGAGTGCCTGTTCCTTAGCTCCAGTCGAGCACCGAGCCCGAATTGGATACCCCTAGGCGACGGTGGTTCCTTAATCGCTGCGATCCCCACGTTTCCCGCGCAAGGGACGATCGTCGGGCTACCTAGTGTTGCTATTGACAGACGTCTCCACCCAGAGAACGCCACGGTGGTCTGCCCCCCGGCTTGCCTATAGCGTGTTGGTGCTGGCCGCACATCGAGTCCGTCGTACGTCTTAGCCCGGTCGTCACCCGTCCCACATCAAATTGGTATCAGAGCGTCATTCAAGTCTAGGGTCATCTAAGTCCATGGTTGCATTTGCATTCCAATATTTGGTATATTAAAAGGTGTCGTCCGAATGTTAGGATACGCCTATCGGGAAGACCGCACACTTGAGCGAGTGATCTTCGGATCGATTAGCTCTGGCACGTACCGAGTCTTGGTTTAAGTCTAGGTTCCTAGTTAGTGCATTCCAACCTTCGTGTCTTTGCATGCCCACCCGGCGTAGTACCCAATACCATCGCCCCGCATCTATGGCTAACCCACGGGATGCCCCCCGGGAGACTTAAAACGCGAAATTAGAGCTTAATACTCAACCTAATGACCCCAAATTCTTTTAGAAATTTAATTAGAACTTATTTGAATTTATTAGAAATTATTTATATTTATTTGAATTAATGAGAATTTATTCAAAATTAATTAGATTAATTCTTTAATAAATAGAATAAGTCACATTTCGACTATTTTATAAAATTCCATAAAAATCATATTCTTGTGTAATCCATTTCGTTTAACAATTTTATCTTCTACGACTAAGCCTAATAAAATCATTAACTAGGCCTAATCAGTGGGTTAAGTCCAATTTTCACACCTACCTAACCCAAATTCGTGTTCATTGTTAATCTCATCTTAAAACATCAAATTAGTGCTTAATACTCAACCAAATGAGCTCAAATCAGAGGCAAATGAAAGGCCACGATCTAAGGATCAATAGCCCTCTATCAATCGAACCAAAACCTAACCCTAGCACATGGTGGCGGCCGAGTTTTGTTGAAGTCAACCTTGGCGGCTCCGTTTTCCAACACCACCTTGTGTGGTCGATTTCTCCCAGCTCCGAAGTCTACAGAAGCTCTATGAGCTATCAAAATAAAACTCTACATGTCTATTTTCATTTGGTAGCCGTGGTGTTCACAGAGGTTTCAGATCTAGAGAGATCTCGGGAGTTTAGTGGCGACGTGTCGGCGTTCAATCTCCTTCCTTCCCTCTTCCTTTCTTCTTTGATTGAGGTAGGTTCTCTCAGCCTCAAACTGCAAGTAATATATCAAAATGATCAGCATCGAAGTAGCTTTCATTTGACGTAAGAAGCCTCAAATTTCATTGAGCATGTTTAGAGAATTTTGGATCGAAGTAAGAGCATGTCTAGGCTTGATTTATGGTATGTTATTTTGAGTCAAAGCATGATTTCGGGCTGATTTTGAGTTGTATATCTTGATCCCCATATAGCATATCTTACATGGTTGGAATCAGCATCAAAGTAGCTTTCTTTTGATATAAGAAGCCCCAAATTTCGTTGTATATATTGAGAAAATCTTACGATTTAGTAGAAGCATGTCAAGAACTAGATTTTCATGTGTTCATCATAGATAGGTTGTGATTCAATTGATTTCTGTTGAAATTCGTGTTTCAAAACTCTTGTTTTATGACTCTAGTATGTCTATTAAGAACCCTAGAGCATGTGGTTAAGATCCCAACCCATTTAGACCCCAAATGGATGAGTTCTTGCATTTTCCGGAAGCCACGTTCAGTTCTGGAAGTGCAGGGGTCGACCCATGGGGTCGACCCATGCTGCCCAGTGTGGGGGTCGACCCAATGGGTCGACCCATGCAGCAGGGGTCGACCCAATGGGTCGACCCATCACCCAGGCAGGCTCCTGGAGTTCCAGGGGTCGACCCAATGGGTCGACCCATGCCTGGAATTTTTCCAGGGGTCGACCAAATGGGTCGACCCACGTGCTGTAAGACCCGGTAAAAGATGTTTTTGACCCGAGGATCGATCCGGATCATTAGGGGATCAACCCATTCAACTTAGCCCAATTGAAAACTACATTTTTGAGGAACCAATGACCTATTCATGTACCCCTTTGATTTCAATTTACATTGGTCCCTACATGCAAACCTAGTGTAAAAACATGCTGTTTATCATCTCCATTTCAACGCATACAATGGTTAAATAGAAACCCACATAATAAGTGGTTAATTGTGTAACTAAATTTCTATTAATGCATGCTATTTCACTCCTGTGCGAGCTTGTTCTTTACCTTATCATCTTGAATCAGCTTTTTGGCAAATTGTCTTAATACAAATGATAATAGATAATCTTTGGTATATTAACTTGGTAATTGGGATTAAATTGATTGTTAAGTTGTTGAATAATCATTATTACCCCAGTAAAATGGATTACTTACACACCTGAACGGTACACTGTCAGCTGTTCTTTGTTGACCTCGTGGACTAAGTTTTGGTCCAATTCTTGTAATGCGGCCCAAAGTGACCGTATAACCAAGTTTTTGTTTTAGTGAATCCAAGGACAAGTTAGTCCTTAAATCTCATGCTTGTGATAGAAATTCATCTGATTAATTCGCCGTTTAACTTGACTGAATGTCTAGACAATCGTGGGATCTTGTATCCAATAAATTGATGCCAACGCACCGTAGGGGCCCGGTCTGGTCCTGGGGAGAGCGCCCGAAAGTTAGTGAGCCCATGGGATGTTAATGACATGGTGAGGCATTACACCGAGTGCATGACTAGCTTGTTACGTCTATGACATGAAGAAAATCTCTTGTTACTCTTGTTACTTGATCATGCTTGAAATGATGCTTAAAATACTTGCTTGTTGGCCAATTCCCTATTACTATCTCCTGTTGTAAATTCTTGTACTTGTTATCTCTTGTCATCGTTATATTTCTTGACCCTTCAAGATCTTTTTATTACGTTGTTTTATTGCATCGTCTTTTATTTCCTTTATTTAGCATTGCATATGAAAAATGTAATTTACTTGTTAATCACTTAAACTATGCCTGATGATAGAGTATAATTCCTATTGAGCTTCTTGCTCACCCCTACTTCCAATCCTTTTCAGGTAATGCGGTAACGGTACGTTGCAAATGGGAATCGGATCAGTGTGATCGAGTGAACCTGGAACCTAGAATTTGGAGTCTGTCTTTTTATCTTCTTGAGTCTAGATTAGTGTCGCGAGTCTGGTTATTTCTCTTTGTTATTTCCTCCATTAATTTGAATCCTATATTGTAAGAGTGGGTCAAAATTATACTTTTTAATATTAATAAGAGCTCGTATTTTCATTATGTGTGTTTAATTGTGGTTGTTTATTTCCGCTCTTGTTATCATGACTGTTAACTGCCACTACAAGAAAAAGTGGCTATAGCGACCGAATTAGAGACCGATTAGAGACCAATTCGGCGACCGAAATAATCGGTCGCATATCTGAGACCGTTTTGGCGACCGAATTTACTTCGGTCTCTAATCGGTCGCTATATTTAGCTCGAATTTATTCCGGGCTCTTTTTTTTCAAAATCGACCGAATTGGAGACCGATGTTGCGACCGAATATATTTCGGTCTCTAATCGGTCGCTGATATGACTGCATTTACCCCGCGACCATCTCCCCCCTGCATTTACTTCTGATAACCCTTCCTCCACCGGAGCTCTCCCCTCCCCCTCCGGCCCCCTCGCCCTCCCCCCCCCCCCCTCTGCCTTGCGGCCACGGGCGTGGCGAGCGGCGTGGTGGTGGACGGACGCCGGAGCTCGCTGTCTCGGCCAGCCCCGCACCATCCTCGCCGTCGACCTCGTCGGTCCCCGTCGTCCTCGTCGTCACCCTCCTCGGTCTGGTAAGTCCTCTCCCTCTCGATCTCCCCCCCCTCTCCTCTCCCTCCAGCCCCGCGCCTCTCTCCCCCCCCCTCTCCCTCCCCGCCGGCCATCGACCATGCCCTATTTCTCATTTTTTTTCTTCTTGGAGGGGTTCCAGTGAGGGGGGTTTCGGTGGGAGGGGGTGGCGGGGGAGGTTGGTCTGGGAGGGGGGGTGGAGCTCGGGTGAGGGGGAGGGGGCTCCGCAGGGGAGGGGGAGGGGGCTGCGCAGGGGAGGGGGAGGGGCTCCGGTGGAGGGGAGGGGGCTCCGCAGGGGTGAGGGGGAGGGGGCTCCGGTGGACGGGAGGGGGCTGCGCAGGGGGAGGGGCTCCGGTGGGGTGAGGGGGAGGGGGCTCCGGTGGAGGGGAGGGGGCTGCGCAGGGGGAGGGGCTCCGGTGGAGGGGGGGCTGCGCAGGGGGATGGGCTCCGGTGGAGGGGAGGGGGCTCCGCAGGGGTGAGGGGGAGGGGGCTCCGGTGGAGGGGAGGGGGTTGCGCAGGGGGAGGGGCTCCGGTGGAGGGGAGGGGGTTGCGCAGGGGGAGGGGCTCCGGTGGAGGGGGGGCTGCGCAGGGGGAGGGGCTCCGGTGGAGGGGGAGGGGCTCCGGTGGAGGGGCTCCGGGGGAGGGGCTATGCTCGTGCAATGAACCTGATTTATTTAAGACTCTTGAGATGGTGTCCACATATCATTTGTTCTCCTGTAAAATAGTGTGAAATATTATAAGATTATCTTTTTAGTTTGTCCGGTCCGTTATTAATGTTCAGGCTTCAATATGCAGTCCATTTATTGTGTCATGTATTTTCCCCAATTCTTATTTTTCGATTTAAAACTATAGCAAACCCAAAATCCAAGAACTTGAGAACCAACAAATCCAAACATTGGATTATGAGAATTTTAAAGCAAAGGTACAAGATGAACTCTACATATGACCCCATCATTCTTATGAGAACCAAAAATAGTGTAAAAATTCAACAGATGTAATACGTGTCACTAGAGTTTTATTTAAAGACTGAGGCTTAAATAATCATTCCATGGCCTCTTTTTCTATCTGCGTTCTCAAACGCAATCTTAACGTTTGAAGGCACTTTGTCACGACCCGCAAGCGATGGACTAATTTCGTAGGGCCACTTTGATAAAGAAGTAAATCCGATTACGATAGATTAATTAGGGTGAGACGAGTTATTCTTATTTAGTTCGTTTTTTTTTCTTAATCGGAGTCGGTTAGAGATAAAGTTAGGGTATGTGAATTCTTAAAAAGGGGTGAAATAAATCACCCGAGGTGGGTTAGGAGTGGGTCAGTCGGGGTGATATACCCGCCCCTAATTCACTCCAAAAATATCTCGGAGATGACAATCAAATATTACACTAGAGAATCTTAATCATGCCAATGGACAATACTATCACTCTCCAGATCAAATATTCCTGAGCTGTCAACACTTTATTCAAGGAGAAATTCATGGGTAATCTATGTTTTATTCAAGGTCCCTTACCAACTCAGTTTCTGTTTTAATCCGAATTATTTGCCGACTCCTCGTGTCATTTCGGCACAATTTTCTCATTTACGAAGAGAAAATGGCATCTTGTTACCCACAGAGAAAAAAAAAAGCAAGACAAATGCCATCCAAAAATCTGAGACACACTGATCAGCACTTGAAAATGGAACACCTAAAGACAAAAAGATGGAGGGACATACAAGCAGTTTGGAACCAAAGGTTTACCTGTTGCAAGGTACTCAGGAGCAGCATATCCGTATGTTCCCATGACCCTAGTTGACACATGGCTCTTGTTACCAGTTGGTCCATCTTTTGCCAAGCCAAAGTCGGAAAGCTTGGCATTATAATTTTGTAGGTTTGCAAAGAAGGGATTTGAGAGGCAGAACATCATGACGGGGAACGTTAATCAAGAAAACATATCATCCATCAACTATAAGACAAGGGTCTCCACTTACTGAATCAAGAAGCACATTTGATGTCTTAAAATCCCGATATATAACCTTTGTTTCAGCACCATGCAGAAAGGCCAGCCCCTTTGCGGCTCCAAGAGCAACCTTCATCCTAAGGTTCCAGGAGAGAGGCTGGAAGTATGAACCCCCTGCAGAATCGACATTGTGGGGTTCAAAAACTGATTCAAAAGAACTACGTAGGTAACCATTGGGTAAAAGGTGAGGCCACTGCGCATTGCAATTTTTTTTCTTTAAGAAAACAGGTGCCTAAATGAGTCAGCAAACCAAACGGTGCAGAGAATAATCGAAACAGACATACTCCTAAAAAGATGGTTCTCCAGGCTTCCCCGTGGCATGAACTCATACACCAGCAGCCGGTGGTCATCCTCCAAACAGTACCCTATCAAACTCATAAGGTTGGGATGGTACAGCCGACCAAGAAAATTAACTGAATGTGTTGGATGTTACAATAAAATTCATGTTTTCATTGTGTACATGTATTGTCAATTTCACATGTTATTGCTATGTTTTTAGAATGTGTTAGTATCTTGTCAATATTTAATTAGTTGGGTGTTGTATGTTAGCTGAGATGCGTGGGTGCAACCTAACATTGCACGTATCTTAGGAGAGCGTGTTAAGCCCGTGTCAATCAATCTACCCGTTCAAGACTTTGGGATTGATGTGCACGTTCTCATTTTGAATGATGAGAATGTGTATATCTAACTCAAAGTCTTGAATTGTCCCGTTTGGACAGTCTGTGAATGTTTGATCGCACTTAGGTGGTTAATTACTATATGTGTTTGTGTTGTTTGTTAAAAATTTTGGCTGGATGCGTCTTCTCATTCCTCTCTGATATACCTTTATTGATTTTGATTATTTTCTTAACCACTTATTAGTAAGTGTTTAAGAAAATTTCTTAATCAATAAATATTTTGTGGTATATCGGAGAGGTGTGAGGAGATGCTGCCGAAATTTTTAGCAAATAACACAACACATATAGTAATTAATCGTGCGATCAAACCTTCACAGATGGGTTAAAAAGTGAAAATCTAAATGATATTTCCTTCCTATTTAAAATGGCAGAGATGGACGATGTGAGGAAAGGGTTGGAGTTTTTATTTTGTTAAACATGTTAAAGTTTTGTGTGTTTACATTTCATTTGCATAGGGAAAATGTCTGAAGATCGTTCATGGATGTACCGTAGAGTAGTTAAAATTTGAAATACCGGTCGGATGGCCATGCCGGTCATTCCAATACGACCGGGGAGATGAAAGTGACTTGTCAGAACTGACGGAATCCAAATAGGATGCCCGGTTTGAGCTCGGCGCTCAAACTTCATTTTTAAAATACACTTAGTTTAAATGAACTGTTAGGACGGGTCCGGGGGTCTAAAATTTGAAATACCGGTCGGATGGCCGTGCCGGTCATTCCAATACGACCGGGGAGATGAAAGTGACTTGTCAGAACTGACGGAATCCAAATCGGATGCCCGATTTGAGCTCGGCGCTCAAAGTTCATTTTTAAAATACACTTAGTTTAAATGAACTGTTAGGACGGGTCCGGGGGTCTAAAATTTGAAATACCGGTCGGATGGCCGTGCCGGTCATTCCAATACGACCGGGGAGATGAAAGTGACTTGTCAGAACTGACGGAATCCAAATAGGATGCCCGGTTTGAGCTCGGCGCTCAAACTTCATTTTTAAAATACACTTAGTTCAAATGAACTGTTAGGACGGGTCCGGGGGTCTAAAATTTGAAATACTGGTCGGATGGCCGTGCCGGTCATTCCAATACGACCGGGGAGATGAAAGTGACTTGTCAGAACTGACGGAATCCAAATCGGATGCCCGGTTTGAGCTCGGCGCTCAAACTTCATTTTTAAAATACACTTAGTTTAAATGAACTGTTAGGACGGGTCCGGGGGTCTAAAATTTGAAATACCGGTCGGATGGCCGTGCCGGTCATTCCAATATGACCGGGGAGATGAAAGTGACTTGTCAGAACTGACGGAATCCAAATCGGATGCCCGGTTTGAGCTCGGCGCTCAAAGTTCATTTTTAAAATACACTTAGTTTAAATGAACTGTTAGGACGGGTCCGGGTGTCTAAAATTTGAAATACCGGTCGGATGGCCGTGCCGGTCATTCCAATACGACCGGGGAGATGAAAGTGACTTGTCAGAACTGACGGAATCCAAATCGGATGCCCGATTTGAGCTCGGCGCTCAAAGTTCATTTTTAAAATACACTTAGTTTAAATGAACTGTTAGGACGGGTCCGGGGGTCTAAAATTTGAAATACCGGTCGGATGGCCGTGCCGGTCATTCCAATACGACCGGGGAGATGAAAGTGACTTGTCAGAACTGACGGAATCCAAATAGGATGCCCGGTTTGAGCTCGGCGCTCAAACTTCATTTTTAAAATACACTTAGTTCAAATGAACTGTTAGGACGGGTCCGGGGGTCTAAAATTTGAAATACCGGTCGGATGGCCGTGCCGGTCATTCCAATACGACCGGGGAGATGAAAGTGACTTGTCAGAACTGACGGAATCCAAATCGGATGCCCGGTTTGAGCTCGGCGCTCAAACTTCATTTTTAAAATACACTTAGTTTAAATGAACTGTTAGGACGGGTCCGGGGGTCTAAAATTTGAAATACCGGTCGGATGGCCGTGCCGGTCATTCCAATACGACCGGGGAGATGAAAGTGACTTGTCAGAACTGACGGAATCCAAATCGGATGCCCGATTTGAGCTCGGCGCTCAAAGTTCATTTTTAAAATACACTTAGTTTAAATGAACTGTTAGGACGGGTCCGAGGGTCTAAAATTTGAAATACCGGTCGGATGGCCGTGCCGGTCATTCCAATATGACCGGGGAGATGAAAGTGACTTGTCAGAACTGACGGAATCCAAATCGGATGCCCGGTTTGAGCTCGGCGCTTAAACTTCATTTTTAAAATACACTTAGTTTAAATGAACTGTTAGGACGGGTCCGGGGGTCTAAAATTTGAAATACCGGTCGGATGGCCGTGCCGGTCATTCCAATATGACCGGGGAGATGAAAGTGACTTGTCAGAACTGACGGAATCCAAATCGGATGCCCGGTTTGAGCTCGGCGCTCAAAGTTCATTTTTAAAATACACTTAGTTTAAATGAACTGTTAGGACGGGTCCGGGTGTCTAAAATTTGAAATACCGGTCGGATGGCCGTGCCGGTCATTCCAATACGACCGGGGAGATGAAAGTGACTTGTCAGAACTGACGGAATCCAAATCGGATGCCCGATTTGAGCTCGGCGCTCAAAGTTCATTTTTAAAATACACTTAGTTTAAATGAACTGTTAGGACGGGTCCGGGGGTCTAAAATTTGAAATACCGGTCGGATGGCCATGCCGGTCATTCCAATACGACCGGGGAGATGAAAGTGACTTGTCAGAACTGACGGAATCCAAATCGGATGCCCGGTTTGAGCTCGGCGCTCAAAGTTCATTTTTAAAATACACTTAGTTTAAATGAACTGTTAGGACGGGTCCGGGTGTCTAAAATTTGAAATACCGGTCGGATGGCCGTGCCGGTCATTCCAATACGACCGGGGAGATGAAAGTGACTTGTCAGAACTGACGGAATCCAAATCGGATGCCCGATTTGAGCTCGGCGCTCAAAGTTCATTTTTAAAATACACTTAGTTTAAATGAACTGTTAGGACGGGTCCGGGGGTCTAAAATTTGAAATACCGGTCGGATGGCCGTGCCGGTCATTCCAATACGACCGGGGAGATGAAAGTGACTTGTCAGAACTGACGGAATCCAAATCGGATGCCCGATTTGAGCTCGGCGCTCAAAGTTCATTTTTAAAATACAATTTGATTATTGAACTTATATATTGTGTGTGTGTATTTATATATATGAAAATGAGCTGGCTTAAACTATTGGCATACTCTTGTTAATGCTTGATTTCTTTATTAAGGATTTGATTATAATTTTTTTAAATGATATACAGGATCATCCGTCGCGATATGTTGGACGAGACGACGACCAGGATGATGTTGGACGAGACGACGACCAGGATGAGACATATGTGGAGGATTTGTGATTTTATTTTAGTTGTGTGTATGTTGTTATTTTATTATTATGGATGTATGATTATGGATGTATGATTAATTTGTGATTTTATTTTAGTTGTGTGTAATTTGAGGTTCGTGGAGATTGTGATCCGTGTAGTTGATTTACTATTGTTTTATGAAATTGTTATTTATCAGGTGTTTGTATGTGATGAATTTGAGATTTGTCGATATTGTGATTTGTGTAGTTGATTTTATATTTATGTTATGAATTTGTTATTTATCAGGTAATTTATTTATCAGTTTATATAAATTTATAAAAAAAAAAACTACAAACTTAGCGACCGAATAGGGACCGAACCCCATTCGGTCGCTTCCTACAGAGACCATGGTAGCCACCGTCTATGCGGTATAGCGACCGAATAGCGACCATATTTGTGACCGAACAGTTAGAGACCGATCCTGCGACCGATGTTTGTCGGTCGCTTATAGCGACCGATTCGGCGACCGATTTATAGCGGTCGCTATCAGAGACAGATTCGGCGACCGATAGGCATCGGTCTCTAACTGCGACCTATTCTGCGACCGATAGGTATCGGTCGCTATTTAGCGACCATGATATAGCGACCGATATATTCGGTCGCAAATTGGTGTCAGTTCGGTCGCAGTGCCTTGTTGAGACCGATCAGAGACCGAATAGCGACCGAAACGTCGGTCGCTATTCGCGCTTTTTCTTGTAGTGTGCCACGTTCCGAGCATCGCTTCCCGCTGCTGTCGGTTCGGGGCGTGACAGAGGTGATATCAGAGCCTCCTTGCCTGAGTCCTTGGATTTTGTCCAAGAGTATAGGTTACCCTAAGTCTTAAGACCCGTGTCATCCCTTGTCACCTGGTGAGATTGGGTAATATCTTGGGTTAAGTAATAAAATATATGCAAGATTGCGTTGTGTTACGCGTAAGGGGTAATGAAAAAAAAAGTTAACCATATAACTATCTTGCAGGTCTCTAAGCCATTCTTAAAATGAAACCGAGTGGTTCCATGGGTAAGCTAAGATTCGGTTCCGCTAGAGGCCGGCGAGTCCGTCGTAAGGAAACCCGACATAATAAGAAGAAGAAGAGCAATATTACGCAAAAGAAATGTTTATACTGTCACAAAGTTGGTCATCTCGCGAAGGAGTGCTGGCGAAGTAGCGGAGCGTGTCTACGTTGCGGAGATCAGGATCCTAAAATGGCTAACTGTCCTAAGTTACTTCCACAAGTAAAACTACAAGAAGAATCGGAACCAACTTCTATCGGATGAAGAATTATATATGCTATCGTTCTCTTTTATCCCTAGCTATAGCTAATTTCTTTCGTCATTAATTTTATAATTAACATGTTATTTTGATAAATAATAGCGAATTTATTTCGTCATTAATTGTATAATTAACATTTTATTTTGATAAATAATAGCGAATTTCTTTCGTCATTAATTGTATAATTAACATGTTATTTTGATAAATAAGATCATCTTAGTTCAAACATTCACATAATTGGTAATACCCGGTGAATTTGGGGACCAAATTCCTTTCAGTGGGGGAGGATGTAATACCCCGGTTTTAAAAATCTGAAATTTAATTGAAATAATTGAATTTTCAATTGAGATAAATGAATTTCGGAATTTAATATTTAATTCCTTAGTAAATAGAACTAGTGAAATTTCAACTACCTTATAAAATCTGAAAAAATGGTAAAATGGTAAAGAATTATTTATGTAACAACTTTATCTTCTGTGTTCGACCCAATAAAAATCCGTAATGAGGTCTAATTAGTGGATTAAGCTTAAAAGTGCACACTTACCTAACCTTAACTTAAAACGCGAAATTAGAGCTTAATACTCAACCTAATGACCCCAAATTCTTTTAGAAATTTAATTAGAACTTATTTGAATTTATTAGAAACTATTTATATTTATTTGAATTAATGAGAATTTATTCAAAATTAATTAGATTAATTCTTTAATAAATAGAATAAGTCACATTTCGACTATTTTATAAAAATTCATAAAAATCATATTCTTGTGTAATCCATTTTGTTTAACAATTTTGTCTTCTACGACTAAGCCTAATAAAATCATTAACTAGGCCTAATCAGTGGGTTAAGTCCAATTTTCACACCTACCTAACCCAAATTCGTGTTCATTGTTAGCCTCATCTTAAAACATCAAATTAGAGCTTAATACTCAACCAAATGAGCTCAAATCAGAGGCAAATGAAAGGCCACGATCTAAGGATCAATAGCCCTCTATCAATCGAACCAAAACCTAACCCTAGCACATGGTGGCGGCCGAGTTTTGTTGAAGTCAACCTTGGCGGCGCCGTTTTCCAACACCACCTTGCGTGGTCGATTTCTCCCAGCTCCGAAGTCTCCAGAAGCTCTATGAGCTATCAAAATAAAACTCTACATGTCTATTTTCATTTGGTAGCTGTGGTGTTTGCAGAGGTTTTAGATCTAGAGAGATCTCGGGAGTTTAGTGGCGACGTGTCGGCGTTCATTCTCCTTCCTTCCCTCTTCCTTTCTTCTTTGATTGAGGTAGGTTCTCTCAGCCTCAAACTACAAGTAATATATTAAAATGATCAGCATCGAAGTAGCTTTCATTTGGCATAAGAAGCCTCAAATTTCATTGAGCATGTTTAGAGAATTTTGGATCGAAGTAAGAGCACGTCTAGGCTTGATTTATGATATGTTATTTTGAGTCAAAGCATGATTTCGGGCTGATTTTGAGTTGTATATCTTGATCCCCATATAGCATATCTTACATGGTTGGAATTAGCATCGAAGTAGCTTTCTTTTGATATAAGAAGCCCCAAATTTCGTTGTATATATTGAGAGAATCTTACGATTTAGTAGAAGCATGTCAAGAACTAGGTTTTCATGTGTTCATCATAGATAGGTTGTGATTCAATTGATTTCTATTGAAATTCGTGTTTCAAAACTCTTGTTTTATGACCCAAGTATGTCTATTAAGAACCCTAGAGCATGTGGTTAAGATCCCAACCCATTTAGACCCCAAATGGATGAGTTCTTACGTTTTCCGGAAGCCACGTTCAGTTCTGGAAGTGCATGGGTCGACCCATTGGGTCGACCCATGCTGCCCAGTGTGGGGGTCGACCCAATGGGTCGACCCATGCAGCAGGGGTCGACCCAATGGGTAGACCCACGTGCTGTAAGACCCGGTAAAAGATGTTTTTGACCCGAGGATCGATCCGGATCATTAGGGGATCGACCCATTCAACTTAGCCCAATTGAAAACCACATTTTTGAGGAACCAATGACCTATTCATGTACCCCTTTGATTTCAATTTACATTGGTCCCCATATGCAAACCTAGTGTAAAAATATGCCGTTTATCATCTCCATTTCAACGCATACAATGGTTAAATAGAAACCCACATAATTAGTGGTTAATTGTGTAACTAAATTTCTGTTAATGCATGCTATTTCACTCCTGTGTGAGCTTGTTCTTTACCTTATCATCTTGAATCAGCTTTTTGGCAAATTGTCTTAATACAAATGATAATAGATAATCTTTGGTATATTAACTTGGTAATTAGGATTAAATTGATTGTTAAGTTGCTGAATAGTCATTATTACCCCAGTAAAATGGATTGCTTACACACCTGAACGGTACACTGTCAGCCGTTCTTTGTTGACCTCGTGGACTAAGTTTTAGTCCAATTCTTGTAATGCGGCCCAAAGTGACCGTATAATCGAGTTTTTGTTTTAGTGAATCCAAGGACAAGTTAGTCCTTAAATCTCATGCTTGTGACAGAAATTCCTCTGATTAATTGGCCATTTAACTTGACTGAATGTCTAGACAATCGTGGGATATTGTATCCAATAAATCGATACCAACGCACCGTAGGGGCCCGGTCTGGTCCTAGGGAGACCGCCCGAAAGTTAGTGAGCCCATGGGATGTTAATGACATGATGAGGCATTGCACTGAGTGCATGACTAGCTTGTTATGTCTATGACATGAAGAAAATCTCTTGTTACTCTTGTTACTTGATCATGCTTTAAATGATGTTTAAAATACTTGCTTGTTGGCCAATTCCCTATTACTATCTCCTGTTGTAAATTCTTGTACTTGTTATCTTGTTATCTCTTGTCATCGTTATATTTCTTGACCCTGCAAGATCTTTGTATTACGCTGTTTTATTGCATCGTCTTTTATTTCCTTTATTTAGCATTGCATATGAAAAATGTAATTTACTTGTTAATCACTTAAACTATGCCTGATGATAGAGTATAATTCCTACTGAGCTTCTTGCTCACCCCTACTTCCAATCCTTTTCAGGTAATGTGGTAACGGTACGTTGCAAATGGGAATCGGATCAGTGTGATCGAGTGAACCTGGAACCTAGAATTTGGAGTCTATCTTTTTATCTTCTTGAGTCTAGATTAGTGTCGCGAGTCTGGTTATTTCTCTTTGTTATTTCCTCCTTTAATTCAAATCCTATATTGTAAGAGTGGGTCAAAATTATACTTTTTAATATTAATAAGAGCTCGTATTTTCATTATGTGTGTTTAATTGTGGTTGTTTATTTCCGCTCTTGTTATCATGACTGTTAACTGCCATGTTCCAAGCATCGCTTCCCGCTGCTGTCGGTTCGGGGAGTGACAGTGGAGGACTTCCTCGCACTCTGCGTGGCACAGGGCCAGGGTCGCAAGCTCAGCAAGGGAGGTGGGAGGATGAAGCACTAGCTCGCGTCGTAGGTTCTCATCGTGGGTACCCCCGGTCAGTGCGGTGATGGCAGAGGCCACATCCAGGCGGGGGATGCGCAGGGCTTCCGATTTGAATCGATTGATATAAGCCCTCAACTTCTCCCGAAGGAGTGCTGGCGAAGTAGCGGAGCGTGTCTACGTTGCGGAGATCAGGATCCTAAAATGGCTAACTGTCCTAAGTTACTTCCACAAGTAAAACTACAAGAAGAATCGGAACCAACTTCTATCGGATGAAGAATTATATATGCTATCGTTCTCTTTTATCCCTAGCTATAGCTAATTTCTTTCGTCATTAATTTTATAATTAACATGTTATTTTGATAAATAATAGCGAATTTATTTCGTCATTAATTGTATAATTAACATTTTATTTTGATAAATAATAGCGAATTTCTTTCGTCATTAATTGTATAATTAACATGTTATTTTGATAAATAAGATCATCTTAGTTCAAACATTCACATAATTGGTAATACCCGGTGAATTTGGGGACCAAATTCCTTTCAGTGGGGGAGGATGTAATACCCCGGTTTTAAAAATCTGAAATTTAATTGAAATAATTGAATTTTCAATTGAGATAAATGAATTTCGGAATTTAATATTTAATTCCTTAGTAAATAGAACTAGTGAAATTTCAACTACCTTATAAAATCTGAAAAAATGGTAAAATGGTAAAGAATTATTTATGTAACAACTTTATCTTCTGTGTTCGACCCAATAAAAATCCGTAATGAGGTCTAATTAGTGGATTAAGCTTAAAAGTGCACACTTATCTAACCTTAACTTAAAACGCGAAATTAGAGCTTAATACTCAACCTAATGACCCCAAATTCTTTTAGAAATTTAATTAGAACTTATTTGAATTTATTAGAAACTATTTATATTTATTTGAATTAATGAGAATTTATTCAAAATTAATTAGATTAATTCTTTAATAAATAGAATAAGTCACATTTCGATTATTTTATAAAAATTCATAAAAATCATATTCTTGTGTAATCCATTTTGTTTAACAATTTTGTCTTCTACGACTAAGCCTAATAAAATCATTAACTAGGCCTAATCAGTGGGTTAAGTCCAATTTTCACACCTACCTAACCCAAATTCGTGTTCATTGTTAGCCTCATCTTAAAACATCAAATTAGAGCTTAATACTCAACCAAATGAGCTCAAATCAGAGGCAAATGAAAGGCCACGATCTAAGGATCAATAGCCCTCTATCAATCGAACCAAAACCTAACCCTAGCACATGGTGGCGGCCGAGTTTTGTTGAAGTCAACCTTGGCGGCGCCGTTTTCCAACACCACCTTGCGTGGTCGATTTCTCCCAGCTCCGAAGTCTCCAGAAGATCTATGAGCTATCAAAATAAAACTCTACATGTCTATTTTCATTTGGTAGCTGTGGTGTTTGCAGAGGTTTTAGATCTAGAGAGATCTCGGGAGTTTAGTGGCGACGTGTCGGCGTTCATTCTCCTTCCTTCCCTCTTCCTTTCTTCTTTGATTGAGGTAGGTTCTCTCAGCCTCAAACTACAAGTAATATATTAAAATGATCAGCATCGAAGTAGCTTTCATTTGGCATAAGAAGCCTCAAATTTCATTGAGCATGTTTAGAGAATTTTGGATCGAAGTAAGAGCACGTCTAGGCTTGATTTATGATATGTTATTTTGAGTCAAAGCATGATTTCGGGCTGATTTTGAGTTGTATATCTTGATCCCCATATAGCATATCTTACATGGTTGGAATTAGCATCGAAGTAGCTTTCTTTTGATATAAGAAGCCCCAAATTTCGTTGTATATATTGAGAGAATCTTACGATTTAGTAGAAGCATGTCAAGAACTAGGTTTTCATGTGTTCATCATAGATAGGTTGTGATTCAATTGATTTCTGTTGAAATTCGTGTTTCAAAACTCTTGTTTTATGACCCAAGTATGTCTATTAAGAACCCTAGAGCATGTGGTTAAGATCCCAACCCATTTAGACCCCAAATGGATGAGTTCTTACGTTTTCCGGAAGCCACGTTCAGTTCTGGAAGTGCATGGGTCGACCCATTGGGTCGACCCATGCTGCCCAGTGTGGGGGTCGACCCAATGGGTCGACCCATGCAGCAGGGGTCGACCCAATGGGTAGACCCACGTGCTGTAAGACCCGGTAAAAGATGTTTTTGACCCGAGGATCGATCCGGATCATTAGGGGATCGACCCATTCAACTTAGCCCAATTGAAAACCACATTTTTGAGGAACCAATGACCTATTCATGTACCCCTTTGATTTCAATTTACATTGGTCCCCATATGCAAACCTAGTGTAAAAATATGCCGTTTATCATCTCCATTTCAACGCATACAATGGTTAAATAGAAACCCACATAATTAGTGGTTAATTGTGTAACTAAATTTCTGTTAATGCATGCTATTTCACTCCTGTGTGAGCTTGTTCTTTACCTTATCATCTTGAATCAGCTTTTTGGCAAATTGTCTTAATACAAATGATAATAGATAATCTTTGGTATATTAACTTGGTAATTAGGATTAAATTGATTGTTAAGTTGCTGAATAGTCATTATTACCCCAGTAAAATGGATTGCTTACACACGTGAACGGTACACTGTCAGCCGTTCTTTGTTGACCTCGTGGACTAAGTTTTAGTCCAATTCTTGTAATGCGGCCCAAAGTGACCGTATAATCGAGTTTTTGTTTTAGTGAATCCAAGGACAAGTTAGTCCTTAAATCTCATGCTTGTGACAGAAATTCCTCTGATTAATTGGCCATTTAACTTGACTGAATGTCTAGACAATCGTGGGATATTGTATCCAATAAATCGATACCAACGCACCGTAGGGGCCCGGTCTGGTCCTAGGGAGACCGCCCGAAAGTTAGTGAGCCCATGGGATGTTAATGACATGATGAGGCATTGCACTGAGTGCATGACTAGCTTGTTATGTCTATGACATGAAGAAAATCTCTTGTTACTCTTGTTACTTGATCATGCTTTAAATGATGTTTAAAATACTTGCTTGTTGGCCAATTCCCTATTACTATCTCCTGTTGTAAATTCTTGTACTTGTTATCTTGTTATCTCTTGTCATCGTTATATTTCTTGACCCTGCAAGATCTTTGTATTACGCTGTTTTATTGCATCGTCTTTTATTTCCTTTATTTAGCATTGCATATGAAAAATGTAATTTACTTGTTAATCACTTAAACTATGCCTGATGATAGAGTATAATTCCTACTGAGCTTCTTGCTCACCCCTACTTCCAATCCTTTTCAGGTAATGTGGTAACGGTACGTTGCAAATGGGAATCGGATCAGTGTGATCGAGTGAACCTGGAACCTAGAATTTGGAGTCTATCTTTTTATCTTCTTGAGTCTAGATTAGTGTCGCGAGTCTGGTTATTTCTCTTTGTTATTTCCTCCTTTAATTCAAATCCTATATTGTAAGAGTGGGTCAAAATTATACTTTTTAATATTAATAAGAGCTCGTATTTTCATTATGTGTGTTTAATTGTGGTTGTTTATTTCCGCTCTTGTTATCATGACTGTTAACTGCCATGTTCCAAGCATCGCTTCCCGCTGCTGTCGGTTCGGGGAGTGACAGTGGAGGACTTCCTCGCACTCTGCGTGGCACAGGGCCAGGGTCGCTAGCTCAGCAAGGGAGGTGGGAGGATGAAGCACTAGCTCGCGTCGTAGGTTCTCATCGTGGGTACCCCCGGTCAGTGCGGTGATGGCAGAGGCCACATCCAGGCGGGGGATGCGCAGGGCTTCCGATTTGAATCGATTGATATAAGCCCTCAACTTCTCCCCCGGTTCCTGCTTGAGGGCCAATAATTTCGCCACTGACCGAGGTGGACCGCTGCCGGTGAAGCTTTCCTAGAACACTCGCCCGAATTGCTTGAAGTTGTGGATGCTTCCGGGGGCGAGGGCCCCGAACCAATCCTGAGCACCCTGGGCCAGAGTGGTCACAAACGCTCAGCACTTGATTATGTCGGACGCTCCATGCAAGGCCATTAGGGCATCGAAGCTGTCGTAGTGGTCGGCTAGGTCTCCTTGGCCGTCGTACGACTTGAAGGTCGGGAGTGAGATCCTGGGGGATATCTTTGCCTTCAAATTATAGTCAGAGAATAGGGATCGCTCCTCGTCCTCCACAGGAGAGGTGTTTTGCTAGGCACTGATGGCGCGCTCTTGCTTCGTGAAACGCCTCTCAAAGTTTCACAGCCTGAGAGATAGCTCCGATTGTTGCTGGCCCGAGGGGCTGGGGGGGCACACTTGCATGCTTTCCCGAAGCTCCTCAGGGGCTTCGGCTTCCGAAAATGGTCGGCGTGCTCCGGTCTTCTCCCTCCTCGGGGTTGAGGAGGCTTCCTGCTCCAGGGGAGCGGCATGCGATGGTCCTCCTGACAGGTTGTGAATGAGCCGCCACCCTCGGAGGGTGAAATGGCCTCCAGCAGTTTGCTGGGAGGCATCTCCATGTGGGCGGCTCTTTCGGGGGAGCGGCGACTTCTCCTCCCTAGCCGCTTGGGCCCTTATGAGATCCACGAGGACATCCAATTTTACGTTGAGGGTTTGGGGGGCATCGCTGCTCCTGCCGGGAAGCTGTTCCCCCGCCACTGATGGAGGTATCTCATTGGCATGGTTGCCTGACGGGGAATTTTCCGTGGGGAGAGAAGGTGCGCCTTCTTCCGTCACCAGGGCTTTCCCTAGGTCGCCGACAGTCCTCCTACCAGAATTTCTTCGCACCATGATGGCTCTTCGTTCGTTTCCCACAGACGGCGCCAGATGAAGAGGCGTGATCTCGCACTGCTCCTGAGCGGGGAAGAGGATGACCACGTACACTTGAAGTGTGAACTGCAAGAAGGGAAACAAGTCAGAGGTGCCCAGGGATAGATCCCCGGGGAAGACCCTCTGATGCTTAAGTCAGCAAAGTAGTAGAGCTCGGATGGGAAGGGAAGAGCTAGGAGGAAGATGGGAGCGCGAGATCCCTCTCCACCAAAAGGTGAAGTGGTTCCTACTCAGGGTTTTTTTGGCTCTTGCTTGGCTTAGCTCTTATAGTAGGGCTTTCCGGTTTAAATAGTGGCCTGCTGTGCGACTGATCCCTATAAGCGGAGGAGTCTCAGGGGGGGTTACGTCTTTCATGCGGACTCCTTATAACACGCGGACTCTTGGTCTCCCTTATCCCCTTGAGCTTCCTGCCATTAAGGGACTCGCAACGGCCGTACTAATAAGCTTCCATCAGTGAGCCCGAGCGATAGGCACTTGCCCAGGAGTGGTCTCCCGAGCGATGAGTGCATGGTCGGGACAAAGAATAGGGGGCTCCGGGGGAGCTTTCCCGATCGTACTGATGCTTGGACTTCCCAACCCGAAGGTCGCCTAGGAAGCGCTTGTTCCGAGTGAGTTCTTGGGCTTATGCTAAGTGGCCCCGAGGGCTGCCACTTCGAGGAGTTGGGCCTCGTTCAATCTGGCTAGACCTCTTTTGGCCTCTCCGTACGGGCGACGAGATTTCCCCTCTCCAGGTGACACTACAGAGTTGGTTGCTTCTAATCTTCGTCTGATCGAATCTGTCGAGCCACTTCGGTTGTGTATAGAGGACGAAGTGGAAGAAGTCGATCCAACTAAGCAAATGAAGCAATTGTTGGGCAGGAGGAGTCATCTGAGAGAGGGGATTCTTGTGCAACTGGTGATGGTAGAGGATGATCCACTGGATATCTGTTGATTTGTAATTGTAATCGTAAAAAATGACACATTTGAATTATTGTAATTATACTTTCTTTTATTCATTGAGTTATATGTTGTGTGGATTTTATCGGGGGATGTGTGTTTTATGTTGAGTTGTGTGGGTTGTGTGTATAATTGTAGTTTTAAAGGGTGATAAATGGATAACAGAAGTAAAAGATATATTTTGAAGCTAAACAAAGGCGACGACTGGCGAGCGATAAGGGTGACAAATAGATGTTGTGAGTGACAAATTACCGTTAGCAATGATAAATAACTCTGTAACGGTGACAATATCTCATGGCAGTGAAACTTGAAGAAACTCAAGTTCGTTTGAAGGGTTTAATCGTGTATGGGTTTCCTAACTCTACCAACACGGATCTGAAGCTTTCCTAGTCATCAAACGACATTGATTAAATGAAGCGAAATGTTTATATTATTTTTCTATCATTTTTTACAATTAGGTGATTTTATATTATTGTTATAGTGTTATATTTATTAATTATCAATTTTATAATTTTTTGTCAATTTTATAATTATTTTATTATTATACTGGTACATTTATTAATTATCATTTTTATAATTTTTATCATTTTCACAATTATTTTACTATTATTATGCTATTACATTTATTAATTATCATTTTATGTTTTTTTATCATTTTCACAGTTATTTTATTATTATTTTATCGTTACATTTATTAATTATTATTTTTATTATTTTTATTATTTTTCATTTTCATAATTATTTAACTATTATTATGATGTTACATTTATTAATTATCATTTTATATGGTTTTTGTCTTTTTCATAATTATTTTATTATTATTATTCTGTTATATTTATAAATTTTCAATTTGTATAGTTTTTTTAGCATTTTAATTTATGTTATTATAATTACACTATTATATTTATTAATTATCACTGTTAGAGAGAAAGAAGAACAAGTTTTGAAGTTTTGGAGTCAGTAAGTCTGATAAGCCAAAATCAAGCGCAACGACTAACACCACATAGTTGTGACAAATAGTCATCAGTGGTGAGAAATAGGTTTCAGGGCTGACAAATGTCTCTTAAGGGTGATAAATGGATAACTGAAGTAAAAGATATGTTTTGAAGCGAAACAAAGGCAACGGTTGGCGAGCGATAACGGTGACAAATAGATGTTGTGAGTGACAAATAGCCGTTAGCAGTGACAAATAACTCTGTAACGGTGACAAATAGCTCATGGCAGTGAAACTTGAAGAAACTCAAGTTCGTTTGAAGGGTTTAACCATGTATGGGTTTCCTAACTCTACCAACACCGATCTGAAACTTTCCTAGTCATCAAACGACACTGATCAAACTCATGTAAGATCAAGAAATGAGATTTACCTCTAGTTCTACTAATTTACGGTGGGATCAAGTCAAGTCGTTGACAATGAGTAAAATGTCCAGTACATTATTTCCCTACGTAGACAACAATAGTAATAACAAAGCAACTAATATGAAGAGGAGCAACACTACTAGAGTACATAATAGAACAACAACAATACAAGGCACATTTGACATTTGTGTAGTCTGCTTGCGTAGTGCCTGGTTCCTTGAATCATAGTCAGGCCCGGGGCTTGCTTGATTTGTAGGCATGGGCCTTTCCTGTAGTTGAGGATGATCAACATACGTATGGCTGCTATTGCCAACCCCATTTATAGCAGCATGTGCTTCTTCTACCGAGTGAAAGCCTTTATAACGAGCTCCAGGGTATCCATTCACTTGGACAAAGCATTCGGGCCAACGTTCGCGACCAACCCACACTACATAGCATTTATACCTTCCCATTTTCTGAACCTCAATTCCCTGCATGTAAGGTGTTATAAAAGACAATATGTATGACAGACATAATAATTGTAGCAAATTTAATATGAAGTCTAATCCATAAGAGTAAGTTTGTAGATCAGAAAGCATGTAGGTTTAAGGTTAGACTGCATGAAGCATGATATAGTGGGGTAGGGGATTTAAGTTTGCTAGTTCAAGTGCATGAACAAGGTTTATGTCATGTGAATTAACACCCAATCAACCCTATCTTCTTCAGGTAGCTCCATGAATAGTTTTCTATTTATTAGATATTTGAATAAATCCACTGCTTTAACATACATGTCACGATCGAGATTTGGAGCTGACTTGAGTATGTCAATGCATGCACGCATGGATGGAGTGTCATCGGCCATGTGGAGGGGAGTAGTACGCTGGCCTGGTAAGAGCCTCAACAATTCATTGCTTGGGATGTGAAGGGGAAATTACTAAGAAATGTAGTTAATACCACTAGAGGTAACAAAAGGTAGGTTGTACAGCAGACTATAGACAGAGACGATACACAGTCATAGCAGTAACTCTTGGGATAAAACATGCATTTTCAGAATAAAATAATGACAATGTGGTTGGTAGGATTAATAAAAATAGAATGTTCATTTGCATAACAACCTTACCTAGATCTCATTAAAAAAACCAATGTACATCAGACATTCCAATATTTACACACTAAATAAGCATGCATAGATCTTTTAACAATGTAGAAAACCGGTAACAATAAGCCAAACATGTAGTTCGATAATTTGCATTCTACAATGTATAGTGCATATCCGAGGTTTGATACATATAAAACTTTTTTGATATATGGGAAAAATGAAGATGCTAAAATTTATAACTTTTTTTTAAATTGTAAGCAATAGTATGCCATAATGTGGTGAAATAAAATTTGAACATATTTACATGCTTTCCTAGCAAGTAATAACAATATGAAAGTCCATTTTCGTGTGCTCTTATCAAAGCACGGTAGATATTGGGCCCAATATAGTGTATAGAGCATACACAAAGCATGGTAGAGGTCCAACAAAAAATAATGCATGTGCAGAGGTTAAGAACAAAACAACCACTGCATCCGTTTAATATGAAACTACCCAGAGCATATTATATACAAACATATGAAAGGCCTGTAAAATGCATAAACATGGAAGAGGATTAAAAAAAAGGAAGAGGGCATCTGCAGCAGGAACCAGTGACAACAAGGGACCGAGGAGGACGTAGAGGAGATGGGCTCTTCTGCTGGGGATGCCACCGCTACGCGCACTGATGAAGGGGATGACATTGCGGAGGAGCCTTAAGAACTTAAAATAGAAGAGCGGGTGTCACTGTAGGGTCACGAGCAGGATCATTGTGTCGATTTAACACATCGCTGCAATGGAGGTGGTAACACAACCCCTCGGGAGCAGAAAAAAGGGGAACGTCGGGAACCCTAGCCGAACGATCGCCGCTCGATCGGAGCGTATTTCAGAGGTGATTGGACAATGGAGGGTGTAGGCATAATTAGGTTCCCCAACCACCCTTCTGACGTTGCAATCTACCGTGACAGACGCCGTTGATGTTGGCCCCAGGAACGCACATCCACTGTGACGGCGAAGGCAACAAGCTACACCAAGACTGGCGCAGTGAAGCGGCAGCGAGAGTGCGAGGGCAGAGCATGACGTCGAGGGTTTCGCGAGTGGAAAAAGGAGGATAAGGGTGTTACGTAACCCACATGGGGTGCCCCAGTTTATACCGCGGTTTGACGACAGGTCGGTGGCGACGACGAGGATAAGGGTGACAAATAGTTGCCTAGTGTTGACAAATACCCGATAGCAGTGACAAATAGCTGCCTAAGTCTGAAAAATAGCTTGCAGCGTTAAAATTGTGAAAACCTCAGAACGTCGACACATGAAGGAAAGGCAGTGGATAAGGGTGAAAAATACCCTATTAGTGGTGACAACTAGATTTGCAGAGTAGACAAATACACTGGTAAGGGTGAAAAATAGATTCTAGAGCTAACAAATGAAAAGCAAAAGGAGCTGAAAGAAGGAGTCAAGTTCACAGGAGGATAAAAATATGAACAGTGTATCAAGAGTTTCTACAGCAATCAGAAGAACAATGAAGGGACTTGTACAATGCGAAGATAGTCAATGTTGACTGGTGAAGGTCAACACAAGTCAAAGAAGTCTCCAGCCAAGCTCAACTTTTTGTTGAACAATTATGAAGTCCTAGTCAAAGTCCAAGGTCAATGAATAGACTAGTCATCACTATGCTCCCCAGACAAAGCCAAGTGATGGGAATCGACACCGAGCACTAACCTTTTATTTTTATATTTGTGTCTTTTTAGTTTGCTTTTATATCCTTGGGAAAGTAGGTTTGCAATTCTAAGGCTTTATAAGCCAATTTGTTATTCCCTAAGGATCTTTGGGTTTTTATGTAAAAGTTCAGTAGGTGCAGCAAGGGGGCCCTCACTCATTCCCCATTGGTCCACCTAAGCCCTAGGGGTCCATGTGGGGCTGGTCAAATGCCAAGGTGGCTTCTAGAAGGATTCTTTCCTTCTTGGACAAGTCAAGGGGACAGTGGGTGAAAAATATCCAAGATGCCTCCCCTTAAGTCAAGGGGGGGCCCCCCATTAAAATGATATTTTTTATTTTCTTTTTTTAGGCCAATTGACCACATGGGGGAAGAAAATGCTACCCCTCCACTCTCTCCCACGAAATCCCAACCCCCTCCCCCTTCCTCCCCTTCTATATAAACCCATGTATAGTGTTTAGTAAGGTAAAATGAGAAGAAAATTCAAGAATTATTCTTGGCCATTGGGCGCCCCTCTCTCCCTCTCCTCTTGCAGCATGGATTTGCTATATTTTTAGGGTGTGAAGCCCTCATCTTGGTGTGACTCCAAGATCTCCAACCTCTGCTGGATGCGACTTCCGGCCGCCGCCTTCCGTTCGTGCCGCCACCGCGCCGCCACCGCCATCGCCGGAGCTCTGTCTAAATCAGGATAGAACCTCAATCCTGAAATTCTCTTTATTTCTCTTGATGTCATATCGACCCCAAACTTTGAGGGTTCGTTCTTCCTGTCTCCCTTAACCTGTAGTTCAAATTTCATGTCATTTGGATGTCGTTTAGTATTTTCCCCATATTTCTTGTTCCTTCCCCTGTAATCTGCCATTCTGTAGATCCACGGGATAGTGTCACCTTGTGTATTTTTCCCACCCCCTTAGAAATTTTGAAAAAAATCACAAAAATTCCTAAGTGTTCCTCACGTTCCCCCTACCTCCCATAACTTTTTCAGTCCCTGGAAAAATCATTTACCTTTCGGACAAAGGTCAGTTTCAGGCAGATCCCTTTCTCTCTTGAGTGTCAGTAATTAGATCCATAGAAACAACACCATGTTTCATAGCCTCCCATTTCTCATCCCTTGGTTGGATAGACCTACAAAAATTCTATGTTGTATATCTGGGAGTCCTCTTTCCAACGTCGCTAGTCTCACCTCGATCTGATTCCGGAGCTGAGATAATTAATTCTTGCCGCCGAGGCGCGCAAATCTGTTCCCTGTGCAGGTCCGAAATAGTAGTCCGGGAGAAATTTCACAAACAAATACCAAAGGTCAACTTCTAGAACCGCCCCTTCAGGTACTCGTTCAGGGACGTCGTGCCATCGTCCCAGCCAAGTGGTACTTTTAGAAGATCTCAGGAAGGCGACGTTCCTTTGGAGACAACGGCTTGCTGTCCAGCGAGTCAGAACTGAGTCGGCGCAGCACTGAGTCGACGCAGGACCGAGCCGGACCAGCATGCCGAGTTCACCCGAACGGATCTCCACCATGCTGCCCGTCAACCCAGGGTCGGTCATCCCGGGCCCCACTTGTAGCCCTTTACCTCCCTGCGTGGAGTGGGCAATAAAATTCACTGTTGTAATTAAGTTTTTACCATTGTATCGGGAGTTATCGTACTTGGCCGGGGCCATCTTCCCCACGCTCGGAGCGTAGAGGTACACTCGCCACCCTCCTCGTAGGCACTTTACTTATTTCATATTTTTTTGTATATGCCGCTGCGAGTGATAGGTTACTAGCTCATTATATTGTTATTCACCGCTGCGAGCGAGAGAGTGAAACCCGTCCCGTGACTCATTCTGAGTACACGCGGAAGAGCCGACTACCCGACTCATTGTCGGTTTCTCAACCGCGCACGGTCCCATGCATCCCTCGCTACGGATGCCCGCGAGCTAGAGTCCTAGGGTACGTGTCTGTCCCGCATCACCAAGCAGGTAATGAAGAGAAGAGAAGGCAACGACTACTCATGTAGTCATGTGGTAAGAGTGATAAATATGAAGTATGGGTGACAAATGCCACTTATGTGGTAACAAATGCACAACTAGCGGTGACAAATGGCTAAGGCGACGACCAAGGCATTACGGTGACAAATCGTCTAAGGTGACAACTATTGAACCTAAGGGTGACAAATAGCTTGTATGACTGACAAATGGACGATAACTATGTAAAATAGCTAGTAAGGCTGACAAATGGGCTGAAAGGGGAATCACAGGTTCGGTGTGTCTGGTACATGCTCATCATCTGAGGCCAGCCTTTACACGTGACCCGAGGCTACCATGTCAGAGATATAGTCTCTCTCATGGGACATGGATATTTTCACATTTGAGCCTGAACATCTATTATTCAACCTTTGTCACCACTTTTACATCCGTAAGGCCTATTTTTCACCATTGGCCACCTATTTGTCACCCTTAAAGCGTAGCCAAAGCCCTTTTCATCCAGCGGGTGACTTGGGTTTTTCTCTTTAGTGGTTTGAACTGGAGTCGGTTCCAAGGTCGACTATAGTCGACACTTGTGCAAGTAAAGCCTTCATCTTTTGACACTTCAGCCCAGTTCCTTAACCAAACTTGAATCTGTCTTCAGAAAACTCATTGATATTCATAAATTTACATTATCAAGCACACATTAACAACATTAAAACATATGAAACTTTGAAGATCAAAATGTATGAAAAAAGAAATATAAATCAACACAGGTATGTCACATTCTGAGGTTTGAGACGTAAACTTGTTTAAGATATTCTATTTCCAAAGTTAATGAGTTGGGCCCCAAACAGGGCTCTAATCATATTACCATCACCCTCATTAAATGTCCATGGTGTCTCCATCTTGCTTGACAATTTATCAACATATTTCAGTACATAAATGACACAATTGAGGCTTCCATCTGCCTGTTGGGGACATTCATTGTCGAATACAAGATCCCATTTCTCAACTCCCTCGAATGTTCCATAGTCCTTCATAAACCCCTGTACAACTACAGCCTGTAAAAGAAGTATTTGACATTATTAAGGAATAATTCAAAGAGACATTATAAATATCTTTAATACAGGTACATGGATAAGAAAAAGTACCCAATTTCTTGTAGTGGCATCATGGATGGCCAATCCTCTCATAGAATTGTATGAGACAAAGCGGCGATTCTCCGTGTCAACAGCAAGTAGATGCCAGTGATTTCCAGAGTGTAACACGAAGAATAAATATTTGTTCTTCTGTAGTTCTGATAATTCAGCATTCTCGAAGGCGCACTGCAACAATTCATTGGATTTTGCGGAGTTGGCCACTATCCTGTTGTTGATGTGATTCACTAAAATGGTGGGAAAATAAACCCATCGATGAAAGATGTCAGATTCATTGCATCTTGATTGGAGGAGGTACATCATGGCATCGATCATCTGCAAATTAACAATCACGATTCTATTAGCAGTAGAAACATAAGTTCAGGGTAGGGCAAGACGTAAAATTGCACAATTAATGAAAGAAAGTACCGTATCATCTATCATTTGGCCGTATAATAGATCAATGACATGACGACGTCTCAAAATAATCCCGTTCTGTAATTGAAATATGGGGCCACTATATTGGACAAAAATTTATGGTAGTCAGAGTAAGACGAATCAGGATAAATACAGAAACTATAAGAGGACAACTTACTCAATATTCCCCGAGGCACAAGCATCAATGAATTCATTCACAATCGTGTTATCTGTCGGTTTCAGCCGGCCATGTAGATCCAATCAGTACTCTGTATGAATTCATTCACAATGTTGTTCTCTCTCACCTTCAGCCGGCCTTTGCAGATCCAATCACTCTGTAGGACCTTTTTGATCTGGTCGGCTTCATCTCCCTTCTACATTTATGCCAATATACCTATCTTAGATTCTATACTATAAGAAATAGAATGAAACTCATACTCACCTTCTTCTTCCCCCGTACTATTTTTTTTGTAGGTGCCCTTGGTCTCCTCACGGGCTTCTCATCCTGTTGATGAAGGGACTGAGAAAAGACACCTGGACGACGGTCACCATGGCCATTGGTCGCCTCCACCTGAGCTTGGATATCGCCTTGCACATCCTCTTCAGGGGTTGCCTTACATAGCCCAATATCATCCGTAATTTGTTGAAGGGGCCTCGGAGCTGGGACATCGGCGGCAATGTCCACCAAAGTTTGACAGATATTTTCCTCAACATTTTCAGCCCCCTGCACTTTCTCTCCAGGGGGTGCCTACGGTCGCATGGCATCATCCGTACTTTGTTGAAGGGGCCTTGGAGCTAGGACATCAACGGCAATGTCCGCCAAAGTTTGACAGATATTTTCCTCAACAATTTTAGCCCCCTGCACTTCCTCTCCAGGGGGTGCCTGCGGTCGCATGGCATCATCCGTCACCTGTTCGATGGGGCTAGGAGGAGCTACATCAGCGGCAATGTGAGCCCCTTGCATCCTAGTTAGAAACAAGGCCCTCGTTTCCTCAAGTAGCCGCTACTGGATCTTCAGTGTAGTGGCAATATCCTGTACAATTGGGATGTATGAAGATGATGGGGACATCTCCTCATCACTGGGTTGGGTCATCATCTGACCACCGTACACCATCACCCTTTCACTTGGCTCAACAAGGAGCTCTTCGATCACCTGCTTTTCAAACCACATCACTTCAGTTATTCATTCATGTTGAATGACAAAGAAGAAGTTAATTTTAGTACTCATAATACCTATTGGTCTTGTAGGGATCCAATGGAGAATTTTAATTTCTTATCTACAAATGGCCCCCACCTAAGTAGTCGGGGAAATACCACCTGCCTTAGTGGCTGCCGCACCCGCGTGTGCTCAAAAACTAGACCTATAATATGAAATATATCAAGTTATTTTACAATGCAATAGAATTAATGATTGACACATTATTACACAACAAAAATAAAAAACCTTACAGCAAGTGCGGCAGAACAACCAAATATAAATGTATGGGCCAAGGATGCATTCCCGGCTCTTCTCTTAGCATGGTCAATTGTACATGACCATCTTTTCTGGACCACCGACACTAATTCCTCAAACTTGTGCATCGTTACCTGTTGCACGGCGGCTACCCAAATGTAATCTGAAACCCTCTCAATGTCATCTAAGCATGACAGAATCTGTTGTGGACAAGAATGCGCCGACCGTGGGCAAAGGAAAGTGGACACTAGGAGTACAATCCACAGCCGAACAGTGTCGGCCACATCCTACTCTTCATCGGACCCAACAATTTGCTAGATGAGAGAGCACACTTTCTTTCGGTCAAATGTTGCTGTAAATCCAAATCGATGTTGCAACTTCGACTTCTGTTTTGCGGATCCATAATGTTGAACCGACTGACTGGAGCAAGGTAATCCTAAACTGATGCCCACATCTTCCACACTGAATGTGACCTCCTTACTACCCATACGGGAGTAATGTCCTCCACTATGGGCACAAATAATCTCCTCCAATAGTGTCATGGTGAAGGTGAGGGGAGAAGCATTGTCAACATATGGACCAAAAGGTGTGGTCCTCTTCAATGACTTGTGGCATTCACGAAATGTCATCTGATCCCTATCCTTCATGTAAATGTTCATAGAACACCAGGCCGAGATGACCTTTGTGTTCACTAGATTTAAGAAAATGTGTAAACAAGATATTCAGTTAATTGACTGATCAAGAAATACAAAAAATATTAAGATTAAGACAAGGGTGACAAATGTATAGGCAAGGGAGTTTAGGTGTGGAAAATAAGTGCTTACGGGTGACAAATGTATGAAATTCGGTGACAGGTAGGTCGTTATGAGTGATAAATAGGTAGATAAGTGACGACAAATAAATAGGTCAATAAGGGGGGCAAATAGCTATGTAAGGGAGATAAGGAACCCCCTACCTTTAACTTGTCATCTTGAAGTGGAGCCCTTAGAAACCCTAGGTTCCTCATACGTTTCTTCTTCGGCCGTAGGAACCGTAGGTTTCTGAGATGCAGGTGGGACATCCAGTTTACGGCAGACGGAGCGTTGCACGGGTGTCTCCTTCGGTTCCATGGCTATTAGTGATGAAAGAGTAGTAACAACTGAGGATGACCGCACAACAAATGACGGATAGCTCGCAAATTGCTTGTAGGGGAGACGAATAGCACCATGAGGAAGAGGAGATGCTGAGCACGATGGAGAGACGAACAGCCTTTTGGTAGGTTTGTTACGAGCCAAGACATGGCGGGAAGGGTAAATAAGGAATGTGTCTACATAGGTGACAAATGGGTTAGCAAGGGTAAAAAATACCCTGCTAATGATGACAAATAGTGTTCAATAGAGACAAGGCCGACGTGCGGCTTTCAAGGCAGTGTGAGATTAAGCGCGACGGCTTCTGGACGTTAGTGGTGACAATTGGGTGAGTATAGGTGACAAATGCTCAACTAGAGTAACAAATAACTTCACATTGGTAACAAATGATAAGGAAGCTGAAGGTAAAGAAGAACAAAAGAAAGAGGAACTGGAGGAGAGAGAGACCAGCTCACTAGAAGACAAAGGACTTGCACTTCCTCACCAGAAGATAAATGTGAACAGTGATCCCAAGGCCTCTAAAGCAATCTGAAGAACAAGCAAGGGCTGACCACAGTCATCAAAGTCAACGCCAGGACATGGAAGGCTCTAGTCAACTTGTAATATGTTGACTCAAGTTGCCATACTCCAGGCAAAGTCAATAGTCAAAGTCAAGCTTTTGTAACTTCTGAAGTCAAGTCAAATGAGTGTCAAGCTTCGGCCAGCGACAGTGGACACATAAAACTAAAAAAGTTTGTTAAGAACAACAAAAGAAGACTAAAGGTAACAAATACTCTTGTAAGAGTGTCAAATGAAGCTTCAACGGTGAAAAAGTGATATATAAGGGTGACAAATGGATTTAGGGAGACGGTTCCAGCTTTGAGTGTGAAAAGAGTCGAAGGCGACAGCTTCAGAGAATAAGGCAAACAAATATCTTCAAAGGACTGACAAATATAAGTGAAGGCCGATAAATAGAACATATAGGGTGAGAAATGCTGAACGGTAATGAACGAAGCGCTCTTGTCCACAGTTCTCACACCAATGTGGAAACAACGTGAAAAATTTTCAAGACAGCGGTGGCAAATAAGTCGCTAAGGGTTGAAAATGAGTTAGCGTGACGGCTTCAATGTAATAGGGAAAATGCTAAGGTGACGGCTATCAGCCATAAGAGTGACAAATAGATGCCTAGCGTGACAAATAGCCGTGAAGGGTATAAATTGGGTTAACAATGGTGAATAATGGCTCAGCACGTGAGATGTTCGAGCGGGGGACTTGACTAATTAAGTTTGTTAATAAGTGTATTGCTGTTAATCGTGAGGTGCCGGGTTCGAAACAGTGTTCTGCCGTGTTTTCATTTAATTTTTAGAATAAGTTATATTAAAAAAAACTTTGGAAAACTTAACGCTGAAGCTGAGATTCGAATTTGGAGAAACCCGTTCAAACAGCGGAACACATAACCAAATGAGATAACATGTCATTTTAATTATTTTTTTCCATTATATATATATATTATAGTTTTCCGTATCGATACACCGTCCTATCTCGAGTCATGGCCGGGACGGTCGGTTTGACATGGATGGCCACACCTGCCCCGAATGATGTGCATGTGACTCAAGGAGGTTGGCACAATATCCGAGTGATTCCACGCGGCATTCCCCGCGAGGTGCCCTAGCTCTCGAAAAATCATTATAGACGTGTCGGTAATTATGTCACAACACATGAGTTTGAGGGGGCACAGAACAATAAGGAAATGGTCAACATGTGAGCGATACGACCTTGAATACCTTTTCGCACCCCAATGTGGGGCTTTCAAGGCTTTTCAACACGCTCTCTCTACTTTTTATAGGAATTGACGTATCGGCCATGCAGCACCATTGCTTGGCGATTAATCAAACATTTTCACCTCTTATCGCCGTGATCGACCTTTATGGCACGATAGGTCTCCAGTCCCGACCCGATGCCCACCATCGTCTGCTTAGTGATCAGAAGGAGCACACCTTGGGTTAGTCCAGACCATCCCAGTCTTGGAACCTGAATACTTTGTGACACAAGTGACTCGCACGCCCTCACATAGTAAAACCGATAAAAGATACAACGATATTTTACTAATTATTATCCTGAGTGCTTCCACGTGGCATTCCTCGCGAGGAGCCCTAGCTTCGAAAAAATCATTATAGAGGTGTCAGTAATTATTTCACAACACATGAGTTTGAGTTGGGCACGGAACAATAAGAAAATGGTCAACATGTGACCGATACGGCTCTGAATACCTTTTCGCACCCCGATGTGGGGCTTTCAAGGCTTTTCAACACGCTCCCTCTCCTTTTTATAGGAATCGACGTATCAGCCATGCAGCCCCATTGCTTGGAGATTAATCAAACGTTTTCCCCTCTTATCGTCGTGATCGACCTTTATGGCACGACGGGTCTCTAGTCTCGACCCGATGCCCACCATCGTTTGGTTAGTGATCAGAAGGAGCGCACCTTGGGTTAGTCTAGACCATCCCAGTCTTGGAACCTGAACACTTTATGACACAAGTGACTCGCACGCCCGCACACAGTAAAATCGATAAAAGATACAATAATATTTTACTAATTATTATCCTGAGTGCTTCCACGTGCCATTCCTCGCGCAGAGCCCTAGCTGCGGAAAAATCATTATAGAGGTGTCGGTAATTATTTCACAACACATGAGTTTGAGGGGGCACGGAACAATAAGGAAATGGTCAACATGTGACCGATACAACTCTAAATATCTTTTTACACCCCGATGTGTGGCTTTCAAGGCTTTTTAACACGCTCTCTCTTCTTTTTATAGGAATCGACGTATCGGCCATGCAGCCCCATTGCTTGGCGATTAATCAAACGTTTTCTTCTCTTATCGCCGTGATCGACCTTTATGGCACGATGGGTCTCCAGTCCCGACCCGATGCCCACCATCATCTGCTTAGTGATCAGAAGGAGCACACCTTGGGTTAGTCCAGACCATCCCAGTCTTGCCACCTGAACACTTTGTGACACAAGTGACTCGCACGCCTCGAGGAACCGTAGCTCCCCATCATCGGTGGCACTGCTCTCTCAGCTCCCACTATAACATTCATGGGTTTCGGTGGGTTTCTATGCATGGGACCCGTGTTTTGTTTCATAAAAAAGTTGAAATTTTCTAAAGTACAGATCTTCGGATCTCTAAATAATAAATAATATTTTTCTTTTTGTAGATGTAATGATATTTTATATTGAGAGAGATTTTCTCCTATTAGAAGAAATGAATGATTGACAAAAAATCACAAATGAATGAATGAAATCAATGGTTAAAATGAAAATAAATAGAGAAAAGAAGGAGTAGTGAATGGCGCCAAATTAAATTATGGTGGCAAACATAAAGAGACAAGAATTAGAAAAAACGTCCCCTCTCCTCTCCTCCTTCCCCCTTCCTCCTCCTCCTCTCTCACGATCCCACCCCGCTCTCAATCTCTCACCGGCGAGCGGCGGAGTGGCGAGGGCGGGTGAGGGCGGCAGAGCTACCCAGGGACACAGGTAACAAGCAAGCGGAGGCGGCACCAGTAGGGAGGGTGCAACAGCGGCGGTGAGCTTCGGCAGCGGCGACGATCAAATTGTTTCCGGTGGACACCCCCACCACAGTTATCTCTCCCTCTCCCGTTGGCCCCCCTCCCCCTCCCTGCTCTCATCCTCTGTCACTCTCACTCTCACTCTTACACACAAACACACGCACGGATCGACTCTGTCACCCTCCCTCTCTCACTCTCACTCTCACTCTCACACACACAGACACAGGGAGGGGGAGGGGCTCCCCTCCCTCTCCCTGCTTCCGCCCTCTCTCACTCTCACTGTCACACACACAGACACATGGGGGTAATATGTACTCAAGAGTTGCATAGACATTACTTTCAACAAAACCAACTGCTCCTTTGGAAATTTTAAATGTGGATATAAATGTGTGTGCGTAAATGTGGATGTGACCCTTTTTTTTTATTTGTGCCCTTTCAAGACTTTTGTTATGATATATGTGATTAGTATGCTTGGATGTGAATTAAATTGTTAGACATGTGTGGATGCCGATATGAATGTGCATGTGAATATAAGTATGATAATGATTTTTTCCAGAAGATGATGTCGATGTCAACGTGGGTCTGTGAATATGGAAGTGAAAGTGGGTGTGGATATGGATGTATATGTGACCAAATAGGATGTACAAATGTGGAAAATAGTCAATGTTTAGGGGACATGCTGTCGAAATTTTTGTATAAGTAGTGATAAGACATATTGATATGAAAATTTTAAATTGTTAGGTAAATATGGCTAGACTTGATCGTTCATGGATGAATCACAGAGTAGTTGACGGAGTGGTGTCAGAGGACTTTAAGGATGGAGTTGATAGTTTGATTCAGTTTGTATTGGGGCATCCAACAGCAATGGACCAGCATGGTAACATCTGATGTCTTTGTTTACTTCGTAAAAACAAGAGATATCTTTTGCTATGGGATGTGCAAGATCATTTATATAGGAAGGGGTTCACGAAAGGTTATACGAATTAGGTGTGTCATGGTGAGGACTTCTGGTCGTATGAGCCCTAACTTTGAACACGTGTCCAACGAAGAACCACCAAACAAGACGGCTGAAAGATTTTATCAGTTACTGTGGGATGCTAATGAGCCGCTATGGGATGGTTGTGAAAATCACACTCGGTTGTCAGCTGTCTCAAGATGAGAGTTGTTGAATTTGAAATCCGAATTTCACTTTAGTGAGAGTTGTTTTGACCGTATGCTCCTCCTTATCAAGAGTATGCTGCCTCAAGATGAGAAGCTGCCTCGAAATTTTTACCGTGCAAAGAAGATGGTCAATGAGTTAGGGATTGGATACCAAAAAATAGATGCATGCCCTAATCGCTGTCTGTTATATTATAAAGAAAATGTAGATAAAAGATCATGTGATATTTGTCAGAATGATAGATTTAAACCTAAGAGAGGGGACAATTCAAAGCAGAAGGATGTGCCTTACAAGTCACTGCGATACTTCCCTCTTACGCCCAGATTGCGGCGGATGTATATGTCATCAAAGACAGCTCGACATATGATATGGCACACGGAAAGAGTACGTCGTGTAGATGATATAATGAGTCATACCGCCGATGGTGAAGCTTGGGCTCATTTCAATCGTACCTATACTGCTTTTGCTCACGAGCCACATAATGTTAGGTTGGGTTTATGCACAGACAACTTCAACCCATTTAGAGGTTCAATGGCATCTTACACAAGTTGGCCAGTGTTCCTGTCGCCATACAACCTTCTGCCGGGCATGTGCATGAAGCGAGAGAACCTTTTCTTGACTTTGGTGATTCAAAGACTAAAAAATCCAGGAAAAAATTTGGACATATATCTCAGGCCACTGATTGATGAATTGAAAAAATTATGGAATGATGGAGTTGTTACTTATGATGCATATAGAAAATAAAATTTTACTATGAAGACTGCATTGATGTGGACAATAAGTGACTTCCCTGCATATGGAATGCTATCTGGCTGGAGCACATATGGGAGGTTGGCCTTTCCTTACTGTATGGCTGATGCCAAATCATTTGTCCTGAAATATGGTAAGAAATCATGCTGGTTCGATTGTCATCGACGGTTTCTACCAATTAACCATCCTTTCCGAAGGCAAAGGGACTCATTCATTAAGAACACAATCGAAATGGATGAAGCAGACTTGGAACGGATGTCTAGTCGACAAATGGCGGCACCGGAGCAAAACTTACCAAATATAGTGCAATTGTCGGGTAGTACACGACATCTTCGTGGATTTGGAGAGGATCACAACTGCGTGAAGAAAAGTATCTTTTGGGAATTGCCTTACTGGTTAACCCTTTTGATACGGCACAACCTGGACATCATGCATGTTTAGAAGAATGTCTTTGATAATGTGTTCAACACTATCATGAACGTGAAAGCCAAAATAAAGGACAATGCCAAGGCGCGACGGACTTGAAGATACTTTACAAATGACCAGAGTTGGAATTGCGGTAGGTACGGGGCAAAGTTGTGCAGCCTAAAGTAGCTTACGTATTGAAAGACACACAGATCAATGAACTGTACCAGTGGCTAAAGCAATTAAGATTCCCTGATTGATATGTGTCTAACATAGCCCACTGTGTGAATGGCAATGAGGGAAAAATATATAGATTAAAAAGTCATGACTGTCATGTGTTCATGGAGAGACTTCGGCCCATTGCATTCCGTGACATATTGCTAAAGCCTATATGGGGAGCATTGACTGAGTTGAGTCAATTTTTCAGTATTCTATGTGCATCAGAACTCAAACTTAAGGACGTGCAAACTATGGAACAGAGTGTGGTCACGACGGTATGCAAGTTGGAGAAGATATTTCCCCATGCATTCTTCGATTCCATGGAGCACCTGATTATCCATTTGCCATACGAGGCCAAAGTTGGAGGACCGGTACAATTTCGATGGATATATCCATTTGAGAGGTAATCAGTATGTATTTACTTGTTATTTGACAGTAGTTACATGTGTATCACATTTTGTCATATGATTTGTTGCCATAGGTGTATGCATGACTTGAAAATGAAGGTTCGCAACAAGGCTAAAGTAGAGGGTTCGATTACAGGGGCATATATTATTGAAGAGATTTTGAACTTCTATTCGATGTACTTCGAACCCAAAATTTAACCTCGCTGCAATCGACCTCCACGTAATGATGATGGAGGAGAGGTGGGTCCGTCCGACCAGTTGTCCATATTTAAGTATCTATGACGTGCATTCGGACGCTGTTCGAATCGCATATTAGAGGACAGAGAGTTGTTGGCCGCAGATATATATGTTCTTCTGAACTGTGTTGAGATTGAGCCTTATGTTGAGTGAGTCCTCAATCCGCAGGTGCTAAAATTTATAAGTTTTTTGACGTTCTTCCTCCCATTTACGGTGATGTTGCATTAATCGATGCAGGCAATTTGATTCAGAATTAGTTACTCGATGTCCATGCCTCAATGACATGATGGTTCAAAAGGAACGAGAGAGATCTTTTGCCAGATGACTTAAAGCTCAAGGAAGTGCCGAGGTTAAGTTCCACAAAGCTTGAGGTGTATGCCTAATTTTAAAGTAACGTGGTTTATATTCATAGGTTAAAGAAGGTTATGTTACTGATGAAAGAGTACGGGTGATAAGTTATGGACCTTCAAAGGTCGCACATGCCTATCCAGGTTTTTTTGTCAATGGTTATAGATTTCACACCAGAGATTATGGACGAAATAAGTCTACGATGAATAGCGGCGTATGCGTGAAAGGTAGTAAATACAATGAAAATGATATTGATTGCTATGGTATTCTTGAGGAGGTCAAAGAATTACAGTATGTCAGACAAAACAACCATATATTCCCTTTTAAGTGTCATTGGTTTGATCCTAATTCAGTTCAAAATGACACAATATATGGGATTGTCGATATCAAACATAGATCCAACTTGAATACCTATGAGCCGTTCATTTTGGCCGCACAAGCCCAGCAAGTGTATTATTCAAGTTATTCATCATCCAAGAATAGAGATTGGTTGGCAGTCTGTAGGGTAAAACCAAGGCTTTTGCCTAATGATGAGTTAGATCAGATTGAAGCTCTCTCTGAGGATTCTAGTGCCGAATTTTTTCAATCAGACGAGGGTGGCACTGCAGAGTTGGTTGCTTCTCATCTTCATCTGATCGAATCTGACGATCCACTTCGGTTGTCTATAGAGATGAAGTGGAAGAAGTCGATTCCACTGAGCTAAATGAAGTAATTGTTGGGCAGGAGGAGTCCTCTGAGGAGTAAGAGTATGAATGTAGTGAGAATGAGGAGGATGGCGAAGATGACAATGAGTTTGATATATCTTCAGCATCTGAAGATGAAATAGATACTAATTGAATATTTTGTTAGAAATTTAACATATATACACTTCTTATCATTATTACTTACCACTTGTCCTCGTAATTAGTTGTGGACTAATATGCACTACTTTAATTGTTGTCAATAATTAGATAGTTCGAGGTCGTGCCGGAACTTCGAGGAGAGGTGGTTCCAGGAGGGGTTCTACTGGTATGCTTATTTAAATTCTTAAATAAATGAGTAGTGAATATGCACTTTGTTTTGCTCATGATATTTTATGTCTCTACACTAGGTACACAGATTACACCGCCCCCACCACCTGCTGCAGGTATGTTTATTTAAATTTGTATATAAATGAGTAGTGAATATGTACTTTGTTTTGCTTATGATATTTTATGTCTCTGCACCAAGTACACAGATTACACCGCCCCCACCACCTTCTACGGGTATGTTTATTTAAGTTCTTATATAAATGAGTAGTGAATATGCACTTTATTTTACTCACGATATTTAATGTATCCGCACCAGCTACATAGAGTACGCCGCCGCCACCACGTTTGCGGGTATGTTTATTTAAGTTCTTAGATAAATGGGAAGTGAATATGTACTTTGTTTTGCTCACGATATTTTATGTCTCCACACCAGCTACACAGAGTGCACCGCCCCCACCAAATATTGCGGGTATGTTTATGTAAATTCGTAGATAAATGAGTAGTGAATATGTACTTTGTTTTGCTCACGATATTTTATGTCTCCGCACCAGCTACACAGAGTACACCGCCCCCACCACGTGCTGCGGGTATGTTTATTTAAATTCTAAGATAAATGGGTAGTGAATATGCACTTTATTCTGCTCACGATATTTTATGTCTCCGCACCAGCTACACAGAGTGCACCGCCCCCACCACGTGCTGCGGGCATGTTTATTTAAATTCATAGATAAATGGGTAGTGAATATGAACTTTATTTTGCTCACGATATTTTATAATGTGACACTACCTTGGGGTGATAATCACATGATCAAATGACCCTTGGACCTAGCAAGCAACCAACGCACGAACCGGTGACTTTACTCGGGCGGACTCACCCGCTAAGCGCACTCTTGTGCCCGTAGGCAAACCGGTGAGAGTGGTGAGGGTCCGGGACGGGCCCTTGCTGCTCCGGGGGTTGGCTAGCTTTGGATTGGACCTCTCAAGGGTCCTAGGATGCCCACTCTCGTAGGCGGCCAGCACACCAAGGGCGTGGGTGCTAATGGCTCTCTCGCAACTCATCCGCGGTAGTCACTCAATCATAAGCAAATTCTGGTTCGGGCGCTCCACTTACCACCGATGGCACTAAGATGCGATACTAATTAAGCAAAGGAATTTAAGCAAAGAGGAGTGTGCGGTGGCTCACCTGATCGGTGTGAAGACACCGATCCCGGCCGGAGATGAGGGCGAGCGAGGAAGCGTGGGCTTACCCGCAAGCCGCGCCGGAGAAGCTTCGACCTGAAATTTTAAATGACATGCACTACACCCCATGCAAGGGGGGGGATCTTGGGGAAGGGAAATCAAAGAATACATCCAATTGCTACCTCCACACAGGGAGGGGCCTTCAGCCGGCCAAGCGGGGAGGGGAGAAAGTGATGAAAACACAAGAGAAGAAGCCGATGCCGAATCTGCCCGCTCTCTGCGATAGGGGACAGACAGCCAGAGTTGAGGACGTAGATCTTGATCTAGAATGTTTCTGATGACGGGACCAGTGGGAAACTCTTCGTATCTGGAATGGGAATGCCTCAGAATTTTGTTAATTTCTTCTGGTGCCGAGGCTGGTCCGAGCAGAGGCTCGAACAGGGTGCCAGCTTCTCGGACTGACAGCCTCAGGTTTCCAACAGCAGGAAGAAGAGGAAGCCCCGATCGATCCTGAACTCAGAATCAAGTGCCGTCAAATCCGTTGGAACCGTGGACAAGCCCTCTCGCACCAGAACTGGTGGGGAAGCCAAACGATGCCAGAGAAGACCAGTGGACTCTGAACAGTGGTGATAGGTCGGTGCAGACTGTGGGGAAGCAGAACTATGTACCCAGGGAAGAAAATTGGTAACTCTTGAACACAAATGCCGATCGGAGTTCTGCTTCTTGATTCTAAAAGTAGACGGGACGTGGAAGAACTTTTCAGAAGAACTCTTGGCTTGATTCTTCCGAGGTTGGTCGTGGTGAAGTTTCTACTCCGGATCAGGTACTCTGCAGGGGCAGCTCTGCGCAGTTGTGGGAGAACGGACCTCTCGGGCGACACGGACCTCGGATGGAGATGAGACCACCCCCGTTCCGAAGAAGACAGGAAGACGCTTCCGTGGATAGCTCTTGGGTCTTCAAACTCATCCGGAGGAAGACGTGGTCACCTCTGCAAGCTGCTACTCTTCTGCAGATCTTCATTTGAGAGCTATAGGTTGAAGATGACGGGGGGAATGGGGTATATGGGAGGGAAAATGGGGGTGGATGAGTGTGGAGAAAGCCCGGGCTGTGAGGGGGTCTAGGAGGGGGTGTTCCAAGGTGGGGGAAGGGAAGAATGGGGTCTGGAAGGGGGTTTAACAGGTGGTGGGAGGAGGAGTTACAAATTTGGGAAGGTGGGTGAGAGGGAAAGGGTATTTAAAAATGGGTTTAAGGGTGGGATTAAATTTTGGTCTTGGGGGATGGGAAGAGGTGTGTGGGGAAGGTAAAAAGGGGCTTGGGGAGTGGGAATTCTCCCTTGGGAGATGAGAGGGTGCTTGGGGAAGGGGAGTGGGTGGTTGGTGGTTGGAGGGTGGAGTGGGGAGTGGTGGAATCTCCCTTGGGGATGGGGTGGAGTTGAGGTGGGTTGGTGGGGAGTTGGGATGAGTTATTGGAGGGGGGAAGAGAGAGAAAGGTGGTTGGGAGGGGAGGAGAGAGAAAGGGGCGCAGGTTTTAGAGAGAGAAAATGACTTATTAGAGAGAGAGAGGTAGAGAGAGAGAGGGGGGATAGGGGCTTCTCACCCAATTGGATTCACTCCACTAAACTAAGTCTTTGAACTCTCAAATGGCAATTTTTTCATTGATTGATTCATTGATTGCTTACAAATGGGGGAAATGAGGTCCTATATATAGACAACCCACATTTTCACAAAAGACCCTGACATTTAACACACTAACAAATAACCGAAGGAAGGGGGGGGGCGCCCATGGTCCTAGCCCAAAGAAATAGGCCCAATCGCAAACTCATTAGCCTAATGAGACTCAAACTTAGGGAAATGACTCATTAACCTAGGTACGAGACTCAAATAAAAGGAAAATTACATGATTATGACTCAAAGAAAATATGAAAATTACATGACTCGACTTAGAGAAATATGACGGACACAATGGAGCGATGCTAGCAAGCAATCGAAGTTGTAAAAAATATGAAGGGCGAGAGATGCCCCCATCATACCCCCGGGGTGCGAAGAACTCGACTCCGTCGAGTATGAGGCCTGCCGGGGAAGAGGTCCTCCAACGCAACTCCGAGCAAGCTACAACCTCCAACTCAACCTCGCGTTCGCAACCAGGGGACGGCGCTTCAACTTCTCAAGGTGGCTTGGACACACCCTCTTACCGATGATAGTACCTTACTTGCCCAGTATTACCTCCATGTGCGCACGTCGGACTCTCAAGCTGTTATGTGGAAGCTCTCCGAGGGTGTCGCTCACAAAGATGGGGGTAGGTTCAAGGTGCTCACTAGGATCTACCGCGGTGCCCTTAGAGGGTGTAAGATCCGTTACGTGAAAAGTGAGGTATATCCCAAAATCCCATGAGTAAATCCAACCCGTAAGCCAGGTTGCCAAAGCCACTTGGAACATGAAAGGTCCAAGTCCTCGTGCCCTCGATTTGGAGGTGGCCCTAAGGTAGAGCCATTCCAAAGCCACCATCGTGAGGTTGCCTTCTTGGAATTCAAAGTGCCACTCATGAGTTTTTGCCCGCTCATTACGATCCTCACCGCCCATTGCTAGATGCTTGCTTGAATGAGTATGCCTTGAGCTACGGTGCGGTGTGGGTGGGAAGTGTGTGGTATGCAAAGGGGGACCGGGGTAACCAAAAGTAGACCTATCATGTAATGACGCAGTGTAGACTTCGGTCAACCTAGGTGGGCCGGGGCACCCGTAGGTGGCCCTATCATGCAAAGTGGTGGTAAATATCGGGGGACCCGGACATCCGTAGATGCCTTTGACATGTGTATGACCAATGTGAAGTGAGGGAGGGCCGAGGCATCCATAGGTGTCCCTTTCATGTGTGGGTGTGATGAGTGCCGGGGGACCCGGACATTCGTGAATGCTCCTAACATGTTTAAGACTTATGATGAATGACGGTGGCCCATTACATCTGAATATGGACCACTCATGCTTTTCACTTGACATGTGGGTGATATGGATGAATGGACCCAACATAGTGTTCATGCCAAGTGGTGTGGTAAGCCTAGACACATGCATATTTTTCCTAAAGGTGACTTTCATGTGTATAGGTGTGGGACAACCCTTTAACTGCCATTGGAAAGGATCGAATGGATCTAAGAAGGTGGTCATCATGGGGTGGGGCACAACCTTATTACCTAGGGGTATGTGGCCCAAGGTCATGGTTCCCAAGGTGCAACCCGGATCTAGGATGGGGTGAATTAGGTCTAACATGGTGGGTTGGGATAGGGAATGGTGGGTGGTGGATAAGGTGGTTGGGTCACATGGGGAACTAGACTCCCATAGGAAGGGATCAAAGGGGTCGTGGAAAGGTCTTCCTAGAGGGAGGCACTCTATGTCTTCAAGGTTCCCAAATTGTGAGTCATCCTTCTCCAAGGTAATTGGGCCAAGTTTTCTAGTGGGTTGGCCGATCAAAGTATTTGGGATCTCAATGGTAGGGGAGTGGATCGAGATGGGTTCTTCTACTATAGGGAGAAGGAAAAGGAGGTCGCTAGTGTAGCAACCAATGATATAGACCGAGGTGATTGACTCGATGCAATGGTGTAGGAGGCCAAGGCTCCTAGGTTGTTCGGTCATAGGGGTCAACATGCTAGTGAACTCAATTTGCCAAGCTAAGCCTCTAAGAAAATCCTCTAAGGTCTCTACTTGATAAGATGCTTGGATCGTGGTGTGATAAGAGGAGATGGGCACTACGGGATAGTTTTCCTTCATGGGTGGGAAATCGTGGGCCGTGATCTCTCTTATTGGGCTTTCCTTTAGCCAACTAACAAGGGGTTCCCCTAAGATGAGATTGACTCCAACTAGAGATGGTGATATAAGGCGAAGACCCTCGTGTGTCGTTTCTTCTTCAACTTGGACTTGGGTTTCCTCCAAGGTGGAGAGTGGGTTTGGAGTGTTCACCATTATGGGGTGAGGTATGGGTTCTTCTTCCAAGGAGGTGAGAGGGGCTTTTAAGGGTGTGGTGATGACTGGGGCATGGTGTATCCAGGGTGGTAGGTAGTGGGAAACTTGGGTTAGGATAGGTAATGGTAGTAGTGGAGGCTTCGGTGGGGGTTGGATTGGGGTAGGGAGAGGAAGATGGGTGGGTTGAAGGGGTTTGTGTTGATGGGTTTTGGGAGGGGTGTCCCTTTTTGGGGGTGATGGAGAGGTAGTGGTGGGGGTTACCATCGGCCTAGGTGGAGAGTTGGCCATGGGGCTCAATTGGGTAGGGGGACCTATGGTTGTGGTGTGGACTTGGAGGTGGGGTGTAAATGTAGTGGTTGGGGTAGGAGAGATGGGAAGTGGTGGGGAATGGGTGATTGGGGTCTTGGATTGACCGGGTGGGGATGAAGGTGTTGAAGTGCTCCTTAGGCTTTTGTGATTTGAGTAGGAGGGAGAGGGTTGGAGAGTGTAGGTTTTCCTAAGCTCGACCTTCATCTCATCCCAAGTGCTAATGGGGGCCTCCCTGCGGATCCTTCTTAAACCTTCCACAACTAACCAATGAGTTTTAGCTTGTTTGGAGAGGTGTGCCTTGGCTAGCCTCATTCTCCTTCCTTTGTTCAAGGGGCAACTTTTAAAGAATTGGTCTAGGGAAATCTCCCAATCTAGGTAAAGGCTTGGGCTGTTGGATCCATCAAAGGCGGGGGTTTTGATTTTCAAGTGTTCTAAAAATATGGTTTCTAGATTTCCCCAAAGGTCACTCTCATTCACTCTTGGTGCACGGCTATTTCCTTCAAGTCGGTCTAGTCGAGACATGATATCTTCAAGCCGATTAAGGACATTAGGTAGGGCTTCTATGATAGAGGTGTTGCTACCCACTTTGTTGGCAATGGAACTTCCATGAGGATTTGGGCTTCTTGGGAAAGATGATGGGGATGGATATGACGGGTATGAAGCGGCCATTCTAGTGGACATGGGAGATGCAACTGAGGACTCTAAATGCATAAACATGGCCTAGGACCAACTTGATAGAGACAAGTTGTGAACTTTCACTGATATCACTTGATGTGACACTACCTTGGGGTGATAATCACATGATCAAATGACCCTTGGACCTAGCAAGCAACCAACGCACGAACCGATGACTTTACTCGGGCGGACTCACCCGCTAAGCGCACTCTTGTGCCCGTAGGCAAACCGGTGATAGTGGTGAGGGTCCGGGACGGGCCCTTGCTGCTCCGGGGGTTGGCTAGCTTTGGATTGGACCTCTCAAGGGTCCTAGGATGCCCACTCTTGTAGGTGGCCAGAACACCGAGGGCGTGGGTGTTAATGGCTCTCTCGCAACTCACCCGCGGTAGTCACTCAATCATAAGCAAATTCGGGTTCGGGCGCTCCACTTACCACCGACGGCACTAAGATGCGATACTAATTAAGCAAAGGAATTTAAGCAAAGAGGAGTGTGCGGTGGCTCACCTGATCGGTGTGAAGACACCGATCCCGGCCGAAGACGAGGGCGAGCGAGGAAGCGTGGGCTTACCCGCACGCCGCGCCGGAGAAGCTTCGACCTGAAATTTTAAATGACATGCACTACACCCCATGCAAGGGGGGGATCTTGGGGAAGGTAATTTAAAGAATACATCCAATTACTACCTCCACACAGGGAGGGGCCTTCAGCCGGCCAAGCGGGGAGGGGAGAAAGTGATGAAAACACAAGAGAAGAAGCCGATGCCGAATCTGCCCGCTCTCTGCGATAGGGGACAGACAGCCAGAGTTGAGGGCGCAGATCTTGATCTAGAATGTTTCTGTTGACGGGACCAGTGGGAAACTCTTCGTATCTGGAACAGGAATGCCTCAGAATTTTTTTAATTTCTTCTGGTGCCGAGGTTGGTCCGGGCAGAGGCTCGAACAGGGTGGCAGCTTCCCGGACTGACAGCCTCAGGTTTCCAACAGCAGGAAGAAGAGGATGCCCCGACCGCTCCCGAACTCAGAATCAAGTGCCGTCAAATCTGTTGGAACCGTGGACAAGCCCTCTTCGCACCAAAACTAGCGGGGAAGCCAAACGATGCCGGAGAAGACCAGTGGACTCTAAAAAGTGGTGATAGGTTGGTGCAGACTGTGGGGAAGTAGAACTATGTACCCAGAGAAGAAAATTGGTAACTCTTGAACACGAACGCCGATCGGAGTTCCACTTCTTGATTCTGAAAGTAGACAGGACGTGGAAGAACTTTGCAGAAGAACTCTTGGCTTGATTCTTCTGAGGTTGGTCATGGTGAAGCTTCTACTCCAGATCAGGTACTCCGCAGGGGCAGCTCTGCGCAGTTGTGGGAGAACGGACCTCCCGGGCGACACGGACCTCGGATGGGGATGAGACCACCCCCGTTCCGAAGAAGACAGGAAGACACTTCCGTGGATAGCTCTTGGATCTTCAAACTCGTCCGGAGGAAGACGTGGTCACCTCTGCAAGCTGCTACTCTTCTGCAGATCTTCAGTTGAGAGCTATAGGTTAAAGATGACGAGGGGAATGGGGTATATGGGATGAGAAATGGGGGTGGATGAGTGTGGGGAAAGCCCGGGATGTGAGGGGGTCTTGGAGGGGGTGTTCCAAGGTGGGGGAAGGGAAGAATGGGGTCTGGAAGGGGGTCTAACAGGTGGTGGGAGGAGGAGCTACGAATTTGGGAAGGTGGGTGAGAGGGAAAGGGTATTTGAAAATGGGTTTAAGGGTGGGATTAAATTTTGGTCTTGGGGGATGGGAAGAGGTGTGTGGGGAAGGTAAAAAGGGGCTTGGGGAGTGGGAATTCTCCCTTGGGAGATGAGAGGGTGCTTGGGGAAGGGGAGTGGGTGGTTGGTGGTTGGAGGGTGGAGTGGGGAGTGGTGGAATCTCCCTTGGGGATGGGGTGGAGTTAAGGTGGGTTAGTGGGGAGTTGGGGATAAGTTATTGGAGGGGGGAAGAGAGAGAAAGGTGGTTGGGAGGGGAGGAGAGAGAAAGGGACGCAGGTTTTAGAGAGAGAAAGTGGAGCAGAGAAAAAATGACTTTTTAGAGAGAGATAGGTAGAGAGAGAGAGGGGGGATAGGGGCTTCTCACCCAATTGGATTCACTCCACTAAACTAAGTCTTTGAACTCTCAAATGGCAATTTTTTCATTGATTGATTCATTGATTGATTACAAATGAGGGAAATGAGATCCTATATATAGGCAACCCACATTTTCACAAAAGACCCTGACATTTAACACACTAACAAATAACCGAAGGAAGGGGGGGCACCCATGGGCCTAGCCCAAAGAAATAGGCCCAATAGCAAACTCATTAGCCTAATGAGACTCAAACTTAGGGAAGTGACTCATTAACCTAGGTACGAGACTCAAATAAAAGGAAAATTACATGATTATGACTCAAAGAAAATATGAAAATTACATGACTCGACTTAGAGAAATATGACGGACACAATGGAGCGATGCTAGCAAGCAATCGAAGTTATAAAAAATATGAAGAGCGAGAGATGCCCCCATCATTTTATGTCTCCGCACCAGCTACACAGAGTGCACCGCCCCCACCAACAACTGCGGGTATGTTTATTTAAATTCTTAGATAAATGAGTAGTGAATATGTAGTTTGTTTTGCTCACGATATTTTATGTCTCCGTACCAACTACACAGAGTACACCGCCCCCACCACGTGCTACGGGTATGTTTATTTAAATTCTTAGATAAATGGGTAGTGAATATGTACTTTGTTTTGCTCACGATATTTTATTTCTCCGCACCAGCTACACAGAGTGCATCGCCCCCACCAACAACTGCGGGTATGTTTATTTAAATTCTTAGATAAATGAGTAGTGAATATGCACTTTTTTTTGCTCATGATATTTTATGTCTCTGCACCAGGTACATAGAGTACACCACCCCCACCACCTACTGCGGGTATGTTTATTTAAATTCTTAGATAAATGAGTAGTGAATATGCACTTTGTTTTGCTCACGATAGTGTTCTGTCCCTGTGTTTTGATGCTGTCAAAACCATGAGTCATGTATACTCTTCATGTGGATAGTCAATGTGTTTTGTTGATGTAGAATCATGCATGCAGCTAAGATAGTGGTCAACCCAAATCAGTCCAGTCAAAGTATTATAGGGTGTTTGGGAGTAATATTTTTCTCAAGTCTATTTCTCCTTTAAAAAATATTTCACTGTGTTTTTTGTCACAATTTTTATATTTATAAAATGTAGATTTTGACATGTTTGATAAAATCTAAATAATATTTAAGAGAGTATGCAGTTTCGTTCTAAGGAGGTGGTTGAAGAGGGAGAGATAAGTGGTTATGGGAGGGAGAGAAAGAGGGGTGACGTATGTGTGTGAGAGAGAAAGGTGGTTATGGGAGAGAGAGCTCTTTTGAAAAAAAAAGAGTTGTTTTTTATTTGGGGAAGTTTAATGAAGAGTTAACTCCCTCCCTAAAATTTAGAAAAGGAACACCAAATGTATAGACAAGAGAGTCTCTTACTCTTATTTTTAAAATTTAGAGAAAAAAGAGAGAGAAAATAGCAACCAAACACCCTATTAGTTCTTCAGAAATGGGTCACAAATCTATTAAGATTCATACAAGGGAAGGCAGGAAGATAAGGCAAAAAAATGACTCATTAGTGGTGACAAATAGGCAAGTAAGGCTGACAAATAGGTCTCTACGGGTGAAAAATATGTTGTAGTGCTGAATATGTGTGAAGTTCTGAAGCTGCATGTTAAGGTAGACAATTGTACACATAAGGCTGACAAATAGACTTCTATGGGTGACATATACCCTCTTAAGGGTGAAAAATAGCAGATGAAGCTAAGGCCGACAAATGCACACAGATGGCTGACAAATAGACTTCTATGGGTGACATATACCCTCTTAAGGGTGAACAATACCAAAAGAAGCTAAGGCCGACAAATGCACACATAAGGCTGACAAATAGACTTCTATGTGTCATATATACCCTCTTAAGGGTGAAAAATAGGTCTCAACATGGACATTAGTGACGGCTCTCAAGGCTATGTTAATTGTAACAGGGCGACGACTTCTGGGTTAACAGTGGTGACAAATGGGTCTTCAAGGGAGAAAAATAACTGTTATCTGTGATTAATAGCCCGAGAAGAGTTATCTGATGAAGAAGGGAAACAGAGGCTATGGCAGCAAGGGTAAATGTGTGGAAAGAAACAAGGCAGAGTCGACGCATGAAGCTGTGGCGTCGATGCAGCAAGGAAGTAAGACAGAGAAAGGAGCTATGGCGATGGCTAAAGGGAGGCTAAGGGTGACAAATAGCTCCCTAAGACAGACAAATAGCTGGTTAAGGGTATAAAGCACCCGATAGGAGTAACAAATAGCTCGCCAGTGCAGAAAAGGGTCACACACGTGAGGAACACGTGGGATCTCTTCAAAACTGTCACATGCCCCAAGATTGACAAGGCAAATCATATGGCATGTGATCCACATTAAGCTTTTCTTTTATATCGCTTTCAGATCTGTTCATCAGCAGAAGAGCCGCATGATGTTTATCTCACTTTCCTTTTATGGGTATTGAGTGCTTGTTGTTTGACATTTGTTCTGTGCAAAACATTACTCTTATATTGTCGTTACATCTGTCAGCAAGAGTGCTACTTAACTTTAATTTCATTTCTCTCTAGTGTGCATTGAGTGCTTAAGTGTTCGACATATGTTCTATGCAAACTCTTGTTAACATATTCTTCTTTCTGTTTTAAGATTGGGTAGCGCCAGATTAGTTATTTTAATTTGGGTACAGATTTTAATCGGGGGATATATTCACCCCCCCTCTATATCCTATCCTTCCACACATCACTTAGACAAATGAGTAGTGAATATGCACTTTGTTTTGCTCACAATATTTTATGTCTCCGCACTAGATACACAGAGTGCACTGCCGCTACCACCTACTGCGAGTATATTTATTTAAATTCTTAGATAAATGAGTAGTGAATATGCACTTTGTTTTGCTCACAATATTTTATGTTTACAAGTTATTGTGCATCTGCATCAGGTATACAATTTACACAGCTTCCATCACATTCTATTGCTATGGTTATTTAAATTCTTAGTTAAATGATGAAAATTCTATATGTTTACTTGTTGAATAATTTCTCTTTTAATAATGACCTAAAATTCTGATTAACTACTTCTATTTTACTTATAACAGGTATGTCGGGCCCACCACCTGTGATAGTTGGCTCGTCCGGCCACCCGGCCACACAACTGGCAGACGATGCGGTTAGCCATTACGAGGGCGAGCAGGTGGTGTTGCAAGAGGGACGCAAGCCATGTTGGGTCTCTAGGTAAATATTTAAACTCATGAATTATGTTCGTTATCTATCCATCAACTATATATATAATTGTTAGATATGATTTTAACATCTATAATTACAGGGATAAAGTAGAGCCCAGTGACGCTTCTCGTTTTATTACCAACATTATTGAGCGACATGTGACTGGCCCATATAAGTTATTTCGAAAGTTTCCTCAGGATATCCGCGATCGATTGTATGACGAGTCCTAGTATACAATTTAATCTTTTAAATTACATATTTCCCAACTCCGCAATTTCAATTGATAAACTTATAAAATTTGAATTCTTGACAGCAAGGATATCAGTTTGTGAGGTAAGCTGACGTCGGACAAGCTCGATGTGAATGGGAGGCCACAACAACTGTAAATTATAAGCATCGATTACACAACTGTCGAGACCGTGCCAAGGCTCTAGCCGGGGGGAGCGAGGACCGTGGCCTTTGGATGGCACACGGCGCCGCATGGATGAGGAGGGAGCATTGGGAGGACTCTGTGATAGATGGGCCGAGCCTAATTGGATGGCCAAATCCGCAAAAGCCAAAGCCACACGTGTGTTACATCTAGACGTGCATCTCCATACTTCTGGATCCGTTTCCTTCGAGACCTAGAAGGAGAGATTGATAAGTAATCATCTTAATTTTATTATATTTTATTTCTTATATGTCTCTATTTATTCTCTATAGCATGTATAATAGGAAAAGAATAGGCGTGGTATGGTCTCGTACTGCGATTTATTTACTACAGTTCACTAAAAGAAGGGGACAGATCAGTATGTGAGTGAGAGAGCTCGCTCGGTAGTGGTAAGATTACATACATGCACATTTCTTTTCTATTTCTATTTCTAAATAAGATTGATTAGTATGACATTTACAATATTTTTTATTCAATTTGCAGGAGTCATATGATAATCATATGACTGAAAAGTATGGGGACGAGGAGATGCAGCGGCTGCAACTAGATCCTGAGGCATGGGTAGCAGTAGTCAGCCCACCGAAGAAAGGACAAGTATACGGTTTTGGGCAGAGCTTGGACACCAGCTCGATTCTAGCACCTTGTCCGGTTTCAGCTTCGTCCAACCCTGGTAGCAGTTTCTTCTCTACTCCCTCCACCGGCTATTCTACGAGCCATATTACATCCATTGTCGAACGTTACGTACATAGCATCGAGGAACGCATCGAGGCACGCATTACTCGTGTCACGCCCCGACGCGGAATATCGGGACGTACAGTTAGAAACTAGCTAGAAAGCAAATAAATATTCTAAACTAAACAATTACACAATGCTAAGGAAAGATACAACTCTATTGATCAAGATGATTCCAAATCATTACAATAACCAACACTGCTAATACACGATCAAACATGACTTCCAATCTGAATTCTAATACAATAACTGACTCCAAGAGTAACAAGTGCTAACACAACTCTAAGGAAATAACTAGAGGTAACCAACCATGCCAACTCGGCATCTACTACAAGTACACTCAAGAGATATCACTCCTGCCCTTCCCCATCGGTATGCGCATCGTCACCTGAATAGCCTGGAAAGGGGGGGGGGAAACAACAACTATGAGTTGACGCTCAGTAGGAAATAACATGCAAGTTTACGTGATTAACAAGTTAATTACATTTTCATATGCAATGCTAAGAAATAAAATAAATGACGATACAAATAAACATCGAAATACAAAGATCTTGCAAGGTCAAGAAATATAATGATGACAAGAGATAACAAGATAACAAGTACAAGAATTTACAACAAGAGATAGTAATAAAGAATTGAGAATTGGCCAACAAGCAAGTATTTTAAACATCATTTCAAGCACGATCAAGTAACAAGAGTAACAAGAGATTTTTCATGTCATAGACGTAACAAGCTAGTCAAGTACTCGGTGCAATGCCTTACCATGTCATTAACATCCCATGGGCTCACTAACTTTCGGACGCTCTCCCCAGGACCAGACCGGGCCCTTACGGTGCGTTGGCATCGATTTATTGGATACAAGATCCCACGATTGTCTAGACATTCAGTCAAGTTATATGGCCAACTTAATCAGAGGAATTACTGCCACAAGTATGAGATTTAAGGACTAACTTGTCCTTGGATTCACTAAAACAAAAACTCGGTTATACGGTCACTTTGGGCCGAATTACAAGAATTGGACCAAAACTTGGTCCACGGGGTCAAGAAAGAACGGCTGACAGTGTACCGTTCAAGTGTGTAAGCAATCCATTCTACTGGAGTAATAATGACTAAAACAGTAACTTAACAATCAATTTAATCCTAATTACCAAGTTAATATATCAAAGATTATCTATTATCATTTGCATTTAGCCAATTGCCAAAAAGTGGATTCACGATGATGAGATAAGGAACCAGCTCGTACATGAATGAAATAGCATGCATTAACAGAAATCTAGTTACACAATTAACCACTAATTATGTGGGTTTCTATTTAACCATTGTATACGTTGAAATGAAGATGATAAACGGCATGTTTTTACACTATGTTTGCATGTAGGGACCAATGTTAATTGAAATCAAAGGGGTACATGAATAGGTCATTAGATCCTCAAAAATATAGTTTTCAATTGGACAAAGTTGAATGGGTCGATCCCCTAATGATCCGGATTGATCCTCGGGTCAAAAACATCTTTTACCGGGTCTTACAGCACGTGGGTCGACCCCTGGAAATTTCCAGGCATGGGTCAACCCATTGGGTCGACCCCTGGAGGTTCCAGGGAGCTGCCCTGGCATGGGTCAACCCCTGCAGTGTGGGTCGACCCCATGCGTCGACCCATGCAAAGCATGAATCTTCTGCATGCTGGGTGGTATGGGTCGACCCATGGGGTCGACCCCTGGGTTTCCAGACAAGAACGGGCTTCCGGAAATCATGAAAAACTCCACGATTTAGGGTCTAAATGGGTTTGGATCTTAACCACATGGTCTAGGGTTCTTAATAGATATACTAGGGTCATAAAACAAGAGTTTTGAAACACGAATTTCAACAAAAATCAAATGAATCACAACCTATTCTATGATGAACACATGAAGACCTAGTTCTTGACATGCTTCTACTAAATCGTATGGTTCTCTCAATATATACAACGAAATTTAGGGCTTCTTATATCAAAAGAAAGCTAACTTAATGTTGATTCTAACCATGTATGATATGCCATATGTGGATCTAGATATCCAACTAAAAAACAGCCCGAAAATCATGCTTCTACTTGAAGAACATACCATAAATCTAGCCTAAACATGCTCTTACTTCGATCCAAAATTCTCTAAACATGATCAATAAAATTTGGGGCTTTCTACACCAAATGAAAGCTAACAAGATACTGATTACATTCATGTATATTAATTAGAGTTTGGATGTTAGATCCTACCTCAATCGAAGAGCAATCGAAGAGAGAACTTAAAGCCCTAGACTGAAGAACGAATTGGACAGCACCTTAGAAAACCCGCGATATCTCCTTGGATACCTAATGAAAGTTGGGGATTTTACAACCACTGGAAAGAGCTCGTCGAGAGGAACAATTTGATGTATTCATGTGCAGGTTTTGGTTAAGGAAACCTACCTCAATTGATGGAACAAAGAGGAGAGGAAGGAGGACAACGGCTGCCGACCCACCTCCACTAAACGACCAAGAACTTTTTGGATCGAACTCTAATGCGAACATCACAGCCACCAAATGAAAATAGACATGAAGAGCTTTATTTTGATAACTCATAGAGCTTCTGGAGACTACGGAGCTGGGAGAAATCGACCACGCAAGGTGGTGTTTGAAAACGGCGCCGCCAAGGTTGGCTTCAACAAAACTCGGCCGCCACCATGTGCTATGGTTAGGGTTTGGTTCGATTGATAGAGGGCTATTGATCCTTAGATCATGGCCTTTCATTTGCCACTGATTTGAGCTCATTTGGTTGAGTATTAAGCTCTAATTTAATGTTTTAAGATGAGGTTAGGTAAAGGTTAACTAAGTGTGCACTTTTAGGCTTAATCCACTATTTAGACCTAATTGCGGATTTTTGCTGGGTCGATCACAGAAGATAAAGTTGCTAACTACATCGTCCTTAACCTGATTAGCATTTTTCCAGATTTTTATAAGGTAGTCGAATTTTCACTATTCTATTTTCTAAGGAATTAAATATTAAAAATCCAAAATTCAAGCATTAATTCACTAAAAATTCAATTTTAAGTTAATAAAAGCTTAATAAATACGTTGGGCTCAATAAAAATTATCGGGGTATTACACCCTCCCCTACTTAAGGAATTTGGTCCTCCAAATTCACTGCACTAAATACGGAAGATAGGGAAAGAGATCACTCACCTAGAATAAGTCGGGATACTGCTTCCGCATAGTATCTTCGGACTCCCAAGTAGCTTCTTCGGTCCCACGCCGACTCCACTGAATCTTGACCATTGGTATAGAACGATTCCGGAGTTGCTGTTGTTTCCGGTCAAGAATCTTGATAGGTCTTTCTTCATAGGTCAAATCTTCCTTCAATTCAAAATCCACATGCTGAATGATGTGAGTGGGGTCATACACATATTTCCGTAACATAGACACATGGAAAACATTGTGTATGCCAGACAACTGCGGCGGTAAAGCCAGTCTGTAAGTAACTTCTCCCACTCTGTCTAGGATCTCGAATGGACCAATATATCTCGGACTGAGCTTGCTATGAATGCCAAATCTTCGAATCCCTCTTGTAGGAGAGACTTTCGGGAATACATGCTCGCCAACTTGAAATTCTAATGCTCTTCTCCTTGTGTCGGCATAGCTCGTCTGTCTTGATTGGGCTACTTGTAACCGGTCTCGATAACACGGATGTTCTGTGACGATTCTGAAATAAGATCCGGTCCAAGCCATTGCTTCTCACCTATCTCATCCCAACATAACGGGGAACGACAACTTCTTCCATACAATACTTCAAAAGGAGCCATCTGGATACTGGATTGATAACTGTTGTTGTAGGCGAATTCAATCAAAGCCAAATGGTCACTCCAACTGCCTCCGAAATCAATCATGCATGCTCTAAGCATATCTTCCACTATCTGGTTGGTTCTTTCAGTCTGTCCATCTGTCTGTGGATGAAAAGCAGTACTGAAATTTAGGCGAGTACCAAGAGACTCTGGCAGTCCCTTCCAGAAATGTGAAGTAAATCTGGGGTCTCGATCAGACACAATGCTGGCTGGTATGCCATGGAGCCTTACCACTTCCTTCAAATACAAAGCAGCCAATACATCAACTGTCCACTTGGACTTAATGGGTAAGAAATGAGCTGACTTTGTCAATCGGTCGATAATCACCCATATTACATCAAATCCACCACGAGTGCTAGGTAGACCCATAATGAAATCCATGCCAATACTTTCCCACTTCCATTGGGGTATGTCAAGTGGTTTCAACTTTCCTGCCGGTCTGAAATGTTAAGCCTTAACTTGCTGACAAACCAAGCATCTACTCACGAAATCTGCAACTTCTCTTTTCATGTTCGGCCACCAAAAAGATCTCTTCAAATCCTTGAACATTTTAGTGCCTCCAGGATGAATGGTATATCTGGATCTATGTGCTTCCTCCAGAATCTTGTTCTTTATTCCAGCTTCATCAGGTACACAAGTTCTACCCTGGAATAATAATCTTTCATCGTCAGCCATCATGAAGTCAGGTCTGCTGCTCAAGCTTCCCTTGATCTCTACCAACTCGGGATCATTATCTTGCAAGGACTTGATTTCCATCAATAATTCGGGCTTAAGTTGAATATGTGCAATCATAACCCGATCATTATCAACATTTAGATCCAGACTAGCTAATTGTCCCAATAGCTTCCACTCATGTAACATGAGACTTGATAATCTAGCCATAGGCTTCTTGCTTAATGCATCTGCCACAACATTGCCCTTGCAAGGATGATACTCGATCGAGAAGTCGAAGTCTTTCAAATACTCCAACCACCTTCGCTGCCTGATGTTGAGTTCCTTCTAAGAGAACAAATATTTCAAACTTTTGTGATCTGAAAATACTGTGAATGTTTCTCCATACAAGTAGTGCCTCCATATCTTCAAGGCAAACACGACTGCTGCCAGTTCCAAATCATGAACAGAATAATTCTGTTCATGCTTCCTCAACTGCCTAGAAGAATAAGTAATCACCTTCCCATGCTGCATGAGTACACAACCTAAACCAATACCTGAAGCATCAGTGTACACCACAAAACCTCCTTCACCAGAAGGTAAAGCCAATATAGATACAGTAGTCAAACACTCCTTCAAAGTCTGAAAGCTTTGTTGACAATCATCTGACCAATCAAACTTGTTCTCCTTGCGGGTTAATCTTGTCATAGGTACCGCAATCTTGGAGAAATCTTGGATAAATCTTCTGTAGTAGCCTGCCAGGCCTAGGAAACTTCTAACTTTGGTCACACTGGTAGGCTGATCCCAATTCTTCACTGCCTCTACCTTCGAAGGATCAACAGAAATACCGTCCTTCGTGATGATATGTCCTAGAAAGGACACCTCTTACAGCCAGAATTCACACTTACAGAACTTGGCATATAGCTGATGATCTCTCAACAGTTGTAATGCCATCCTCAGATGTTCAGCATACTCTTCCTCATTCTTGGAATAAATCAGGATGTCATCAATGAATACCACGACCCATTGATCAAGATAGGGCCGAAATATATTGTTCATCAACTGCATGAAAGCTGCCGGTGCATTCGTTAGACCAAAAGGCATAACGACAAATTCAAAATGACCATACCTGCTGCGGAAAGCTGTTTTATAGATATCCTCTTCCTTAATCCGCAACTGGTGATATCCAAATCGAAGATCGATCTCAGAAAAATACTGAGCTCCCGCTATCTGGTCAAATAGTTCGTCAATCCTCGATAATGGATATTTGTTCTTGACAGTCTGCTGGTTCAATTGCCGATAATCGATGCACAACCTCATCGAACCATCTTTCTTCCTAACGAATAATACAGGGGCTCCCCAAGGAGAAGTACTAGGGCGAATGAAACCCTTCTCGAGCAATTCCATCAACTGTTGCTTTAACTCCCTCAGTTCCATAGGAGACATATGATAAGGAGCCTTGGAAATAGGAGATGTGCCAGGAAAGAGATCAATAGGAAAGATAGCTTCCCGCTCAGGCGGAAGTCCGGGTAGTTCCTCTGGAAAGACATCAGGAAAATCTCGGACAACAGAAATGTCCTTAATCTCAATCTGCTGCTCAGGGGTTGCACAGACAAATGCTAGAAAAGCCTCGCATCCTCGTCTCATCAGCTTATCTGCTCGAAGAGCCGAGATAAGTGATACGGAGTTATGGTGCTTAACTCCCACAAAAGAAAGTCTTGGGTGCCTAGTAAAAGAGACAGAGCTAGAACTGCAGTGAACATTAGCCTCATATCTAGACAACCAATCTGCTACTAGGATTACATCATAATCCTTCATATCCATGCAAACTAAATCGGCTAAAAAATTATGTTCATCAATCATAACCTTGCTAGAAGGATAGAAATACTGAATTGCCGATCTAGAACCAATAGGTGTAGATATTTCTAACGGAGAATTCATCAAAACAGGTTCCACAGCTAAAGACTTAGCAAATCTCCGAGAAATAAATGAATGTGTGACACCAGTATCAAAAAGAACAAATGCTGGCTTGTCGAGTATAATAAGAGTACCTTCGACGAGTCCACTGTCCTCAGCGGTTCCTGCTTCCTCTGCATGCAAAGCTTGAAGCTTGCCTTGTGGTTTCTTGAAGACTTGAGGTTTCACTGGGGTAGCTTGCTCAGATAAACGAGGACAGTCAGAGATACGATGCTCCTTGCTTCCACATCACAGACATGCGCCTAGCTTGCGCCAGCAATCCTCCATCTTGTGACCAGGATTATTACAAAACTTGCACACGCTCTTGAATGGAACAATAGGGCCAGGCTTCTTGTCTTCGTGCTTCGGCATCTTGCCCTTCCACGATCCGTACCCGCTCCACGAACCAGGTCCACTAATGGGCCTCTTATTGGTATACCCGGGTTTGACATTCCCGGAACCCGTAGGTTGTTCCTTCTTGGTGCCTTTTCCACGGATTCGCTCCGTCATTTCTAGAGTATCCTCCAGAACTTGAGCTTTCCTCACCATCTCAGAATAAGTGGAGATCTCCATCGGTGCCAATTGATTGATATAATGCAGCCTCAGTCCATTAAGAAAATGCTTCGCCTTCATCTTCTCGGTGGATATCAAGTGGGTAGCATATCGGGATAGCCGAGAAAATTGAGCTTCATACTCTGCCACAGATAGACTTCGCTGCTTCAAAGCCGCGAACTCCGCTGCCTTCTTCTCTTGCACTCTATCATAAAAATACTTGCTGTTAAAGAATCCCTCGAACTCCTCCCAAGTGACTTGCTGATCACCGAGAGTCGCCTTGATAGAATCCCACCAAGTACGTGCATCACGTTCCAGTTGGAATGTAGATAAAAGGACACGCTCTTGATTGCTACATTGCATCACTTCGAATATTCTTCCCATTTCATCTAGCCAGTGCTCGGCTTCATCTGGGTCAGTCGAGCCACCAAATCTCGGCGGATTCATTCCTCGGAAGTTCCGATATAAGTCACCAGTGCCATGGTGTGCCGCTCCTGCTTGAGCCACTTGCTGTAAAGCCTGCGTAAGGCCTTGAACCGTACGCTGCAAGTTCCTCCATTCCGCACGGTCTGCTGCCATTGCAATGGCCTACACGAGGAATAGATTACTAAGGTTCAATAAGATAGATAATAACACGATTAAGATACGAACTTAACCCAAGTTTCTACCCAATCTCACCAGGTCGGGTTCTTAGACTAAACATGGTTAGGAGTTATCATATGACTCTAAAACTTAGAAAACCTAGAACTTAGGAAAACCTAGGAATGTGAAACCAGGCTCTGATACCAACTAAACTGTCATGCCCCGACGCGGAATATCGGGATGTATAGTTAGAAACTAGCTAGAAAGCAAATAAATATTCTAAACTAAACAATTACGCAATGCTAAGGAAAGATACAACTCTATTGATCAAGATGATTCCAAATCATTACAATAACCAACACTGCTAATACACGATCAAACATGACTTCCAATCTGAATTCTAATACAATAACTGACTCCAAGAGTAACAAGTGCTAACACAACTCTAAGGAAATAACTAGAGGTAACCAACCATGCCAACTCGGCATCTACTACAAGTACACTCAAGAGATATCACTCCTGCCCTACCCCATCGGTATGCGCATCGTCACCTGAATTGCCTAGAAAGGGGGGGGGGAAACAACAACTATGAGCTGACGCTCAGTAGGAAATAACATGCAAGTTTACGTGATTAACAAGTTAATTACATTTTCATATGTAATGCTAAGAAATGAAATAAATGACGATACAAATAAACAGCGAAATACAAAGATCTTGCAAGGTCAAGAAATATAATGATGACAAGAGATAACAAGATAACAAGTACAAGAATTTACAACAAGAGATAGTAATAAAGAATTGAGAATTGGCCAACAAGCAAGTATTTTAAACATCATTTCAACCACGATCAAGTAATAAGAGTAACAAGAGATTTTTCATGTCATAGACGTAACAAGCTAGTCAAGTACTCGGTGCAATGCCTCACTATGTCATTAACATCCCATGGGCTCACTAACTTTCGGGCGCTCTCCCCAGGACCAGACCGGGCCCTTACGGTGCGTTGGCATCGATTTATTGGATACAAGATCCCACGATTGTCTAGACATTCAGTCAAGTTATATGGCCAATTTAATCAGAGGAATTACTGCCACAAGTATGAGATTTAAGGACTAACTTGTCCTTGGATTCACTAAGACAAAAACTCGGTTATACGGTCACTTTGGGCCGAATTACAAGAATTGGACCAAAACTTGGTCCACGGGGTCAAGAAAGAACGGCTGACAGTGTACCGTTCAAGTGTGTAAGCAATCCATTCTACTGGAGTAATAATGACTAAAACAGTAACTTAACAATCAATTTAATCCTAATTACCAAGTTAATATATCAAAGATTATCTATTATCATTTGCATTTAGCCAATTGCCAAAAAGTGGATTCAAGATGATGAGATAAGGAACAAGCTCATATAGGAATGAAATAGCATGCATTAACAGAAATCTAGTTACACAATTAACCACTAATTATGTGGGTTTCTATTTAACCATTGTATACGTTGAAATGGAGATGATAAACGACATGTTTTTACACTATGTTTGCATGTAGGGACCAATGTTAATTGAAATCAAAGGGGTACATGAATAGGTCATTAGATCCTCAAAAATATAGCTTTCAATTGGGCTAAGTTGAACGGGTCGATCCCCTAATGATCCGGATCGATCCTTGGGTCAAAAACATCTTTTACCGGGTCTTACAGCACGTGGGTCGACCCCTGGAAATTTCCAGGCATGGGTCGACCCATTGGGTCGACCCCTAGAGGTTCCAGGGAGCTGCCCTGGCATGGTTCGACCCATTGGGTCGACCCCTACAGTGTGGGTCGACCCATGCAAAGCAGAAATCTTCTGCTTGCTGGGTGGTATGGGTCGACCCATGGGGTCGACCCCTGGGTTTCTAGACAAGAACGGGCTTCCGGAAATCATGAAAAACTCCACGATTTGGGGTCTAAATGGGTTGGGATCTTAACCACATGGTCTAGGGTTCTTAATAGACATACTAGGGTCATAAAACAAGAGTTTTGAAACACGAATTTCAACAGAAATCAAATGAACCACAACCTATTCTATGATGAACACATGAAGACCTAGTTCTTGACATGCTTCTACTAAATCGTATGGTTCTCTCAATATATACAACGAAATTTGGGGCTTCTACTATCAAAAGAAAGCTAACTTAATGCTGATTCTAACCATGTATGATATGCCATATGTGGATCTAGATATCCAACTCAAAAATAGCCCGAAAATCATGCTTCTACTTGAAGAACATACCATAAATCAAGCCTAAACATGCTCTTACTTTGATCCAAAATTCTCTAAACATGCTCAATGAAATTTGGGGCTTTCTACGCCAAATGAAAGCAAACAAGATGCTAATTACATTCATGTATATTAATTAGAGTTTGGATGTTAGATCCTACCTCAATCGAAGAGCAATCGAAGAGAGAACTTAAAGCCCTAGACTGAAGAACGAATTGGACAGCACCTTAGAAAACCCGCGATATCTCCTTGGATACCTAATGAAAATTGGGGCTTTTATAACCACTGGAAAGAGCTCGTCGAGAGGAATAATTTGATATATTCATGTGCAGGTTTTGGTTAAGGAAACCTACCTCAATCGATGGAACAAAGAGGAGAGGAAGGAGGACGACGGCTGCCGACCCACCTTCACTAAACGACCAAGAACTTCCTGGATCGAACTCCAATGCAAACACCATAGCCACCAAATGAAAATAGACTCGAAGAGCTTTATTTTGATAGCTTATAAGGCTTCTGGAGACTTCGGAGCTGGGAGAAATCGACCACGCAAAGTGATGTTTGAAAACGGCGCCGCCAAGGTTGACTTCAACAAAACTCGACCGCCACCATGTGCTATGGTTAGGGTTTGGTTCGATTGATAGAGGGCTATTGATCCTTAGATCATGGCCTTTTATTTGCCACCGATTTGAGCTCATTTGGTTGAGTATTAAACTCTAATTTGATGTTTTAAGATGAGGTTAGGTAAAGGTTAACTAAGTGTGCACTTTTAGACTTAATCCACTATTTAGACCTAATTGCGGATTTTTTCTGGGTCGATCACAGAAGACAAAGTTGCTAACTACATCGTCCTTAACCTGATTAGCATTTTTCCAGATTTTTATAAGGTAGTCGAATTTTCACTATTCTATTTTCTAAGGAATTAAATATTAAAAATCCGAAATTCAAGCATTAATTCACTAAAAATTTAATTTTAAGTTAATAAAAGCTTAATAAATACATTGGGCTCAATAAAAATTATCGGGGTATTACAACTCGGGTGGTTGCTACCCTCCTCTCCCAGGCGAGAATTTTGACTCAGGGAGCACCCTCGAGCACAGCACAGACCTCTCATGTGAGCATTTAATTCAACTTTTAATTTCGTAGACTTTAGCGTTATAACTTGAGAGTCCAGGAAATCATCTTCATGTTATCTACTTTAGAATTTAGAAAATTAAAAATATATTTAATTACATTTATTATTAATCATTTTTATTTAACTCTATTTATTAATTTTCTGTGATGTAGGATCCTCCTACAGCTCGTGATGATCGAGGTACTATGAATGACGAATGAGGATCATGCAGCTCCATCTCTTGATTTTTTTTAATGATATTGTGAAAAAATGACACATTTGAACTAATGTAACTGTAACTGTAACTGTATTTATACATTGAGTTATGTGTTGTGGACATTCTTTATTTTAATGTTGGATGGATTTTCTTCTATTGTGTGTGTTTATTGCGTATTTTATGTTGAGTTGTGTAGATTGTTTAATTATACATTTAAATAGGTTTTTACAATTTTAAAATATATATAAAAAAATGTGGAGAAAGTTTTCAATGGTATTTCGACATAAAAATACACATCGTAAATTTTTGACGTATTTTTCACAAACATCCGTTTCGTCGGAACTAATTTCACCCATAGATTTGCGCTGTAATTTTTTTCTATCCCTAATACATCGTAAATAAACGACGTATTTTGCGACCAAGAACGCTTGGTCGGGACTACTTTCACCCACATTTTGTCGACGTACTAATATTATGTCCCTAATACGTCACAAATAAACGATGTAATTGGGACCAACATCCGCTTCGTCAGAATTTATCTGACCAACAGGTTCCCGACGTATTACTTGTCCGTCGCAAATCCGTTGATCTGTTCCAACAGATTAGAGACGAAAATAACTTTCGTCGGAACTAATTTAACCCACAATTTTACTTCAAAGTCGAAATGTTTAGATTTTTTATGACCACTTAAAATTTTGGCGCAACTATTAATTAATTTCTTTTTTATTATTTTTTGACATCGGTACCAAAGAAAATTTTGACATCCAATTTCGTCAGAAATTGCTGATGAATTTGAGACGGAAAAAATATACGTCAGAAATTAGCAACCTAATGGTACCGATGTCTATATTCGGTCGGAAGTACGTCGGAAATATGTCGAAAAATAACTTTGGGACGTCATTCTGACGGATTAGTGATGGAATGTGGACGTCGGAAAAACTGACTTTCCTTGTAGTGTTTTAGGGTTTATCGGACCTCGCTCACAGAATATAGTAACAGTCAGGCGAGGACCGCTTTTATGAGAAGGCAGTCGTGCGATAGACCGCCTCTTGGCGTTTAGTCTGAAAATTTTGGATTTTTGAATTTATCAATTATTTATCCCCTATTTATCCTATTTATCCCATTTTAATTCTAAAATTAGCCCCAATTATGTTTCTACAATTGGGCTTGGGCCTAAAAGGTTAGGGTTTGGGTCTTTTGGGCCTACTTGTGTGGGCTTAAGCCTAATCTGATATATGGACCTTTAAATAATTATTAATTAGGCTTGTATTCATTAAATAGCCCATTAAACCTATTTGGGACTTAAATAATTATATTTAAATTAGGAAAATTCCCAGAAAAATCCTTATAATTTCATAGAATTTCAACGATGCTACACCCTCCCCCACTTAAGAGAATTTGGTCCCCAAATTCAATACATGGCTTTATGGACAGTGTATTGTACTTACAATTGAATAGTTCAGGGAATAGTTTACGCATGTCTTCTTCTGTTTCCAATGTGGCTTATTGATCTAGGCACTTGTTCCATCGGACCTTTACCATGGGAGTAGTCTTGTTGTGAAGCTGACGTACCTCTCGATCAAGTATTTTAAGTGGTCTTTGCTCGTACGTCAGATCCTTCTGTATCACCAGATCTTCATGACTTATAGTATGAGAAGAGTCATAAACGTACCTCTTGAGAATGGATACATGGAATACGTCATGGATGCCAGACAATTATGGAGGCAACGTTAGTCGATAAGCAACCTCGTCGACCCTTTCAAGAATTTTAAAAGGGCCAATGAATCGCAGGATAAGCTTGCCTTTAATGCCAAATCTTCAAATTCCTCATCTTGGGAAAACCTTGAGAAATACATGATCTCCTACTTGAAATTCCAGGTCTCTTCTCCTGATATCAGCATAAGATTTTAATCTATCCTGAGCCATCTTAAGTCTTTCTCTAATCCGCTTCACTTTTTCGGTTGTATCCTGAACAAGACCAGGACCTAGAAGTTGTCTTTCTCCAACCTCATCCCAGCATATAGGTGAACGGTAATTCCTTCCATACAGTGCCTCGAATGGTGCCATCTGGATGCTAGATTGATAGCTATTATTATAGCCAAACTCCACTAGAGACAAGTGGTCATGCCAGCTTCCACCAAAGTCAATTGCACATGCCCTGAGCATATCTTCCACCACCTGATTAGTTCTTTCAGTTTGACCATCGGTTTGTGGATGTAATGCAGTACTAAAATTTAACCGGGTCCCTAATGAATGTTGCAGACCCTTCGAGAATTGAGACGTGAATCGATGGTCTCGATGAGATATAATAGTGACAAGAATTCCATGTAGTCTCACAATTTCCTTTATATACAAGGTAGCCAAAATATCCACAGACCATTGACTTTTAATAGGTAGAAAGTGAGCCGATTTGGTCAAACGATCAATGATCACCTAAATACCATCATATCCTCCTCTGGACTTAGGTTGACCCATGATAAAATCCATTCCTATTCTCTCCCATTTTCACTTGGGAATCTCCAAGGGGTGATACATAATCCGCCACTTCTCTTTTGATATTGGGCCACCAATAATTCCTTTTAAGACCTTGGTACATCTTGGTAGCACCAGGGTGAATGGCATACCTTGATTTATGTCCTTCGTCCAAAATCAACTTCTTAGTATCAGCATGATCCGGTATACAAATTCGACTTCAGAATAGCAATCTTCCGTCGGTTGTAATAGAGAAATCTAACCGTTGATCAACATTATCCTTGATCTCCATTAGTGTAGGATCATTCTCTTGCAACTTGACCAGGTCTTCTATTAAGGTAGGTTGTGACCAGATATTGGCAATAAAGCATTCTTCTTTCTCCGCATTAATATCTAGATTCAACTGGGTAAACTTATCAATAAGATTAGCCATACCTTTCATGAGGCTTGATAACATTCCTATTGGTTTTCTGCTGAGCACGTCGGCTACAACATTTGCCTTGCCTGGATGATATTGGATGGCGAAATCAAAATCCTTGAGATACTCCAGCCATCGCCTTTGTTTCGTGTTTAGCTCCTTTTGAGAGAAAATATATTTCAGACTTTTGTGGTCCGAATATACCGTGAACCTTTCCCCATAAAGATAGTGATGCCAGATCTTTAGAGCAAATATAACAGCAGCTAACTCTAGATCATGAACTGGATAATTTTCCTCGTGCTGTTTTAGTTGTCTTGAGGCATAGCAAATCACTTTGCCATTCTGCATAAGAACACACCCAAGGCCAACGCCTGATGCATCCGTATATACTTCAAACCCGTAGCCTTCAATAGGTAGTGCCAGAACAGGGGCCGTGGTGAGATGTTACTTGAGAGTCAAGAAACTCTCCTCACACTCCGTGGTCCACACAAATGGATTTTCCTTCCTAGTATGTCTTGTTAGAGGATGACAATTTTGGAAAAATCCTTGATGAGCCGCCGATAATAACCAGCCAGGCCATGAAAACTTCTAATTTCAGATATTGTTGTTGGTCGACTCCAGTTCTTGATAGCTTCTACCTTGGTAGGATCTACAGCAATACCTTATTTGAAGATAACATGGCCAAGGAAAGAGACTTCCTTTAACTAGAACTCACATTTATTTAGCGTTGCATATAGTTGGTGTTCCCTTAATGTTTGCAAGGCAATTCTCAGATGTTCCTCATGCTCTTCCTTTGTCTTAGAATATATAAGGATGCCATCTATGAATACAACCACAAACCGGTTAAGATATGGCCTGAAAATATTATTCATGAGTTGCATAAATGCTGTAGGGGCGTTGGTTAACCCAAACGGCATAACCAAGAACTCATAATGTCCGTATCTGCTACGAAAAGTCATATTGTGAATATCTTCCTCCTTAATCTTCAATTGATGATAGCCAGACTTGAGGTCAATCTTGGAGAAATACTATGCACCGGAGATCATGTCGAACAGTTCATCGATACGCGGCAGTGGGTACTTATTTTTCATGGTGAGTTGATTCAACGGCCGATAGTCAATACACAGCCTGAGAGATCCATCCTTCTTTTTGACAAATAGGACCGGCGCACCCTAGGGGGATGTGCTAGGTCGAATGAAGCCTTTCTCCAGCAACTCTTAAAGATGCTTCTTTAATTCTTTATGCTCTGTAGGGGACATCCTGTAAGGGGCCTTTGACACAGGTGCTGCTCCAGGTGTGAGTTCGATGGAAAAATTGACTTCCCTTTCGGGGGGGTAGACTGGGCAAGTTGGAAGGAAAGACATCAGGAAATTCTTTTACGATGGGGATTTCTTCTATAAAGATTTCTTTCAACTCAGTAATGACTACGGAAGCAAGAAAAGCTTCACACCCTTGTAAGATGAGTTTGCATGCGTGAAGAGAAGAAATAAGGGTAGGATGCTTCCTGTACTTAATGCCAAGGAAAGAAAACTTTGGAAAATCTGGTTTATGAAAAGAAATCTGCTTATTGCGATAATTAATGTCGGCATAATGGTCACAAAGCCAATCTACTCCTAAGATGGCATCGTAGCCTTCCATGTCAAGACATACGATGTTTACCGGGAGGTTGTGGCCTTCTATGATAACCTCACTATCTGGGAAATAAGTTGTAAGTTCTGTTCCAGAACCTAAGGGTGTAGTTATAGATAAACTCAAAGGTAACGGAACAAGTAAAATTGGCAAGGATTTAGGAAAAGCACTAGAAATAAAGGAATGAGAAGCACCAGTATCAAATAACATAAATACAAGATGTGATTAAATTTGAATTGTACCTTCCATTAATTCTCCTTCTTTGGTAGCTTCTTCCTTCATAACAGCATTTAGATGAGCCTGCCGCCTTCATCCGCCGTCATTCTTCGAGGATTATTCTTTCATTAAGGGGCAATCGGGCATGCGATGCTCCCGGCTTCCACATCTTAAGCAAGTGCAAAGACACTTCCAGCACTCTTCAGCCGAAATGCCGAACTTTTCACAGAATGTGCAAGTAGTTGTGACAGCTTTTTCTTCCTCCTTGATTTTCTTGCCCTTGCCGTTGCCACTCCCGTTGCCATTATGGGATCGCTTCTTGTTGTCATGGGACTTGTAGGGATCCGTGATGCTGGATCTCTCTCCTTTCCTTCCTTGTTGATCAGACTTCTGGCTTGACTCTTCTTCCTTGCCTTTAATTTTTTTGACCTTTTCCAAGGTCCTTTCACATAAATGCACTCGTTGGACCATCTCCGCATAAGTACGGATATTTTGGGGTCCAAGTTGAGTAATAAAAATGGGCCTTAAGCCATCCATAAATCAGTTAGCCTTTAGTAGATTGGTGCTAACCAAATAAGTAGCATATGGTGCCAGACGAGAGAATTGAAGTTAATACTCCGCCACGTACATCATTCCTTGCCTTAAGGAGGTAAATTCTGTAGCCTTTCTCTCCTTGACATGTTTAGAAAAGTATTTTGCTCGGAAGATTGTAAGAAATCCATCCCATGTAAACTGTGCATTTTGAGGTAGCGCCGAGGTGGCCTTCCACCAAGTGCGCGCATCCTTGTTTAGTTGGAATGTGGCGAGACGGACCTTCTCTTGGTCGGTGCATTGCATGACCTCAAATATACGGTTCATCTCGTCAATCCAATTTTCTACTTCGTCGGGGTTGGAGGATCCATAGAATCGGGGAGGATTTAAACTCCGGAAGTTCCCGTTTAAATTTCCCGCGCCAGCCCTGGCGCCAGCTTGGGCCATAATCTGAAGGGCGTGGGTAAGACCCGCAACCATTTTGTCACGCCCCGAGCCTTATTTACAGTGGAAGACTAGCTCAAGAAATGCGAACAGCCGGCATGGTAAGCCTCTTGCAAGTAAGAACGATCGGAGCGCAAGACAATCACACATAAAGATGCAATTGCACAATATTTATTCAACTTCAACTTTCATTTCATTATCCATCAAATATTCAAATACAATCACTAATTTAACTTCCTTCATCATACTAGACTCAAGAAAATAGAAAATACATAGACTCAATCTAAACAATGTAGACTTCCTAAGTCTTCACTCATTCTTCATTCACTCTCGGACCCGCTATTTGAATATTCCGAATCCGATCCCGACTTACTTCCATCTCCTGAAAAGATTGAAAATAGGTAATGAGCACACTTGCCTAGTAGGTATCTTCGCATCAACATGATTAGCAATGTTTAAGTAATTATCAGTTTAGCTCGAAAGAATTTAGGTAAAATCATGCGAATGCGATCAATCATGCGAATAACCAAAGTAACAAAGATGATCGTTTAAGATAGAATGAGAGCAAGTATGAACTAGTAATAATGTAACAAATACGAACAAGAATGTAGCATGGCCTTTCATGAATAAGAATGTAGCGAGAATGTACTAGCACTACCACGTAGTCATCATCCAAACATCTTTTGCTTGTGAGCAAGTATTTGGTGAATTTCTGTGGAATATCAAGCAAGAAAGTCATGTACAAGTATTTTCATGATGCCCGTGGATCTTCACTTATTTATAGAGAAAGTACTCCCAGCGCAATGCGACGCCAGTAGTATCATACCCCATGGTTTATAATAGTATGTTTCTGACAATCAGTCGAGGGGACTAGCATAGAGCCCTTGAACACAATCAATGCTCGGTCCGCATCTTCAAGTATAAATAAGGCTATTTCCACGTTCCAAGCAATAAAATATGGCCAAGAATATAACAAGTTCAAATAATAATCAATGAATGAACGCTTCAATTTGGACATGGGAGATCAAGACTGATTTAAGACGATGTTATGCTCATGGAAATAATTTGGCAGCATAACGGTACATTCGATATCTTCATAATTTAAATTAAGCTTCTTTGGATAATATGACAAGTCCTAGACCATCAATAATCCATCTAGGAACTTTAGAATATCAACCCTTGGGTCAAACCTCGGGTTAATGTACTCAAGAACTGTGACGGTCAATTAATGAGCCGTTACAATAGATTGAATCCAGAAAGAATAGTTGGACACAGTGAATGTGACGGTTGTATACTGGACCGTTAGATGAGCCTGACGGTCTAGTATTAGGCCGTTACATAGTAAAAACTAAAAAACATCGATAGTGCTTTCTAATCAATTGGTCTTTAAGGGTACAACCAACTCGGCGTCCTAGTGGGAATCCCAAGCTCGCAGAGAATTACGGAGGTCTTGAAATAAGATTTCCTAGTCCATTGTAAGGAATTTCCAATAGAGAGGTCCTCATGTATAAGAATATGTTCCTATAGTGCAAAGTGTGAACTAATGGTCATATACCGGAATATATGCCATGTACTTAGAGAAAATGACTCTATAGATAGAAAAAGAAGGTGTAGCAATGTGAAACCAAGATAAAACTCCGTCAATTCACATTGGAAAATCATGATTTAGAATACAAAACTATAGAGTTTAGCCACGGAAATTACATAAGTTTAAAATAACTCAAGATGCTTCTAAACATGCAGTTTCCATCATGAATCAATAAATAACCTCAAAGTCATGAGAATAGTTAAAAACTTATATAACTAGGCTTATTTATAAGTAAACTTGACTGGTTTCCATTCTGTCTCCGGTTGACAGAACATAAATACTCTAATGGTCTAATATAGGGGCGTCACCTGTCTTTGACGGTTTATCGTGGGGCCGTTACAGTATTGTAACGCTCCTGTTATGATGCGTCAGAGACAACAGAGAATTTTAAATACAACAGAGGTTGTGATGGCTTGTCGTAAGGCCGTTATATCAATGTGACGGTCTTACCTTAATCCGTCAGAGCTTCTGCTGACAGTAACACGAAAGAACTTCGGTCTAAAGCATCTTATGCAAGAATAACTACTCTAGTCATGATAAATGAAGTAAAAAGGTCTGTCTAGATGCATAGGTGTTTACGATCTTTTTTTTTAACTTATTTATTATTTCACGTGTTGATCAACCGATTAACTAACTGGTAATTAACTGACTGATTGACGACGCGGGCGTGCCAGTCACGTGAGTGATGAGTTTATTATGCGCTCATTCTGACCCGTGTCGGGCAAAAGTGAGGTTCGGTCGGGACCAGCAGTCCGCCATACCATAAAGGTTATGGCGTTAATTACATCCCCCACGAGGAGGGAACACCTTTGATTAATTGCCGAGATAGTGGGCTGTCGAGACCGGAATAAAGGATGCAACGTTATGAGCACGACAAGATCACATGCGATTTATTTATCATGCAAGGGGAGACATGATTCATTAAATTAGAGACCTTGGGTATGTGGCGAAGGACGTAGGTCCGAAGACCACCATCGCGCATAGCGGAAACTTCCGATCGGGCGTAACCCGACCTTCCGTCAATGCCATTCGATATGCCCGAGGGTCTATGCAAGCATGCAGGCATGATGATGATAACTATACTGAGCATGGAAATAGAATTATGACAGTAAGCAATGCTCAATCACATTCGTTGATCCCCGTCAGAAGAGAGGGAAACGATAGCACAAGGGTGATGACGAAAGCAAAGTGTTCACACACATGATAGTCAACATGGTAAAGAGGTTATTCGGAGCATGAACAGCCCTTGCGTTACTTAATCTACCGCTAATTAGGGTAGTCAATATCGACCATGGGAGGCCAGGATTGCCCTGAGAGCGAACGAGAGATTAGAACGACATAAAAATGTGAAACGGCGCGAGAGATAGCTTCCACGGCGCGGTAAAGCGTAGGTAAAAAGGGTTAATCCGGTGTGGTAAAGCGTAGGTGAAGCGTTAATCCGGCGAGGCCTTATAACCAGCTAAAACGGCGCGCAGGGAATGGGGCGCGCCGGTCAAAGGCGCGTCGGGAATGGGCCCAGGAAAAAAAAGGAAATCATGAGTCACATGTTAATACGGCGCGGTGGGGGGCCGCGACGTATTAAGGCGCGCCGGTTTAGGGCCGCGCCGCTTTAGCTTGTTTTTAAGCATTTCTGAAACCCTTTGAGTTTATTTAAGTTTTTATTGAAAGTTATGGAGTTATTTGGACCAACTAATCGTTTGATTGAAGTCCAGGACCCTTTGGAAATGATGCAATGAGTCAGTGCGAGGTTCCCACTCGAGCACTGAGTTGATTGGATGCAAAACAAGCATCTCATTATAGCTTAATCATTCTTAGTCTGTGTAAAATTTGGCAGCATCTCCCCTGAACATGAAGAGTTGCAGGGGAGAAACGGGGTCATACTCACTCATGGAGTACGCCCCTAAACCGCTGGTCTGCACAGTGGCATCCAGCAAAATCCCATCAGATAGGATACCCCGAGGACTAGCCTGCGAGGGGCACCAAGACTCCGTGGGTGAAGAGACAGAGGGACGAAGCCGCCGATGATGGGAGCAGCACCCCGAGGACTAGCCTGCGAGGGGTGGACAACCCACAGCTTATGGCACATCCTATGGAGGAACCGACCACCAAGAGGGTGAAGCTCCGAGGGCTGGCCTACGAGGAGCATACATCTCTTGGCCTCGATTGGGTCTCAGATTGTCGGGGGTAAGCCTGTTAGGCTAAGACCCCTGTTGCTATCTGCTATGGCCTTGGGGAAACATCTACCATCGAGGGGTAGAGTTCTCGATCGCCCAGCAGCTGTGTGAAGTATTGGGGATTGTCCCCCTCCCCGGACGATTAAGGCGAAATAAAGGAATCTCGGAACGGTTCACATGACTATAATCCAGAGGGGTAATCAATGCACAGGCGAGATGAGCCAAACATAGAGGCATATGTTCGAACAGTTATGGCGCAATGTTGAGGCGATGGACCCTGCAATCCCAAGGGCGACTCCCACTTCACGAGCCACAGGGCAATATGAAGGGAGGAATCGATGGGAGTTAGTCCCTTGACAGCACGGTAGAAAGAAGCATGCGCAGAAGCGCAGCTCTGTCCACGGAGGGGATGCGGGGGCCCTTAAATCAAACATGAGAACGATCGATGGTAAAACCCCGGGGAGGGGTGTTTCTGTAGCCCACGGTGCTTCGGGGCATGATCGGGACTTCGGGGAAATCGAAATCAGAGACCACGCGCGGAAGAACTCAGACATACACATCGATATAGATAGAGAAGGGGACAGAAGTTCCGAGCATTCATTCGACCTTGCGGTCCAAGCATTTAGATACACATTGCCATCCCAGAGACGGGAATGGGCTATCATTTACACGTTAAGAGTCCGGCGCCGGCACCATTGCTCGGTCGCCGTTCACCATTTGCAGAGGAATATACAGCAATAGAGAAGAAGTCGCAGAGGGGGGGGGAGGGGTCAGCTCATATCATTACCATCCCTCCCCTCTCTTGCTTACAACTGGTAGATGGAAACCCGAAAGAGTAGAATCTACGAAAGACAGAGGAAGACAGGCACCGGCGCCCACCTGTTCTCAAAACAGAGTATCGGCCCCCTCCTCTTTCTCCGGCTCCGGAGGACTTCAATCAGAACGGAAGAAGACGGCCGTCGAAGGACGCTCAGACAGAACCCCCTCTTCCAAGAAAGCTCTCTCTCCCCTCGGAAGGCCTCTCTCGAAAGACTCTCTTCTTTTTCCTTCTATCTGCCCCCTCTCCCTCCTTTGCTTCTATCTGCCTCTCTTGAAAGCCTCTCCTCTCAACCTCTCTTCTTCTTTCTAATCGATCAGCCCGTATATATATATACATCGGTTCGAGACTTCATCCGGCGTGGAGATTTGGCGGGCCGGGGAAGAGCCTTCTACAACCTTTGCGTGTCGACACAATAGGCCGCCGGATAAGGGGTTCTTTGCGCGCCGGGCTCAAGGGAGTGAGATTGGGGCGCGCCGATTTAAGACGCGCCGTGCTAGCGCTCCTCGCACGCTTCGAGCCAGTCGATGAGTCCGGGGATGATTCCAGGGGTCACCGTGAACATTTATCTTGCCAATGCTCCTCGAAACTTCGACGAGATGTCTTGTCGAAGCTCCCAGGTTGACGTACGGCCATTCCCGAGACTCCAAATAGCTTTGATTTGATCATACGGCTTTCCGCTGACACGGCCTTTGGCTCTATGATTCGTGCTGCTGGCTTGGTCTGGCTCGTGGCCAAAGCTCCTTAGGGGGTTCGATAACACCAGGGATAGTTTCGCCTGAGCTGGGCGATCATTCGGCCACTAACGGGCCCATCTTGGCAGGAAGCCATACCCGTGCTGGGTGATCGGGATCTTCTACCGTCAGAGCTTTCGGTCCTCCGTCTCGGGGAACCAGGGGGACTCCTTCATCTTCAGGAGAGCCTTTCATAAGGCGGGAAGCCACTGGGTAGATCATCGTCCTTGATCGAACATCGGGTGTAGTGTATGCGGCATGACAGAGTCGATTCCGGTTCATTGGGCAGGCTTGATCGCACTGGCGGTTGGTTGTGAGTTTGTCTCGGCTCTCTTGAGGTGAAGTCCCCGTGTCCATACGGGGTGACTCGAGGCTCTGGCAGCTTGAGAAATCTTCAATATGATGATCTTTATCGGCTTATGTGCTTCAGCGGGCCGGGTCATTCGTCCTTCTGGCTTGGTCACCGACGATCATATTTTGGGTGCCAACAAATGCCCCCCAAACGTGGGTGTTGCGATCAAGGCACGAGTGCAGCAGGGCCGACAGATGAATTTCACCCAGAACGATTCCCTCTTCGGTTGACAGGAGCCTGGGATGGCCTTTAATTTGGCATGGACGTTAACCCGGCGCCGTTTAGATGTTAATACGGCGCAGGTAATCCGGCGCGCCCCCTTGGCCTTGGACGTTAATCCGGCGCGGCCCTTTGTGTTTTCCTGTTGATTCGGCGCGGTCTTGGCGCTGAGGGTGGTTAATCCGACGCACCTTTTCCCGGCGCGCCTTTTGCTTATAGGTTTTTTAATCCGGCGCGCTAAATAGTGTGCCGGATTAACAATGGGGAGGCTCCCCTATTTATTCCTTTCTTCCTCATTTTTTCTTCATCGCCTCTCATTTGACGATTTCCTTTCTCTCTCCTCCCTTTCTTCTCTCCCTCCGGTGCCGAGTGAGCCAAGGGCGAGAGTGGCGACAGTTCTTTCCTTCGGGGTGAGCGAGATGCTGTCCATTTGGGTTTCAAACCCTTTCTTTGGGCCCCGGGAGGCTTCTAGCAGGGCTTGCCCTCGGAGCTATTTCCCTGGGTGTTCCTTTGGCCTCGGTGTAATGCCAATGGCTGCCTTTTAGGAGCCGTCCCTTTAGTGGATGCCTTCCCGCTTTCCTTTGGCAATCTTCCGTGCTGGGGAGACTCTGCCGAAATTTTGTCAGAAGTATGCCTTTGATCAGCTATTTTCTGACTTTTGCTTATCGTTTGATGTACTTCTTTGCAGCTATTATGGCATCCAGCTCTTCTTCTCGTGCCGTGGTGACGTGGGTGAACGTCAATTCCCTTGATCGGGGGCACGGTCAAGTGGCCGTGGTTACGGAATCTTCAGATTCGGAGATAGACACTGTGGATACCAGCCATCTCCTCATTCTTGGGGGCGACTCCTTTCATTATGACAGGGAAGGTGTCACCAGGAGGGACTATCCCAAAGACAAACACCTGATGTCCCTTCTCTAATGCTTCAACCTTCATGGGAAGAGGGACGTGTTCATTGTCTGAAAAGTTGAGCATGCCCTGCTGGTGGAGAGAGACAGTCTGACGGACTGCGTGGTGCGGGGAAGACCCGTTTATCTCCCCGGAGAGGTTAGGAAATGGAGTGTCGTGCTGGGACTGCAAGATTTGGCTCCAGAAGACGGGCTGCTGACCAGGGCCCCTGAATTTGTACCCGCTCGATGGAATGATTTCGCGGGCAGAGTAGACCGGGAGAAGCCGATCTTTGGCTTATTTCTTGCCTCGCTGAAGTGGGGGTACAGAGAAGAATCATTCTTGCTGGATTGCTTGGCGGTCCGCTTCAAGCACCAGATATCTGTGGGGTGGTTTGTCGAGCTGAGGGCCACCTACGCCCACACATTCAGGCCCGGAGCAGTGGAGTTCACAGACTATGTGCTGCATCATTATGCTCCAATTCTGACCAAGGCTGGCGTATATCACAGCGTGTATGCCTCAAGGTACCGTTACCCCATTTATCGAGGCTTGTGCTATGGCATGATCGAGGTGTTCTGCCCCGAATATAACACTTTCTATACTTCGGAGGGAGAGACCTCTTGGACCTCTGGAGCCTCTCGCAGCTTAGCGGCTTACCCATCGATGGGGAACCGTATGAAGAGGTTTGTTGGCCCGACTGGCTGAAAGATCAAACCGACAGTGACGGTCGGTATCTGGCGGGTTACGCCTATCGATATCTGATGAAGGCGTACCGCACCCTCTTTCATTCGTCGCACGACACGACGGAAGCTCGGAAGCCAGGCGAGAAGCGAAGGGTGCGGATGGGCATCTGGCTTCAATATTTCTTCATTGGGAAGAATAAGTACAAAGACTTTCCCCCGATAGCGCCAGTGGCTCAGAAGCGGAAGAAGAGGGTGCGACGCCAGGCCGCTTCATCATCTTCTTCGAGAGGAGGGCAGGGGGAGAACCCAAACCCTACTGGTGTTGATGCAGTCACCCACTGTGCTGTATATCTGGTTTACTGGCTCTGTTCTTTCACTCTTCCGCAAGGTGATGAGAGCGTGATTAGGGCAGAGGCCATTTATCCGGCCTGTCTCATGGCTTGAGGTACCAAGCTATCTCTTTGTCCGGTGGCTTTATGCCTTATTTACAAGATGTTGGGGGACCTGTACAAGACGTGTCTCCCCAGAAGTCTTCGGACGGTCGGTCCGTTACATTTTTTTAATGCTTGGGTTTGTACCCTGTTCCCAGAGGTGGCTCCTCGGGCGTTACAGGCGATTCCTCTTGTTCCGCGGATGATAGAGTTTGCAAGTGCCGAGCCATCTTTACTAGCGAAGTAACTCTACGCCATTCGGGGCAAATTGGCCCGTATTCCCACGGATTCGCCCGGGGTCCTTCATTTTTGGAGCTTAGCTGCCCACTCTAGCCCGCTGGTGAACAGGACGAGGCAGTGTAAGCTCTTCGAGACTGAGGAGTATATTCATCCGCTTTCCGAGGCCAAATGTACAAGGCCTATTCTTGAGCCGGAGTTGGTTGATTGGGCGCGGGCTATCAGGCCGAGTGTCCTTGTATTCCGCAAAAGCGGCATTCTGTGGTTGGAGCCGTACTACCCGTTCCGCTTCAGTCGAAACTTCGGCTACGACCAGCACATTCCACATTCTTCTTCACAGTTTGCATTGCCCAACAGGCATAGGGCCGGGCAAGTTTCAAATGACGACGCCCGCATATGGTGGGACTTCTTCCATCGCCGGGAGGATGTTTCTTTCAGGGTGCCAACCCCTGCCCGTTTCCCCCGCGTCACGCCTGAATATATCAAGTGGTGGAATGCGCGGACGGGATTTTATAGGAGCTCTAGACGAGAGTGCTGGGCCGTGGCAGAGCACAGGTTCCTGGATTCCCAGCCAGAGCCGGTTCTTGACATTGAATCTTCTTATTTGAAGAAGTTGAAGTCCTGGACCAATACAGAAGTGAAGGCCTATCTGGAGGCCTGCAAGGTTGTAAAAGGTCGCAAGATGAAAGTTGAACCGAAGCTACCCCCGATCAACAAAGATGATTATGTGAAAACCCTTCGGGGTTTATGTCGGGTAAGCAGCGAGAGGGTGATTCTTCAGCAACTCCCTCTGCCAGTAGAGGAGCCTATCTCGGCTGTGGCCGACTAAGGTCCCGAGGTGGATTGGTTGTACCTCTATCGGACCTTCATCCGCAAGGAAGACAGGTGGGATGCCTTATACGACAACACCCCCTGACTATTTGCGCTTCTTCGCTCACATGGTCTTTCAGTGGGTGGTCCCAGCGAAGCCATCTTGGACCGACCTCTTCATATCTCTTTCAAATATGCTGACAGGTGGGGGCTAGACCACCTGAGCATGTACTATCTCTTGTCTTCTCATGGTCACAAGGACCTGGCACTGCTGGCCGAGCCGAGTGAAAAGATCGGAGATTTATGCTGGCTTATTCGCGAGGCAGCTTCGAGAGACAAAATGCCATCGCTATATTATTGGCCTCTCTTCCCCTTTTATACGGGGCCGGCAAGTATGTTCCGTTTCTTCATTTAGGCCCTTCGGCCAGCTTCTTTCTTTCATTTTGGTGCATCATTCCCACCTGTGTGCATGTGCAGTCCGATCGACTTCGGAGGAGACCCGGCACTTTAGGGAGTTGATAATAAAGGCCCAGAAGCCAGCATATTTTGAAGTTCCTGAGCCCGCCCCGACTACGACGCCACTGCCTCCTGGCGATTCGAGAAAGCAGACTCGATCTTAGTTGAGAGAGGCCGTTGGGAAGGCGAAGGCGGCGGTGACCCGAGTGACACGGGCGTGCCGAAAGAAGGCCGCAGAAAGAGAATCAGCAACCGTTCTTCCTTCGGTTGTATCCTTCGAAGAGTTTGAAGCTTCTCGCACACAGAGGCCAAAAGTTAAAGGTAAGCTCTTCTTCTCTTTAAAGTTCATTAGCTTGCTTTGACTGCCCTGGCTAGCCCATGCTGACGGTTGCCGACACAGTTGCCGCGGTCGTCGGGTTGAAGGCGATGGTAGATATTGCGGCTAGGGAAGGGGCAGAGGAAATCCCCACTACTCCCGTATAGAGAGATCTGCCTTCTCCAACACCGAGGCAGGAGATGGAAGGTAATTCATAGTTTAATTGCGATGCCACAGCGAATCTTCATGTCTTCAGCCGGCTTGACCGTTTCTCGCCGTAATTTTCAGTTGATATACAACCGTCATTGCTTCTGGGCTCGGAGAGTGCAGAGGAAGCGACTATCCAGGGGCAGGGTGAACCTGTCCTCGAGATCCTACCCGCCGTTGCTTCTGGTGTGGAGAGCACGGGGGAAGTTCCTGCTGCGGATGATGTTTCCGCCGGCGAAGCTCCTATTCCGACGGTGGAACGTCCCGAAAGAGCAGAGGGGTCCTCTTCCTCTGAGCAGGTAGATTACGGTGGCGGCTCCAGTGATGAGAAGTTCCCACCTGTTGATACAGAGATTGAGGATGTCAGGGCATCCTCGGCCTATGAAAGCGACCACCTGACTTTTAGCCCGCCCCGGTTATCATGGAGTGGTCTTGGACCGTCAAGCTCGCTTATAAGCGGAGAGGCTGGCGCTGGAGAAGTTGCTTTTAGAGATTTAAGCTTAGTACTGATGGGAATCGACGCCGAGCATGTACATTTTCTTTTACATTTATATCCTTTTAGTTTGTGTTTATATCCTTGGGAAAGTATGTACGCAAATGTAAGGCTTTATAAGCCAATGAGTCATTCCCATGGATTGTGTGGGTTTTTGTACAATTGTGTAGTAGGACCAGCTAGGGGGCCCTCAGCCCTTTTCCACTGGTCCATGTCACCTTGTGGGGCTGGTCAACCATCCTAGGTGGACATCTAGAAGGGTGGACTAGTCATATGGACACATGGGAGACAAAGGGGTCAACATTCCAATGGTTGGCCACCAACCCCCTCCCTTGGTCAAGGGGGCGCCCCCTTCCACTAGGAATATTTTATTTTTTGTGTGTGTCATTCACACTTAATCCCAGCCCTCTATTTCCCATCCCTAGATCCAAGGGTGTACAATTGATTAGATACCTAGCATATAAAAGGTTGTATTTTCCATTTGTTGGCATTAATGAAGAGAAAATTGTTGCAAAATCAAGAGTGATTCTTGTGCCCCTCCCCTCTCCCCTGGTGTTCATCTCCTCCAACCCAAAATTCTAGAGTTGTTCTATCTTCAATCCCCTCCCCTCTATCTCCGGTGATCATCTGTGCCGCCGCCGCCGCCGTTCGTGCCACCTACGAGCCGCCGTGGAGCCATCTTCAAGGTTCTGTCCTGCTGGATAGAGGTGACTTCCATGAAATTCTGCAGTCCGCCATGACGTCCTCTTGATCTGAAATTTTCAGAGGTTGTTCCTATCTCGTATCCACACCTCCACCTAAATTTTCACATCCAAATTCCTTCATTTAGTAATTTTCCATTTTCGTTCATCTTTCACTCCCAGATCTGTCTTGTCTCTATCTACAGTGACAATAGTTCTGAGTTTCCCATCTTCGACCACCTTTTTGATTTTTTCAAACCCTCCCAATTTTACTGGGAGTTTTGTCCATCAACCCCTCAGTCCATGAATTTTATTAATTTCTGATCATCCTTCTATCCAATTTTCAAAACGTGTTCTTGTTCAACTACAGTGCTGTCTACTAGTTTCCAGATCCGACCACCCTCCAGTCTTAAATTCCTAAAAACTCATAGCCTAGTCCAAAGCTGTCACAAAAAATATTTCCGTCTTCCTTGTTCAATTTCCTACAACTTTCCTGAAGAACAAAACTACTGAATCGGAGGTCTACCTATTAGTCAACGCCAATTCTCAGACAAGTTCCCTATTGATCTGAGAATTTGGGCACTGTACAACAGCAGCTATCAAAATTCTCCAACAAGAAGTACAGAGGTATTTATTTTTCTATAATCTAATAGTATTGAAGCCCTTTGAAGCAGCTTTCTAACGGCGCCAGTTTCGTGTCGATCCGACATCGGGGCTGATCGCAGCGTCCGTTCTCGTCGGAGCACACGCCTGAATACAGAACCGGCAAATCCGTGGCCGGTTATTCTGACCGGTGCCGATCGGAGCCGTCCGACCTCCGGTCGACGTTCCAGCGTGCCGCCAGCCCAGGGAACGCTTCCCCAAGTGTCCCCACCACAGTGGTGCCATCGGGCCCCGCACGGCCCCTCCGGACAGCACGTGGGCCCCACAGTCACAAGTTCGGGTGCTGTCGAAGAGACACGAGAAGCCGCCCGTCAACCCGAATTCGGTCCTCCCGTACCCCATTGTGTCGCCCTTTACCTCCCTGTGTGGAGTGGGCAGTGGTTCATTGCTGTAACAAGTGTGTAATATTAATCCGGGAGTACGGGTTTCAGCCGGGTCCGTCGTCCCCACGCCGAGCGCGTAGAGGTATCGTTTTCGCTCCCTTCTCAGCATTTTGCTTACTTCATATATATTTATTTATGCCGCTGCTAGAGAGCATGTTTTAGGACCTAGCTTGCTATATATTTTTATATCACCGCTGCTGCGAGAGAGAGCGAAGCCGTCCCGTGACCCGATCCGGGCACGAAAGTGCGAATTGACCACCCTAGCTCTTGCCGGTTTCTCAACCGTGCACGTCTGACACTTCTCTCGTTAAGGGGTAGTCACGAGGCTGTCGTGTCCGTGTCTCGTCCCGCATCAATTTGGTATCAGAGCGAGTTTGAGTCTAGGGTGTCTAAAAAAAAAAAACAGTGTCATTTACGTATAGTCATTAGTCATTGTCTAAGTCGTGTTTAGGGTCATCATTGTTTTAAAACAAAAAAAAAGTGTCTTTGGGTCGCATACATCCCTTTACTCGGTATATCAAAAGGTGTTTTCCGAACGTTAGGCTACGCCTATCGGAAAGGCCGCACACTTGTGCGAGTGATCTTCGGATCGGTTAACTCCGCCACGTACCGAGTTTTGGTCGTCATGTCTAGGGTTGTAGTCCATTGTCTAGTTGGTTTTTCTACTAGTGTCGGCATGGCCATCCTCTAGCTTCCCCGTGTCCCATGGATTACCAAACACCCGGATCTTATCCATGGTGGCGATACTATCTGAAATGGAAGGACCACCCGAATCACCCCACTAGGCCCGAAACCTGGGACTTCTACGGGTCCGATGACCCAGGTGACTACCTAGAGTGGGAAGCCATTATGGACGACTACTTCGAGGTGTACAATATGTACGGGCCCATGCAAGTCGATGTTGCCAAAAGGTGACTTTTCGGTGAAGCTGCCGAAACTTGGAGGGACATCAAATATTGGAGGGAGGATAGGAATCTAAGGCCCATCGAGTCATGGTGGGAAATGAAGAGAGCACTTAGGAGGGCCTACTTTCCCCGCCCACCTACCTCCAACCACGGGGGTCATACCACTCACCAACCCCACCAACTCATCCACAATCAAGTGGGCCACACCTCTACCCAATCCCATGCCTTCACCGCCATCCCAACCCACTCAAGTACCTCCAACCGAGTGGAAACCCCGCTTATAGCTGAGCCTAGGACCACACCTAGGCCGAGGGACGAGGAGCGAGTCCACCCCAAGGTCCCTACTCCAACCCGCCCCTTTGAGGAATTCTAGAAAATGATTTCGGGTTTGTTGGAAAGGATAAGAGCTTCTTCACCCTCGAGAGCTCCAATGGCACCACCCTCTACGTCCGAACGTGATTCGGAACCATCTCATTTGGAGCCACCAAAGCCCGAGCCACCCGTATTTCTAACGGGTATCACTATACATCGTCGGGCCGCTTTTTAGTTGGCTCAAGGATGGCTTGGTCCCACCTCCCTTTCCATCCATGGACCCCATCCTACCTATAGTGCCAGTCAACTCATTCCATACCACATTTCGATCTCATCACCATGTTGATATGTTGGACGATCTTGTCATGGGATTAGATTCACAATGGGAGTTGACGCATCTTTTAGCCCGAGGCTTTGACCAACCCGCTAGTCTTAGCTTCACCCATCCGGCCTTCGGGTCCATTACCTGCGAGTGCACCGTGGGTTGTGTCACCACGGAGGTTCTTCTACTTCTCCCGCTACCGGACGAGCCCGAATTCATACCCTTTTGTCCGAGGGAGGAATCATACTTCTTACCTACGATCCCCGTCCCACCCCTCACAATTCAAGAAGGTGACTATCCTCACCTTCAAAACTTCTACACGTGGGACCGTGACTTGTGGGAACCCACCACAAGGGGTCATACCTTCTTTGATCCCTTTGACCCATTCCCTAGTGGATCCTTAGACCCTTCATATTCACTTCACTTCTTCGAGGGAGTCCGCTACCACACCCCTTCCCCACGGGTCGGGTCGTCTATGCCTACCAAGCCCGTACCCTTACAAGATACACCATCATTCAGGGGAGATACTCTTGGCCCTCCCACATCCACATCCCATATGCATGCATGGCCCACCTTAGGAGGTCTAGGATTTCCGCATGATGTCGACCACCGATTACGTCAGATGCATGCATGGCACACATTCGGGTGTCCTGGTCCACCGTCACCCATATACGGGTCGGACTAACATTAGGTGTGTCTAGGGTCAAAGATGAGTCGGTGTGCTTTTTCTTTGTGTGGTATGTCTGTCTGCATGTGTCTTGTGCAAGCTCGTTGTCATTCTCTTATGAGTAAGAGGCGATTGGACTCACTCGATGAGTATGGGATCGGTTCCACATCTATACCCGGATCAGTCACCTACAGGGACTCAGCGGTGATTCCTAGTAAGTCTTCGAGCTGCTTCCTTCCCTTTTGAGAGTGCCCCACCCGGAGTGTCCACCTTTAGCCCATAACAGTTCACGCATATCGAGTATATATGGGATGATCATGTGACGATCACTTGGAGTGGAGCGTACCCGCGTTACTTGGCAAAGTGACGGATCCGCCGGAGTACTCGAGCATCCATACCCCTACTCGACGGGGTCGAGTTCCTCCCACCTGGGGAGAGTTGATGGGAATCGACGCCGAGCATGTACATTTTCTTTTACATTTATGTCCTTTTAGTTTGTGTTTATATCCTTGGGAAAGTATGTACGCAAATGTAAGGCTTTATAAGCCAATGAGTCATTCCCATGGATTGTGTGGGTTTTTGTGCAATTGTGTAGTAGGTCCAGCTAGGGGGCCCTCAGCCCTTTCCCATTAGTCCATGTCACCTTGTGGGGCTGGTCAACCATCCTAGGTGGACATCTAGAGGGGTGGACTAGTCATATGGACACATGGGAGACAAAGGGGTCAACATTCCAATGGTTGGCTACCAACCCCCTCCCTTGGTCAAGGGGGCGCCCCCTTCCACTAGGAATATTTTATTTTTTTTGTGTGTCATTCACACTTAATCCCAGCCCTCTATTTCCCATCCCTAGATCCAAGGGTGTACAATTGATTAGATACCTAGCATATAAAAGGTTGTATTTTTCATTTGTTGGCATTAATGAAGAGAAAATTGTTGGAAAATCAAGAGTGATTCTTGTGCCCCTCCCCTCTCCCCTGGTGTTCATCTCCTCCAACCCAAAATTCTAGAGTTGTTCTATCTTCAATCCCCTCCCCTCTATCTCCGGTGATCATCTGTGCCGCCGCCGCCGCCGCCGTTCGCGCCGCCTACGAGCCGCCGCGGAGCCATCTTCAAGGTTCTGTCCTGCTGGATAGAGGTGACTTCCACGAAATTCTGAAGTCATCCACGACGTCCTATTGATCTGAAATTTTTAGAGGTTGTTCCTATCTCGTGTCCACACCTCCACCTAAATTTTCATGTCCAAATTCCTTCATTTAGTAATTTTCCATTTTCGTTCATCTTTCACTCCCAGATCTATCTTGTCTCTATCTATAGTGACAGCAGTTCTGAGTTTCCCATCTCCGACCACCTTTTGATTTTTTCAAACCCTCCCAATTTTACTGGGAGTTCTTTCCATCAACCCCTCACTCCATGAATTTTATTAATTTCTGATCAGCCGTCTATCCAATTTTCACAAATCGTGTTCTTCTTCATCTATAGTGCTGTGTACCAGTTTCCACATCCGACCACCCTCCAGTGTTAAATTCCTAACAAATCATAGCCTCCTCCAAATCTATCACCAAAACTATTTCCATCTTCTTTGTTCAATTTCCTACAACTTTTCTGCAGAACAAAACTACTGAATCGGAGGTCTACCTATCAGTCAACGCCAGTTCTCAGACAAGTTCCCTGTTAATCTAAGAATTCGGGCACTGTACAACAGCTGCTATCAAAATTCGCCAACAAGAAGTATAGAGCTGTTTATTTTTCTATAATCTTATAGGATTGAAGACCTTCGAAGCAGCTTTCTAACGACGCTAGTTTTGTGTCGATCCGACATCCGGGCTGATCGCAGCGTCCGTTCTCGCCGGAGCGCACGCCTGAAAATAGAACCAGCAGATCCGTGGCCGGTTATTCCGACCGGTGCCGATCGGAGCCGTCCGGCCTCCGGTCGACGTTCCAGCGTGCCGCCAGGCCAGGGAATGATTCCCCAAGTGTCCCCACCACAGTGGTGCCACCTGGCCCCACACGGCCCTCCGGACAGCACGTGGGCCCCACAGTCACAAGTTCGGGTGCTGCCGAAGAGACGCGAGAAGCCGCCCGTCAACCCGAATTCGGTCCTCCCGGACCCCATTGTGTCGCCCTTTACCTCCCTGCGTGGAGTGGGCAGTGGTTCATTCCTGTAACAAGTGTGTAATATTATTCCGGGAGTACGGGTTTCGGCCGGGTCCGTCGTCCCCACGCCGAGCGCGTGGAGGTATCATTTTCGCTCCCTTCTCGGCATTTTGCTTACTTCATATATATTTGTTTATGCCGCTGCTAGAGAGCATGTTTTAGGACCTAGCTTGCTATATATTTTCATATCACCGCTACTGCGAGAGAGAGCGAAGCCGTCCCGTGACCCGATCCGGGCACGAAAGTGCGAATTGACCACCCTAGCTCTTGCCGGTTTCTTAACCGTGCACGTCCGACGCTTCCCTCGTTAAGGGGCAGTCACGAGCCTGTCGTGTCCGTGTCTCGTCCCGCATCAAGTACCGGCCGAGGTAAGGACTCATCCATGGTCGGTGTATGCCGCCCTTCCTCCCTTTTCCTTTCAGCCTCTTGATGTATATATTTCTTGTGCAGACTGAGGTGGTACTGCCAACCATGGCGGTGCAGATACCACTCCCGGCTCTAGGCGCGGGCCATGCAACTCTCCCATCCGTCCTGCGGCCTATAGCGCTGTGATACCCTAAGGACTATGCAGCGGCAATGACTCCAGCTGGAGCCGGAGCACTGGTGAGGGTTGATAGTTTGGCAACAGTTGCGGACTTTCAGCCTTTATAAGTCACAAAAGAGTCAGCTCCGGAGAAGGGTGGCCCCTCCGAAATAGAAGCCGGAGAGATCGTCGAAGAACAGACGTCCCTGGCTCTTGATATTCCTGTTGCACCTCCATCCCAGGGGGCAGGCAAGGAAATTGTTGTCATTGAGGCTCCAGCCACCGTATCGGCCAGCTTGGTTGTTCCCCATAGCAGTAAACTACAGCTCATGCCATCGTCATCTTCTGGGACGTGCGACGATATCTGGGCCACCGTGGATAGCAGAGTGGAATTTGAACTACCCGAGACATCGCCGCTCGGTCTCCATCCTCGAGTGACCTTGTGTGGCAGTTTCTAGGGACCCTCCAGCAGACCGTAACGGCCAGTAGAGATCTAACTTATGTTCAGTTGAGGGGCTTGATAGAGCATCTATCCCGCTCGCTGTTGGCCTTTTGTTGCCCCATGGATGACTGGACTCCACGGGTGATCTTGCTCCTGAAGTATGTAAACCGGAGGGAATTTCTAGGCCGGGAGGCCGCTGACCAGTTGGCGGCCGTAACACTGGAGCGGGCTGAATGCCGGACAGCTCTCATTTCCCTGAAAGGGACTGCGGCGAGGATGAGAGATGACGCCAACGCCTCTTTGCAGCGACGAAGCTTTCTCACGGCCCGCATAGTGGATTTACATGCCGAACTCTCAAGGGCAGAGGCTGAGCTTCAGGAGGTAACACACCTAGAGATCCAGAGGGTGGAGGAGGCAGAGATGGCCGAGGGATAGGCTGCTTCCCTCGAAGAGAGACTATCCCAGCTGGAGGCCACTGAGTTCAAGCTGTAAGAACTGACCCGTCATCCTTCCCTGGGTATTCCGGCGTTGGAGGACATCTTCCGATGCCCTCTACCGTAGTCCTTTTCTATTTGCCCCCTTTTTGATGAACTTCATGTATTCCGGGGAATGCCCCGCGTAACATGTATCTTTTTATTTCAAAGGAATGAAAAGTCTCCGTCTCGCTGTTTGCAAGAAGACTCCATCATGTCGTTATTCTTTTCTTTTCCATTTCCATTCGCCGGTCAATTCTAGTTCGAGTGTGTGAGTCACTAGGGCAGGAGAGCGCTCACGCCTTCAGCAAAGGGGTGAGGTGTTCGCTCCACCGCGTCGTGACTATTCTCTGGACTAATCAATGACCTATGCAAGTCGAGAGTCCGGAGGACCCCGAAAGGGTATATGGGCGACGAAGACTGCAACAGATATCGAACGACCTTATTAATGGTGACAAAGGTTGAAAAGGGGTAGACGGTCTTGCCGATGATGACAAGGGTCGAAAAAGGGTAGACGGTCTTGCCGATGGTGACAAGAACTGGATAGGGTAGGGACCAATCTTGCCGATGGTGACAAGGGTCGAAAAAGGGCAGACGGTCTTGTCGATGGTGACAAACACTGGATAGGGGTAGCGACCGATCTTGCCGATGGTGACAAGGGTCGAAAAAGGGTAGACGGTCTTGCTGATGGTGACAAGAACCGGATAGGGGTAGCGACCGATCTTGCCGATGGTGACAAGGGTCGAAAAAGGGTAGACGGTCTTGCCGATGGTGACAAGAACCGGATAGGGTAGCGACCAATCTTGTCGATGGTGACAAGGGTCGAAAAAGGGCAGACGGTCTTGCCGATGGTGACGAAAACCGGATAGGGGTAGCGACCGATCTTGCCGATGGTGACAAGGGTCGAAAAAGGGTAGACGGTCTTGCCGATGGTGACAAGAACCGGATAGGGGTTGCCACCGATCTTGCCGATGGTGACAAGGGTCGAAAAAGGGTAGACGGTCTTACCGATGGTGACAAGAACCGGATAGGGGTAGCGACCGATCTTGCCGATGGTGACAAGGGTCGAAAGGGTAGACGGTCTTACCGATGGTGACAAGAACCGGAAAGGGGTAGCGACCGATCTTGCCGATGGTGACAAGGGTCGAAAAAGGGGTATACGGTCTTGCCGATGGTGACAAGAACCGGCTATGGTAGCGACCGATCCTATCGATGATGACAAGGGTCGAAAAGGGTAGACAATAGATGCATATCGGTGGGATATCGGATGAAGGCTCCGCCTCGACCCTGTGAAGGGTCTTCAGGACGGAGAATGGATCATCACTATTCATCATTCATTTACTCTTTTTTTTATTCACATTACTGACCTAAGCGCCCTTTCAGGTTTTCGCCGAAGCCAGCCCCCTCTTGCTTTTGCCCACGCGCCCTCTCGGGTTTTCACGTGGCGGGGTACCCGATTTTGCCTGTAGCGCCCTTTCAGGTTTTCGCCACAGCTGGGTTATAGCCTTTTTTTTGCACTTATCCTAATATAGGAGCAAGTCTGGTGGAGTATCTCTATTTTTAACCCCATTTTTCATTTCTTTCTCTTTTTTTGATTTCGAATTCGTAGTACAGAAGAACTGGACCGCTAGGATGCTTACCGTCCTTGTCGATGATGACAAGGATTGATCCTAGGTTTATTTCGTCGATACTGGTTAAATGTCGAAGCAAAGGACATGGTTTATTAACAAGGATGTAGGATCCGAGTTAAGAGTAGAGGTCGACTGATCTCGCCGAAGATAATGAGGGTCGAACACGGGTTTATTAATCAGCATAGGTTATATGCCGAAACAAAGGTAGGTTTACTAACAGGGACGGAATGTCCAAGTTAAGGGGTAGAGATCGACCGATCTCACCGATGATGACTAGGGTCGAACACAGGTTTATTCATCAGCATAGGTTATATGCCGAAGCAAAGGTAGGGTTATTAACAGGGATGGAAGGTCCAAGTTAAGGGGTAGAGATCGACCGATCTCACCGATGATGACGAGGGTCGAACACAGGTTTATTCATCAGCATAGGTTATATGCCGAAGTAAAGGTAGGATTACTAACAGGGACGGAAGGTCCAAGTTAAGGGTAGAGATCGACCGATCTCGCCTATGATGACGAGGGTCAAACATGGGTTTATTCCAAGGATTTTCGGGGCTTTTGATGATTGTCCCTTGTGGAGTTTCATTGGGTGGAGAATAGAAGAGGAATTTTAAAATTACCACTTTACTAACCTAAGCGCCCTTTCGGGTTTTCACCAAAGCCTACCCCCTCTTGCTTTTGCCCACGCGCCCTCTCGGGTTTTCACGTGGCGGGGTACCCGATTTTGCCTGTAGCGCCCTTTCGGGTTTTCGCCACAGCTGGGTTATAGCCATTTTTTGCACTCGTCCTAATATAGGAGCAAGTCTGGCGGGGTATCTCTATTTTTAACCCCATTTTTATTTTCTTTTCTTCTTTATTTCTATGAAGGGTGGCAGGTCGAAGCTTGATATCCGACCCGTGGTTGACAGTAGATGGCTGTTGACCGGAGCACCGGGCCTTGTGCCGAACAGAGCGGTATATTCGTTAGCAAGGGTTGAATGCTAACGCAAAGGAATGATCTTTCGCCGATTCAGACGTAAGGCCCGCAACGGCCATATGGTGTATTCTTTTGAGAGCTCGGCCATGGCGGAGTGCCACTAGACCAAGGAAAGGTAGCTCGATCAGGGCGGAATGCCACTAGACCAAGATAAGGGTAGCTCGATCGGGGCGGAATGCCACCGGACCAAGGAGAGGTAGCTTGATCAGGGCGGAGTGCCACTAGACCAAGATAAGGGTAGCTCGATCGGGGCGGAGTGCCACTAGACCAAGATAAGGGTAGCTCGATCGGGGTGGAATGCCACTAGACCAAGATAAGGGTAGCTTGGCTAGGGTGGAATGCCACTGGACCAAGGTAAGGGTAGCTTGGCTAGGGCAGAATGCCACTAGACCAAGATAAGGGTAGTTCGATCAGGGCGGAATGCCACTAGACCAAGATAAGGGTAACTCGATCGGTGCGGAGTGCCACTGGACCAAGATAAGGGTAGCTTGATCAGGGCGGCGTGCCATTAGACCAAGGAGAGGTAGCTCGATCAGGGCGGAGTGCCACTAGACCAAGATAAGGGTAGCTCGGCTAGGGCGGAGTGCCACTAGACCAAGGTAAGGGTAGCTTGATCAGGGCGGAGTGCCACTGGACTAAGATAAGGGTAGCTCGGCTAGGGCGAAATGCCACTAGACCAAGGCAAGGGTAGCTCGATCAGGGCGGAGTGCCACTGGACCAAGATAAGGGTAGCTCGGCTAGGGCGGAATGCCACTAAACCAAGATAAGGGTAGCTTGATCAGGGCGGAGTGCCATTGGACCAAGGAGAGGTAGCTCGATCAGGGCGAAGTGCCACTGGACCAAGGTATGGGTAGCTTGATCAGGGCAGAATGTCACTGGATCAAGGAAAGGTAGCTCGGCTAGGGCGGAATGCCACTAGACCAAGATAAGGGTAGCTCGATCAGGGCGGAATGCCACTAGACCAAGATAAGGGTATTCCGACCGATCACTCGGGAAATGTCGGTTGCGCCGCATGATACAGCTTTATATGCTTTCCGTTGAGGGAAGAGAACTGGATGACTCCTTTGTGGTCTACCAGGACGTAGACACCCCCTTCATATACTCGGCGGACGATATATGGTCCGACCCAGTTTTTCGACCAACTTCCCTTTGGGGTTGGAGGCCATCACTTCTCTTCTTTTGACCATCACCAGGTCTCCTTTCTTGAATTCTCGACCCTTGACCAGCTTGTCAAAAGCACGGGCCATGCGAGCTTGGTAGAGTTGGATGTTTTGCTGTGCCCGGAGGCATTTTCCTTCGAGCTCAGCGAGCTCTTCTAATCTTCTTTCTGCATTGGTTTGATCACCACTGGCCAGTCCATGTTGGATGGCGACTCGCAGCGAAGGAACTTCCAGTTCAATCGGTACCACAGCCTCTGACCCATAGACGAGGGAGAAAGGTGAACAGCCGGTTGGGGTTTTGTAGATAGTACGATAGGCCCAGAGCGCTTCATACATCCTTTCTTCCCAATATTTTTTTATTAGACTTGACAGTCTTCGCCAGCAATGTGCATAGTGTCTTGTTGAAGGCTTCTGCAAGTCCATTGGCTTGAGGGTTGTAGGGGGACGATGTCCTCCAGTCAATCTTGTATTTGTCGGCCAGTCGATAAACCTTCTGGTTCTTAAAATGGCTGCCATTATCAGAGATGATTTGGCTGGGGATCTCGAACCGGAATATTATGTTCTGCCTGAAGAATCTTGCAACTAGTTCCCCCGTTACATCTCTTAGTGCTACCGCCTCTGCCCATCTGGAGAAGTAATCTGTAGCTGCTAAGATATATGTGCACCGTGACGAAGATGCTGGTAGCGGTCCTACCACGTCCGTGCCCCACTGAGCAAACGGCCAGCTTGGAAGGGTCGGATGTAATGGCATTGGAGGTCTCCTTGCCACGTTAGCGTGTTCTTGACACTTCTGACAAGCTTTGGCAAACTTGCAGCAATCATCAAATATAGTGGGCCAATAGTAGCCCAATTTCTTTATCTCAATTTTCATCTTTGGGCCAGCCTGGTGTGCTCCAGCTGATCCCGCATGGACCTCTTGCATCACCTGTCCCGCCTCTGTTGAAGACAAGCAACAAAGTAGGACTTTCCTTCGGGCATCTGCCATTATTCGGAACAGGGTTCCGCTTCTCATCTCGTAAGAGTCCTCGACCCTCAGGAGCTTCATTCTTTGTTCTTTTTCTTTTGGAAGCTGCTGGTGTTGGAACCACCGCAGGAGATGTTCTCGCCAATCGGGCTGTTGAACCCTTTCGACGACTGACACCTCGATTTCTTGTTCGTCGGCTAAGACTTCTGTTACACTGGGGACTTGCCGACAGTTGATCACCGTTATATTCAGGCTTGTGTCTGGCGGGACCGCCAATGAACTGGCCAGCTTAGCAAGGGCGTCTGCCTGAGCATTTCGGCCTCGGTTGATGTGCTTAATGCTGATGAAGTAGAATCTTGACATTAGGCGGGTTGCCAGCTGGTGATAGGGGAGAAGCTCTTGCTTTCGCACATCGAACTCTCCTTCCAGTTGTTTTATAACTAGCAGGGAGTCCCCGAATACTTCCAGCATCTGAATTCCCATGGATAGAGCAATTTGCAACCCGATTATCAGGGCTTCATATTCCACTTCATTATTTGCGCAATGTTTGTTTATGGAGCAGGATGTGTGCACCACTTCTCCTTCTGGGGATTTCAGGACTATGCCTGCTCCTGCCCTGACTCTGGCCGATCCAGTGGCAGAGGTGTCAATTCTGGAAGCGCCATCAAAATATAGCTGCCATAAGGAGGGCCGCACCTGAACGACTTCCAAGGTTTCATCTTCAGGAAGCTCTGGTTCCAACGGGCAGTCCCCGGGTACTGGGTGCTCCGCGAAGAAGCCTGCAATAGCTTGACCCTTGACGGCCTTGCGCAGTACATAGGAGATGTCAAACTCCATAAGGATTACCGCCCATTTGCCGAGGCGACCTTTGAGTGCCGGCTGGGACATAATATATTTCAGGGGATCCTCTTTGGACACCAAGCTGATTTCATGTGACAACATGTAGTGTTGAAGCTTCTTAACTGCGAAGACCAGTGCCAAACAGACCTTCTCAATGTAAGTATATTTTTCTTCGGTCCTGACTAATCTCCGACTGAGGTAATAGAGAGCTTGCTCTTTCCCTTCTTCATTATTCTGGGCCAGCATTGCCCCCAGGGAGTTGTGTGTAGCCGCTATATATAGTATCAGTGGCCGTCATTTCACCGGCGCGCCTAGCACTAGAGGAGTCTTCAAATAGTCTTTTAGCTTGTCAAGAGCTGTTTGGCAATCTTCATCCCAATAAAATGGGACATCTTTCATCATCAACTTGTGGAAAGGCTGGCATCGCCCTGACAAATTGGAGATGAACCGCCGGATATAAGCCAGGCGGCCCTGTAGTGATCTCAGCTCGGAGATATTCCTTGGTGGAGGTAGCTCCTGAATTGCTTTGATTTTTGTGGGGTCTATCTCGATTCCCTGATATCGGACAATGAAGCCCAAGAATTTTCCGCTCGACACTCCGAACGCACATTTCATGGGATTCATCTTCAGCTCATGCTGCCTCAGCCTCTGAAAGACGATCCGGAGGTCTTGCAGATGATCTTCTTTTCTTCTGGTTTTGACCACCAGGTCATCTATGTAGCACTTGACCTTGTGGTAGAGCAACTCATCGAAGATTTTGGTCATTGCGCGCTGATAGGTTGCGCCAGCATTCTTTAGTCCGAACGGCATCCTCTTGTAATGATAAATGCCTTTAGGGGTTCGGAAAGCAGTATGGACCCGGTCATGCTCCGCGATCCAAATCTGATTGTAACCGGACGACCCGTCCATGAATGACAGGGCCTCATGGCCGGTTGTAGCATCTATCATGACTTTTGTTATCGGCACTGGGAAGTCATCTTTGGGGCAGGCTTTGTTTAGATCTCGGAAGTCGACACATATCCAGATTTGTCCATTCTTCTTTTTCACGGGGACGATATTCGCCAGCCATGTGGTGTACTGGTTTTCTTCAACAAATCCTACGTCAATGAGCTTGTCGACTTCAGTACAAATTTGAGTGATGAGTTCTGGCCTCATGCGCCGCGGTGGTTGCTTCACCGGTTCGGCCTCAGGGCTGATTGCCAGCTCATGTTGTGAGACAGTGGGGCTTAGACCCGGCATTTCTTTGTAAGTCCAGGCGAAGAAATCCCGGTACTCTAGTAGCAGCTGGGTATATAGCTCCCGTTCTTATGGGGATAGTTGGGCACTGAGGAAGGTAGGCCTAGGGTCCTCCTCATTTCCCAAGTTGACTTCTATCAGTTCATCGACTATGGCTTGGCCTCCGTCTTCTATCTCCGGAGGTGTCGGTTGGAGGTCAACAAAGTCTGGAATACCATCTTGAGGGTCGAGTACTTCGACTTCCTCGTCAGACACCACCAGAGCTTCTTGAGGATTCTCTATTTCTCGTACTAGCGGTTGCGCGGATTGCTCCATTAGCAAATCCACTGCCGTTGTAGCTCCTAAGGGTGAAAGAGTGGCTTCAGTCCTTGTGGATGAGATTGCAGCCGTGACAGGCTGGTAGTTGTTTATTGCCGAGCTCGGACAGCATCTCGGTTTTGTAGCAGAAGTTGAGGAGGTCTCGCCTTCTGGGGCAGTTGTATCTTCCGTAGAAGTGGCTTTTTCTTTCTTGGCAGCGTGTTCCTCTTGATCAGAGTCGACCGAGGCTTCCCCGATTGGCAGAAGGGGTGCTTAAGTTATCATCAATAGGACTCTACTGGAGGGAGAAATTCCTGCCTCCTCAATATCTTTGGCTTCACTGCTGCTAGCCGTGTCAAATTTGGCTTGAAGGGCTGCTTCTTCAGGGTAGACCTGCTCCCAGCATCGGCAGGGGACCGAGGTCTCTATTTCTTGATTTCCATGTTGAGTCATTTCAACATGTTCGGCTTCCACCGGGTATTCATCGAACGTTGCCCCCAGTGGGCTATCTTCAGCAGGATAGAAGACGAAGATGGTGTCCACCTCGTATCGCCCACTGTAATAATATTCTTCCAGGGTGAAGCCCCACCCTGGATGTTGAGAGACACATCTCATCTCCTTATCCAGATTTACGGGATACCACATTTTCTGGAAAGCTTCCTTGCGCTTCTGAGACTGATCGGGGGGGATGTGTTGCTTCTGAAACATCATGGCCATCCGATCAGTTGTGAATGCCAAACCCTTGACGGGAACCGACGGGTTGTCTATATCTTTGGGAAGGCTGCAGTCTGTATCTTCCCGAGTAGGATGCTCCTCAGCTGTATAGAACAAGCTGTTGGGTCCATCTTCCTGTGTCACCTCCCATGTCTTGAAGGGCTCGACAGTGGGGTCATCGAGGCCGAGGACTGGCTTGATGAGGCCGGTCGGGACTCCAATGTAATTATGCTGTCGATTGACCTGCACTTCATTAGCTTCGGGGTAGAATGCTGGGGGTGTTACCCTGCTGACATCCCCTGAAGCTGTGATGTGGGAGACCACCTTTGGCTTGACATATCCGCGTGGCGGTGGTGGGTACCAACTGTCGCCGGATCTATTCTTAGATGCCCCCACAGGGGTCTTAGCTTCAGAAATCTTCCGGGGAGGCCCCGTATATAAGTTGGCGTCCGCCAAGTGACATTCAAACACCTCGAATGGGTGGAGGTCAGCAAATATCCTCTCCTCCTTCCCCTGGAGACTGTATTTGATGCATTGGTGGAGCGTGGAGGGCACCACCATATTTTCATGCAGCCATGGGCGTCCGAGTATTGCCTTGTAAGAGGTGCGGGAGTCAATGACATGAAACTGCACCGTTGTAGTGAAATCTGCCAGGGTCAGTGTGAACTCCCTCACTCCCATTGACACTTCACATTTTTGATTGAAGCCGGCGATACGCATATCCCCGACTTTCTCGAGATGCACGTTAAAGTGGTGCCTCTTATATATTCTATATGGCAGGATGTTGATCGCTGCACCGGGATCAACCAGAATTCTGTTCAGCTCCCTTCCATTCAGGTGCCCCTTCATATACAGCGGCCTATTATGGCTGATGGTAGGCAGTAGCATGTCTTCTGGAGTGAAGGTCATACTGGGTTCCGGTACAGCTTCAGCTATGCAAGTCTCGAAATGAGCAGGCGTTTGCAGAGCAGTAATAATCGCCTGTCGAGTCTCTTCACTCAAAGAAAGGATCTCCCAGATTGTAAATCGAGCAGGGAGCTTCTTGAGTAGCTTCATTATTTGGCTCCCGGCTCGGACATTGGAGAGCTTCATCTCTTCGGCCCATCAGGGCTTGGGGAGGTTTTGATTTGCGGGCCCTGACGGACCTGCTTCATCTTCCTCAGATTCGACGCCTTTCTGGCTGGTGCCAACTTCTGGGTCTTTTTTGTTAGTTACTGTAGGGCAAGCTCCATCTGTATTTGGCTCTTCAGCAGATTGTGCGAGCTGCGGGTGAACGGTCTCGGGCGTAGGGTTAGCCTCCTGGCAAGGCTGTTTGCCCTTGGACATCTTCATAAATTTAAGAAATGAAGGGACCCCCTTGCCCCCACTCTTGTTGTATAGGCCTGACGGAGGAGGGATTTGGACTCCCTTGACCTCCGACGGAGGTGTCCTGTAGGGTTGCTCCCCTCTGAACATGATATTGTGGTTGGGTGGCGGCTGGCGCCCCCATTTTCGGCCTGACCGGGTGGCATGTGCAGCAGTTGCGGCCTCGGTCTTGCCTCCCCCGGCATGGGGTGTGAAGCAAATTTCCTCCTCTTCCTCCTCTCCGGGTAGGTTGAAGAGCACTGATAGGGTATTACAGGAGACAACCTGTGTTTTATTGGCCCCGGCGGCCTTTCTTCTCTTCTTCTGCTTCTTCTTCTTTTTTGCTTCTGCGGGCGGGTGCCCCCAGAATAAACTACCCTCTCTGTCGGGTGCCTCTTCAGCTTCCTCCTTTTGTTCAAGTGAGAGCTGCTCTAATTCTTGCCACGGGACGTGGTCCCGCACTAGTAGAGGTTTCAATTCGGGCTGCACATATTTATCTAGCCCTTCAATGAGGTTTTGCAGTCGAAGGATTCCAGGATTGGTTTCCTTAATCACTGGCAGCGGAGTTTGTCTCCTCCGATTATGTGTATGTATCCTGATAGCTGTAGGTGGAGTGACCCATATGGGTGCTACCACTGACGGAGGAGGACGGGGTGTAACATCACGGATATGTGCCCCCTCTTTCGGGCGGGGTGCCCTCTTCTTCTTGTGTTTCACAGGGATTTGCTGCCACCCCTGCTGTTCTTTCGCTGGCTCCAAGAAATGAGCTTCGTAGGTGCTCCGCGTGCTTGCTTCAGAGATCTCCTCGGGCAATGCCTGGTAGAGGGGGATCATGTTGACCGCTGCCCTCCTCCGAGGGGCTTCATGTGGCTAAGGAGGGTCCACTTTGTACTCTCCCAGCTCAATTTCATTCTTCTTCACCATCCCTTCGATGATGTCTTTGAAAACATAGCAGTCTTCGATTAGATGTCCCAACATCTGGTGGTAGGGACAGAATCTTGGACTGTCTTTTCTTTTTAGGTCCTCCGGCCTCCTTGGCTCAGGCAGGGTGACCATGCTGTATTCTGTTACCCAGTCGAACAGAACTCGGGTCTTGTCTTTTGGAAAGGAATAGGCCTTCTTCATTTTGTCCCTCAGCGAAGGACCTTCTTTGCCGTCTGGGGCTTCTGCAGGCTGTGGGGTGACTCCCTTCTTGCCTTCACTTTTCTGTTGTTCGAACGCCTTTATATCAAGAGCGTTCGCTTCTTTAGGCGACGAGCGCCGGTCCACTGCCTTGCCCTTCTGGGTCATGCTGGCAGCAGATGTAGGGGTAGGTCTGGCCAAGAAAGCTTCCACTTCGGCCACGACATTATTCAGCCGGTCGAACGACCGTATTTCCATTCCGATCATCTTTTCCAAAACCTCCCTTCTGAGATTTTGTTTGCAGATTTGCCCAATGTCCTCCTGATGCGGGGGCCGCTTGCACCTCATTCCGAGGTTCCTCCACCTCTTGATATAATCGAGGGCTGTCTCATCGGCCCTCTGCCTTGTTGAATAGAGTTCGGCCACTGTGACCTCCCTCTCTGTGACATGGAATCTTTCCCTGAACTTCTTCTGCATATCTGGCCAGTCGTTGATCGACCCGGCCGAGAGGCTAGAATACCATTCAAATGCGAGCTCTGTCACCGAGGACCCGAAGAACTTCAACAAATATGACTCGTCGGTGGCCAGATCACCCATGACGGTCATGTAATATGCAATGTGCTCCTTCGGGGACCCCTTCTCGTTGAATTTGTCGAACTTAGGTGGCTTGTTGACCCTCGGGGGAAGTCGTTTAGCCGCATGGTGTTGCGGGTAGGGCACCTGATAGGCATCAAATGTGATATAGTCGCCTTCACTTTTCTCTGCAAGCTTCAGCTCGATCATCCTCTCCACCATCATCCGGTTCATGACCGTGGGGTCAACTGGCTCCGGATAGAAGTGGGCCAGCTGTAGGTAGGGGGTGACCAGGGTGGTCGCCTATGAAGGACGTAGCAGCGGAGGTGTCTGGTGCGCTTGAGGGAGCACCGGAGGTAGCAGCGACTGGAGCTGTGATGGCCGCTGTTGCATCGTCGCCATGCTTGGCTCTGACGACTGGGGCAGTGTGTAGAGTGGTGGAGGGCCGTCACGACGGACTGCTCCCCGAGATGATTCACCCTGGACTTCGGGTGGCTTGGAAGCTAAGGATTATTCAGTTTTCTCCATCAGCTGCTTCTTCAGCAAGTCTATCTCTTGCCGATATTGTTGAAGTAATATCAAGACCGATGGGTCTATAGTGGCTGTAGTGGGGATAACTTCTGCTGTATCCCCGGACGTACCCTCGGGCAGGATGTCGAGGGGGACGTCGTCTTCTTCCTCTGTCGTCACTACATTAGCTGTCAGGACGGGGGCCTTGTCATCCCACTGGTGGTAGACCTGGGGCTGTTTTCCTTTAGTCATCATCAGGAGCTCCCTTGCTGCCTCTATTCTGCGAGTACTCGGCCCCGGCCGTGCGGCCAGCTGAGCCAATTCTCGGGGGTCTTCGGGAAGCTCCCCATATCGGTTGGATATACCAGCCATATTGCAGGTGAAGACCTGCATCCTTCTCCTCTGTCGATGGACCCTCCTTCTAGTTTTCTGCGGGAAGGTCAGCCTCTCGAACACAGAAACTCTTCTTCTTTCTTCCCGCTCGGGGACAGCTTCATCGGCTTCGATCTTGAAGCCGTTATCATATCCATTGTCGTCGACTGACGACACCATCATTCTTTCTCCCATACCCTCTTCATCTGCCATTGATGGGCAATAATCTTCGTCAGTGGTGACTGTCTGCATCAGTCGCTGTTGCCCAAATGAGGGGTTGCCTAACCCTCGAAAATAGTTTCTGACCAAACAGGTCATCTCTTCTTGACCCCGTTCTCGATGTAATACGGGGGATAGTTGTCGACCTCCCGCAGGAGGGATATAGGCTAGCCGAGCTCTGTCGGCAGGTTGTTGGAATCTTCGTCCCGCAGCTGGGACGTTGGCTTGACGGGCAACAGCCCGGAAACTTTTACGGCGCGGAGGGTCCGCGACCACTTCTTCTTCCTTCTTCGGGGGCAAGCCCCTTTCTCTTCTCTCTTCCGCCCCGTCATACATAGGACGGCGGTGGATGGGAGTCTGCTGGTGGGCAGGTTGGGTCCACTTGGGAACCCACACCTGTTTGACCTTCCTCGGCCTGGGGGCTGTTCTTCCTTGGCCATAGTGGCCGGTTTCTTCTCTTTCTGCCCTCGTTCCAGCGAGGGCCTGGTATGCATTGTGGACAGGGATGGTGGGGATGACTCGATCCGGAGCCACCCGTGTATTGCATCTGTTGAGGAAGACGCGCATGCCGCCGACCATCATAGACTTCCCGAACTGAGATAGAGTCCCGGTGATCACAGCAGCACTCCTTTTGAGCTTGGCGACGTTGACATCCTCCAGGGTGCTTGTTGACGATATTGGGGCGGGTCCCACGTATGACGTGGTGCACCAAACAGCTAGCGGCCGGGGCCGGACTCTTGGATGAGTCGTTGCAGCAGGGAGCCTTCAGAGGCTCCATTTTTTCCACGGCTTCCTCGATAGGTGCCGTGGCTTCAACTTCCAGCATATCAACAAAGGCTAACCCCAAGAAGTTGGGGAAGCTGACAGCGGTAGGGAAGCTACCGAACTCCATGGGCATCGCCAGGTACCCTTGGGCATGTCCAGCGACGATCGAAGGACCGAAGCCAACGCCAGTTAACCCATTGGTTGTCATCATGCGCCTGTAAAGACAAACAAGCCAACGATCAGTAGCCTTTGAGAGGGCCTCGAAGCCCAAGTATCTCGGCAAAGAGATGAAAGGTGACACCGGTCCAACCGGGTGTGCAAGACTTGTTTGCGATCTTTTTTTTTTAACTTATTTATTATTTCACGTGTCGATCAACCGATTAGCTAACTGGTAATTAACTGACTGATTGATGACGTGGGCGTGCCAGTCACGTGGGTGACGAGTTTATTATGCGCTCATTCTGACCCGTGTCGGGTGAAAGTGAGGTTCGGTCGGGACCAGTAGTCCGCCATACCATAAAGGTTATGGCGTTAATTACATCCCCTACGAGGAGGGAACACCTTTGATTAATTACCGAGATAGTGGGCTATCGAGGCCGGAATAAAGGATGCAACGTTATGAGCACGACAAGATCACATGCGATTTATTTATCATGCAAGGGGGGACATGATTCATTAAATTAGAGACCTTGGGTACGTGGCGGAGGACGTAGGTCCGAAGACCACCATCGCGCATAGCGGAAACTTCCGATCGGGCGTAACCCGACCTTCCGTCAACGCCATTCGATATGCTCGAGGGTCTATGCAAGCATGCAGGCATGATGATGATAACTATACTGAGCATGGAAACAGAATTATGACAGTAAGCAATGCTCAATCACATTCGTTGATCCCCGTCAGAAGAGAGGGAAACGATAGCACAAGGGTGATGACGAAAGCAAAGTGTTCACACACATGATAGTCAACATGGTAAAGAGGTTATTCAGAGCATGAAAAGCCCTTGCCTTACTTAATCTACCACTAATTAGGGTAGTCAATATTGACCATGGGAGGCCAGGATTGCCCTGAGAGTGAACGAGAGATTAGAACGACATAAAAACGTGAAACGGCGCGAGAAATAGCTTCCACGGCGTGGTAAAGCATAGGTAAAAAGGGTTAATCCGGCGCGGTAAAGCGTAAGTGAAGCGTTAATCCGGCGCAGGCTTATAACCAGCTAAAGCGGCGCGCAGGGAATGGGGCGCGCCGGGAATGGGCCCAGGAAAAAAAAGGAAATCATGAGTCACATGTTAATACGGTGCGGTGGGGGGCCGCGCCATATTAAGGCGTGCCGGTTTAGGGCCGCGCCGCTTTAGCTTATTTTTAAGCATTTCTGAAACCCTTTGAGTTTATTTAAGTTTTTATTGAAAGTTATGGAGTTATTTGGACCAACTAATCATTTGATTGAAGTCCAGGACCCTTTGGAAATGATGCAATGAGTCAGTGCGAGGTTCCCACTCGAGCACTGAGTTGATTGGATCCAAAACAAGCATCTCATTATAGCTTAATCATTCTTAGTCTGTCTAAAATTTGGCAGCATCTCCCCTGAACATGAAGAGTTGCAGGGGAGAAACGGGGTCATACTCACTCATGGAGTACGCCCCTAAACCGCCGGTCTGCACAGTGGCATCCAGCAAAATCCCATCGGATAGGATACCCCGAGGACTAGCCTGCGAGGGGCACCAAGACTCCGTGGGTGAAGAGACAGAGGGACGAAGCCGCCAATGATGGGAGCAGCACCATGAGGACTAGCCTGCGAGGGGTGGACAACCCACAGCTTACGGCACATCCTATGGAGGAACCGACCACCAAGAGGGTGAAGCTCGGAGGGCTGGCCTATGAGGAGCATACATCTCTTGGCCTCCATTGGGTCTCAGATTATCGGGGCTAAGCCTGTTAGGCTAAGACCCCTGTTGCTATCTGCTATGGCCTTGGGGAAACATCTACCATCGAGGGGTAGAGTTCTCGATCGCCCAGCAGCTGTGTGAAGTATTGGGGAATGTCCCCCTCCCCGGACGATTAAGATGAAATAAAGGAATCTCGGAACGGTTCACATGACTATAATGCAGAGGGGTAATCAATGCACAGGCGAGATGAGCCAAACATAGAGGCATATGTTCGAACAGTTATGGCGCAATGTTGAGGCGATGGACCCTGCAATCCCAAGGGCGACTCCCACTTCGTGAACCACAGGGCAATATGAAGGGAGGAATCGATGGGAGTTAGTCCCTTGACAGCACGGTTGAAAGAAGCATGCGCAGAAGCGCAGCTCTGTCCACGGAGGGGATGCGGGGGCCCTTAAATCAAACATGAGAGCGATAGATGGTAAAACCTCGGGGAGGGGTGTTTATGTAGCCCACGGTACTTCGGGGCATGATCGGGACTTCGGGGAAATCGAAATCAGAGACCACGCGCGGAAGAACTCAGACATACACATCGCAATAGATAGAGAAGGGGACAGAAGTTCCGAGCATTCATTCGACCTTGCGGTCCAAGCATTCAGATACACATTGCCATCCCAGAGACGGGAATGGGCTATCATTTACACGTTAAGAGTCCGGCGCTGGCACCATTACTCGGTCGCCGTGCACCATTTGCAGAGGAATATACAGCAACAGAGAAGAAGTCACAGGGGGGGAGGGGTCGGCTCATATCATTGCCATCCCTCCCCTCTCTTGCTTACAACTGGTAGATGAAAACCCGAAAGAGAAGAATCTATGGAAGACAGAGGAAGACAGGCACTGGCGCCCACCTATTCTCAAAACAGAGTATCGGCCCCCTCCTCCTTCTCTGGCTCCGGAGGACTTCAATCAGAACAGAGGAAGACGGTCGTCGAAGGACACTCAGACAGAACCCCCTCTTCCAAGAAAGCTCTGTCTCCCCTCGAAAGGCCTCTCTTCTTTTTCCTTCTGTCTGCCCCCTCTCCCTCCTTTGCTTCTATCTGCCTCTCTTGAAAGCCTCTCCTCTAAACGTCTCTTCTTCTTTCTAATCGAATAGCCCGTATATATATATACATCGGTTCGAGACTTCATCCGGCGTGGAGATTTGGCACGCCGGGGAAGAGTCTTCAACAACCTTTGCGCGCCGGCACAATAGGCCACCGGATAAGGGGTTCTTTGCGCACCGGGCTCAAGGGAGTGAGATTGGGGCGCGCCGGTTTAAGGCGCGCCGTGCTAGCGCTCCTCGCACGCTTCGAGCCAGTCGATGAGTCCGGGGATGATTCCGGGGGTCACCGTGAACATTTATCTTGCCAATGCTCCTCAAAACTTCGATGAGATGTCTTGTCGAAGCTCCCAGGTTGACGTACGGCCATTCCCGAGACTCCAGATAGCTTTGATTTAATCATACGGGCTTTCCGCTGACACGGCCTTCGGCTCTATGATTCGTGCTACTGGCTTGGTCTGGATCATGCCCAAAGCTCCTTAGGGGGTTGGATAACACCAGGGATAGTTCCGCCTAAGTTAGGCGATCATTCGGCCACTAACGGGCCCATCTTGGCGGGAAGCCGTACCCGTGCCGGGTGATCGGGATCTTCTACCATCAGAGCTTTCGGTCCTCCTTCTCGGGGAACCAGGGGGACTCCTTCATCTTCAGGAGAGCCTTTCATAAGGCGGGAAGCCACTGGATAGATCGTCGTCCTTGATTGGACAACGGGTGTAGTGTATGCGGCACGACAGAGTTGATGACGATTCATTGGGCAGGCTTGATCGCACTGCCGGTTGGTTTTGAGTTTGTCTCAGCTCTCCTGAGGTGAAGTCCCCGTGTCCATACGGGGTGACTCGAGGCTCTGGCAGCTTGAGAAATCTTCAATATGTTGATCTTTATCGGATTCCGTGCTTCAGCGGGCCGGGTCATTCGTCCTTATGGCTTGGTCGCCGACGATCATATTTTGGGTGCCAACAATAAGTTACAATGAATTAATAAGGTAGTATCTTTTATCTTTGATTAGGGCTAAGAACATGTATGTATGCATATCCCTATTAGAACATGAAATTCATAAGCTATAATGCATGTAATCAAGCAAAACCAGAGAGCTTTTACTCCTATCATGTTATTTTTACCGTTCATGAGATGACCTACCTCTTAACTGGGCTTTAAACTTCTAATTTGAGTCTTCAAGGGTCGCCCTAGTTCTTCTCTTCCTGTGGTTTTTTAGCAACTTCACACCATCCTAACTCTTCAATCTCTTGACCTATAGGCGTGAAATTTGGAGGGTAAGAAGATGAAATTAAGAGAAACACAAAGTTCTAAAGAACCCTTCCCTAATTACCTTGTTTGGGCGTCCTAATTCTTTGATCTTCAGTGGTCCCTTGCTCTGTATCCTGGGTTGCTATGACAGAACCAGTGACTTTAGAAGCCTTTATCTTCTTGGTTACTTGATCACCTAACACGAGATTTTGAGGGTAGTTAGTCTAAAGTATTAGGAACAAAACACTCTAAAGAACTTACCCGAGATTCTATCTCCTTACCTTGATTCTTCACGAGCCAAAAGTAAGGGTCGCTCAGGTCAAAACTAGGTTCTATTTATAGAGTTTTGGCTAGGGTTTGAGGATTAGATCGATTCTAGAGTCCTTGTTAAAGCTTAGATCGACTTCTAAGAGTCCTTAACACGTTTACTAGTACTCCCATCTCGATCCCAAAGAGATAAACTATCAAAAATCCCATCCTTTTGCTTGTTCTTCACTTCACAGAACTGACAGGGTGTAACGGTCCATGACAGATGCGTTACCTGGCTGTGGCGGTCGCACGATAGACCGCTACAGTCGCTGTGCGCAGAATTTTCCTTGATTCAAACTCTTTGGTTAATTATGCATTAAATTATCCTTTTTAAAGTGTATTTATCCTAATATTTCATGGATAACTTAAATATCCTTCTAGAATATGGGCCAACTTAATGGACTTGGTCCTTAAACCTATTCGGCTTCAATTATCAAAGTTGGATTAGTTATTTAACATAATTGGGCCTTATAATCCAAACATTAATTCATTTGTTAGTCCAATTTTCCCTTTATAAATTCCTAAAAAATTTTAGAAAATTTTATAAATAATCCAGAAATTATTTACATAAATTTTGGCTCACTACACCCTCCCCCACTTAGAAGAATTTGGTCCCCAAATTCAATATATATGGATTGTGGAGAGTGTACTTACAGTTGAATAGTTCCGGGAATCTTTTCCGCATGGCTTCTTCCGTTTCCCATGTTGCTTCGGTCGGCCATAATTCCTTCCATTGAATTTTGACCATAGGAATAACTTTATTCCTTAGTTGACGCACTTCTCGATCAAGAATCTTTATTAGTTTTTGCTCGTATGTCATATCCTTCTGAATGTCCAAATTATCGTAAGTGATAACATGGTCAGGATCATATACATATTTCTTCAACATAGAGACGTGAAATACGTCATGAACTCCTGCTAACTGTGGAGGTAAAGCCAGTCTATAAGTCACTTCACCGACCCTTTCGAGAATTTCAAATGGGCCAATGAATCTTGGAGTTAGTTTTCCTTTAATGCCAAATCTTCGAATACCACGGCCTGGAGAAACTTTCAGATATACATGATCTCCCACCTGAAACTCCAAGTCGCGTCTTCGATTGTCAGCATAAGATTTCTGCTTATCTTGCGCCATCTTCATTCTTTCTTGAATGAGCTTGATCTTCTCTGTAGAATCCCTGATAAGGTCGGGGCCTAGGAATTGCCTTGCCCCTATTTCGTTCCAACATATTGGTGATCTACAACTTTTTCCATATAAAGATTCAAAGGGCGCCATCTGTATGCTGGCTTGATAACTGTTGTTATATGCAAATTCGACCAGAGGCAAGTGATCATGCCAACTTCCTCCAAAATTAATTGCACAAGCCCTGAGCATATCTTCTACTACTTAATTTGTTCTTTCAGTTTGATCATCTATTTGTAGGTGAAATGCTGTGCTAAAATTCAATCTACTCCCTAGTGAGTGTTGTAGGCCCTTCTAGAATTGCGATGTGAATCGAGAATCTCTATCAGATGCAATAGTGACAGGGACACCATGTAATTTGGCAATTTCTTTCATGTATAATGCTGCTAGAATATCCACAGACCATCGACTTTTTATTCGTATGAAGTGTGCGAATTTAGTCAATCGGTCTATGATCACCCATACACCATCGTGTCCTCCTCTAGTCTTAAGTAAACCCATAATGAAGTCCATCCCTATACTCTCCCATTTCCATTCGGGAATATTCAAGGGTTGTAATTTACCTGCGGGTCTAAAATGTTCTGCTATTACTTATTGGCAGGTGAGACAATGGGACACGAAATCAGCTATTTCTCTCTTCATATTGGGGCACCAGAAATTTCTTTTGAGATCTTGATACATCTTAGTACCACCTGGATGAATGGTGTATTTAGATTTATGTGCTTCTTCTAGGATCAATTTCTTTGTATCATCATGATTTGGTACACATATTCGGCCCTTGAATAACAATCTTCCGTCATTGGAAATAGAAAAATCTGGCCTTTGTTCAAGATTGGCTTTAATTTCCAGTAATACCGGATCATCATTTTGCAACTTGACCAGATCCTCTATTAATGTAAGTTGAGCTCAGATAGAAGCTATGAAACAATCCTCTTCCTTCGTGTCAGTATCTAAGTTCAACTGAGCAAATTGAGGGATAAGGTTAGTCATACTAATCATAAGACTTGATAGCTTTCCCATCAGTTTTCTGCTGAGTGCATCTGCTACAGCATTAGCCTTGCCAGGATGATATTGAATAGCAAAATCAAAGTCCTTGAGATATTCTAACCACCTCCTCTGCCTCATATTAAGCTTCTTTTGAGAAAATAAATATTTCAAGCTCTTGTGGTCTGAATAGATCGTAAACTTCTCTCCATAGAGATAATGACGCCAAATTTTTAAGGTAAAAATAACAGCTGCCAATTCCAAATCGTGCACAAGATAATTTTCCTCGTGACGTTTCAATTGTCTTGAAGAATAGCATATTACCTTTCTATTCTGCATGAGGACGCATCCTAAGCCAATGCCAGACGCATCCGTATACACTTCGAATCCACCACATTCCACCGATAGTGATAGAATATGAGTTGTAGTAAGATGATTCTTAAGATTTTGAAAGCTCTTTTCACATTCCTTTGACCAGACAAAAGGATTTTTTTTCTTGTGAGTCTAGTTAAAGGAACAGTAATTTTTGAGAAGTCCTTAATGAATCTTCTATAATAACCAGCTAGACCCAGAAAACTTCTTACTTCTGATACAATCGTTGGCCGGCTCCAATTTCTAACAGCTTCTACCTTAGAAGGATCCACATCGATACCTTCCTTTGAAATAATGTGGCCTAGGAATGAAACTTCCTTGAGCCAGAATTCACATTTATTAAGCTTGGCGTAGAGCTTGTGTTCTCAAGTGTTTGTAAGGTTATCCTTAGATGTTCTTCATGTTCCTCTTTTGTCTTGGAATATATCAAAATATCATCAATGAAGACGATGATGAACTGGTCCAAATGTGGCTGGAAAACACTGTTCATAAGCTGCATAAATGCGGCTGGGGCATTTGTTAACCCAAACGGCATTACCACGAATTCATTATGGCTATAATGACGTTGAAAAGTTGATTTATAAATGTCTTCTTCTTTAATTCTAAGCTGATGATAACCTGACTTGAGGTCTATCTTGGAGAAATATTCTGCTCCCGAAAGCTGATCGAAGAGCTCATCAATACGCGGCAACGGATACTTATTTTTGATTGTGAGTTGATTCAATCGCCGATAGACTATACACAGCCTGAGAGAGCCATCCTTCTTCTTGACAAAAAGAACCGACGCACCCCTGGGGGATGTGCTAGGTCTGATGAAACCCTTGTCTAGTAGTTATTGCAACTGTCTTTTTAACTCATTGAGTTCCATGGGGGACATCCTGTAAGGGACTATAGAAATATGTGCTGCTCCTGGAATGAGTTCGATGGTGAAGTTTACTTCCCTCTCGTGTGGCAAATTGGGTAATTCAGATTGGAATACAACTGGGAACTCATTTACAATAGGAATGTCTGCTATGATAATTTCCTTGGACTCGGTAACAATGACAGAAGCAAGAAAAGCTTCACATCCTTGCGAGATGAGTTTGCAAGCGTGAAGAGAAGTTATGATAGTGGGATGTTTCCTATACTTGGTGCCAAGGAAAGAAAGTATTGGAAGATCGAGCTTTCAAAAGGATATAATCCTATTTTGGCAGTTTATATTGGCATTGTGATCTATGAGCCAATCTACACCTAAAATGGCATCATAACCTTTCATGTCAAGGCATACTAGGTTTGCGGGAAGGTTGTGTCCTTCTACTATTACCTCACTATCAGGATAATCCTCGGTAAGCTTTGTTTCAGAACCTAGGGGTATAGTAATAGCAAGATCTGAAGGTAAGGGAACTGATACAATTGGTAATGTTTTTGCAAAAGTAGTGGAGATAAAAGAATGAGAGGCACCAGTATCAAATAGCACAAATGCAGGATGAGAACATATTTGAAGGGTACCTTCCATAAGTCTACCATCCTTGGGCGCTTCTTCTTCTTCTTCTAGAACGGTATTGAGGCGAGCTTGCCTCCTGCGTCCACCACCAGATGACTGGTCCTTCATAAGGGGGCAATCTGGCATACGATGCTCCCTGCTTCTACAACGCAGACACGCACCAAGGCGCTTCCAACATTCTTCAGCCGAATGGCCGAACTTCTCGTGGAAATGGGAAAAAGAAAAAAAAATTAATCTTTAAGCTAATTATCTATCTAATCTCGGGCTCTACCCAATTCTCACATGGGTATGAAATTTTCTTCCTTAGTTTATAGGTAGGGGTCCTTAAACCTTGGACTTATCCTATGACCTGATTCTTCTCCCTAAGTCCTGAGACTTAGGCTCTGATACCAACTTAGCTGTCACGTCCCGAGCCTTATTTACAGCGGAAGACTAGCTTGAGAAACGTGAACAGCCGGTATGGTAAACCTCTTGTAAGCAAGAACGATCAGAGTACAAGACAATCACACATAAAGATGCAATTACATAATATTTATTCAACTTCAACTTTCATTTCATTATCCATCAAATATTCAAATACAATCACTAATTCAACTTCCTTCATCATACTAGACTCAAGATAATAGAAAAGTACATAGACTCAATCTAAACAATGTAGACTTCCTAAGTCTTCACTCATTCTTCATTCACTCTCGGGCCCGCTATTTGAATATTCCGAATCCGATCCCGACTCACTTCCATCTCCTGAAAAGATTGAAAATAGGTAATGAGCACACTTGCCCAGTAGGTATCTTCGCATGAACATGATTAGCAATGTTTAAGTAATTAGCATTTTAACTCTAAAGAATTTAGGTAAAATCATGCAAATGCGATCAATCATGCGAATAACCAAAGTATCAAAGATGATCATTTAAGATAGAATGAGAGCAAGTATGAACTAGTAAGAATGTAACAAATACGAACAAAAACGTAGCATGGCCTTTCATGAACAAGAATGTAACGAGAATGTACTAGCAGTAGCACGTATCATCATCCAAACATCTTTTGCTTGTGAGCAAGTATTTGGTGAATTTCTGTGGAATATCAAGCAAGAAAGTCATGTACAAGTATTTTCATGATGCCCGTGGATCTTCACTTATTTATAGAGAAAGTACTCCCAGCGCAATGCGATGCCAGTAGCATTATACACCATGGTTTATAATAGTATGTTTCCGACAATCAGTCGAGGGGATTAGCATAGAGCCCTTGAACACAATCAATGCTCGATCTGCATCTTCAAGTATAAATCAAGCTATTTCCACGTTCCAAGCAATAAAATATGGCCAAGAATATAACAAGTTCAAATAATAATCAATGAATGAACGCTTCAATTTGGACATGGGAGATCAAGAATGATTTAAGATGATGTTATGCTCATGGAAATAATTTGGCAGCATAACGGTACATTTGATATCTTCATAATTTAAATTAAGCTTCTTTGGACAGTATGACAAGCCCTAGACCATCAATAATCCATTTAAGAACTTTAGAATATCAACCCTTGGGTCAAACCTCGGGTTAATGTACTCAAGAACTGTGACGGTCAATTAATGGGCCGTTACAATAGATTGAATCCAGAAAGAATAGTTGGACTTAGTGAATGTGACGGTTGTATACTGGACCGTTAGATGAGCCTGATGGTCTAGTATTAGGTCGTTACATAGTAAAAACCAGAAAACATCGATAGTGCTTTCTAATCAATTGGTCTTTAAGGGTACAACCAACTCGACGTCCTAGTGAGAATCCCAGGCTCGCAGAGAATTACGGAGGTCTTGAAACAAGATTTCCTAGTCCAGTGGAAGGAATATCCAATAGAGAGGTCATCATGTACAAGAATATGTTCCTATAGTGTAAAGTGTGAACTAATGGTCATATACCGGAATATATGCCATGTACTTAGAGAAAATGACTCTATAGATAGAAAAAGACGGTGTAGCAATGTGAAACCAAGATAAAACTCCGTCAATTCACATTGGAAAATCATGATTTAGAATAACTCAAGATGAAATTACATAAGTTTAAAATAACTCAAGATGCTTCTAAACATGCAGTTTCCATCATGAATCAATAAATAACCTCAAAGTCATGAGAATAGTTAAAAACTTATATAACTAGGCTTATTTATAAGTAAACTTGACTGGTTTCCATTCTGTCTCGGGTTGACAGAACATAAATACTCTGACGGTCTAATATAGGGGCGTCACCTGTCTTTGACGGTTTAACATGGGGCTGTTATAGTATTGTAACGCTCTTGTTATAATGTGTCAGAGACAATAGAGAATTTTAAATACAACAGAGATTGTGACAGCTTGTCGTAAGGCCGTTATATCAATGTGACGGTCCTACCTTAATCCGTCAGAGCTTCTGCTGACAGTAACACGAAAGAACTTCGATCTAAAGCTAGAATAACTACTCTAGTCATGATAAATGAAGTACAAAGGTATGTCTAGATGGATATGTTACAATGAAGTAATAAGGTAGTATCTTTTATCTTTGACTAGGGCTAAGAACATGTATGTATGCATATCCCTATTAGAACATGAAATTCATAAGCTATAATGCATGCAATCAAGCAAAACCAGAGATATTTTACTCCGATCATGTTGTTTTTACCGTTCATGAGATGACCTACCTCTTAACTGGGCTTTAAACTTCTAATTTGAGTCTTCAAGGGTCACCCTAGTTCTTCTCTTCCTGTGGTTTTTTAGCAACTTCACACCATCCTAACTCTTCAATCTCTTGACCTATAGGCGTGAAATTTGGAGGGTAAGAAGATGAAATTAAGAGAAACAAAAAGTTCTAAAGAACCCTTCCCTAATTACCTTGTTTGGGCGTCCTAATTCTTTGATCTTCAGTGGTCCCTTGCTCTGTATCCTAGGTTGCTATGACAGAACCAGCGACTTTAGAAGCCTTTATCTCCTTGGTTACTTGATCACCTAATATGAGATTTTGAGGGTAGTTAGTCTAAAGTATTAGGAACAAAACACTCTAAAGAACTTACCCGAGATTCTATCTCCTTACCTTGATTCTTTACGAGCCAAAAGTAAGGGTCACTCAGGTCAAAACTAGGTTCTATTTATAGAGTTTTGGCTAGGGTTTGAGGATTAGATCGATTCTAGAGTCATTGTTAAAGCTTAGATCGACTTATAAGAGTCCTTAACACGTCTACTAGTCCTCCCATCTCGATCCCAAAGAGATAAACTATCAAAAATCCCATCTTTTTGCTTGTTCTTCACTTCACGGAACTGACAGGGTGTAACGGTCCACGACAGATGCGTTACCTGGCTGTGGCGGTCGCACGATAGGCTGCTACAGCCGCTGTGTGTAGAATTTTTCTTGATTCAAACTCTTTGGTTAATTATCCATTAAATTATCCTTTTTAAAGTGTATTTATCCTAATATTTCATGGATAACTTAAATATCCTTCTAGAATATGGGCCAACTTAATGGACTTGTTCCTTAAACCTATTGGGCTTCAATTATCAAAGCTGGATTAGTTATTTAACATAATTGGGCCTTATAATCCCAACATTAATTCATTTGTTAGTCCAATTTGCCCTTTATAAATTCCTAATAAATTCCAAAAAATTCTATAAATAATCCAAAAATTATTTACATAAATTTTGGGTCAGTACACGTTTGTTGCATCTTGTCCCAGTTGACACGGTGAGCCATTATGAGGATGGGGGGTACCTGAGAAGAAGAACAATTTGTTAATTTGTAAAGAGTGAAGGGGAATTAACCTAGAGATAATTTCTAATTAACTATCTCATCCCGGTCTCTACCTGATCTCACATGGGTTTGAAAATTCCTTTCCTTAGTTCATAGGTGTGGGTCCTTAATCCTTAGACTTAGCCTATGACATGACATTTTCCTAGGACTTACTTATGCCTAGGGTTTGATACCAGCTTAACTGTCACGCCTCTAGCCATATGTGTGCAGTGGAAGTAACTCAGGGAACGTAGGCAGTCGGCAATACGCGTCAAGCTAGCAACATAATCAGAGCACAAATCATTCACACATAAGATGAATGGACACCATGTATGATCAAAATCTAACTTTTATTGATAATAGTGATCCAAAGTTACATAATATCGACTCTTATTCTACTAGACTCAAGAAAAAATAATTACATAACATGACTCAATAAAGACAAAACTTACATGATGACTCCAATCAACTTAAAGACACCAAGACACTCTAAGTCTTCTCTTGACCATCAATCATCGCTCTCGGACCCATCGCTAGCATAGTCCGAGTTTGACTCACTTCAACTTGCGGAAAAGATTGGGAAAATAGGTATGAGCACACTTGCCCAGTAGGTATCTTCACATCAAAATGGAAGAAAGTTTTAAGTAATCATGATTTTGCTCTAGATAATAAGGCAATGGGAAATGCGATAGAACACACGAATAACACCATAGTAACAACAAGAATTGAACTATAGAGATATGAAGAATGTAAAGGAATAATAGAGCATGATCAAGCAAGATATAAGGTAAAGTGGCCTTTCATTAACAATAATGTACTTCATAACCATCAAGGCTATGCACTCGAACGTCATGAATAAGAAAGTACTAGCAAGCATGTAAATTATCACAAGATTGCCTCATGATTTTCACCTGTCTATAAAAAAAGTACTCCTGACGCAATGCCACGCCAGTGTTCATCGTACCCCATGATTTTTAGCACGTTTTTGGCTATCTGCCGAGAGGGCTAACGTGGAGCCCTTGGACATTGTCAGTGACCGCTCTTGCATCTTCAAGTTACAGATCAAGCTACTTCCATGAGAAATAATACCGTTTCGGCCAATATTATTCACTTCAACAATAATGTCATGATAATGAAACCAAGGTAAAGAACACACCAATATAAGATCATGAGAGTTCAAAGAATGATTTAAGACAAGGTCACGCCACGGAAAGAATCTGATAGCATAACGGCATGTTCTTTAACTTTCATAATTCGTTAGATAGCTTTGGAACAAGGTGTTAGGTTCTAGATAATCAATAGACCATCTAGGAATATAAGAAAATCAACCGTTGGGTCAAACCCTGGGTTTGATAGGAACTGGGAAGAAGCAGTCATTCCTGGACTATTTTTAGACAGAAGCGGTCAAGACAGGACTGCTATCATGAATAGGCGGTTAGGTCAGGACCATTGCTATATATAGTGGATGATAGACTGAGGAAGAGTCAATGTAGTAGAATAAATTTGCATAACGCGGTCATGGGTTGACCGCTACTTGATAGTAGCGGTCGCCTGAGGGACGCTACAATCCAGGACATAGAAAACACTGATAAAGTACTTTCTAGATAATTGGGTTTTGAGGGTACAATCAGCTCGGCATCCTAGTGGGAATCTCAGGCTCGCGGAGACTTATAGAGGCCTTGAAACATGATCCCCTAGTCCGACAGAAGGAATATCTGGTGCAGAGGTTCACAACTCCAAGAAAATGTGCCTATAAGTGCAAAGTGTATCAAATAGACACATACCGGAATACGTGCTATGTACTTATGAAAGAATCACGACGAGAGGGAATAGTGTAGAAAATAGCGATCAAATCACCCATGTGATAATTCCACAAATCATAGGAAAAATCATTTAATACAAAACTATATTGTTTGGCCAAAATTAGCATATAATGAAATTAAGTTTAAAACATCCTTATGCTAACCAAAAGGTGCCTAACATGATTAGGGACATAATCAAGTGAAATATGGCATACTCATAGCATATTATATCATGAAGATTAACTAAGGTTCGGACTGGTTTTCAGAACTAGATTGCGGCCATGGAATGGACCGCCTTATATAGACGCGGTCGGTCGCGAGACCGCCATGCCATTTTCGGCCTCTAAAACCTAGTAAATATGGAGGTAAGTCATGGTAGAGGAAAAGTAAGACATGGAGATGCATGTATTTACGTAAATTAAATCAAATTATCACATTCTTCTTAAAGGACAAGTTTCATGTATGCAGAAATAACCGTATGGTGCTGTTTGGTATCGGGATAAAATTTGAGGAGAATAGGTGTGAGTCATTCTAGGATAATTTATGTCTAGTCTTATTCTCATGTACCTTTGGTACATAAGGGGTGAAATGGGGTTAGAAAAATGGGGATAAGTCATTCGAACAAAAGGTTGGAATGACTTATCCCCGTTTCCAACCCCAAAATCGGGGTTAACCTTATTTCTCTTAACCTGACTTATCCCCGCCCATTTTGACCATACTAAACATAGAATGGGGTTAGAGCGGGCATATCCCCACTCTAACCCCATACCAAACGGGCCCTATATGCGCAGTGAAAACAAATCCTAAAATTCTCCACGTACAGTGCATGAAATCTTGAGCAATCAAAGGGCTTTTATTCCTAACATGTTAATTTAGCTATCCATGAGATAACCTACCTCTGGAAGTGCTCCCATTAATCAAATTTCTGGCGGGAAACTAATGCGGGCTCCTACGCATCCTGCGTGGAACCGGCTACTTCTTGGCCTTCTATCTCTTCAACCACTCGTCCTAAAGTCACCAAACTTGGAGAATAGGTAGAAGATACAAAGGAGAACAATAAGTTCTAAAGGTAGAACTTGAACTAACCTCATTTATGGCTTCTAATATCCTCTTCTTTTCTGGACGGACGGACTATCTTCTATGCAGACTACAGAGGGACAGCGACTTCTAGGGCTTCTAGCTTCTTAAAGACTCGACCTCCTAGGATGAAAATTGGAGGGGGGTTAGACAATATAAAGGAGAACAAAACCTTCAAAAGGTTTTACCTGAGATAATATCTACTTACCTATGAGAAACGCGATCCAACATTAGTGTTCACGCTGGTCAAGATTGAGTCTATTTATAGGGTTTTGAGTTAGGGTTACTAGATTAGGTCAACATAGAGCCCTATTCTTGGCTCAAATCAATCCCGAAGAGTCCTATATCAAGTTTCTAGGTCAGGTAGCTTCGATCACTAGCCCTTAGGAGGGATAAAACTCAATCTTTTTAGGGTTTATCGGACCTCGCTCACGGAATACAGTAGCGGTCAGGTGAGGACCGCTTTTATGAGAAGGCAGCCGTGCGATGGACCGCCTCTGGGCGTTTAGTCCAAATTTTTTAGATTTTTAAATTTATCAATTATTTATCACCTATTTATCATATTTATCCCCTTTTAATTCTAAAATTTGCCCCAATTACGTTTCTACAATTGGGCTTGGGCCTAAAAGGTTAGGGTTTGGGTCTTTTGGTCCTACTTGTGTGGGCTTAAACCTAATCTGATATATAGACCTTTAAATAAGTATTAATTAGGCACTATTCATTAAATAGCCCATTAAACCTATTTAGGACTTAAATAATTATATTTAAATTAGGAAAATTCCCAAAAAAAATCCTTATAATTTCATTAAATTTCAGGGATGCTACAGTCCATGGCCGTCTTGCTAATAACATTCTCGAGCGTTTCACCTAAGGCACCTTCGGTTGGTGGAGGTGGGAATACTTCTTCTTCTTCAGACGTTATCACATTAGCGGTGGCAGTGGTGACGTCCTCCTCATCAACTTGCTTTCCCCTGGCGACTCGCAGTAGCTCACCAGCAGCCTTGCCCCGTCTTGTCATCGGACCTTCTCTTTCGGCCAGCTTGGCTAGTTCTTCTTGTTCAACTGGCAGGACATCATGCATGTCTATCACCCCTAACATATTGCAGGTGAAAACCTGCACCCTTCTTCCGCATTTTCCGGCTCCCCTTCTGGCCTGATGGGGGAAAGTCAGTCTTTCAAATATTGAAATCATTTTCATCTCTCCATGATGCAGAGGCATTTTAAAGCTTTTAGCCCCAGCTTCTTTCCCATCTTCATCTGTGTCCATAGGTGACACTTCATCCTCTTTTTCTTCTTCGGTCTTGATGACATGAAGTACTCTTTGCTGGCGTAGCGAGGGGTTCCCCAGGCCACGAAAATATTACCGAACCATCTTTATCAAATCCTCTTGGTTGTGCCTTGGAGAGAGGGCAAGAGACAGCGCCGGGTCTCTGGCAGACGGCATATATGAGAGTCGTGGCAGCCAAGCAATTTGATTGGAGCTTCTTGAATATTTGAAGACATCAGCCTGTCTTGCACAGGCCCTGGCGGTGGATGGAGGAGCTGCAGTCATGGCTTCCTCTGCAAGTATATTCTTCTTGCCCCCTCTCCTGGGGACTTTGGCAAGATTGTTGGAGCTTTGTGAGGCTGGTGCAGGGCCCCGAGTCCTCTTAGGGATACTGACTTGCTTAGACTTCGATGGTTTTTGGGCTAGACTTGCTTGCCTATTATCATCATAATTTGCCCTCCGACTTTCTAGCAATTGGAAGGTGTTGTAGGTGGGCACGGTCGAGATGACCCGATCCGGTAGGACTTCGACGTTGCGGCCATTGAGGTAGACCCAAACACCAGCAGCTATAATGGATTTCTCAGAAACTGAGAGTTGGCTCCGGTGAGCAACAGGGACTCTTCCTCGTCGACAGTTCTTCTTATTGCCCCTAGCGGGCCTCTTCTTTGGCGCCCCAGTCTGGCAGGTGATGTGGTGAACGTGGCAGCTCAGGATCACCGAGCTCTTCAGCATGGCTTTCTTGATCTGGCCCTTGCTTTGGTGGGCCACAACTTTATTATCCATCGCCTTTGCTGGTTCCGGGCCTTCCACATCCAGGAGACCCACGAATGCAACCCCCAGGAAGTTAGGGAACCAAACAACTGGGGGGAAGTTGCCAAAAGTAGTTGGTACAGTGAGATAGCCGTATACAGCATGATCGGCCACCACCTGGGGGACGAAGACAAGTCTGGACAGTCCATTCGCCATTACTTCAAGCTACACGAAGAACATCAGGATGAACAAATAGTTAGTATTTGGGTGGGGGACCTGTTGGCACTTGAAAAAGAGGAAGACATTTAACCAGCATAAAACACTCTGTTGGGCCCACTTGGAGCCCACAAGGCTGTTAAAGGCCCAATAGATTACATGAGGGGGAATTGAATCGTCGGCCTCATGTGATGCTTGAACCGGTAGCGCTAAACGGGCGAACCGACGGCCAAGTGAACCGGCGCGCCCCATGAAGCCTTGAATCGGCACAAGAGAAAGAGGAGATGGAGGTGAATTAACAGCCATGTGAACCAGTGCACCCCCATACCAAGCCTTGAATCGGCGGCCAAGTGAACCGGCGCGCCCCATGAACCCATCTATCCGGCATCCTCAAGCCCCATGAACCAGCGTGAGAAGAAGGGTTTGGGCCAGTGATCCGACGCGCGTCCGTGCTTGCTGGATCACTGGTTGTCCCCCATTTTTTTTTCCTAAACATGCCATTTTCAGCCTCTAAAACCCTGGACGAAAAGCAATCAAAATCCCAGGAATAACGAGAGAGAGATCCCAGAGGGTTTGAAGGGTTCTTCAACCAGCATCTCCCAACTCCAGCCTGCTCCAAGAGATTCCCAGGGAGCTCAAAATGAAGATCGGTGGCATGCTATTTTCGATAATCTATTTCCTGCATGGCAGTGCCTTATCCGGTAGTGTCAAGCGTAGGCCTTCATGCTTGAAGCGTGGCAACCCCCTCGACCTTATACAGAAGGTCGTGCAACCCGTACTAGGACACATGGGCAAATCACCTCCAATCATGAGAGATTCCTCATCTGTGCCTCGACTAAAACCCTCGTGCTGCCGCTATAAAAGGAAGGTGATGCCCTGAAGAGAGGCCGCCGATCCTTAGTTGCCCAAAGCTCTTGACGGTCGAATTCCAAAGTGCTATGCATCCACTTCCAAGTGAAGAAAAGGAGTTTGAGGAAGAAGAAGAATAGGTGTTGTCTCGGGGAGGGAATGGAGTCAATGCTCCTCCCTCCCCCATCTCTCTTTTATTTTCTTCCCTGATGTATGCCTTTGTTTCTTTTCTTCATTGAACGTTTGATTAACCCCCAGACTTACTGGTCTTGGGAAGATGTATCTTTTCTGTTGAAAGGAATGAATGAAAAATGGTTTTCTCCCGTGTTCGGATGCACATATATATTGAGTCTTGCAGATTTCATTTTAATCCTAATCCCCCCTGGTTTTATCATGTTTATGTTACTTATGCTTCCCTTTCTCCAATCGAGGAAGAATGATGTATCACGAGTGGTTCAAACCCAGCCTATCCAACTCTGATGGATTGGGTGTATGGTTTTGTTTCCCCTCTGATTTACTAGATAAAGACATGTACATGCTCAGGCTCCATCCTGCTATCTAGTGGGAAACCGGCTTTGAGTACGCTGCCTCGATCCCCTTTAACAGGTTAACGCCCCCCGTGGGCAACATTAACTGTACAGGTCCCTCCCCCAATATCCCAGACGGGGCCTGACCATTTATGTCGATTCAGATCAATTTTATGTGTCCGAGCTGCACGCTTTCTATTTGCTCGTTATGCATACTCATTTACTGTTTGATGCATAAGATTCTAAAGGAAATGGCCAGCTGCCTTCGCACCCACGTCAATGGGTTGTGAAGACTCTGGCTCAATCCTAAATACGCTGGAACCTATGTTTTCTCTGCTTTTCCTCCTACTTAATCTTCGCTCATTAAGTAACTACTGCTCATCACCTTGGCTTATACGCCAATCACACACATGCACCTTGCTGTTTGTTTGAATGCCCAGTGAGGTCTAGTGTTAAAAAAATCCACGCACATGGATATCTCCTACTTCCTCTCTCCATCCAGGATCAATAGTAAATTCCCTTCGTTCATTCTGCACTATAACATAGTTCGGTCTTCACCCTCCCATGGGACAGTGTACCATATGAGCCTCATCTCTATCCCATTCATGCATTCCTACAGCATGAAGCATGCCATGTTTTGAATATCATGGTTTCATGTCTCCATTTGAGACATGGGTTCGCTAATACCCTAGGCGTGACCCATGATCTCACGCACTGGAGCAATAGTATATAGCTGCTAATTCCACCGAAGCACCCTTCAGTGGGAAGAGATACACTATGGTTTTATACCGATCAGATTTCTGTGACCACCCTCGGATCCCCGGGGGCTTGCTTCTTTATAGCATGGGCCTCGGAGGATCCTCCTCGGAGGATGAATATCAATAGGCCACTTGGTTCGGTAACAGCTAAGTCCACATCTCTTAATTGAGATTATGGCAGCCCATGGGTTACCGAAACCCCTCGCAGGCTAGTCCTCGGGGTTTCCGCCCCACTTGGTTCCTTGGGTCACCGTTTTTAGCCTCCTGGCAGTTAGTGAGTTTGCCTCGGTACTTACGTGGGTGAGTCTCTATTTCTTCCCTTGCAGTCCTCCTGGACAAGGGGAGATGCTGCCGAAATTCATCCATCCCCTTTCCGACTTCTTCGTTTACTTTTCTTTCCTTGCATCGACTGAAATTGAAATTAATAATAACAAAAAAATATATATATATACCTAGTGTTAATAAACTATTTATGAAACTTATGCTATGGCGTGGTGTGTGGGCCCGCCCTGGACCATATAAGCTTGTGCTCGAGTATGAACCTCGCACGAAGACAGAACAACTGAACTTGCCTCACTTGAGCATATGAATTCGAGGCCTATAGGATTGATGTGTTTGATACACACATAATAAGTGGGCTACAAGGTCCCCGGCGTTATGGTCACTCCAACCTATAAGAAAATCACCAATCTTTCATGTTAATTGGGAGTTTGAACAAACTAATTTTAATAAATCTAATGACACCCTAAACCTGGGTGCCATGGTCCAACTTGGGCCTTTAATTTCTTTCACAAACTTGATCAAAACCATGCCGCTCACCCAAAGGCCATAGGCCCCGTGATCCGGTGGCTGTCTCTCTCTCACCCAGTGACACAGCAGGAGGGTGATCTGGCGCCCAAGGTGGACCCCTGCCGGATCAACCCGCGCCGGCTCACCTCTCCTTCTCTCTTTCCTACCGATTCACCCCCCAGCTCTGCTCCTCTCTCGCAACGATTCACTTCCCCTCTCCTCTTTCTCTGGCACCGATTCACCTCTCCTCTTCCCTCTCGCGCCGATTCACCCTGCTCCTCTTCTCTCTCTCTCCCATGTGGCTGATACAACCACCCGCTCCCTGTGTCGACCCACTGACTCCCCTAGGTCGACCTCTGTAACTGCAAATGACCCATTAGCCCTTCAATCAACTGACTACCCTTTCAGTAGATGACTAATCATCTAATCTCCTCCCATTTGTCTTCCATTACAAGGCTCTACCCGGCCCATGGTCACCCCATAATAAAAAGAATAACAATAATAAAACCAACTTGGGTATACTTGCATGCGTGCATAAGCGTATGCATATATGCATGAATACATACATATCAACCTTGTTATGTGCTTGTGTGCAACGATTTCTCGGTTTATCTAATGGTGATTTGTAGAAGGTCAGGCCCAACCTGGCTAGAAACTTTCACTATGCGCGAGTGTAAAACTCCGCCTCGTACCGACAATCGGCTAAATAAAATTAATATCATTGTATAGTGTATGCTTCCATGTGCGATGAAATCATGCTTCTGCTTTATAAAATGAACATGTCTTTCATATAATCCTTCAGGCTTGGGGACCCCTCTTCCTGGCATTTAATCAAGGGTTGTCCTTCTTTCGGAAGGATGTAATTAACATCGTAGCCTTTACTGTACGGTGGACTTAGGGTCCCGACACGATCACCCACTATCATATGATTAGTCAGATGGCGCACGTAATAAAATTGTCACTTTGTGACGGGCACACCCCACGCTTAAATAAATAAGACCCCTAATAAACAAACAAATGAACAAATAATAAAACCCAAATAATTAAATAAAACAAAATTGTTCCCACAAGTTGGCACGGCAGGTGGGACTTTGGTCTCCATTCATCTTCTCACCAGGATTAGGGGCCCAATGGCCTCCTCCTAAAATACTAACTCTTTTAATCACCAATTGTAGGTTACACCCTTATTAGTTCGATGGCTGTGTCATTTGGGCCGCTCATCATTGCTGATCATGCCAGGTATGGCTACCTGGCCGTGCCTATGAAGTTCGGTGACTTCACGCTGGTGGTCGACTTCCCCAACTTTTTGGGGGTAGCCTTCGTCGAGCTCCTGGATGTCCAGGAGATGGAGCCAGTCAATGCTGCAAAGGCGACCCCAACCGATGATGCTGCGGTGGGCTACTATGTCGACCGTATCCACTCCCGTCTCCCCCCAACAAGAAGTGCTCACCGGCTGCCAGGAGGGCGGCCAGAGAGAATGTCGACGTGTTGCAAGGCCAGCTGTCAACGTTGGGCAAGTCCGTTCTGATCGGAGGTGTCTACATGTTTCTAAATGGCCAACATGCCAGAATTGCACCCGATCGGGTGATTGCAACTGTTCCAGTGCAGAACTCGTTTCAAGCATTGGCTAAGGATAGGACGGACTGTGTGAAGCCCGGATCAAGGGAAGGTTTGGCCTCAAAGCTAGCCAAGTTTAAACAAGTGTGGGTGCTGTTGGACGCACTTTCGATTACATACCTTGTTCATCTTTTTATTCATTCTTTTCATTCTTGGTTGGTTCATTTGGGTTTTTATTAAGTGCGTGGGCGTGCTAGTCACCGAAGCGATAGTTTATTCGTGCCTCATGACTGGGAGGGTTTGATACCATGGGTGCACTCCATCTGACTAACCAGACGATTATGGGTATCGGGTCGGGACTATAAACCCGCCGCGCCATGAAGGTCACAGTGTTAATTACATTTCCCTGGAGGGGAGAAAACCTTTGATTAAATGCCAGGAGAAGGGGCCCTTGGGAATAAAACTGATTTTAATGAAGAAAGATAATGAAGATTCTGAATTTAATTAAAATAGCCCTCACTGAAGGATAAACAGTTGAACAAGCCGGTCATTAATTGACCGATTCACAATTGGACAAAAGTCCCAATTTATGAGTTAAATGCTTGCCATGGGTATGGGAAACTTGATATTTGTGAGTAGAACCCAATAGAAAATGTATTAGACATAGTAGGCTATCGGCCCAGTGTAGAGTCAAGTCGTGACCATGATGGTGTGACCCCAAGGCTCGAGCATGACCTGTAGAGGCCTCATTAATATCCCCTTGCATAGGGTCTGAGGGAGGAGGAGCCCTGGGCCAAAATTTTTATTAGTTTCTTAAGGGAGATGTTGATATTTCCTGGCATTTATTTTATTTATTTATTGTGATATAATTTTTTTGTTAGGCTTTATTATTGTTTTTTCTTTTTCTTTTCTTTCTTTCTTTTGATTTATTTTAATGCATAAAAGGGCAGAAGCGGCAGCGTCGACACAGAGCTTGAGCTGCGTCGACGCAGAGCGCTTGGATGAAAGGAGCTGTAAAGGGCTGATGCGTTGATGTGGTTCTCACTGTGTTGATGCACATAGCCTATCCAGGGGGCTAGCGTGAACTGTTGCGTCGACGTAGAGCCAGGCTGCCTCAACGTAGCCCACGCCAGTGAGCAGAAATAGCCTTCCTTTTAATTGTTCATTCGTTTGATTCGTGTTATGACTTTGATTTGGAAGTTCAAGGGGTATTAAACTCCACCCTTTCTTTGATTTATTCTTTTGGTTTTCTTCTCTTTATTTCTTCCTTTGTTCTTTAAATTTTCTTTCTTTTGTTTCTTCTTTGTGTGCAGCATGCATCAATGCACGAGTTGTTTATGTAGGGAAGGCAGGCGATGCTTTTGCAAACATCTACATGGTAGCATGCAGGGTTTAAATGATGTGTTTATGTAGTGAGACTTTGGTCCAAGGTGGAGTTATATACTCGCGCAAAGTGGGAGTATACAATTGGGCATAACCCAATCATCCTCAACCCACCATTTTATATACCACAGGTCATGGCATGCAAGCATGCATGGGTGGCAAGTGCATTGTCACACCCTGAGCCATGTGTGTACAGTGGAAGTAACTCGGGGAATGTGAACAGCTGGTAATACGCCTCAAGCTAGCAATATAATCAGAGCGCAATCATTCACACATAAGATGAATGGACACAATGTGATGTACTCAGAATTCCACTTTATTGAATGATAATCAAAGTTTTACAATAGAGACTATGTCTTGACTCATTGACACACTTGACTCAATAAAAATGAAAATCACATAATATGACTCAATAAAGTAAAAATTACATGATGTGACTCCAAACTAATGTAAGGACTCATGACACTCTAAGTCTTCTCTCGGGCCTTTAATCATCACTCTCGGATCCATCATCGAAATACTCGGAATCTGATCCACTAGTGTTTCCTTGAAAGATTGGAAAAGTAGGGTAATGAGCACACTTGCCCAGTAGGTATCTTCGTATCAACATGAAGGCAAGTTTAAATAATTAACATTTTAGGTCTAATATGTAAGATAAATGAAATGCGATAAATCATATGATAATAAGCCAAAGTAACATCACAAGTATCCAAACATAAAAGATATGAGAGTTCGTGTAGAATGAGAGCAAGATCGAGAATGAATGTAACTTGGCCTTTCATGAACGAGAATATACTTTTCATAATCATAAATGCTATGCACTAGAAAGTTATGTAACAATATGTACTAGTAAGCATATACATTCATAAGATTGCCTCGTGATTTTCACCCGTTTATCAAAAAAGTACACCTGGCGCAATGCGATGCCAGTGTTCATCATACCCCAAGGTTTATAGTATATTTCGAGCTATCTGCCGAGGGGGCTAGCATCGAGCCCTTGGACACTGTCTGTGCCCGCTCTGGCATCTACAAGTTATAAATCATGCTACTTTCATGGGATATAAATAAAGTTTTGGCCAATAATGTACAATTCAAATAATAGTTTTATGATGACAAAATCAAGGTAAGAACCCACCAATATGAAACATGAGATCAAGGATGATTTAATGACAAGGTTATGCCACGGAAGGAAACTGCCAGCATAACAACGTATTCTTTAAATTTTGATAATTCATTAATAACTTATTGAATAAGGTGTTAGGTTCTAGACAATCAATAGACCATCTTGGAACATAGGAAATCAACTAGTGGGTCAAACCTCGGATTAAGAACACTACAACAAAAGACGGACTTTTCTGGGCCGTTTCTTGAATAGGGGGTCATGTCCCGGCCGCAACCTGAAGGAGGCGGTCACGTGCAGACCGTTTCATGACTGAGTCGACACCAGAGAGAAAAGAAGGGTCGACGCCGTGGAACTCTAGAAAGTGACAGTCATGGTCGAGCCGCTACTAGATGGTGGCGGTCTCCAGAGGGCCGCTATCTTGTCCAGAATGCAAAAAATGCCAGTAAACTTGAGTGCTTTCTAGATAAATTGGCTTTGAGGGTACAACTAACTCGACGTCCTAGTGGGAATCCCAGGCTCGCGGAGACTGATCCCCTAGTTCAACAGAAGGAATATCCGATGAAGAGGTCGACAAGTCTAAGAAAGTGTGCCTATCATGTGCAAAGTGTAACTAATGATATCATTCCGAAACATGTGCCATGTACTTAAGAAAGACTCAAAGATGTGAGTGAATCATGTAGAAAACAGCGATCAAACCATCAATAAAACAAGTCCACAAAGGATGTGAAATATAGTTTTAATACAAAATTATATGGTTTTGGCATGAAATTAGCATAAGATTAAAGTAAGTTCTTAAAGCATGTAAGTCATGAAACCTAACATGATGGATGCACAATATAACCATTAACATGAATCCACGGTCATAACTAGGAATAAGACCTAATTACCTAGGCTTAACATATAATTAATAGGGTTAATCTACAATCTGTTTGGAGTTAACAACGTGCAGAAACCAGAAAGCAAATAGCGGTCAGATGAGGACCGCATATTGATGGTAGCGATCAGTCGCAAGGCCGCTATCTGATTATAGCGGTCTCAGGGAAACTATTTCTTTTCTGCTCTGAGTTGGGACAGAAACTGAGGTATAGGCATAATCTAGGGCAATATATGCATGGAAAACATGCTAGATAGAAGAAAAAACATGCCATAATGAAGTTAAATCATGGAGATGCATGAGTCACATGTATTAAGCCACAATGATCATCTTTTGGGTTAAGGGTACAGAGATATGTGTTGTGCATCCCTTTAGTTTTGATGATGACAAAGGATATGTGTGATTAATCTATTTTAATAACACAACACATGCAAGATTGATTGATTGCGTCTTCACATGATGGATGTGTCCAATTCAATGCAAATCTGATAGTTCAAGTTATTTCAGGTTTACTGAAGTACTAATGAAATCAACAAATCAGAAGAAATGTCAAAGGTTGCTTGTCGACCAGAGAAGTGGTCATTGTCGACCAACGAATCCAACCAAACACAGCTCAAGTCATTTTTCCTCTGTACGCGCTATGGTTGTCGACCAGAGCCCTGCTCGTTGTCGACCACGGAACAGACAGAGCATCAGACAGAACTGCCAGTCATCTGGACATTGCCCCTTGTCGACCAGCGACAGGGCTATTGTCAATAATGAGCGATACGAGCATCAGCCTGAAGAACCAGCCGTCTGGACACTGCTCATTGTCGACCAGAGACAGGGTCGTTGTCGACCACAAGCGGTATAGCGTCCAGAACCGAATTCCAACCGAATTCAGTTTCGGTTCCTTGAAACCTGCAGGTTGTTGTTGCAGGTTGTTGGGCTGTTCAGAGGATAAGATTCCGCACGGGATTCAAGGAGAGAATCTTGCTAAGAACCGATCAAACCTTTTTAAGATTCTATTTAATCTTCTCCCTGGTTTTTAGCGAGTAACCCAACAGGTTTGCACTTGCGCGGGAAACAGCTCCGGGTTTGATAAGAACTGGTGTAAAAAGGAGAAGAAGATAGAGAACTGAATAGGGGAACACAGAGTAAAAAAAAAGAAAGGATACACTCACGAAGATACTCTGAAAAAGGAAAGAAGGAGTGGCTCTTCAGAAATCACAAAGACTGCACAAGACCGAAGGCATCTTCATTGCTGCAGAAGGAAAGATCGACTCAAGACAAGCAAGACTCTAGCAGCGTCGCAGCTGAAGGCAATCGTCTGGAAGTTCCACAGGGAGTCTATTCTTATTATCTGCAGTCCCAGGCTGAACTCTTTTCTTTGATTCAAACGCTCTTGTTCAGTCCTGTTGCATTTTTTGTTCTTTTCATTACATCAAGTGTCAAGCTGTGAGGCAGCGGGTACAAGCTGTGTGTCAGCAGGAAGAAGCTGTGAATCAGCGGTGTATTGGTTGAGATCAGGAGTTCTCATTTAGTGAAGCCTTGCTCAAGTTGAGCAAGGGGTGGACGTAAGTCTCGGGAAGAGACTGAACCACCTAAAAATCCTATCTTGTGGTTTTGCTTGTGGTGTGTGTTCTTCTTATTGCTTGCTGTCACGGTAGTTATCAGTTTTATCTTTGCAACCCATAGTTTGCTTAAGGTCTAGTCGATCTTTGGTTTATAAATCAAAAAAAGGGCTAGATCTATTCACCCCCCTCTAGATCTACTCAGTCCGTACTCAACACGTGGTATCAAAGCAGGTTCTCCAAAAATGTGGTCTAACAACCAGGAGAAAGCTGGCGGACTAAACTCTAGAAGTCTAATGGCTGAGGGACACTCAGTAACTAGACCACCATATTTTGATGGAAATGATTATTCATACTGGAAAAATCGTATGCAGGTGTTCTTGAGAGCACAAGATCATGAGATGTGGAGAGTGGTAAGCCGCGGACCCTATGATCTGCCCGACGACGAGGATACCTGGACCAGAGAACAGGTCAGAAAATCAACCATCAACTGGGGAGCAATGAACGTGATGCAATGTGCGCTTCACCCCACGGAGTTCTCAAGAGTCTCACAATGTGCAACAGCCAAGGAGATGTGGGATCGACTCAAGGTCATCTATGAAGGTACTTCAGAGGTAAGAGAGTCCAAAGCAAATATGCTAGTCTCAGAATACGAAATGTTTAGAATGAAAACTGATGAAAACATTTCTGAGATGTATGCCAGACTAGTACAACTAACAAATAGCTTAAAGAGTCTAGGGAAGACCTACAAAGAGCAGGAGCTTGTGAGGAAAATCTTAAGGTCCCTCACACCTATGTGGCATACCAAGGCCACAGTAATTGAGGACTCAAAAGACCTCACAACTATGACTGTGGATGAACTGGTAGGTTCCCTAATGGCATATGAGGTCAACCTAAAGAGAAACGAAGATGAGGGCAAGAAAAAGAAGCAGCTCGCCCTGAAGACTAAAATAGGCACCTCTGAATTATCTGACACTGATAACTCATCTAGCACAGGTGAGGAAACTGGCGAGCTAGCCATGCTAACAAGAAAGTTCAGAAGGTTCCTGCGGAAGGAAGGTAAGGGATTTAAAAATCCTAAGGGCACGGTAAGGAAATCATCCCAGTTTAAGTTTGACAAAAACAAAGCTTCATCTAACAAGCTTGTTTGCTACAACTGCAGGAAACCAGGACACATGAAGGCTGAATGTCCAGAGGCTCCTAAGAAATCAAGCTTCAAGTGGAAAGGCAAGAGACCAAAGGCAATGATAAGCACATGGAGTGAGGAGGAGGAAAGCAGCGAAGAGGAAAGAACCTCCGAAGAAGAAGAAGGAAACACATGTTTAATGGCCGAAGGAGACAGCAACGATCTTGAGGTAACCGCCCAGTTTCAAGACTTTTCTAGCTCAGATTGGGAAGAAGCCTATTCAGACTTACTTGATACATATGAAACAACAAGAAAGGAAAATAAAAGGTTGAAGAAGAAAGTCAATCAGCTCAATAATGACAGCAACTTAATTGCTAATAGAACTAAACTAGAATTGGAAATCACCACCTTGCAAAATAAGCTGAATCAACACAAGACAGATGAAGAAAATGTCAAAGAGCTATTAGAAGAAAATGAGATACTAAAAAACACAATTGATGAGTTAAAACTAAAGACTCAAGAATATGAACAGGAAACTAAGCTAACTCAAGAAAGAAACAACTCACTCAAGGAAGAAAACAGTCAACTTCTGAAAGAAATAGAAAGAATCCAAAGTGAACTGAAAAACAAACAGGAAACATTGGAAAAAATGACTAAGGGTGAAGAAAACTTGAACGCTGTGTTGGGAATAAAAGTAAATTTTCAGAAAGAGGGGTTAGGATACAACCCAATAGCTAAAAAGGAATTCCAACTAAAAACGTTAAATGAAAAAGCTGACACAAAAGGAAAAGGCCCCTTGATAAACCTATATCAAAACAAACAAAAGGACATAGCTGAAAGTTCCTCTAAACAGACTAATGTCACCTGGGAAGAGAGGAATTCTAAAGGGAAAATGGTCAATCTACATCAGCTTAAAAACAACAGCCATATCAGACGAGAAGTTCAAATTCACAGAAGTAACCAGACAAACAGAGCATTAAATCATGTTAATAAACCCAAACCTATAAAACAAGGTGTCTGGAAACAGGCTGGTCGACAACAGACTCCTCATATGTCGACCAGAGGATCTGCCAGAACAGGTGCTGGCTTCTGGAGAAACCCTGGTCGACCACAGACATACCAGATGTCGACCAGACACACAAACAGAACCCACAACTTCTCTCAGCCGAAACAGAATGGAAATTGGAATTTAAGAAAATGGACTCAAAATAGAGGAACATTAAATCAAAAGGAACACAACCTGAACAAGTTAAGAAATGAAAAGACAAACTGTTCTAACAAAATTTGGGTTCCCAAGATGTTGTTACAGCAGTTTCATGATTTCACAAGCTATCTGGGACCCGGGTACCATTGGGGTCCAAATGTTTCTGTGTAATTCGTGATGCAGGAATGTCTGGCAGCCATGCACAACAAGTGGTACTTAGATAGTGGTTGCTCAAGACACATGACAGGAGACAAGACCAAGTTCTCCCAGCTAAGCTCAAAAGATGGAGGTTATGTGACGTTTGGAGGAAATAACAAAGGCAAGATTATCAGAAGAGGTAAGATAAGTAAGAAACCTTCAAACTGTATTGACAATGTTTTGCTGGTGGATGGACTGGAATATAATTTATTGAGCATCACTCAACTATGCGACAAAGGCCATAAAGTAGTATTTGACTCCAAGACCTGCAAGATTATTGAACCAAATTCAGATGCAGTCAAGTTTATGGGTGAGAGAGTGAACAATGTCTACATGATAGACTTGGATGATCCAGCCCACTCCAACTTGTGCCTAACCGCCAAGAAGGAGGACTTGACCTGGTTGTGGCACCGAAGGCTAGGGCATGTTAGCTATAGGGTGCTGCACAAACTTGTGAAAAATAAAATGGTTCTTGGTTTGCCTGAAATTTTGTTTGCTCAAAATGTCAAAGTATGTAAAGCATGCACCCAAGGAAAGCAAACAAGAAAATCATTCAAAGGTAGAACTGAAAGTCAGTCATCTAGACCCCTAGAACTTGTACACATGGACCTTTTTGGCCCAACAAGAATTGCCAGTCTTAGTGGTAAGAAATATGGTTATGTTCTAGTGGATGATTTTTCCAGATTTACATGGGTAATGTTCTTATCACATAAAAGTGATGCTTTTCATGAATTTCAGGAATTTTACAAAAGAATGAAGCAGGATGGTAAGTCCAAAGTTTGTACAATCATATCTAACCATGGGGGGGAGTTTGAAAATTCTGATTTTGATGTATTCTGCAGAAACAAGGGCATAACCCATAGATTCTCCTCACCAAGGACACCGGAGCAAAATGGAGTTATAGAGAGAAAGAACCGCACTCTTGTCGAGATGGCTAGAACCATGTTGGTTGAAGCTAATCTTCCAAGGAAGTTTTGGGCTGAGGCGGTCAACACAGCATGCTACATTGTAAACCGGGCAATGGTAAGACCATCTAGTGCAAAAACTCCATATGAAATGCTCAAAGGTAAGAAACCATCTCTAGCTCATCTTAGAATCTTTGGTGCAAGATGTTTCATTCATAACAATGATAAGAGAGTCTTGGACAAATTTGAACCAAAGAGTGACTCAGGAATATTCTTGGGCTATTCTGACCGATCAAGAGCCTATCGGGTTTTTAACACCAAAGATCAAATTGTTGAAGAGTCCCCTCATATCTCATTTGATGAAGTTAATGATCTTATTAAAAATGAACAGGTCAGCAAGGAAGAAGAAGATGGAGAATTTCTGAAAGACAAAGAAGAACCGATGGAGAATGAAGAAGCACAGAATCAAGAAAGAAACCAAGGTAATTCCAATGACCAGACCGAAGGAGAGATCATCTCAGGTAACAATCTTGAAAACTTGAGACTTCTTAGAGATCATCCCTTAGATAACGTTATTGGTGGAATACATGATCCTAGGAAGACTAGATCTCAGATTAAGGCCATTAATGAACTGGATCAACTTGCTCTTGTGTCCCAAATAGAGCCCAAATCTGTAGAGGAAGCCTTAAAAGATGAATCATGGATAAATGCTATGCATGAAGAACTAAATCAGTTTGAAAGAAATCAGGTGTGGAGACTTGTCTCTAGACCTTCATCTCACCCTGTAATTGGAACCAAATGGGTATATAAAAACAAGTTGAATGAAGAAGGGGCTGTAATGAGAAACAAGGCTCGGCCGGTGGCTAAAGGGTACAACCAGGAACTTGGAGTTGACTTTGAAGAATCATATGCTCCAGTTGCTAGATTAGAAGTCATCAGGATATTATTAGCCTTTGCATCTTCTCATGGAATTAAACTACAACAAATGGATGTAAAAAGTGCATTTCTAAATGGTATTATAAAAGAAGAGGTCTATGTTGAACAACCCCCTGGTTTTGAAAATGATGAACTTACTAATCATGTGTTCAAATTGCATAAAGCTTTGTATGGTTTAAAGCAGGCTCCTCGGGCTTGGTACGAAAGGTTGAGCTCCTTCCTCACTAAAAAGGGATACACAAGAGGTAAAATTGATCAAACATTATTTTCCAAGACCCATAGTAAGGATATACTGATTGTACAAATCTATGTGGATGATATCGTGTTTGGATCTACTGAAACCTCTTTGTGTACTGAATTTGCAAATTTAATGACTAATGAGTTTGAAATGAGCCTAATGGGTGATTTACAATTCTTTCTTGGATTGCAGATCTCACAATGCAGAGAAGGATATTTCATAAATCAATCCAAGTACATAAAAGAAATGTTGAAGAAATTTGGCATGGAAAGCTGCAAGCCAATCGAGTCACCCATGGGTACAAGTGCAACCTTGGAAGCAGATATAAAAGGTAACATGGTAGATGCCAAGAAATACAGAGGTATGATCGGATCCCTACTATACTTAACTGCATCAAGGCCAGATATTCAGTTCAGTGTATGCATGTGTGCTAGATATCAGTCTAGTCCTAGGGAATCACATTTAGGAGCTGTCAAGCGTATCTTTCGATACCTTGCCGGCACCCAAGAATTGGGTTTGTGGTATCCTACATATTGCAAACTAGATCTGATCTCATATTCGGATGCTGATTATGCTGGTTGCAAAATTGATAGGAAGAGTACTAGTGGTTATTGTCAATTCTTAGGTGGATGTTTAATATCATGGGCTTCTAAGAAGCAGCACTCTGTGGCACTCTCCACTGCTGAGGCTGAGTATGTCGCAGTAGGGAGTTGTGGTACACAGGTTATGTGGATAAAACATCAACTCCAAGACTACAATGTAGATCTTGGCTGTGCACCCATTTTATGTGACAACACTAGTGCTATTAACTTGTCTAAAAACCCCATTCAACATTCTAGGACAAAACACATTGAGATCCGTCATCATTTTCTGAGAGATGAGGTATCCAAAGGAAATTTCATGCTTCAATTTGTAGAAACTGAAAAACAATTGGCAGATATTTTCACTAAACCCCTTAACAATGACAGATTTTCAACTCTAAGAAGGGAGTTGGGGATATGTAGAATATCTCCTGAAAATTCTTGAAATGCTCATATTCATGTGTTCTCTGTATAGCTTTCTGTCATTTCTGTAATTAGATATGTCAGTTAGATCTCTGGTACTGATTGTGTTTGGAAGCTCTGGTGTCGGCTGTTACTCAAGCAACTTTCTGCAAATTCCTGGCAATGCTACTGGTTAGCTCTGGTGGTCGACCCAAGACAGGGCACTGGTCGACCAAGGCATCAAGGCAGGAAACTGTTTGGTTCTGTGACTACGCAGATGTCGACAATAGACAGTCCCATAGTCGACAATAGATTTATAAGAAAGCAGATGTCAACATCAGGCAGGGTCTGTGACTGCGCAGATGTCGACCAGAGACAGCTCCATGGTCGACAATGGATCTGTAAGGAAGCAAATGTCCACTTTAAACAGGTTCCTGGTTAACACTAGTTCTGGTAGGAAATCTTCTGGATTGTTTAAACTGTTTGAGCTCAGATTCATCTTCACTCATTCACCATCATCCATACTTCCCATTCCCTGTGTCTTTCTATCTCATCCTGGCCAACATTACTTCTTAATTCAGCATGGATTATCAAATTGAGGGGGAGAAAAAGTGTAAACTCATTCCTTGATAAAACATTGAATAACCTAACCATATCTTCCTATAAAATCACCAATGTATTCAATAAGAGTAGAGGTTGAGTGTAGTAATGAGGATTTGGACTGTACTACTTCAATAAATTCAAACCATAACTATGATTCTGTCACATGATTTTGGAGACTTATGATTGTTAGTAGTAAGTCGGTTTCTCTACCTGTGCCCGTTCTGAACAGTTAATATAAATCCAAAAATATAGCATGAATGCACGTGGAATACGCCATAACTCTGTCTTCATGGTAGAGCAATGGATTGGATTCTGAGAAACTACTGCCTCCCATCTTAAGAAAAAATGGATGAAAAATAAGTGAGAGGCATGTGTGTCATGAAGAATCAATCTATCTCTGCTACTATCAAAAATTATTGAAACTGGGCATACTGAGTAACTGGGGATATTGGCGTCTGATAAACGTATATCCTCACGGATCAAAGGTGTGTCCCAGTTAAAAGTGGAATGGTTAGGCATGCTAAGTAGCCGAGGTTTCTGGCGTGTAAAAAGCGTGTCTCCTCGTGTAGAAAAGCATGTGATAAACCTGACCACAGCTTTCAAAATGATTCCAAAAGGAAACACTCAAAATTATCTAAAAGGCAGAGGAAAATGGTTGACCAAAGGTATGGCATGCAAAGAAAAGTTGAAAACACTGTTCAGCAAGCACAGCTATTAAAATCATCTCATGAAATCTATTATAAGTTTAAGAGGTCATGTGGAGGAAATTAGATATGGGGCGTAAGCTTATTGGTGTAATACTTTCAAATTCAAGTGAATCACTAAGCCCACTCTACTAGTTTACAAGGTGGTCTTTGCATAAGGGTGGAGAGGTTACATAAATGCTTCATTAAGGAACGGATGTACACTTCAATAAATCCCCCAAATTTAATTCGGCTGATTTAATCCTGGCCCTTCGTTTTCAGCATTGCGCTGGTTCCACTACCCTAGAATCTATGACCCAGATCTCATTCACTAATATCCTGCCCTATAAATTGAACCGACTGGGTCCCTACTCTTCTCACCCTCGCCGTTTTCACCCTTCACGGTCGTCCTCCATCTCCAGTCCCCTTTCGACCCCTTGTGCATCCCTCTCTCTCGCCTCAACACACTCTCTCGCTACCTTCCACCATGAATCCGTCGCGTGCTCAGAGGTCGTCCAAGCGAGCAAGGGATCAGGTTCCTGCCGAAGCGTCGCCGCCGTCCAAGCACTCCAAGCAGAAGGCCACGCAGGGTCAGCCATCGACCACTCGACGGTCGACAACGGATAAGATAGCAACTTAGATATGCCCATCGTCCATCCAGTCTCTGGATCACTGAAGCCCCGGACCATCCTGCCACCGAGAATAGTAGATTTCTCCGATCAGAAGCTGATGGAGATGTTCCCAGAGCTGCTGGAAGTTTTGGACGCCCAAGGCTGGACAGAGTTTGTCTCTGCACATACTATGTATTCCCCACAGCTTGTGCAAGAGTTCTACCACAATCTGCAAGTCGTGGATGACAAGGTCTATACAGTAGTTCAGGGTGTCGTCGTCAGCCTCGACTTCAAGCTACTCCACAAGGCGCTGAATATTTCCAGGCATGGTACTGTCTTCAATCCTGAGGATTTTGACTTCAAAGCTGCATATGCCGTGGTCACTGGCCAACCAGTCCCTGAGGTCCTTCCAAAATCCCTCAATGCCAACACTTTCCCTCCTCTTCATCGATTGCTCCATCACCTTCTTACCACCATAATCCAACCAAGAGGAGGCGCCAGGGAACATGTAAGTCGACTTCACCTATTTCTTCTCCATGGCCTCATCACACGCCAACCCATCTGCCTTCCCAAGCTCATGCAGAATACTTTCAAAACCCTCTTGCATTATCCCCTGAACTCTCTTCCATATGCTGCCCACATAACTGCCATTTTGGAAGCAGCCACTATACCCATTCCTCACGCTCCGCGCGTTGTCATTCCCAAACGGCACGTATACTCGTTCCATTACGTGACCACATTTTTGGGCTATAAGAAGGTAGGAGATCAAGTCCAGCGCACCCTACCATCCAAGGGTAAATCCAAAGCACCGTTGCCTCCCTCTTCTCCACCACAGACACCAATTCATGTTAGCCCTGCTGCAACCCCTCCACCTGAGGTGATTCCCACTCACACTCCCACTTTTACCACCACTGCTACCCATCCTCCACCTTCACTCGCTATTGTGCCATGGCAACCAGGCACTGCAGCCACTCATGTTCCATCTACGTCTGTTCCACCTACCCATGTTCCTTTACCTTCGCTCCGTCTACTTCTGCTCCACCACCTCCTTCCACCTCCAACACTGAGTCTCACGGAGTGCTTCTCCAGATAGCATCTCAGCTGACCTCACTCACAACTCAATTCCAATCCTTTCAAGAAAGTATGAATGCTGCAACCGGGCGCTTGGAGCTGAAAGTCCAAAGACTAGAGCAGCAGATGGAGACCAGGTTCATCAAGCAACAGGAACACTCAGAACATGCTAGCTCTCGGTTTAACAGACTGGTTGCCACATTAGCTGAAGTGTCAGCAGAGATGGGTACACGCATTGAGTTCACAAACCAGCAGATTAAACAGAATCACCATGCTACTATCTCCGAGATCCAGAAGCTAAGGCTTTCTTATGCACACATAGTTGACAAGCTGGATCGGATGGCAGAGAACGTGAAGCCCGAGACTTCTTCGTCCTCCTCGGAGTGAATGTCTGGATACTCCTCTTTTTGCTGTTGACAAAGGGGGAGAGAGTCTATGTGTGTCATTGTCTGTCTAGGTGTGTCTAGATGTCAAGTCTTTGCCTTTGTTTTCATTCATGTAATTCGTGTTATGATACTTTTGAAAGGCATATCAAATGAATTTTCTGGCTGAAATCTGTGATAATGATATATGTTATGATAGTTTCTGAATGGCATATCAAATGCATTTTCTGGTTGAAATAATCTCCTGATTGTCACAATGACTCATGGTTGTCATCATCAAAAAGGGGGAGAATGTTGTGCATCCCTTTAGTTTTGATGATGACAAAGGATATGTGTGATTAATCTATTTTAATAACACAACACATGCAAGATTGATTGATTGCGTCTTCACATGATGGATGTGTCCAATTCAATGCAAATCTGATAGTTCAAGTTATTTCAGGTTTACTGAAGTACTAATGAAATCAACAAATCAGAAGAAATGTCAAAGGTTGCTTGTCGACCAGAGAAGTGGTCATTGTCGACCAACGAATCCAACCAAACACAGCTCAAGTCATTTTTCCTCTGTACGCGCTCTGGTTGTCGACCAGAGCCCTGCTCGTTGTCGACCACGGAACAGACAGAGCATCAGACAGAACTGCCAGTCATCTGGACATTGCCCCTTGTCGACCAGCGACAGGGCTATTGTCAACAATGAGCGATACGAGCATCAGCCTGAAGAACCAGCCGTCTGGACACTGCTCATTGTCGACCAGAGACAGGGTCGTTGTCGACCACAAGCGGTATAGCGTCCAGAACCGAATTCCAACCGAATTCAGTTTCGGTTCCTTGAAACCTGCAGGTTGTTGTTGCAGGTTGTTGGGCTGTTCAGAGGATAAGATTCCGCACGGGATTCAAGGAGAGAATCTTGCTAAGAACCGGTCAAACCTTTTTAAGATTCTATTTAATCTTCTCCCTGGTTTTTAGCGAGTAACCCAACAGGTTTGCACTTGCGCGGGAAACAGCTCCGGGTTTGATAAGAACTGGTGCAAAAAGGAGAAGAAGAAAGAGAACTGAATAGGGGAACACAGAGTAGAAGAAAAAGAAAGGATACACTCACGAAGATACTCTGAAAAAGGAAAGAAGGAGTGGCTCTTCAGAAATCACAAAGACTGCACAAGACCGAAGGCATCTTCATTGCTGCAGAAGGAAAGACCGACTCAAGACAAGCAAGACTCCAGCAGCGTCGCAGCTGAAGGCAATCGTCTGGAAGTTCCACAGGGAGTCTATTCTTGTTATCTGCAGTCCCAGGCTGAACTCTTTTCTTTGATTCAAACGCTCTTGTTCAGTCCTGTTGCATTTTTTGTTCTTTTCATTACATCAAGTGTCAAGCTGTGAGGCAGTGGGTACAAGCTGTGTGTCAGCAGGAAGAAGCTGTGTATCAACAGTGTATTGGTTGAGATCAGGAGTTCTCATTTAGTGAAGCCTTGCTCAAGTTGAGCAAGGGGTGGACGTAAGTCTCGGGAAGAGACTGAACCACCTAAAAATCCTGTCTTGTGGTTTTGCTTGTGGTGTGTGTTCTTCTTATTGCTTGCTGTCACGGTAGTTATCAGTTTTATCTTTGCAACCCATAGTTTGCTTAAGGTCTAGTCGATCTTTAGTTTATAAATCAAAAAGGGGGCTAGATCTATTCACCCCCCTCTAGATCTATTCAGTCCGTACTCAACAATATGATGCTATGAAAACTATGCATACGTGATCATAGAAAAACATGAAATTCTCCAAGTAGAAAGCATGAAATCTAGCAAGACACGAGGGCTTTTAATCTTAACTTGATGTTTAAGCCGTTCATGAGATAACCTACCTCTGTAACAGGCTCTAGACTTCAAATTTTGGACTAGGAGAACAACTTCTGCACGTCTTGTGCCAAACCAGCAACTTCTTGTCCGTCGTTCTTCTTAACCTTTTGACCTAAATCCACGATATTTTTAGGGGCATTTGTAGATGCCTAATTTCGGACATCCCGCGGACCTTGTCTAGCCATCATAGAAGTGATACTTTCTCTTGGTTGATTGAGAGTGTAGGGTCTTATCTTTGTCTAGGTAGGCTCCACCCTGTCCCTTCACGGTAAGTTGGCGGGGGGTTGCAGGGGGGCAACGCCCTCCTACCTGTAAAGTCGGGGGTTCGGGGGCGTGAGGCCCCGAGGTGAATTTTTTTGAGGTTCTATGCACATTTTTTCACTGATATCTAGAAGGCCAAGGTGTTGGCTGCCCACACCCCAAGAAGGCCAAGGTGTTGACCGCCGTCTTCTCATAGAAGGCCACTAGGTTGGCCGCCCACATTGCAAGAAGGCCACATGCCTGGCCACCCTCTTCTACTAGAAGGCCACTAGGTTGGCCGCCCAGTCCTTCAAGAAGGCCATCGACTTGGCCGCCTAGCTCTTTCGGACGGCCAGAACCTTGGCCGCCTCCTGTCAACCGCACGTCAACCCCACGATCCGCCCACTCCGGGCATGTCCTTCGCACTCACTCCCACCTCGATGGGTCGAGGCACATGTAATCTCACACGTCCTTGTCTCCAGAGGGAGGGAAATGAGTTGGAATCTATCTTCGAATGAGAGGGAAAGCCCCCACATACAAAACCTCCATTCTGAATCATCTCACGGGGGGGTGGGACATTTTCTGGAGGAGGAGAGGATGCTAGTTCCTTTGAGCCCAGAGAGAGAGCTGTGAGCACGATAGCGCCTTCCCTGACCTTCCCCTAGCAGCAGAATCTGATGTTGAGGAGCTCCGTTGCGCGAGAGTCCATTTTGCAGGATGCGGCCATCTACATGGCCGCCTACCACCTTTGAACGGCCATACACTTGGCCACCTTCCTCCAGTCGACGGGCAAACCCCGTCCTTCTTCCTCTATTCTCTATTTTGCTACATTTTACTTCATTCTACTGCATACACGCATGCTAGATTTTGCCAAGATCCCTTTCTTTAAAGAGGTTGTCCAATCTAAAACATAGGGAAGGCAGATGGTCGAAAGTCTCAGCTATCCCCCTTTCCGCCCCCCTTCCCGATATGATCACTCCCATTTGCATGTCTTTCTCTTTGATTTGAGCATATATTACACTATCACAGTCTAATGGGTTTGCTTTCTTTGTTTGCTGGTTAACTTGCAAGAACTTCGTCATCGACTTGCAGAGCTCCTTATTCTTAGCCGGCCGAGAATGAGGACATGAAGAACCCACATTCTCCCGTTTCTAAGGCATTCACGATCATTCGATCTCTTTGAGGCTCAGGTATAAGTCCCTGGCGATCACACCATTTCTTTCTTTCTAACATGTGGACTGTAGGTAGCAGCAGCGTAGTTCGGAGGGAGAACATACGCACGCCATCGCACACGCACCCTACCACCTCTGGCACCTACAACCTTCTGGCGATCACGGTGGGACGTTGATTGCTCACTGTGAGACTTTAGATTGAAGCTTACTGCATTCATTTTCCAGCAAATAGCCTTTTCCTATCCTTATTTTTCATTTTTTAGTTGCTCCTAGTCCTATTCTATGCTTGGTGGACCTGCGGGACCAAAACAGGAGGCGGCCAGGTTTCTGGTCGCCCAGGTCCCAGGGTAGGCAAAGACCTGGCTGCCCACCATCCTGGAAGGCCAAAGACATGGCCGCCCAGGTCCCCAAGGTGGCCATGTACTTGGTCACCCAAGTCCTTTTAGCGGCCATTGGGTTGGCCGTCTTCAGTTCACGTTTCTGCCTCCGTTTGAGTCCTGTCTACATAGTTTAGCTTTTGTTTTCCATTTTTTTGGTTCTGTGTGTTCTAACACAATAGGTTTGAGTCCGGGGTGGGCTTAGGAAGAGCCGGCATCATACATATTAGGAACACCATACCTTTGATTTGGTCTCTTTACCCGGGGATTCCCACTCGGGTGTAACTAGTCCTTTTCAATTGGGAACCTCTGTGTGATGGGGTCATCACCATCCATCCTGCCACTCTCGACCATTCTCGTCACCCCGGAGGCGTACATCATGGTCTAGTCATTTATTTTGAGTCCTATGTATGTTTCTTTATTTTATTTGAGTCATATCATTGTAATTTCTCTTTTATTTGAGTCATGTCCCTAGGTCTTGTGCTTATTTCCATAGGTTTGAGTGTCATTAGGTTTATTAGTTAGCTATTGGGCCCAATTCATTGGGCTTGGCCGATGGGCGCCCCTATCTTGTTGCTTATTAGTCAATGTGTCAAAAGTCAGGGTCTTATTGTAAATTGTGGGATCCCTATAAATAGGACCCCACTCTCTCCATTTTGAGGTAATGAATCAATGAATGAAAAACCTGCCATTTTGAGAGTTCAAACTTCTTATCTAGTGGAGAGATTCCATTATTTGGGTGAGAGACCCTAGGGGAGAGATTCCCCACCCATCCCTCTCTTAATCTCTCTCTTTCACTCCCCTTTCTCTCTCCTCCACACCCAATTTCAAAAATTTTCTCTCTCCTCCCTTCCCAACCACCACTCTCCCACCTACCCCCATTAAAGGCCACTCCCCTTCCCCACACAGCCCATTACTCCACCCCCTAGTCCCAAGAGAGCTTACACCAATCCTAGCTCCACCTCCCAACCGCCAACTACCCCACCCACTTCTCCAAGCACCCTTCCCACTACCCCAACCACCCCTTCCCTTCCCCAACATAACCCCTCCCATCCCCAAGACCACCATTGAATACCCTCCATTAAGGAAAATTCAAACTCACCTTCCCTACACCCACTTGTGCCCCCCTCACCTTCCCCTCTACCTCCAAGCCCAAATTCGCAGCTCCTCTTTCACCCATAGCAAACACCCCATTCTCCCCTTACAACACCTTGAAACCCCCCCTCCTAGACCCCCTCACAGCTGGGGGTTGCCTCTACACACAACCACCTCATTTTTCCTCCCATCTACCCCATTCCCCATTACCTATCTCCACCCTCTCAAGTTTTGGTTGCAGGCAGCAGATTGGCCGCAGGTTGCAGAGGTCACCCCGTCGTCCCCTAGGAGCTTCAGGTGGCATACCATATACCGACGGAAACGTCTGCTTGTCTTCTTCGGAACGGTGGTGGTCCCGTCCCATTCTGAGTTCGAGATCGACCAGGAGAGCCATTCTCCCACAAGTGCACAGATCCCCCTGGCAGAAGACCAGAGCCGGATTGGAATCTCGACTGCGACGATCGTGTTGGGAATCGGATCAAGAGTTCTTCTTCAAACATCTTCTACTACGAGTCTTCTAACATCTCCAAGAAGCAGAGCCCCATTTGGCGACTAGACCTGAAAGTTATCAATTTTCTCCCTCGGGTGCTCGGTTCTGCTTCCACTTAGTCTGCACCTACCCTCCTCAGTGTTCAGAGCCTACCAGTCGACCCCGACATCAGCTGGCATCCCCGTTAGTCTTGCTTCGAAGAGGACTCGTCAACAGTTCCAACGACTCTGGCGGCACCTGATTCTGAGCTCGGGAGCGACCGTGGCAACCTCTGCTTCCTACTATTGGGAACCTGAAGCTATCAGATCCGAGGGTCTGCCACCCTGTTCAAGCCCCTACCTCGACTAGCAGCGGTGCCTAAAGAAATTTACAAAATTCAATCATCATCTAGATCCAGCTACGAAGAATCTCCAAGTGGTTTCATCTGCAACAAAATTAGGGGCTGACCACAGCGTCCAAATACCTGACGGTCTGTCCTGAGACATAGTCAGCGGGCAGATTCAGCTTCGACTTCCCTCTTTTCACTTCTAGCTCGAATTCCCCTCCCCGCTTGGCCGGCTGAAGGCCCCTCCCTGCGTGGAGGTCGTATTGAGTGTATTCATTGGCTTCCCTTCCCCGAGATCCCCCCCCTTGCATGGGGGTAGTTCATGTATTATTTACACTCACAGGTTTGAAGCTTCATCGACGCGGCGTGCGGGTGCTTTCCCTCGCCTCCCCGCTCGCCCCCGTCTCCGACCGAAGTCGGTTTCTTCAAACCGGCTAGGTGAGAACTCGTCCCTTGCTCTCAATTATTCTTATTCATTTAATATTCTCCAATTGCGCCGTCGGTAAGGAAGAGAGCGCCCGATCTTAAGGCTCCACCGCACTTGTGCGACCCCCGTGGGTGTGAGTGAGTGACCCGCGTCCCTCGGCCAAGGCTAACACATTGAGTTGAATATCCGCACCTCAAAGGGAGGTTTGACTTAGACTTTGCTGGCCCTCTACCAGCAAGGGGCTTGTCCCATTTTCTCAACTCGGCATCCCCGAGTTACCCCCGGGTTAAGTGTGTGCGCCATACGAAGGTCCGCTTGCGTAGGCTTCATAGCCTTGTGGTTGTGCTTGTTAAATTAGGTCCGAGGTTGTATCACATCACTGTGAGTGGCCGCGAACCGTGGATTCCTACATGGTCGCCGGACGGGTTGTACCTTTGAAGTCCTATTAGATTTCCTAAAGGGGTTTGAGTGAGATTTATCTTAGGATTAACTTGGAGTTTGGCCTTTAATTCCCCTAGAAAATTCCATTCTCATCTAAGAGGGAACAAATTCAAATTGAACTAATCACGGGATTAACCCAAGCTAAAAATTTGGGGTGCATTATTTGAATACATGCTTGATTTTGGATACCATAAATTTAAAAATTCCGCTTGAATTTCCTAAAAATTGATTAGGTTGAGTTGAAATGGACCAATGTTATTTTAACATGCATGTTGTTGATGAGGATGACCTTGAATTTTATGACACAGAAACCCAGCTTGATGCCGAGGAAAATACACCCAATGCTTTCATTGGGATGTGTCAAAATTCACCAATGCATGTGGGTCAAAGCACAAATAGTGAAGAACCATCCTCCGAAGGTCAAGAGTTGATCAATGTCAAAATCCCATCAATCTCCTCAAAAGAAGACCAAGAGCTAGCTAGAGTGCTATCTTGATACTCTCCTAACTATTTGGTTGCTCTAGCTTCCCAAAGAAGATCGCATCTCAATGCTCAATCCATTCCTAGGAGAACTCCGATTTCAATGCCAAACTCATTCAATAGGACTCTCTCCCGTGTTCCTACTCAACCTAACCATCCTCTTCACTCTCAAGGGGTTGCATCTTATCCGATATCTCATGGGATGCCTAATGTCAAAGCACCCCTTAAGCAATCCAATCTCACATCCTGACCAGAGGTGGAAGGGTATGTCCGGAAAGTGGTTGCCGAAAGCCTCCCCAAACCTCATCCCCATTCCTTCACTAGCTATTGCAAACTTCCGAATGCTTATTTTCCCCCGGGTTTCAAAGTCCCCAAATATCGGAAGTATGATGGTTCCACGGATCCACATGAACATCTTTTTTTTTTCTAATGGATTCTCATCAATGGCTTTATGATCGGGTCCTCCTAGTGTGAGCGACGTCATGCGGAATGCGGCGGCGAGCGGAGCGCGCGGGCTCATTTTGCTGCGACACAGAAAGAGGGAGAGAAGCAGAGAGACCACCACGGGAGATTGCTCCGGCGGGGTGTGCAAAATAGATACAGCGTTACAAGATATGGGGATTAAACGGCCATAGCGGGAAATGACTCTCTGCGACCTCGGGGGATAGGAATGGTGCAGAATTTAAGTGACGAAAATTTAAATGGCCATAGCAGGAAGTGACTCACCGCGGCCTCGAGGATATCGAAGATATGAGAATAACACAGGATATAAATGATAGAAATTTAAACAGCCATAGCGGGAAATGACTCGCCGCGGCCTCGAGAATATCGAAGATATGAGAATTACACAGGATGTAAATGACAGAAATTTAAACGGCCATTGCGGGAAATGACTCGCCGCAGCCTCGAAGATATAGAAGATATGGGAATATAGCAGGATATAAATGGCAGAAATTTAAATAGTCATTGTGGTAAGTGACTCGTCGCGGCCTCGAGAATATTAGAGATATGAGAATAACACAGGATATAAATGACAGAAATTTAAACGGCCATAGCGGGAAGTGACTCACCGCGGCCTCGAGGATATGGTGTGATCGCCAGGGGCCGGAGACCCCAAAATAAGAAGAGTGATCGCGCTTACCTCAAAAGCAGGAAATGGCGGGTTGCTTCTTCCTCTCCCTTCAGCTGACCGATAGAGAGGGCTTTCCTTTGTTACCCTTGCAAAAAAGAAAACAGACAGATAACAAGTGAATCAGAAAAATGGCAGTGTAGTATTAGTCCTTTGTGATGAAAAAATGATGAAATCATGTTGAGACACACACCTGGTTGGTGTTATTTTTAAACCCCTCTCGGACACGAGTAGGAAGAAAATGCTATGATGGATGGAAGATCATGCAAACGTGAATAAAAATATATCTCTCTTATGAAGCAAGGTGACAGATGACGGGATGATGCATGCAACAGAAATGATAAAAGAGAGTGGGAGAGAATGGCTTATTGAAGATACCGATGGCGGGATCCCGCGGAGCTTCGGTAGTGTAGGGATGACGTGGAAGCACGATAGACGGAGTTAGCCTTCCTCTCGCGAGTGCGGGCACCCGAAAATTCGGCAGAACCTCCTCCTGCAAAAGCCCACGGGTTAGGAAAGGGATCCGGCATAGTCTCTCTTTCCTCTGTCGGATCTGAAGCTCTTTCCCTTCGAGGGAAGGGGTCCTCTATTTATAGATAAAATTTCATTGAGGCGTCTAGGGTCAATGACGCCTCCATGTTGGGGCGTCCAGGGACCCAGACGCCTCTATCATTTTTTTATAATTTCAAAATTAGGGGCGCGTCTACCCTCCTAGACGCCTCAAGCTTGAGGCGTCCAGGATCCCAGACGCGCCCATTACCGCCCACCGAAATGTTGTCGAAAATCGTCGACAACAGAGAAAGCGAGTGGTTTCGGCGCATAAACGTGACTCTCAAAGGGTGCGTCTGATCGGTAAGACGTTGTTATATTTGGATTTTTTCCGAAACGTCAAATCGAGCGGTGGATTGGAACCGTCCGAGTGTTGGACAATGGGGGTGTCTGGTGTCCTAGACGTCTCAAAGTGAGGCGTCCAGGGTTCCAGACGCCTCAAAGAAACTCTGCTAGATCGGCACCAGAAAGCCGTCATCATCTGGACGTCTTTGTGTTCGGATTCTTTCGGAACGTTCAGTTGGGAGCTGTGCCATCCGCAAGCTGCATGATTTCCTTAGTGAGGCGGCTTTCCTCTCGGACCTGTCAAAAGAAACGTCACGTTCCCTCACTCAAAAGGTGAAAGAAACTCAAAGAAAGGAAGCACTCAAGTGATTCAGAATGTGAAAGCCGCTGCGGGGCGTCATATTGTAATATGAGATTTACCCAAAGTAATGTCAGAAATGGCGTGTCTACAGCTGTCCCGCCTTGGCGTCTACTTTGCAAGGGAGTGATACGTAGTAGAATGACATAGAAGTGAAATGAAATGGAGTGAGAGCGGACTGAAAAGTAGATGCCAAGGTGCGATGAGACATGCTTTCAACATTATGGTTTGGAATCTTTTAGAGTTTCAATGAGATGACCTCGAAGCAGGTCTTTCAAATTCAACAATTATTTGGACGGAAATCAAACAAGGAAGGGGAACATGTGCGCTCAGGCATAAATAGAAAAAAGGACCAACTTCTCTGTGTGGAAGTACCTGGGTCGTAAACCTGTAGGTTTCACCTTTGGAGAGCGGTTACCAGCCAATGTGGAAGTGCTGCAGCCAAGGTGGGTCAAATGGAGTAAAAGTAAAGGAATATTTGAGGATCAGTCCAAACAAGGATCTCTTTAGGAAGAACAGTCCAGGGCTGTCTCAAGGAAACTCAGTATTTTATTTGAAATAGAATATCTCATATTATAAGAACTTAAGCACAAGGGCTTTCACAATCGAATTACTTTGAATGATCTTCTGCAAAGGAATCAAAGTCTTACACGAATGCATGCTAAGTTTAAAGAAAAACTTAAAATAAATTAAAATATAAGATAGCCAAGGATAATATTGTTAAGTTGTTAAGAATGGGTCAGGATACCAATTCAGTGAGCTGATGCTGAGCCGGGGCCCATTTATCCACGCACCGACACACCGAACGGAACCGTCGTTCCCTATGCTATCACAACTTAACGGCCTATCCGTACAACCCAAATTCCTTTGAAATCATACTATTTTTGTTGAAGGGGAACTCAAATTCCAGATTCATTCAGGTCGTAAGGTACTTGACATGTTTTAGTGGCGTAACTATCATATAATACAATGCACGACATGGAGGGACTAGTAACCGAATGATGACGGTACAAGATGGGATAGTGTCGTCCATTAGTGAAACCTGCACTGATCAATATTATAAAAAGCAGCAGAATTGCACAACAGCACAAGAGAGATCAAGACAAAACACCTTTTGTTAAAGTCAACAATGACGACTCATCATTGATGTGACATGTTTGGCTTTTACACCCCTCCCATTCTATAAATGCTACCCCCTTGCCTAGTTCAGCCAAATGCACCAAGGAGTTGATTGAGAGCCTTGAAGCTTACGAGGAGGAGGAGAAGAATCTTGGTTTTTCAAGATGGAAGGCGAGTCTTCCCTCCCTATGAAGAGGAGCAGGCCTAGCAGTGAATTCAAGCGGCTCTCCGACTTTGAAGGACATCTGAGCGAGAAGGTTTAGTCATGTATGGTGAGTTGATTCATTTCAAATTTCCTGTACGACCTCTCTTTCACCTCTTTCATCCTTTGTTTTTTCTCTTCTTTTCCAGCCGTACCCCCTCTTCCCAGGCCCGAGGAAATTCTCCAAACTGCCGTGGCTTTCGAAGCTAACTTCCAACATTTCCATCGGCATGAGGGCCATAATCACGAGGTGGCATCTTCAGGGGCTCTTGATTCATGCCAAGCATTACGAAAAGATTCGTATGGACTGGGCGGCTATGAGTGCGCTGGTAGAGATCTGGCATCCTCAGACTCACACTTTCATTTTCTCCACTTTCAAGGCGACCATCCTTCTTGAGGAGGTGGAACTCCTGCTTGGGTTGAAAAGATTCAAAAGGGATGGCAGGATAAAGATCATGCCGATGCTGAAGAGGGTGACTTCCGAGGATGTTCTTGGAAGCCTCATGCCGTCTAGTGCCGCTAGGAACGTCCAGACTCAGAAGGGAATTAACCTGCAAAAGCTCGCGGAATGGGTCATGGATGCTCTGAGAGGATCGCCAGACGATGATTGTTTGGAAGAAATTATGAAGGGGTTCACAATCTATTTGGCGGGTGCTCTCTTATTCCCTTCTACCCACAACATAGTGGAGGAGGATCAGCTGAGCGCCATTTACGGAATTTGGAATGGCAAAAGGGTGGGACCTGCCATCCTTACTTACCTTTACAGTGGCCTTACTGCTTCCAGCATGGGTAAGCCTCCTTTTGGTTGCGCACTTTTTCTGAATTGCTGGGTTGATTCACATGTCAAATTTGATCACCGTGAGGGGATGCCAACTGCCTCGAAGATCTTTCAACAAAGCCCCCTTTACCACATAGCTGATGTGTTAGGCTTTGATGGTAATATAGTGAACCGAGTTCTGTGGCTAAGGAAACGTGAAGACTGGAGGTCTCACTTCAGAACTATGACGCAAAGCTTCTTCACTTGTGCATCAGCATGTCTACTCTCGCGCGAACTCCTCACGAGATTTTGCTCTGAAGCTGAACTCCAACTTATTGGCGTGACTTAATTTGTTCTCTATAACGCCCATCGGTGCTATATTCAAATCGGCCTTCCCCGCCATTTGTTCCCAACGTTATCTCACGTTGCTCCCCTGAGGAAGAGAGAATTAGGCACGGAAGAAGATGCGAAGGGAGTGAAGGCCATCAAAGTATCATGGAAGACGAGCATTCCGGGAAAGGCATTAGTGCATGTAGAGGAAGAACGCGGAGCTGTGGAGGGCTTATGTAACCGAACTGGGGAAGTTAAGGCCTGAAACATCTAAACCCTTGATGTAGCCCACTCTGTTATTTTAATGAAATAAATATGAAGTTATTGTGTGCACATGTTTTTCTTGGATTATTGGCCCCCATTTTATTTTTTTATTTTTTTTATTTTTTAATGGACCCATCTAGGATACTAGACGCGTACATGTTTTTATCATTATTCTTCTTCTTCTTCTTCTTCTTTCATATTTTTTTATTTTTTTTAGTTTTCATCTTTTTGCTGACGCGTCCAGGCGCCTGGACACGTCAATTTGACGCGTGGGCACGCCTGGACGCGCCAATCATTCGAAATTCAAACTTAAGGCCGCCCACGGCGGCCTTTCTTCTTCACCGTTCATAACCGCCCCCATTCATCCATTTTTCCCCGAATCCGACTCTAAACAACCCATTCTCGGTCCCCATGGAGCGCGGAGGTCCAAGCCAAGGTGGGGAGAAGCGGAAGCGAGTCGCTCACCGCCCAAGGAGGCCCCGGGACCGTGCGGAGGAGGCCGCCGTGGAGGAGGAGGTGATTCCCTTGGCCGTGGAAGGCCCCGAGGGACCTGGTGGCGTGTGAGAGGATGAGCACGACCCGGTAGGCCCCTAGAACATCCCTTTGATGCAATATTTTGTGATTTTCTCTGAAAAATGGGGCGAGGGACGGAGTTAAAACAAAGGCGGCAATGACGGGATGGAGGCGTCCCAAACAGTGGACGCCTCAATAATTTTTAGAAAATTACTTAACGCGTCATAGGGTGAAGACGCATTTATTAATAATTTAGAAAATCATGAAGGCGTCGAGGCGTGGTGACGTTTTTTTAGAATTATTATACATAATTAAAAATATGAAAATATAAAGGCGTCTAGGCTCTAGGACAGTTTTAAACTTATATATATATTTAAGAAAATACAAAAAATATGAAGGCGTCTAGGCTCCTGGACGTGTCCAATATATATATATATATTAAATCTAGAAAAATAAAGAAATTAGGAAGGCGTCTAGCCTCCCAGACGCCTTATTATTATTTTTTAAAAGAAAAAATATACAGTGTGTTGTTCAACATTGTGGCTCTGTTTTCTTTACTGATGTGATTCCTCTCTTCTTTGGTTTGTGGTGTACAGGGCGTGATGAGGACACGGATCAGTTGGTTCCTGGTAGTGGCGGCGTACCGAGGGCTGCCGGACTTCCAGAGGGCCCGAGTGGACACCATGGGGTTCGGGGCGTTTTTACAGATCGAGCCCTTCCAGCTCGACTTACCCCTTGTCCAGGCGTTGAGGGAGCGGTGGCACGCGCCGAGCCGAGCGTTCCTGATGCCCTGGGGGCATATGGTGCCGTCACTGGAGGATGTAGTCCGGATCACCGGGCTACGAGTGGACGGGGAGGCCGTCAGTGGCGTCACTTACCCCGACTATAGAGAGAGTGCCCTAGAGCTGTTAGGGCTGGAGATGAGCGCGACTGACAGAGACAGTAGGACACTCGGCCGGGCAGACATTATGGAGGCACTCGGGTTCATCGACTCGCGACAGCATGTCGGCGAGAGCGGAGCGGAGTTCCTGGCACGGCTAGAGGGAGCAGCTCGGGGAGCCTTTAGCCAGGACGCGGACGACCGGGAGCGGGAGGACCTGGACCTCCGGAGGCTCCTCTTCTTCCTACAGGGTCGCCTCCTGCTGGGGACGAAGGGGGACGACATCCATAGTCGTTTCCTTGGGATTCTGGCAGACCTAGACCGAGTGGGGCACTACGCGTGGGGAGCAGCCCTACTCGCCCACTTGATTGTTGATCTTTCTCAGGTGGCAGAGAAGGAGACGATAGTTGGCGACTTCACGCCCTTCCTCCTGGTAAACATTTTATTTATGTGTTTTATAGTGAATCCTAGTTTATGGTCGTGCAGTTATTTGTACTAATGCTATGTGATGAATCCAGGTATGGAGTTATTACTACTTCCCGATGGGGAGAGCCGGGAAGTGGAACCGGACGGTCGTACCCCTAGCGCGGAGGTGGAGGCCGGTGACGATAGTGGCGCCACACACCTACCAACTGACGTCGCTTCGACGTGAGTTGATCGAGTATCCTGAGGCCATGGTATGATGTATGATTTTTTCTGTGTATTTACTAAGGTGGGGACTGACATGATGCATATACGGTGATGCAGGTGGTATGAAGGCCCTACCTGGGTTTGGCCGATGCTAGCCAGCCTTGGGTTCTAACGGGCCGACCTCATTTTGGGCGGGACTTTTAGGTCCACTGCCTGAATGAGATCGAGCCACTGCGACTCAGGTTGGTCATGAGGACCCTGGGACTTGCCCAGGAGTGGCTGGAGGTAGACGAGCCGAGCCACATCTGGCGGAAGACCCGGGGCAAGGTGAAGCTCGTGGATTGGCGTACGCGCTTTCCTGCACAGTACCAGGACTGGCAGCATGGTGGCATCGCAGTGGTGTCCCAGGTGTAGGACAGCACTGACTACTTGCGATGGTACCGGGACATGTACGCAGGAAGCCTCCACCTAGGGACGCCAGCAGGGGTAAGTATGAAATGAGGCTCTTTTTCCTTTTTTGTACAAATGCATGTGACATTAATCTATATGCTCATGAATGCAGGATGCTCATGACACTATCATCACTGACCTGCGAGCCCAGCTGGCGAACGCCAGGCAGCAACTGGCAGTCACTCGTTAGGAGCTGGACATCCTGGTGAGTCTATACAAATGCATTACTATTTTTTTTTGTCACCTGGGTTCATGATGCTTAGCCTCTGACTATCATTTGTTTCTGCGTTTTAGCGTGCCCATCAAGCGGCGGCGGCCGAGATGGCTGGTGGAGGGGCCTCTACCTCCCGGGCCCCTCCTCTAGAGGTCTCTTCTCTCCAGGAGCAATTGGCGGGCGCAGTGGCCCGTGCTGAGGAGGCTGAGCGCGATCAGGCGACTCGGGTGAGTGTTTACTTGACCCGGACTCCCCTTCCACATGTTCTCTTTCCTCTACTGACTGTAAGGGGACGTGGGCCTTGATAGGTGGCGGAGGTTCGGGATGCACTGGATCGTGCAATCCGTGCCGAGGAGGCCGAGCGCGACCAGGCGACTCGGGTGGTGGAGCGTGACGCTTAGATAGCGGAGCTGGAGGAGGACCGATGACAACGGGGGGCTGAGGAGCTTCCCCAAGACGTGCTAGAGCTGCAGATTACTCTCGAGGTGTCAAGGAGAGAGGCGCTGAGAGAGAGAGAGGAGAGGGAGAAGGAGAGGGCGGACATGAGGGCTTTAGAGGCCCAGATGACGGAGCTCCGAGTAAGTCTCGGTACGGTAGAGGAGAGGCTACGGAAGAGTAAGGAGCGATACCAAAGGGCGAAGGATCGCGGGGCACAACTTCGTCAGTCTGGTTCTTTCTCTGTAGGTAGCTTCTTAGTCTCCTCGGCCGAGGAGCGGTGCCGCGCGTTCGAGGCCGGCCAGGCACCGCAGGGTGAGGCGAGCACCGCCTCTCAGAGTTCGTGGAGGCCCCCTAGGGATCCATGCCAAAGGAGAGAGGAGAGGGATGATCAGAGGGATGACCAGGAGGGTGGTGGAGAGAGTTAGAGAGTGATTTGTACACCCACCATCCTTACTTATGATGTATATGACAGACAGTTTGTTATATGGAATGGAATAGTTTCTTTCTGTCACTTGACTATCTTTGTGCACATACCTTCCTCCACACTCCTTCTCTTTTACTTACTTCCTCGTGACACGCTTCACAGGATCTTTCCCCGAAGATGGGGAATTACGTCTTGTGCGGAAGGCATACCATCTCTCTCCCTTTTGGGGGCGTCTGGGCGCAAAGACGCGTTCTAACCTTTTGAATTCAAATTTAAATTGTCGAGAGCCGCGGGACGGCCCTTCTTCTTTCCTCTTCCACTTGCAAACACACCTTCTTCTTCCAAGATTTGCTCGCCTTGCTTCGCCTTTTCCCATTCTTGATTTATGGAATACGGCGGGCCGAACCGTGGTTGAGGAAGAGGGGGGTGAGGAACTCCTCGCCTGAAGTGGGTCATGCAAGGGCACGGAGGGGCGGCCACGGAAGAGGAAGGGCCTCTTCTGGCTATAGAGGGACCAGAGGGGCCTGATGGCATGGAGGGAGGTGAGCACGGCCCAGTAGGCTCCTTCGATCTCCACTTCTTAATTTGTTTTGATTTTTGTAGCGAGCCGTGTGAGAGGGTTCGGTGAGTGTTGCACTTGAATGATGAACGCGTCTTCGACAGGAGACGCATTTTTTGATGTGGGACCCCCCTTTTGACGTGCATGGTATGACAAGGACGCTGGGCTTGGCCGATGAGTGGGCAAGTGCGGATGAGCCGAACCGCGTCGGGGGAGAGAGACGCGGCAAGGCGAAACTTGAAGACTGGCGCATACGTCTCCCTGCTCAGTTCCAGGACGGGCAGCAAGGTGGTGCGCCTATGTAGGAGAGTGCCGACTACTTGCGGCAGTGCAGGGGGAGCCATGTGGGGCCTCTTTAGCTCGGGAGGCGGATAGAGGTGAAAGAAAGACCCCATTATTATTATTATTTATTATTATTATATATATATATATTTGAAATCCCGAGGCTTAGTCGATGGCTATTGTTTGTCTGTTCCAGCGTGCCCAGGAGGTAGTGATGGCAGGGATGGCCGGCAGATCGACTTCCCGCTCCCAGGCTTCTTTTCTGGAGATCACCTCCCTCCAGGAGCAACTCGCCAGTATAGTGGCTCGCGCAATCCACGCTAAAGAGGAGTTTGATGCCTGGGTAGCAACCATAGCAGAGCTGCGGAGTCATGATGAACAGAGGCCGGCTCCAGACATCCTGGAGTTAAGGGTCTTCCACCAGGTGGCAAGGAGAGAGGCAGAGCGAGAGGGAGCGGAGAGGGAGAAGGAGAGGAAGAAAAGAAAGGCAGAGCGACAACACGATCGGGATGAGAGGAAGGCCTTGGAGGCCCAGGTGATGGAGCTCCAGCTGGGCCTTCGAGTTATGGAGCAGAGGCTAGGAGACATGGAGATGCATTATGAGAGCGCACGATAATTCGGGGCGCGACTCCGCCAGTCTGGCCACCTTCCTGTAGGTGGCTTCTTTGCCACGCCAAGGGAGCAGTAGTGAGTCGCCGCTGCTGAGCAGGCATTGCGGGGTGAGGCGACTATTGCTCCACGAAGTTCCAGGAGGCCCCTGAGGGACCCTCTACCTTGGGGGAGAGGAGAGGAATGCCTGGCGGCACGAGCGTGAAGGTGATGGCGAGAGGTGGCGGGTCATCATACTTGTCTCCTCTCTTGCGATGTTTATGACTATGATGTTCATGATAGTTTATGTAGACTTATGAATGGAGCGATTTGGTTCCCTGTTGCCTGTGTTCTCTTGTGCGTTCCTTCTTCCCTACGCTTCCTCTCCTTTACACTGTTCCCATGTGATGTGCCTGCCGAGACCCGGCCCTAAAATAGGGAATCATATCTTGCTTTGACCATCTTTCCCACGGAAATTTGCCTCCGAAGTCAACAATGATGGCTCTAGCCACTTTTCCCGGACGACCTTTCAATCTTCGCAGACGACCTTTACAATATGACAGGGCGTCTCTAAGCTACGTAGGGAGAGGGTGGGTCGTCATATCACACCATCCAATCAATTACCCTACGCGAGCGGTGAAGTGACACATGGGACCGCAAGGAAGGTGCCTTAGCACGAGGGTTATCGTTAAAGGTAATGGAGGCAGTCTTGGCTCGCACTTCTCCCATTTCTATAAATACCTCCGTCATTCGTTCCCCAGGGACATCGAGAGCCCGCTCGAAGAGTGCAAGTTCGCACGGAAAAGGAGGAACTAAGAGTTCTAAGGTTGGAATAGAGGGCGAATCTTCCCACTCCTCGAAGAGGACCAGGTCCAGCGGTAGCAGTTCCAGGAAACTCTCAGACCTCGAAGGGCACTTCAGTGAAAGGACCCAATTGCAGCTCATAAGCTGGGCTTTCTTGCCTCTTCTTTTAGTTCTTTCTTCCTTTTTATCTCTTTTGACAAAAAACCCCTCTCCAAATTCTTGGGTATGTGCAGAGCGCGATGAAATCACACATTTCACGGGATCTAGTAGTGGCAGCATATAGGGGTCTCCCGGATTTTCTGAAAGCCAGGCTAGACGTGATGGGGCTTGGAGCCTTTCTATGGATCGAGCCAGTCAAGCTCGATCTTGCCCTCGTCCAAGCATTGCGTGAAAGATGGGATCTAATGAGTCGTGCCTTCTTGATGCCTTGGGGGCACATGGTGCCCAGCTTGGAAGATGTGGTCCGAATTACGGGCTTGAAAGTGGATGGCGAGACGCTGACTGGCGTCAGGTACTCCGACTACAGAGAGGCTGCCCAGAGGTTATTAGGAGTGGACCTGGATGATCGTAAGAACATGTCCGTAGCCAAGACGCCTATTATGGAGACGTTGGGGCTTACTGACGTTCGTTCCCATGATGATGAGTCCTCGGAAGAGTTCATGGAGAGGACTGAAAGAGGATGCCGCGCGTCTACTGCGTAGATGCGAGCAATTGGGAGAGAGCCAACATGGATTTGAGGAGATTCCTCTTCTTTCTGCTAGGGAAATTGTTGCTGGGCTCGAAAGGAGACATCATTCATTGCCGCTTCTTAGAATTCCTAGTAGACCCTGAGAAAGTGGGGTGATATGCATGGCGAGCAGCCATGCTGGCGCATCTATTTTTGGGTTTGTGTGAAAGAGCAGACCGGGAGGTAACAGTGAGTGGTTTCACGCCGTTCATCCAGGTATCCCCCCTTCTCTTTTTTCCCTCTTTTTTTGGTGTGTTAATGACACACGATGGTGTAGTTGTGGAGCTATTATTACTTCCCAATGGGAAACGCTCGTCATTGGTGCCCAATGGCGGTGCCGCTGGCGAGGCGGTGGCAGCCCATCACAAACCCGACCCCGCTATCCTACCAGCTGATGGTGTTAAGACGCGAGTTGCAAGAGTTCCCCGCAGCGATGGTGGTTATTATTTCATCATCCTTTTTCTTTCTTTTTTTTCTTTCTTTTATGATTAAGAATATGTATGTGACCTAACCTAGGTGGTCTGGAGGCCTTATGCGGGCATGACCGATGCCGATCAGCCATGGCTCATAACGAGTCGTTCCCGGTTCGGGCGTGACCTCTGGATCCACTGTCTGAACGAAATCGAGCCACTTCGGCTACGATTGGCCATGAGGACCTTAGGGCTCACCCAGGAATGGGTGGACATGACTACAACACCACGTATGAGGAGGAAAACGCGTGGGCCGGTGACCTCTGTTGATTGGAGAGTGCGGTTCCCCGAGCAATATGAGGACTGGCAAAGGGGTGGGTCACATGCTCAAGACAACGAGGATTATCTACGCCTCTATAAGGCTATGTATGCAGAGCGACTCCATCCCGAGGGGACCGTGGAGGTGAACATATTATTCACCAATATTTTTTGTTTTTTTATCCTTTTTTGTTTTTTTATGTTTTTTTGTATATTAACCTATGCCCTGGCCACATGACGCTCGAGACACCATGATAGCGAACTTGCAAGCTCGCCTGATAGGCATGGAGCGGCAGTTACGTGATACTCGCGCAGCCTTGAGTTCTTCGGTAAGCCTGCATACATATGATCATAGACCAAGATTCTTGGTGCTAGGTCCTCAGTGCCGCCTCATGTGTGTTGTAGCGCGCCTAGATCGATGCAGCTTCCTCAGCAATGGGGGCGGATGGCGTCTCTTCTAGCTTATGGATCCCTACTTCCGAACTCGATTTGCTTCATGAGCAGCTTGCTCATACTACGCAGGGAGCCGTGGAGGCAGAAGAAATGCTCTCCACACAGGTGAGAGTCTTGCCATTGAATTTCACTTATCCATGCCTCCATATATCTGAAATGATGGTTATGGCAGACGAAAGAGGTGCAAGATGCACTTGCCCGTACCGCGCAAGGGGAAGCCAGAATAGCGGAACTGGAGGAAGAGTTGCGGCATCGCCTAGACGATGGCTCTTCTCGGGATGCCATGGAGCTGAGGATTACCCTTCAGCTAGAAAGGGAGGATAGAGAGAGAGAATGTGTGGAAAGGGAAAGAGACACCGAGAGAGAGAGAGCCGATAGATTGGCGTAGAGGGAGGAGCGGAGGGCCATGGAGGCCCAACTGTTTGAACTCTGAACCAGTCTCGGTCTTGCTGAACAATGGCTGAGAGATGGTGAAGAGCGCTACCGAAGAGAACGAGAGCGTGGCTTTCGTGTTAGCAGCTTCTTTGTCGTCCCTGTCTATCGACAAGGAGTGGAGATGAGAAGAGGGGTACAGAGCAGTAGAGGCACTGCCTTGCATGGTTTAGCAACACCCTCTAGGGTTCCTCGCCTAGAGAGCGGAAAGAGGGGTAACTCTGAGAGAGGGGATGGAACTTAATGTACAATTTCTAGAAGGAAATAAAGGGAGGAATGTTCAATTTCATGTCTTCTGCCTTCATTCCTGCTTTTCAATCCTGTAGACATTGCTCAATGAAACAAGTCAGTTTTTCCGTTCTGACTTGGCCCCTTGCTCAGAGAGTGGGTGATTGTCTTGAGACTAACCTTGATAACGAGTCAAGGGGCCAAGCCTTTATTAATTAAGGCAAAAGCAAATATGATAAATGTGACACACGGGCACACAAATGAGAACAAAATTAAAAATGTAGCACACGAATGAGATCACACGGATGAAATTTTTTTTTATTTTTTTGAATGTGTTTTTGCTTATTTTATTTGAATTTTCTTTCTTTTTTTTGAAAGACACTTGTTATTACAACCGGCATGGTTCTGGGATTAGGGGTGTTTAAACCATTCTTCAGTAGCTCAAAACAAGGTTAGCATGCTCCAAGAGAATTCCCACTTGGGGACTCACCTAACGGCATCTTCCGAGGGCCACAAATTTTTTTTTTTTGGTAACTAATGCCTAGTGACCATTCTTATGTCACCTGACTCTTATAAAGGTAGGGTTTCTTACTAACCTCCCAGGTATCCTGTGTGCACATCTAGATTGATTTGGGCCCCTAGACTCCTCAAATGATAATCCTGCCGCTTAAGGCTTAACTTGATGACAAAACCGTCATGCCATGTTTAGGCTCCCAGTTGCTTCCGACCGCAAGGATATACCGAAAGAGCGTTCAGGGTAAAAGATTTGCCCGACCCGGGTCTATTTCCTCACAACTCTAGGTGGTATATGGTGGAACACCCTGGAACCCTAATGGCCAACCACGCGACGTTGACCCGGAATCAGACGCCGTCGCACCTATTGGTGACACGCTTGCATTGACCTAAGCCCGAGGTTGAAGTAAGAAGTCATCAAGATGGTAGATAGAGGTCTTGACCGGCTAGAAACACCGAGACTCCTTCGCGGCAATGACTTTCACTTTTTGAAGTAGACAATTATATGTGTGTTTTGCTAAAACGAGGTCGCTTGCCTTAGAGGGGCGCGCCTTTCAAGATTTCCATTGAGCTTTCATCTTTGAGGGCAGAAAGAAGAGTACGGTCGAGTAAACCTTCCGAGAGGATCGGCAAAACCGTTAACCCGACGAGCCAACCGGGACCTACTCGACCTTTCCCTTTTGGGCGACTTCGGACCAAATCTTGAATATAATTGTGTTGCCCCTTTGTGGAATTTAGCCTTTGTTTTGAGGGGTTTTCGCTTGTCCAAATCAGGCACAGCCACGACCAGGCTCTTATTTGACTCTTTTTTTTTGAGGGAGACATGATAATTTGATATGTGGGAATCCCTCTTGTATGCCTGCGGGGACACTATCCTCTTCTCGTGCTCTGACTCGAGTTCGAGGAGATGAATCCTACTCTCGCCTTCAGGGCATGGTATTTTGGTTCCCTTATGCTCAGCGTTTTAAGGGCGCCGGCTGTCTCATTGGGTCGAGAAAGAAGAGAACAAAGATTATGACTTTCCTGGAGGCCTTCGAGTACAGCCCCACAATAAGTAATACTACCTACTTTTTTTTTTGCTAAAGCAGCTGCGTGTGTGTGTGTTGTCTCCTTTTTGTGGGCGTAAGCCGACATGACCAGACAGGAATCTCCACGGTTCTGACGGATCAAGACCCGAGACCTACCAAACCTTAATGGGTCCTATCGTAATATGAAGGACAGATGCAAAGACTTGACTGCATAATGAACACCAGACATTCTCTTTTTTTCCTTTTTATTTTTATTTTTTTTGATGAGCTTCCCTCGAGTTCCGCTTCGTTTGATCCCGAAAGTGAGGTGTGGGAGTGTGCGCAGGTTAACCCTGAGTTAGACCACAAAGACTGAAAATGAATTTCCAGCTCGATGGTCCTCGTACCATGCCGTTGTTACACTTATCTAAGGGTAGTATTTCTTAAGATAAAGTCCGTTCCAAGGGTGGGATAACTCGGTCCCTTCGGCATTGACTAACTTGTAGGCGTTGCCAGGGTACGCAGCCTGAACCACATATGGTCCTTCCCAATTGGGTTGAAGTTTAGAACGCGGCCCTCCAGGTTTGACAAAAATTCTTTTCACGACCATCTCACCGACTTTGAATTTTCTCTCAATGACTTTCTTTTGGTAAAAACGAGCGAGTCTATTTTGATAAACACGTGCATGCTCGGCAGCGGCCAGCCGCTTCTCGTCTAAGAGTTCCAACTGGGCAAGGAGTGAATTGCGACGTTCGTCGAGGGGAAATTCCTTATCCAATTGTACCCTGAGAGAAGGAATCAGAGTCTCGTACGGGACTACCGCTTCCATCCCATAAGTAAGGGCAAACAGAGTCTGCCCGGTGGGGGTACGGATTGAAGTGCGATAGGCCCATAGAGCTTCGATAAGCTTTTCTGGCCAGTCTGAAAACTTACTAGACTCGCAGGTTTTCTTTATGATTTTGATCAATGTTTTGTTGGTGGCCTCCGCCTGGCCATTACCTTGTGGATAATAAGGTGATGAATGATGCAATGCGATTGCGTACCTTTTGCAGAGGTCTTGAAGGTCCTGAGAAATGAACTGTGGCCCATTGTCGGTGACGATTGTGCTTGGGATGCCGAACCTGGTGAGGATGTTCTTCATGATGAACTTGCAGACTGTTGACGCCTTGATTTCCGCGTAAGCTTCGGCTTCGGCCCATTTGGTGAAGTACTCCGTCGCAGTGAGGATGAAGGATTTCTGCTTGGTGAGGGAGTTGGGATCACCTAGGGGGCCAATGATGTCGAACGCCCACATGGAGAAAGGCCATGGGGAGGATACCGGATGAAGTGAGGAAGATGGTGAATGAATCTTATTGGCGTGAAGCTGACACTTGACACACCTACGGACATAGACATCACAATCCTCTTCCATAGTGGGCCAGTAAAAGCCTTGCCGAATGATCTTCTTAGCGAGCATTTGGCTATTTACATGGCCACCGCACACACCTGAGTGTGCTTCCTCTGCACATTTTCAGACCTCATTGTCATCAAGACATCTTAAAAGAACACCAATAAGACTTCTCTTATATAGTAGACCTCCAACCAACGTGTATTTCTTGGCCACCCTTCTTATGGCTTTCTTATCTTCTGTAGTGGCTCCTTCATGATAAGACTGATCTTTGCAATATTTGACAATTTCGTAGAACCAAGGTTTTTCCTCATCGGCCAGTTCTTCTTCAAATTCTGCCAACATGATTTCCCTCTTCTCAAGATTTCCCCTTCCTGAACCTTCTGTAAGACTCTTTCTTTGATTTTCAAAAGGTAAGGGTCTTGAACAGCAGGGACGAGACACTTGTAGATGGTGATGGATTCAGACCACACACCTAAAGGGAATTTAAAAGATGACGCCAAGGAGGTGAGGGCATCGACCAGAATGTTCTATTCGCGAGGAACATGGACAAAGATCAGCTTGGTGAACAATTTGGCATAAGCAGAGACCAACTCCTGATAAGGCTTGAGCTTGGGATCAAGGGTGCGATATTTGGTAAGCACTTGACGGAGATGAGTTGACTATCCCCCACGACTCGTAATTCGGTGATATAGAATGAATGGGCTAATTCTAGACCAGCTAGAAGAGCCTCATATTCAGCAGTGCTATTTGTGACTGGGAATGCGAGATGAAATGCCTCTGGGATGGTAACACCTTCGGGCATCAGAAGGACAATGCCAATACCCTTCCCTTGGGAATTCAGCCCTCCATCAAAATATAATGTCCACATTGGCTCGTCGGATTGGGTGATGGACATTAGTTCTTCATCTGGAAACTCTGATTGGACAAGATCGAGCTTGGGGAGAGGATGGTGAGCGAGATGCTCGCTATAGCATAGCCTTTAATTACCTTTTGCTGGATGTAGGTGATGTCAAACTGAGACAAGAAACTCTGCCAGCGTGCTAGCCTATCGGTAAGGACAGATTTCTCCAGGAGGAACTTGATAGGATTCACGCGGGCAACAAATGGACCTCATGAGCCAAGAAGTAGTGTTTCAATTTCTGCATTACCCAAACGAGGGCAGCACATGTTTTTTCCATGGCAGTGTACTTCTGCTCATAGGGATTGAGGAGTTTGGACAAGTAATAGGTTGCCCGTTCCTTGCCTTCTTCATCGGCTTGTGCGAGGACGGCCCCCACGGAGTCATCCAGAACTGAGATATAAAGGATCAGAGGTTTTCCTGGCTTGGGTGGAATGAGAACGGGTGGATTAGCTAGGTATTCCTTTAACCCTTCAAAGGCTTTCTAGCATTTAGAATCCCACTGGAATTATACTCCTGGCTTCGTCAACTCATAGAAAGGTCTACACCTTTGCGAGTGCTGACACATAAACCGACGAATGAATTGTAACCTCCGAATTAAACCTCGAACTTCCCTCAAATTTTTGGGAGGTGGCATATCCCTGATGGCCTTAGCTTTGTTGGGATCTATCTCAATCCCTCTTTTACTTACTATGAAACCCAGTAACTTGCCCGATGATACACCAAACACACACTTCTTCGGATTCATTTTCAGTTGGAACTCTCTTGGGAATCTGCAATACCTTAGCCAAGACTCTCGGATGTTCCGCTCTAGTTCTTGATTTTACCAATAAATCATCCATATGCACCTCTAGATATATATGCATCATATCATGAAATATGGCCATCATAGCTCTTTGGTAAGTAGCTCCAACATTCTTCAACCCAAACGACATGACCACGTAACAATATGTTCCCCAAGTTGTAGTGAATGACGTCTTCTCCTGATCCTCTTCCACCAAACAAATTTGATTATGTCCCGAAAATCCATCCATAAATGAGAGGGTTTCATAGCTTGCCGTGTTATCGATTAACGCATCAATATGAGGCAAGGGGAAATCATCCTTTGGACACGCGCATTTAAGGTCTCAAAAGTCGATGCAAATCCTGACTTTCACATCCTTCTTCATGACCGGGACAATGTTCGCCACCCATTGAGGATAAAGGACGACTCTGATAAACCTGACTTTGTGGAGCCTGTCGACCTCTTCTTTCATTTTCAAAGCCATCTGAGGGTGGAAACGTCTTAACCTTTGTTTTACCGAGATGGACCCTGATTTTAGAGTTAAGCAGTGTTCGACCAAGGTGGAATCCAGACCCGGCATATCCTCGTAGCTCCATGCAAACGTGTCCTTATACTCTTTGAGAACTTCAATTAATACTTCTTCTTCAGAGGGTGGTAAATTATCACTTATGAGGACGATCCTAGGGTCTTCCTCTATTCCCAGGTTAACTTCTTTGGTGGACTCTTCTACGATGGCTGACGGCTCGTCAAATCTCCTCATCCCACTAGCATATGCACCGGCCGCGTCCTCATATTCTTCATCCTCTTCTTCAATAGGGCATTCTTCATCTGTGATCCCGTAGACTCCATACCCTTCATCAATTGTACAATTCTCCTCACAATGTATCTCTGGCAGTTGGATGTGATTTTCTATCAATTGAGGAATGGATAGGCATGCTCGACACCTACTGGCTAGATCCAGAAGGAATCGACGAAGGATCTACTTACCCTTGGATTTGCTTTTGGGTACTACCCTTGACCCATTATTCCTAGGTTGACCGAGATGTCCTACGGACGAAGAAGAAGTTAAAGAAGATGCCGACGAATGTACAGGGAAGGACTCCTCAGTGGAGGGGTAGAAAAGGTCACTCGTAGGACCTTGGATGAGTGGCCTGTAGGTCGGGACGCACTCGTTGGAAATGTAGGAGGTTTCCTCAACGAAGATGTGTTGCTGAGGAGTTTGAAAATTGACATTTTTTTCTTTTTTATTTTTAATGACAAAGTAATGAAAAGAAATCGGAGGAGGGGGAAAAGTGATTATGGCTAAAGGGTTGGGAGGCTCATAGAGCAGATCATGATTGAAAACCTGGCGCGAGTTGAGAAACCCCGCGTAGGTATGTAAGTAGAGAAGGGGACCTGGGAAGATCGTCAGACAACCGTTTGGCCCGGGAAGGAGACAGCAACGAGGGCTGTGGTGAGTGAATGGAGAAGATGACGGCTAATGAGCCGTCGATGGCAATGTTGATGAGGGATGAAGGTCCGTCGGTGACAGAGTCCTCTTGACGAGGATGGTTTGGACTTCTGGCAACAATAGTCATATCCCCTGGCATTTGAGAGATCAATGGCGGCCCTTCCAGCTACGAGGGCGAGAACATTCTTTCTAATGCAATAGAAATATCTAGTATATCGAACCATTTGTACCATTCACAGTCCGAGTCATCAATCTTTCCTCTCTTAGCGGCCCTTGAACATTTTTCAGCCAAGTATACAGCATGCGATCCCCCATGTGTTTCTTGCGGGTGATCCCCCATCTAAACAACGGGCCCCTTCTTGAAGTGAGAGGATAGGGTCCACGTGAGGGGTTTCCCATCCGCCTCGAGCGGTCCTTCAAAGCCTAGGCCAAACTTGTGGCTCAACCTCATTTTCTTTGGCGGTTTCAGCCTTCCTTGCAATTGTGTGCCCAAGCCTTTACCCTGTTGATAGCCGATATTCCCTCATTATCTCCCATCCTTTAGAATGAGAAGGGAGACGTGACATTGGTACTGAAAGTGACTTCTTTGATGTTGGCGGAAAGCGGGACGTGTCATACACATCCAATAGCGATAATATGGGCTGATGAGATGGCCAAACAGATGGTAGAGAGGTATTAATAGCATCCACTGTATAAAGGACACGTGTACTGACTACTTTAATAATCCTCCCATTGTACGGAAACTTTAGGCATTGGTGGTTGGTGGAAGGCACATCATCCATGACTTCAATATAGGGGCGACCCAATATAGCCTTAAATGTGGGATCCATGTCAAGGACGTGGAATTCTGTAGAGAATAACGCAGGGCCTAATTCTGTCTTCAGGATAATCTTTCCATGTGGTGGCCTTTTGCTATTGTCATAAGCTATAACTGTGATTGAGGAATGTCTTATCTGTTCCTCACCGACCCCACATAACCGAAGGGTGCTCATGGAGATCATATTTATGGATGCGCCCGTGCCCACTAAGCACGGGTGTATGGACACTCCATTGATTTTTATTGAACACACAATGCATACTTTCGAGCTTCCTTGGGGGCGAGCTCGTGGTTGTGGAACATAATGGCTGGCTGTGTGTTTATCGGCGTCAGAACGGCTGAAATCTTCTCTACAGGGAGGTCCTCGTTTACCATGACCTTTTGAAGATATTCCATTAAGACTGCCTGATGGGATGTTGATCTTTGAAGCAACTCAAGGATGGAGATCCGAGCAGGCGTCTTGTCGAGGTGTTTTAACAAATCATACTGCATCCCAGGGATGGATTTTTCTGGCTGCTCTCTAATGTCTTTCTCTGATTGAGACTGCTCGGGATTCTGACTGTTCTGGGGGAAAACACTGTGGAAAATCCTTCCACTCCAGAGCACCATTGCTTGCTGCTTTTGCACCTCTATGGGGTTAGATGTGGGTTTTAGCAGTGGTTTGAGGGGTAGCGGTGGAGGAATGGTGGATGAAGCTGGGGTGACGATGGGAGCGGGGACTCTGATGAGGGGTTTGTTAGGTGGAGGCATGGTGGAGGTAGATGGGATCTCATATGGCTATGGGGGGTAAGGGGTTTGGAAGGTGGAGGTGGAGGCAAAGTGGAAGTGGATAAGACCTGAGATGGATAATGGTTCTGAGATGGATGGGGGGTGATGAGTGATTTTTTAGGGCGTTAGTGGAGGCATGGTGGAGGTAGGTGGGGTCGCGCATGATTGACTGATGATGAGCGGTTTGGAAGGCATAGGTGTAGATGTAGTTGGGGTGGATGGAAAAATGGAGGGTTGAGAGAAGATGAGAGGGTGTGAGGGCATAGTGGAGGTCGTTGGCTGATAGGTCATTGGGGAGTTAGTGGGAGAGGTGCGGATGGGAGAGTGTGATGGCTGTGGAAATGGTGAAGGCCGCGCTATAGGTTGTGATGCGGGTTGATGAGAGAGAGGTGCTACCCGAGCAAGGCGAGGGAGTTGCCTGATGATAGGGTTGGCGGCAGCAAGAACGGAGGCACTTTTTGGGTGCCAACCCTGTTCTCTCCCGACTTCTGGGAAGGATGAGATGGGGTTGACCTGGTGATTGGGCTGTTGGTGCTCTGGTAATGGATTCTGGATTATGGCCATGTTGGGCTATTATGGTTGGGCCTGCTGAGGCTGTTGTTGTTGCTGCGGCTACTGTTGTAGCTACTGTTGTTGTTGGAACTATGGCCTAGGAGGGGGTCTCCTGGCTTTGAGAGTGGCGATGTATCACCTCATTTCATCCCAGTCAATTCCGCCTTCATCATTCATATCATGGGATGTAATCTTTAAAATGGAAGCAGTTCTCCACTATGTGTCCTGGGTACCTATGGTAGACGCAGTATCTGGAGGTATCAACATTCGGGGGCCATGCGAGCCTTTCCCTGGGTAGGATGAGGGTATTTGAGGCCATGAGGGCGCTGTAAATATCTACCAAAGTTTCTAGCAATGGTGGGTAATAGGCTCTCTTGGGGGCAATCGGCCTCCTTTGTTGCTGTGGGGGGCCGTAATTCCCTGGGGGTGGTACTGAGGTGGTGGTTACTATTGCTGGGGTCGGGGTTGTTGCTGGGGTTGAAATGGTTGAGTCATGTTGTTGTGGGGTGGATTATTTTGGGGTGGAGGATGAGACGGGAAGGGACCTTGCTGGAGGAGAAGTCGAGGCATTTGTGGATGCCTTGGGTTGGCAGCATAGTTGGCGTTGTTGACTGCACTCACTTGCTCATTTGTTACGACCCCCTCCGTTGCTCCACTTGAGACACCAGTGCTTGTCTTTCTGACCACCTTGGGCTTCGGCAGTTCAAACATGTGCATAATGGGGGAATCTTTTAACTGGGTCTGGATATATCGGGTTCTCTCATAGAGCTCTTCCATTGTGGTAAGCTTGTTCATGGCCAGGACGTGTCTGAACTGTGGGGTTGCATTGGACAAAATCATTTTCACTTGTTCGGGCTCTGAGAGGGTATCTCTTATCCTTTCTGCCAGAGACCTCCATCTGTCAGCATAACGGACAAAATCTTCATCCGGCCTCATTTTCTCGGCCACTAGGTCGGTGATGGAAAGAGAGGGACCAACCATATCCCGATACTTTTGCAAGAATCTTCTTTGCACTGTATCAAAGTTCTCGGCCTCGCCGGGGTCCAAAGAATAGAACCATTCTAGCGCGGGACCGTCCAAAGATCTCCGAAAAAGGTATGCCATGGATCTCTGGTCATTTTGCCAATAGGAGGATTCATACATGAAGTCCTTGAGGTGAATAAAGGGGTTGCTAGTGTCATTGTACCTGCGGTACGTAGGCATTTCGGAGGGAAGAAGATGGATCACCGGAAGGATTGGCAGAGCAACCTCCGGGGTGGATTTTACGTCCACCATTTTCTTCAAATTCTGAAACTATTCGTCCATTCTATTGAACATATTGAGGAGCGATTGGGCAAGCTCCTCGGGGGGTGAAGGTGGCACCTGCCACTAGGGAGGGAGATGTCTCCCGGAGACATGAGGAGGAAACCCCGAATGGGAGGGAGCTGTCGGCCTGTCAGCAGTTGGCCCTGGCTGGAGTGGCGTGTGAGGAATGGCATGGGTTTGAGATTGTGAGGGGAACTAGAACACGGGAGGTTGTTGGCTCACCTGCCCTTGAAGTCAGGGAGAAGTGATGGCTTGCACCGGTGAAGGCGATGGGATGGCCTACACCGACTCTTGGAGGGGTGTGATGGCTGGAGTTGACTCTTGAGGGGTGGGAGAAATAGATTTCCCTTTCAGAATGGCCTAGAAGGCCCGGAGTTGCTCAGAGGTGAGCTCCGTGTTGGCGAGGACACCCAGTAAAGAGGAGATGTCCTATGGTGAGGATGTGTCTCCTGTGGTAACCTACATCTCACGTGAGGGCTCAAAGGAAGGGCCCGAGTCCATAGCATGGACACGCGGCTCGACTGACTGACCATGACCAGGGTGGTTCTCCTTAAAAGACTCGTGGGCCATTTTCAAAGTTCTTCTGGAACGTAAAAATATGCACCAACAAACAGATATCAGAGATTATCAAACAAGTAGATATTTTTACGCCCCTTTTTTTATTTTCGTTTTGATAATTTTTTTTTGTTTTTAACCAAATCTGAAGTTCACACAAAAGGAAGGACCCTGATTAACTTTGTTTCACCGCCGTGTCAACTAGGGTCACTCGCCTTACCACGAATGTGTCAACTAACTACGGGGAACTTCAATGGTACAACCAGCCCAGTGAACGGAGAGGGAGTCCTTCACTGTCGGGGACTTACGGAGGTCCCGGTGGAGGAGATCCTAGTCCGTCGAGAGGAATTCCCAAACGGAGAGTCCTTCCTTCACCGAGAGAGGGTGATCCTTAGAAAAAAATGAAAAAAATAGAAAAGGGGTGGATGTATGCAATGAAGTGCTGAATAGATATACAGAACATAACAAAATAACATAGATAGCAAAGGTATAATCAACACCCAAGAGAGATAATAATGTAAACCTCAAGGAACCACAACGGATTATGGGTGAAGTGCACGTGGTGCACGAGGGATGAGAACTGAAAGTGCTGATGTGACCACGACTGTAGCACCCGAGGGCGTAAAGGTGGAGGAGCACACAGCGATGCCAAGATTGCAAGAGTAACCAAGAGAAAGCGAAAGAGGTCCCACTATGATCGCCAAGATGTGAGCGACATCACGCGGAATGCGGCGGCGAGCGGAGCGCACAGGCTCATTTTGCTGCGACACAGAAAGAGGGAGAGAAGCAGAGAGACCACCACGGGAGATTGCTACGGCGGGGTGTACAAAATAGATACAGCATAATAAGATATGGGGGATTAAACGGCCATAGCGAGAAATGACTCTCCGTGACCTCGGGGGATGGGAATGGTGCAGAATTTAAGTGACGGAAATTTAAACGGCCATATCGGAAAGTGACTCGTTGTGGTCTCGAGGATATCGAAGAAATGAGAATAACACATGATATAAATGACAGAAATTTAAACAGCCAGAGCGAGAAATGACTCGCCGCGGCCTCGAGAATATCAAAGATATGAGAATAACACAGGATGTAAATGATAGAAATTTAAATGGCCATTACGGGAAGTGACTCGCCGCGGCCTCGAAGATATAGAAGATATGAGAATATCATAGGATATACATGGCAGAAATTAAACGGCCATTACGGGAAGTGACTCGCCGCGGCCTCGAGAATATCAGAGATATGAGAATAACACAGGATATAAATGATAGAAATTTAAATGGCCATAGTGGGAAGTGACTCGCCGCGGCCTCGAGGATATGGTGTGATCGCCAGGGGCCGGAGACCCCAAAATAAGAAGAGTGATCGCGCTTACCTCAAAAGTAGGAAATGGCGGGTTGTTTCTTCCTCTCCCTTCGGTCGGCCGATGGAGAGGGCTTTCCTTGGTTACCCTTGCAAAATAGAAAACAGACAGATACCAAGTGAATCAGAAAAATGGCAGTGTAGTATGAGTCCTTTGTGATGAAAAAATGATGAAATCATGGCGAGACACACACCCGGTTGGTGTTGTTTTTAAACCCCTCTCGGACATGAGTAGGAGGAAAATACTATGATGGATGGAAGATCATGCAAATGTGTAAAAAAATAGATCTCTCTTATGAAGCGAGGTTACAGATGACGGGATGATGCATGCAACAGAAATGATAAAAGAGAGTGGGAGAGAGTGGCTTATTAAAGATGCCGATGGCGGGATCTGGTGGAGCTTCGGCAGCGTGGGCATGACGTGGAAGCATGATGGACGGAGTTAGCCTTCCTCTCGCGAGTGCGGGCACCCAAAAATTCGGCAGAACCTCCTCCTGCAAAAGCCCACGGGTTAAGAAAGGGATCCGACAGAGTCTCTCTTTCCTCTGTCAGATCTGAATCTCTCTCCCTTCGAGAGAGGGGGTCCTCTATTTATAGAGGAAATTTCATTGAGGCGTCTGGGGTCAAGGACGTCGCCATGTTGGGGTGTCGAGGGACCCAGATGCCTTTATCATTTTTTTATAATTTCAAAATTATGGGCGCATCTACCCTCCTGGGTGCCTCAAGCTTGAGGCGTCCAGGATCCCAGACGCGCCCATTACCGCCCACCGAAACGCTGTCGGAAACCGTCGACAGCGGAGAAAGTGAGTGGTTTTGGCGCGTAACCGTGACTCTCAAAGGGCGCGTTTGATCGGCAAGATGTTGTTATATTTGGATTTTTTACGAAACGTCAAACCAAACGGTGGATCGGAACCGTCCGGGTGTTGGACAATGGGGGCGTCTGGGGTCCTAGACACCTCAAAGTGAGGCGTCCAGTGTCCCAGATGCCTTAAAGAAACTTTGCTAGATCGGCACCGGAAAGTCATCGTCATCTAACCATTAGACGTCTTCGTGTTCGGATTCTTTCAGAACGTCCGGTTGGGAGCAGTGCCGTCCGCATGCTGCATGACTTCCTTAGTGAGGTGGCTTTCCTCTCGGACCCGTCAAAAGAAACGTCACGTTCCCTCGCTCAAAAGGTGAAAGAAACTCAAAGAAAGGAAGCACTCAAGTGATTCAGAATGTGAAAGCCGCTGCGGGGCGTCATATTGTAATATGAGATTTACCCAAAGTAATGTCAGAAATGGCGTGTCTACACCTAGTACATCTCTTTCAAAAATCTCTAGAAGGAGAGGCCTTTAGGTGGTTCTCTTCATTCCTGGCCATTGATCTCATCAACTTTGACATAGTGTCCAAGCATTTCATCACTCATTTCGGCCACATGGCTAGTGTAGCTCAGACTCTCACGGACCTTATCATGGAAAAGGTGAAACCTAACGAGGACTTCATTCAATTTACTAATCGGTGGAGAGCTATGGCTTCTAGGTCTGGGATTGCCATCTCGGAATCTCAAGCCATCACTATTCTAGTCAATAATGCAACCCCTTAGCTCTGTGCCATCTTGATGCATAGTGAATTTCACACGTTCGCTCGGCTCTACAAAAGAGCTCATGTTGTCCAAGTTCAACTCAAGAATTCCTCCTTTCCATTCTTTCTTGATGATTGTGATGTCCCGACCTCAGAAGGGGCAAGATTCAATGAACATATCAATCCCTTTAACCAGCCTTCTAATCTCACCAACCATGAGGATGCAACTGCAAACTCCAGGTGCCCATGAGAAGTGGGGGGGACATTCCCAACTCCTTTCCCTTCCATCAATCACCTCATGTTCCATCCTATACCCAGGAAAGGTTTCCTATGGTTAGGGGCAATCAAGAATCTAAGTTAATGGAAAGAGGACAACTTTGGCAATATGATGAGGAGGAAGTGGTGAATGACCAACCCATAGTGAGTTCAGACACAAGGAACATGATTGGCCACGGACAAGGGGCAAGACCTCTGGTCTTGATCCGACCCAAGAGTGAACCACCCCGACAAAGCCAAGACATCCCTCATTTCACTCCAACTCCACCTAAAGGGGCAAGGCCCTCGGTTCTCATTCTGCCTAAGGTCTCATCTACTCGACAGTCAAATGAAGGTGTCTCTTCTCCGCTCATGGTGGAGGATTACTCAACTCCATCCACTTTTCACCAAGACACCTCACGGGAAGAGCTACTATCATCTCTTACTCTAATCAAACCAGCTCCTACCCCGACCATGATGCCAACTCAGTTTGAATCAGCTCCTATTGCTGATGAGTCTTTTGCGACCCCTACCCCAATTGATCAAGCTCTGATTCAACTTCCAAACATAAATCCATTCCTTTTGATGAGTCAGATGCTCAATTTGCTCACCCAAATCGAGAGGTCCTTCCAATTATCCAATCAAGTCCCCCAGATATCCCTAACCCTCATATTGCTCTTGCCTTACAAATGTTGGCCGACATCTCCACGATGTCGGACTCAGCCACATTCATGTCCTCCAAGGACGAGGAGCCCATCGTCTCCGCCTTGGATATACATCAAGTTACTCCATCCTCCAAATCCTTAGAGTCACCCGTACCTAGGGAGAAACCCCAAGATATAGGATGGCACATAATGTCGAAGATGGGCTATACATCTGGCGCAGGGTTAGGAAAGGAAGAACAAGGAATTAAGGAGCCGATTGATGAAAATGGAACATTTGAGAGATTTGGATTAGGGTGTCAACCAACTAAGGGTAGCAAGGATGAACCAACAAAGTGGAATTTGCACAATCACTTTGTGAAGGAATCATGTCCTTTGGAAGAGAGAATTGCCAATGTAGAAACATTCCATGAATGTGAACATGTGGATCCAAAAGAAAAGCTAGAAGACATAGAGGACTTGGATTTATCAAAAATATTTTCTGAAGAATCCTTGTCCCACTCAATAACCCAAGAAGAAATTCATAAAGCAAAAGAAGAACTAACTTGGTTAGTCCTCCTCTCTTTTCTAATCCTCTTGTTCACATCCTTCAAAAGTGGTTCTATCTCCAAAGCTGATCAATTCCAAAAAGCAAAACTTGAAGCTATCATTGAGGAGCCCACTCTAGGGGCAATGCCTTCAAACCTCGATTCTCGAGCTCAGGAATCTTTGCCCTTCATCCTTAATCACACCGCTCTAATCAACAGCCCTGCCAGGGGCATTTGCCTTGTACATAATAAGTTAGATTTAGAAGAGTCGAAACCTTTGGCTATGCCGCGCAAGAAGGATAGGGGCACCCGAATTCCCTACCAACTTTGGTCAGGTCTAGCCGAAAGTTATAACTTGTTAACTCAAATATTAATGTTTAGTTTAATGAATTCAACAAAGCTGCTCCAAGATGAGGAACAATCTAATCCGTCGCCTATGGCCGAACAAATTCGAGTCAAAGAGCCCATTAATCCTAGCAGGTATAAGGGTCGTATCCATGGCCGCGTACTTACTTCCCATCCACTTGAACCTCATTTTCGGCCTACCAAGGAGCTGGACTGCTCCTCTTCTTCCATGCAGTAGTCCACAGAGTGCCCAAATGATACCGTCCACTCTATAGGAATCCGTGTACATAGTTTATAATCTAAAACCCCTAAAAAATAGAAAATCCAAACACAAAAATCAAAAGAAAAAAATCAGAAATAAAGAAAATCAACAATCTAGTAGTTGCCATGTGTTTTACCCTCCATCCCATCATCCATGATAAGGTTAGGTTGCATTAAAGCCTCAATGGGTTAAGACTTTGATCTACAGGAACCGAGGAGAATTCCATCTAGCTAAGTCGCTAATGCTCTAAGGGGCAAGCAATATGCACACACTCACATGCTTTCAAAATATGGCAACGGCTTAAAACAGGTGACTATCCTGAAGATTTCAAGAAGACTCCAAAATCCTCTTCTTCCTCTCTACTCGACCGATCAAGATAGTCGGCGCTCTTAAGGCATTGAGCCCAGCAGCTGAAACACGATACCCTCAAGTGAGAGTAGGACCTTCCTTCCTGGCGAAATGAGACCAGAGCACGTGAAGAGGGTAGTGTCCCCGCAAGTAAACAAGAAAAAAAGAAAAGTCAAAAAAGGGTGCAAAACCCGAAATCCCAAAATTTCTCAACATCCCAATGAAAAGAATGAAAAATCTGAAAAGGGAGCAAATGAAAAAGCCTAGTCGTGACCGTGCCTGGTAAAGATAAAGAAAGCCCTACAAGTCAAGTCCATATTCAAGGGGCAATACACAAGCATAACATCCCGAAGGTGGTCCGAAATCACTGAAAGGGTGGAGTGAATTAAGCACGCTCATAGCTCATCGTTTTAACGGCTTGGCCGATCCTCTTGTGAAGTTTATCCCCTACATTGTTTTTCTTTTGAGAACTCAAAATCCGATTGAAACTCCAAAGGATATAACTTTGTTGTCAGCTTGTAGACATTTTTTAAAAAAACACACTATATGATTGTCTACCCTAAAAGATCAAAAGCCTTTCCTACAAGAAATCTCCATGTTTCTGGTATGTCAATGTTCTCATCCCTCCTTTAGTGTTTTCTTTCATCAACCTCGAGCTTAGGTCAATGCATGCGCATCACCTGTTGGTGCGACGGCGTTTGATTCCGGGTCAACATCGCGCGGTTGGCCATTAGGGTTCCAAGGTGTTCCATCATATATCATCTATGGTTGTGAGGAAATAGACCCGGGTCGGGTAAATCATTTACCTTGAACACTTTTTGGGTGTATCTTTGCGGTCGAAAGCAATTGGGAGCTTAAGCTTGGTATGACGGCATAGTCATCAGGATAAGTCTTAACCGGTGAGACTATTATTCGAGGAGTTTAGATGCCCAAATCAACCTAGATGTGCGCTCAGGATACCTGGGATGTTGTAGAAAGAACATATCCTTCATTCATTGTTGTGATATCTCATGGGCAGTTACCAGATGTTGGTCAAAAAAAATATGAATATGTCAAAAATTCATAACAAAAAATAAACATATTTAATTCCAAAAAAATTGAAATATGTCAAAATCTCTGACTAATCAAAATATTCCAAAAGTAAACCCAAGAAATGGAGGGGCATCTCCCCGATACATGCACACTCACTATCACGCCACCTCCTTTCCTTCATCACTACCCAACAACTGCGAACCCCAAAGGCTACTCCCCTTTCTTCATTCCATCCTGCGAGGGGATTTATACTTGCACTGCTATCAACACCCAAACTAGGGGCAACCTTCATGCCCATGTACCCATCCAAGTTAGTCAAATCCCTGACTACCTTGTCAGGAGGTAGAGCATCCCTCGTTCTTTTGTTTTCCACAAATCCTAATTGTAATTGAACTCCGTCAGCTCGGCGCTCCAACTTGAGTCCTAAGAAAATGAAACCTTCATATCACTTGATTTTCAATAGATGCATGGTTGCATTATGAGTATCTTTTTCCTTACACTTTTTACTCCATATCCCCCTGATCGGACAAACATCCTAACTATGTCAGCGGGTCCAAGACGGACTTCGGCTATGGAGCTTCAATTATACTTTTTTGATCAGTCTTCCCCCAACCAGACACCTCAATGAGGTCAATTGATGTGCTAGGTGAAGTTAGCAAAGACTCTCCTATCATCAAGAATGGTCACCTCCGGGGACATACTTACACCCTGGTGACCATCCCCGCGGAATTCAATTTTGTCCATTAGGCCCACTATAAAGCCGAAGGATGATGTTTGCTTCCCCACTCCCCTTAACTTAGTGAATGCTTCCTCTTTAAATACTTATTTATTTATGAAGTTCACTAATGTGTGTTTATGCAGCTGCAGGTCATATAGCATCGGGATTCGCTCATCATCGCCTTCTCCTACTTATATATACTATATTTTATAGATCCCGGAGGCTAATAACTTCAGGTGCATAAACTCTGAGTTCCTCTCCAATAAAACAATGAGGGGTTTATGTTCCCTAAGTTATTCGACGGCCTTCTGGTTTCTTGATTGATCTCGGGATGACGGACTCGTTGGACTCTCGATCGACGTCTTTCCCGGAGCCAGACAATAATACCTCTGGATATGCATTAGGCAGATTTTCCCCTTTTAAACCCAACATGCATCATATAGGTCACTTTTTATCCCACCGTCGATCATACAAAAACAAAAAATGCACTTAGAGAAGCATGGCATTCATGCAGCAAAAAGGAGACAAGGGTCGAGAGAAGGGTATGCCATTGATCTGCCCAGGACTCTATCCCTCTTTTGTCAATCATCCAAGTTCTTCAATTCCATCACTTTTTTGTTGTTTACCTTATTCCACTCCGATTCGACAAGTCAAGAGTGTGTTTTGCATACGATCGTCATGAGCATTATGAGATTGGAGGGTCATTTTCCCCTTATCTTGATTTTGTTGCTTACTCCTGTTTTAGGTATTGTATCTCCTTGAGCTGGATTGCGTTCATCCCCTCAAGTCCCGCAGCGCTATGCTAGGGGGTCCCACTGGACTGTAGATACAAGCCCTCTTAGATTACATTTCCTTCCTTCCTCCCCTTTTGAATGACCTCTCTTGTCCCATTATGCTTGTCCGTTCTTAATGCGAAGCTCAATCTCAGCTCAAGAATCTCCTTGAGCGGGATGTCCTTTTTAGGCTTGTTTCTTTATCGAAACACCCATTTATCTGTCCGCCAGACTCCCTTGCAAAACGGGCGTTCCGGAGGGGCATTTGTAGATGCCTGATTTCAGACATCCCGCGGACCTTGTCTAGACATCATAGAAGTGATACTTTCTCTTGGTTGATTGAGAGTGTGAGGTCTTATCTTTGTCTATGTAGGCTCCACCATGTCCCTTCGTGGATCCAACTTCGCGGTAAGTTGGCGGGGGGTTGCAGGGGTGCAGCGCCCCCCTGCCCGTAAGGTCGGGGTTTGGGGGCGTGAGGCCCCGAGGCAAATTTTTTTGTGGTTCTATGCACATTTTCCCACTGATATCTAGAAGGCCAAGGTGTTGGCCGCCTACACCCCATGAAGGCCAAGGTGCTGGCCGCCCTCTTCTCTTAGAAGGCCACTAGGTTGGTCGCCCACATTGCAAGAAGGCCACATGCCTGGCCGCCCTCTTCTACTAGAAGGCAACTAGGTTGGCCACCTAGTCCTTCAAGAAGGCCATCAACCTGGCCGCCCGGCTCCTTTGGACGGCCAGAACCTTGGCCACCTCCTGTCAACCGCCCGTCAACCCCACGATCCGCCCACTCTGGGTATGTCCTCTACACTCATTCCCACCTTGAAGGGTCGAGGCACACGTAATCTCACACGTCCTCGTCTCTAGAGGGAGGAAATGAGTTTGAATTTATCTTCGAATGAGAGGGAAAGCCCCCACATACAAAACCTCCATTCCGAATCATCTCACGGTGGGGTGGGACATTTTCTGGAGGAGGAGTGGATGATAGTTCCTTCGACCCCAGAGAGAGAGAGCTGTGAGCATGATAGCGCCTTCCCCGACCTTCCCCTAGCTGCAGAATCTGAAGTCAAGGAGCTCCGTTGCGGGAGAGTCCATGTTGCAGGATGCGGCCATCTACATGGCCGCCTACCACCTTTGAATGGCGATACACTTGGCCGCCTTCCTCCTGTCGACTGGCAAACCCCGTCCTTCTTCCTCTATTCTCTATTTTGCTGCATTTTACTTCATTTTATTGCATACACGCATGCAAGATTTTTCCTAGATCCCTTTCTTTAAAGAGGTTTTCCAATCCAAAACATAGGGAAGGCGGATGGTCGAAAGTCTCTGCCATCCCCCTTTCCTCCCCTCTTCCCGGTACGATCACTCCTATTTGCATGTCTTTCTCTTTGATTTGAGGATATACTACACTATCACAGTCTAATGAGTTTACTTTCTTTGTTTGCTGGTAAACTTGCAGGAACTTCGTCATCGACTTGCAGTGCTCCTTGTTCTTGGCCAGTCGAGAACGAGGACAGGTGGAACCCACATTCTCCCATTTCTACGGCATTCATGATCATTCTTGTAGCAACCTGAAATTTTGAATATGTAAAATAATAATATTTATATAAACCGAATAATATCTTCTTGACCCAAATTTTGAAAAGTTTTAAAAAAAATACGAAAAAATATGTATCTCGTAGAAATCAACATTTCTAGCAACTTTGTCTTCAGAAAGAGGCCCAAATAAAATTTAGTTTAAGCCCAAATTAGAGAATTAGGCAACAATCGGACTTAGAACAATCCTGCCCAAATCCAACCCAATTAGGCCTTAATTTGAACTCTTAGGGGCTGTAATCGATGCCAATCTCTCGGTTCACGCTAGATGATCGTTTCCCTCATTAAACCCTAACCCTAGACCCTCCAATTCGACTTGGAGGCGGCAGATTTGATCGACCTTGAGTTTTTTGCCGTTTTCCCCTCTTTGGACTCTTTAGAGCGATTCGATCTCCAGAAGCCTCCTTAGACCCTATAAATAGATAGTCATTGATTCCTAGAAACCATATTTGCTTCGACAGTTGGTGGCATGCTCGATCAGGGGAGTATTTCGACATTTTAGGGCGATTCGTGTTAGGGTTCCGACGACTTCTTCTCTCACTTCTCATCGATCTAAGGTAGGTGTCTCTCAGGATGAATCGATATTAAAAGATGCTATTTTGTTCGCATGTCTGTTCTCTTTCATTTGATACTAATTTGCCCAATTTTCGTATACCATGTTGATCGAATTTCTCAGTTTACTCAGAGACATACCCGCAAGGTTGCCATAACTTTACGTCCTTTTTATGTTAGTTTATCTTAGATTAAACCCTAATCAAAGCATACTATGTTATTTATCTTTGAATGCTCTTTTCAACGGTACCATTTTTCCTAAATGTAATTCGATATATTGGTTGCCATCGCCCTTTTAGTCAAGGTCTGTCAGAGTTCGCCGTCGACAGATCTCGGTTTTAAAAACCATCGTACCAGTGACCGCTTGATGAATAAACGGTAACGTGATAGACCATCTAACTGCCCTAGTTTTTAATATATATATTGATGAAACGGTCCTAGCCTGACCATTTATGCCATAAAGCAATCTCCCTCCAGACCGTTTTCTAGCCTCCCACAGAAAGAACATATGCTTGTTTTCTGCATTTTCGATTGACAGTTAGCCATTGTCCAGCATGTCTTTCTGACCAGTACTGTTGCCAAACGCATTGTTAACTTAGTATAATGAAATTGTAATCAATTTTTCATTATCTCCATGATTATTCCTCCTTGATCATCATCCTTAGACAACCATGTGAAAATTGGTAAAATAAACATGTTTGTTAATTACTTAGTCAATTTATTTAAAATTTTGCCACTTATAACTTGCTGAATATTGTTCATAACGTCACTGCTTGACAGTCATGCCACTCCGGTGGTATTGATTGACCACACCGTTCACATTTCTCATGTTTCCTAGACTCAATCTTGTAATAGTTGGGACTCTCCACCGGATACTCCTTCTGTCGGACTAGGACCACTATTATGAGACCTCCGTTAGTCCCCGCGAGCCTGGGATTCCCACCAGGACGCCGGGCAGGTTGTACCACCAAGACCTGAACCCACCGACTTGCTTGACTTGCATTTTGGGTAGCCCAGCATCGAGATTGTTCTACTCTGTTCGACTGCTAGCGGCCCTCCTAGGACCGCTAAGGCCCATTAGCGGCCCTGGCTAGATCCCTAGGTTTCCTCTGACCTGGCTATGAGCCGAATTCATTAGTCAACTTATTCTTGTTCCAAGTCGACCCTACCCTGGTCAAATCGACCGAAGTCTCCTCTGTCAAACTAGGTTGTGTGGGCTGGACCCTGGTTCGGTCCCACTCGGCCTCAGGCTGATTGAGGACGTGATTAAGTGAACTGAACCACCTTGCTATATCCAACATGAAAGCGGTCCAGGTTAGACCGTTAGTCTCTTCCTAGCGGTCGAAGTATGGCCGCAACCCTTGAGGCAAAACGTGATTTTCGTGATTTTTATGTGTTGAAGCATTAGTGCAGAGGATGGCCTTGGAGTGCGAAATCTTGCCTTTATTCATGATCATTTTTCATGAACTTTGACTTCCAAGTCACATTCTTACGATTTCTCATCTCATCTTAACTTGGAATTTCACTTGATCTTAGAGATAAGTTACATTAAACTTAGCCTTGGAACTCTTGGCCATCATATAAATGAATGTCTAGATTGGGATCTATGATCCAACCCTTCAATGCCAACGCATCATAAAGGGCCCGATCTGGTCTTGGGAGGAGTGCCCGAAAGTACTTGTGCCCCGGGGAGTTTGTAATGACAAGGTGTGGCATTGCACCGAAGTGTATGACTAGCGTGTTAATCTACAACATTCTACCTTACTCACTACTTGGAACTTCTTGCGTGGCAAGACATGTGTGCTTGATATGGCCATTTCACAGGGAAAATTTCGTGAAACCTCTAGAAAATTCTTGTTATTCTTGTACTTGTCCCTTTAAATTGTAGTCTATCTTTTTGTTCTCCTATCTGTCAGTTATCGCCTGTTATATGTTTATTAGTATTCTTTATCACATTTTCATACATGGTAAAATGATTAATCACTTAAACTACGCCTGATGATAGAGATATAAAATCCTACTGAGCTCTCGCTCACCCTATTTTTCTCCACCTTTTCAGGTAGTTCGGATGAGGAGACGCAAACGGTTGGGAGCGGGCAAGAGTGATGATGGGAGCGAGCCAGTTAGCATCGGTCGTGTCTTTCATTAGAATGGATGTAGTCATTTCAGCAGTGAATGTATTGAGTCATAATAGGGATTATGTTCTCTTTCATTTCATGTCGATTGATGTAAGAATTAGAAAAGTCCACAAGTTGTCGGTTGTAATGAGTACTTTTTCATCTTTATTATCAATAAAATTTTAGTTAATTGTAATTAATTGTTGGCTTGCATGGTCTCTTGTGGCAATATATGCTCTGGTTGACATGAATGATATAACTACTGCGCTCCGATTTTCTGCATCCGGGCGTGACAATTTTATGGGAACAGAGCCTAGGATTTCTTTAGACCCTAGGTTTCTAGAAGTGTCATAGAACCCGTGACAATTGGTAAGGTCTAAAATCCTAGCTGGTGAAATGGGTTAGAGACTTGGGTTAAGTTAATTAATCAACTCTAAGAAAATGGATTCGGTAAAACATTATTAATTAATTATCTCGATGTTGTAGGTTTTTTCTCACAATGGCGGCTGAGCGCACGCAGTGGCGAGATATGCAACGCACGGTTCAGGGCCTAACCCAGGCCTTACAGCAGGTGGCGCAAGGCGGCACACATCATGGAGCCAATGATCTCCACCAGAACTTTCGAGGCTTAAATCCCCCACGATTTGGTGGTTCTACGGACCCAGACGAGGCCGAGCATTGGCTAAAAGAGATAGAGTGAATCTTCAGAGTTATGCAGTGCGGTGACCAGGATTGAGTCCTCTTGTCCACTTTCCAGCTGGAACGCGATGCACGTTCTTGGTGGGAAGCCGTGAAAGCTACGCTTGGTAATAGGCGTGCGACGTGGGATGAGTTTAAGGAGCATTTTAACGGCAAGTATTTTTCAGATCGTGTGTAGGAGAAGAAAGCGGCGGAGTTCGTTGCTCTAAAGAAGAGAAATTTATCTACTGCTGAGTATGACGCGCAATTCACCCGATTGTCTCGTTATGCACCACATTTGGTATCTACGGAGAAGATGAAGGCCAAGTAGTTTTTGAATGGGTTGAAGCTTCAATATATTAACTAATTGGCACCTTTGGAGATCCATACTTATGCCGAGATAGTAAGGAAGGCCCAAGTCCTTGAAGATAGCATGGAAATGATAGAATGAATCCGAGGGAGGAACAAGACGGGAGAGCAAACAACTAGTTCTGGGAACATCATGCCCACTAATGGCAAGAAGAGGCCCAATGGCCGGTCGAGTTTTTTGAAAGACAAGAAGCCGAAGGAAAGTTATAAGAGGGCAGGATCGACTGCTCCATCAAAAGCAGTCTGCAAGTACTATGACCGTCCGGGTCACAAGATGGAAGAGTGTTGGCGCAAGCTGGGCGCTTGTTTGAGATGTGGTAGTAGGGATCATTGAATCCCTGATTGTCCTCTCATTACTGAGCAGGCAACATCTGACAAGCCGCAGGGGAGTCAAAGGCGGCAGGGCAAGCTCCAAGCCCTCCAAGATGCAAAGATCGAAACCGAGGCTACCGAGGAAGGTGGTATTGTCGAAGGTACCCTTACTATTCTTTCCAAGCCAACATTTGTACTTTTCGACACTGGAGCTGCTCATTCATTTATATCCCAAAAATTTGCTAAGACTGTATCTGTAAAATTGGTATCATTGGATTCTCATCTTGTAATATCAACTCCTATTGGTTCGGGGTTGGAGATTAAATTTTATTACCCCTATAGCGATGTTTTGATTAATGATTATAATCTGTTTGCTAATTTGGTATGCATGAAGATAAATGATTATGATGTGATTCTAGGAGCAGATTGGTTAGCTAGTCATGGAGCTAGTGTTCATTGTAAATCAGGAGTAGTGTCTTTCCCTGGGCACCCTGAGCTTTGCTTTTCGGGCTCTAGGCAATCTAAGTCCGTGCCACTTATTTCGACACTCCGAGCGGATAAGTTGTTAAGGAAATGGTGTCAGGCATTCTTGGCCCTAGTCTCTTTGACCAATAAGAAGGAAGTGGAGTTGAAGGACATCTCTGTTGTCTGGGACTTTTTGGAATTATTTCCTAAAGATTTGCTAGGTCTTCCTCCTGAAAGGGAAGTAGTTTTCTCTATTGATTTAATTCCTAGCGCTTCACCTGTTTCTAAAGCTTCGTACCTTATGTCCCCTGCTGAGTTAAAGGAGTTGAAGGATCAGTTGTTGGAATTGCTAGAAAAAGGGTTTATTTGTCCGAGTACATCCCCGTGGGGTGCCCCTGTGCTTTTCATAAGAAAGAAGGATGGTTCGTTGAGGCTGTGTATTGATTATCGCCAGTTGAACTAGCTCGCCAGTTGAACCAGCTCATCATTAAGAACAAGTACCCGTTGCCGAGGATCGATGAGCTGTTTGATCAGATATCTGGAGCCCAGTATTTCTTGAAAATTGATCTCAGTTCGGGGTATCACCAGTTGAGTATAAAGGATGAGGACATTTACAAAACGGCGTTCCGTAGCAGGTATGGGCATTTTGAATTTGTTGTGATGCCGTTTGGACTAACAAATGCTCCTGCAACTTTCATGCAGTTGATGAACAGTGTGTTCCGACCCTACTTATATCAATGGGTTATGGTATTTGTTGACGATATTCTTATATACTCCAAGAGCAAGGAGGAGCATGAGGAGCACTTGAAGATGGCGTTGCAGATACTAAGGGATCATCAATTATATGCCAAGTTCAGTAAGTGTGAGTTCTAGCTGCAAGAAGTGTTTTTTCTGGGGCATATTATTTCCAAAGATGGAATTTCGGTAGACCCTTCTAATGTGGAAGAGGTACGTAATTGGGAAAGGCCTGTAAATGCAACTGAAATCAGGAGTTTCTTAGGCCTAGCAGGTTACTATCGGAGGTTCATTAAGGATTTCTCCAAGATTGTAGTACCCTTGACTATATTAACTCATAAGGAGAATCGATTCGAGTGGTTGAAAGATTCTAAGAAAAGTTTCCAAACTTTGCAGGAGTGTTTGACCACTGCCCCGATATTGGCCTTGCCATCCGAAGAAGGAGGTTTTGAAGTATATACTAATGCATCAGGAATTGGCATAGGATGTGCATTAATGCAGCGAGGTGAAGTGATAGCCTATTCTTCTAGGCAGCTGAGGAAGCACGAAAAGAATTAGCATGTTCATGACCTGGAGCTAGCAGCAGTTGTGTTTGCTCTGAAGATTTGGAGGCACTACCTATATGGAGAAACTTTCATAGTGTACTCTGATCACAAGAGCCTAAAATATTTATTTTCCTAGAAGGAGCTGAACATGAAGCAGAGAAGGTGGCTCGAGTCCTTAAAGGATTTTGACTTCTCTATTGAGTATCATCCTAGAAAGGGGAATGTTGTGGCAGATGCTTTGAGCAGGAAGCCGATAGACAGATTAGCAAGTTTGATGCTTCAAGAATGGAAGTTGTTAGAGCAGTTTACAAGCTTTGACCTTAATGTCACAGAGAAGGAAGATCGGGTTATGAATGCTCATGTCTAGCTTCATTCAGAGTTGCTGGCAGAGATTAAGCAACTGCAAGATAATGACCCGTTGCTAGTTGAAATTAAAGAACAGATGGCTAGTAGACCAGCTTTTGTATTGGCCAATGATGGTAGATTGTTGTTCTGGGATAGAACTTGTGTCCCTGATTCTGCGGAGGTGAAGAAAAAGATTCTCGAGAAAGCCCATAGGTCCAGGTATACAATTCATCCAGGAGCTACAAAGATGTATCGAGATTTGAAGAGGACCTTTTGATGGCCGAACATGAAGAGAGAAGTGGCCGAATTTGTAAGCAAATGCTTAGTATGTCAGCAAGTCAAGGCCGAACATTTTAGGCCTGCTAAGAAATTAAAGCCCCTCAAAATACCATAATGAAAGTGGGAGAGTGTTGGCATGGATTTTATCATGGGCTTACCTAGAACTCGTAGCAGTTTTGATGCAATTTGGGTGGTTGTTGATCGTTTGACTAAGTCCGTGCACTTCTTATCTATTAAATCTAAGTGGACTGTGGATGTTTTAGCTGCCCTGTACATGAAGGAAATAGTAAGGTTGCATGGAGTTCCTGTATCCAATATATCTGATAGAGACCCCAGGTTTACCTCTCATTTTTGGAAAGGTCTGTAGGCATCCTTGGGTACTCGTTTGAACTTCAGTACCGCTATTCACCCTCAGACCGATGGACAGACTAAGAGGACAAATTAAATTATTGAAGACATATTGAGGGCTTGCATGATCAATTTTGGAGGTAGTTGGCATGAACATTTACTTTTGATCGAATTTGCCTACAATAATAGTTACCAGTCCACCATTTTGATGGCACCATTTGAGGCTTCGTATGGCAGAAGCTGTAGGTCCCCTCTTTGTTGGGAAGAGATCGATGAGAAGTAATGGTTCAGATTAGATCTTATTTCAGAGTCGTCCAAGAACATTCAAATTATTATAAACGGTTTGAAGATTGCTTAGTCTAGACAGAAGGGCTATGCTGATAACAGAAGAAGGGATTTGGAGTTTCAGGTTGGCGAGCATGTATTTCTAAAGGTCTCGCCTTCAAGAGGAATTCAAAGATTTAGAACTCGAGGCAAGTTGAGCCTAAGGTACATTGGCCCGTTTGAAATCCTGGAGAGGGTTGGTGAAGTTGCCTATAGACTGGCATTACCACCTCAGTTATCATGCGTTCGTGATGTCTTCCACGTGTCTATGTTGCGGAAGTACGTGTACGACCCTTCGCATATCATCCAGCATAAGGAGTTGGAACTAAAGGAGGATTTATCCCACAAAGAGAACCATGTCAAGATTCTGGACTACAAACAGCAGCAACTCAAGAATCGATCCATATCAATGGTCAAGGCCTAGTGGAGTCAACGTGGAACCGAAGAAGTCACATGGGAATCTGAAGAAGCGATTAGAAAGCTGTATCCCGATTTGTTCTAAAGGTTGGTATCCATTATCTGCATTAACCAAGAATCGTATGAATTTGGAGGACCAAATTCCTTAAAGTGGGGGAGGGTGTAGTAACCCAAAATTTTGAATAAGTAGAATAATAATATTTATATAAACCGAATAATATCTTCTTGACCCAAATTTTGAAAATTTTAATAAAAATATGGGAAAAAATATGTATCTCGTAGAAATCAAAATTTCTAGCAACTTTGTCTTCAGAAAGAGGCCGACAAAAAATTTAGTTTAAGCCCAAATTAAAGAATTAGGCAACAAACGGACTTAGAACAATCCCGCCCGAATCCAACCCAATTAGGCCTTCATTTAAACTCTTAGGGGCTGTAATCGATCCCAATCTCTTGGTTCAGGCCAGATGATCGTTTCCCTCGTTAAACCCTAACCCTAGACCCTCCAATTCGACTCGGAGGCGGCGGATTTGATCGACCCTGACTTTTTCACCGTTTTGCCCTCTTTGGACTTCTTAGAACGATTCAATCTCTAGAAGCCTCCTTAGACCTTATAAATAGATAGTCATCGATCCCTAGAAACCCTATTTGCTTTGACGGCTAGTGGCATGCTCGATCACAGGAGTATTTCGATGTTTTAGGGCGATTTGTGTTAGGGTTCCAGTGACTTCTTCCCCTCACTTCTCGTCGATCTAAGGTAGATGTCTCTCAAGCTGAATCGATAATAAAACATGCTATTTTGTTTGCATGTCTGTTATCTTTGATTTGATACTGATTTGCCCAATTTTTATATACCATGTTGATCAAATTTCTTAGTTTACTCAGAGGTATACCCCCAAGGTTGCCTTCAGTTTACGTCCTTTTTATGTTGGTTTATCTTAGCTTAAACTCTAATCAAAGCATGCTATCTTATTTATCTTTGAATGCTCTTTTCAACATTACCATTTTGCCTAAATTTAATTTGATATATTGGTTGCCATCGCCCTTTTAGTCAAGGTCTATCGGAGTTCGCCGTCGACAGATCTCGGGTTTAAAAACGGTCGTATCAGCGATCGCTTGATGAATAAACGGTCACGCGATAGACAGTCTAGCCGCCCTAGTTTATCAATATATATATATATATATATATATATATATATATATATATATGTATGTATATATATATATATATATTGAGGAAATGGTCCTGGCCTGACCGTTTTTTCCATAAAGCGGTCTCCCTCTTGACCATTTTCTCGCCTCCCACAGAAAGAACATATGCTTGTTTTCTACATTTTTTGACTGACGGTTAGCCATTGTCTAGCATGTCTTTCTGACCAGTAATGATGCCAAACACATTGTTAACTTAGTATAATGAAACTGTAATCAGTTTTTCATTATCTCCATAATTATTCCTCCTTAATCTTCATCCTTAGACAACCATGTGAAAATTGGTAGAATAAATATGTTTATTAATTACTTAGTCCATTTATTTAAAATTTTGCCACTTATAACTTGTTGAATATTGTTCATAACATCACTGTTTGATAGCCATGCCACTCTGGTGGTATTGACTGACCGCACCGTTCACGTTTTTCGTGTTTCCTAGCCTCAATCTTGTAATAGTTGGGACTCTCCGCCGGATACTCCTTTCGTCGGACTAGGACAACTATTATGAGACCTCCGTTAGTCCCTGCGAGCCTGGGATTCCCACCAGGACTCCAGGCAGGTTATACCACCAAGACCTAAACCCACCTACTTGCTTGACTCGCGTTTTGGGCAGCCCAGCATCGGGACTGTTCTACTCTGTTCGACTGCTAGCGGCCAACCTGGGACCGCTAAGGCTCCTTAGCGGCCCTGGCTCGACCGCTAGGTTTCCCCTGACTTGGCTATGAGCCGAATTGATTTGTCGACTTATTCTTATTCCAAGTTGACCCTACCCTGGTCAAATCGACTGAAGTCCCCTCTGTCAAACTAGGTTGCGTGGGCTGGACCCTGGTTCGGTCCCACCCGACCTCAGGCTGATCGAGGACCCGTTAAGTCAACTGAGCCACCTTGCTATATCCAACATGAAAGCGGTCCAGGTTAGAACGTTAGTCTCTTCCTAACGGTCCAAGTATGGCTGCAACCCTTGAGATAGAACGTGATTTTCGTGGTTTTTATGTGTTGAAGCAGTGGTATGGAGAATGGCCTTGGACTGCGAAATCTTGCCTTGATTCATGATCATTTTGCATGAACTTTGATTTCCAAGTCACATTCCTACGATTTCTCATCTCATCTTAACTTGGAATTTCACTTGATCTTTGAGATAAGTTACATAAAACTTAGCCTTCGAACTCTTGGCCATCATATAAGTGAATGTCTAGATTAGGATCTAAGATCCAATCCTTCAATGCCAACGCATCATAAAGGGCCCGGTCTGGTCTTAGGAGGAGTGCCCGAAAGTACTTGTGCCCGGGAGTTTGTAATGACAAGGTGTGGCATTGCACTGAAGTGCATGACTAGCGTGTTAATCTATGACATTCTACCTTACTCACTACTTGGAACTTCTTGCGTGGCAAGACATGCATGCTTGATATGGCCATTTCACAGGGAAAATTTTGTGAAACCTCTGGAAAATTCTTGTTATTCTTGTACTTGTCCCTTTAAATTTTAGTCTATCTTTTCTTTCTCCTATCTATCTGTTATCGCCTGTTATATGTTTATTATTGTTCTTTATCGCATTTTCATACATGGTAAAATGATTAATCACTTAATCTGTGCCTGGTGATAGAGATATAAAATCCTACTAAGCTCTCACTCACCCTATTTTTCCCCACCTTTTTAGGTAGTTCGGATGAGGAGACACAAATGGATGGGAACGGGCAAGAGTGATGGCGGGAGCGAGCCAGTTAGCGTCGGTCGTGTCTTTCATTAGAATTGATGTAGTCATTTCAGGAGTGAATGTATTGAGTCATAATAGGGATTATGCTCTCTTTCTTTTCATGTCGATTGATGTAAGATTTAGAAAAGTCCACAAGTTGTCGGTTGTAATGAGTACTTTTTCATCTTTATCATCAATAAAATTTTAGTTAATTGTAATTAATTGTTGGCTTATATGGTCTCTTGTGGCAATATATGCTCTGGTTGACATGAATGATATAACTGTTGTGTTCCGATTTTCCATATCGGGACATGACAATTCTATCCCTGTGAGGCTCAGGTATAAGTCTCTGGCGATCACACCATTTCTTTCTTTTTAACCTGTGCACTGTAGGTAGCAGCAGCATAGTTCGGAGGGAGAACATACGCACGCCATCGCACGCACACCCTACCACCTCCGACGTCTGTAGGAAGTAAGAATACATAAAGGGGAATAAATAACCCTAAAGGATCAACCTGAAAATACCTCGATTAGGGCTTCCAAACTCCTGATCTTCCTTGGACCAACACACTATTTCCTGAGCGCTCTGTAGAGGAACAGCAACTTCGGGGGCTTCTAGCTCTCCAACTGCTTGATCTCCTAGCACGAGATTTGGAGAGATGTTAGACAACACTAGGGGAATAAATTCTTCTAAAGAACTTACTTGAAATTCTATCATCTTATCGTCGAACCATGCGAGCCAAAGTAAGGTTTGCGCAGGGGGAACCTAGGACTTATTTATAGGGTTTGCTAGGCCTTGAAGGATTAGCTCAAACTTAGAGTCCTAATTTGGGGTAGGATCGATCCCTAAGAGTCCTAGACATGTTTTGATGTCTACACACTTCAATTCATGGGGATTTGGATGCCAAAGACCCAAGTTTTCCACGCTTCTACAACAAATGAAATCGGAAGGAGATAGCGGTCACGACATGACCGCCTTCAACAAGTGACAGTCTCGCGATAGACCGCCATCTGGTATTTAATCCGAAAAATTCAGATTTTTCTATTTATTTCCTATTATCCCTTTAATTGGCCTACTTATCCAATTTAAATTCGTAAATAGCCCAAATTACGTTTCTAGAGTGTGGTCCTGGGCCTAAAGTCACAGAATTGGGTTTATGGGCCTACTTTATGTGGGCTTAACCCTTTGGTTAAAATAGGGCCTTTAATTTAATTCTAATTAACCCATAACTCATTTAATAGCCCTTTAATTCTTTTTAATTTCTAATAAATAGTTTTTAATTCTTGAAAATTCTTAGAAAATTCTAGGGTGTTACACCCTCCCCTACTTAAAAAGAATTTGGTCCCCAAATTCATTGCATGGGTTTTATTGAGAGTATACTTACAATCGAACAGTTTTGGGAATCTCTTACGCATAGCTTCTTCTGTCTCCCATGTCGCATCTTGGCCCGATCCTTTATTCCACCATATTTTTACCATGGGAATAGTCTTATTCTGAAGCTGACGTACCTCTCGAGCAATGATTTGATTAGCTTTTGTTCATATGTCATATCCTTTTGAATCACCAAGTCGTCATGACTTATAACATGGAAAGGGTCATAGACGTACCTCTTGAGCATAGAAACATGGAATACATCATGGATTCCAGCTAATTGAGGGGGCAATGCTATCCGATATGTGACTTCACCAACCCCTTCAAGAATTTCAAAAGGACCAATGAATCTCGGAGTGAGCTTGCCTTTGATGCTGAATCTTTGAATTCCTCCACCTGGAGAAACTTTAAGGAATACATGGTCTCCCACTTGAAATTTCAGATCTTGCCTTATATTGTCAGCATATGACTTCTATCTATCTTGAGCCATTTGGAGTCTTTCATGAATGAGCTTGATCTTCTCGGTAGTATCATGTTGATAAGTTTTCCTAACCGGCGGAACTTTCATTAAATCCCTCCTACTATGTGGACATGAACATAGACAAAATGGAAATAGAAGGGAATAGAAGCGTGAACCTGTGATCGCCACCAAGGCTCCGAACGTGATGAACACGCCGTACCTTGGAAAGAAGAGGGATACACTCACCTTTTGACCAGCACTGGAAGGATGCGCAGCTCCGAATGAGCCGCCCTTATCTTGAACGGCCGCTCGATAGACCGCTCGTCAGCGTTGAGAGGGGGCGTAGGACAAAGTTCAATGGACGATGAAAGGCTTGGAGATGGCCGCGAGAATAAGAAGAACGGCTCAGATAATGCCGCACGTCCCTTCGAACGGCCAATATGGAGCCGCCCAACGCCACCACGCCTTAAGTTGTAAAAGTTCAAACCTCCACCCTTTTCGACCAGCCAGAAAGAGTGGGTCTCGTGTTAGAAGGTTGCTGACCTGTAAAACCACGCAGAGAACACAAAAGAAAACCCAGATTAGAACTATGGTGTGTAGTAAATGCTAGAAATAGAAGGAAATAACTATGACCAAGATGGAATGGGGATACCTGGAAGTTTTTAAAACCCTAGGGGCGTCAAAAACATAGGAGGGTGTAAAAATAGCGTATGGGAGTAAGAAAACGTGGAAGAAATATAGAAGAAACGATGCATGCAAGTAAAAGAGAATGGTGGGACTAAATGAAATAATGACTCAAAATATGACTACTCCCTGAACCGGAGGCCTATGTGGACGTAGACGGCCTCCCTCCCTGGTGATAGGTCGCTCAAAGACTCGACAGAGCTTCGTCGTCGACTAAAATCTCCTTCCCTTTTTAAGCCTGGCCTCTAGGGTCTATTTATAGAGCACCTGGAGTCTTAGCTCGAAATTAGGGTTTCTAGGCATTTTTAGGTCGAGATATTAAAATAAAAGTTGTAGATAAATGAATTATCTTTCAACCAGAAGAAATGGCACCAGATTTGGTTCAATATTCGCGGAGAAAATGACAGAGAAAGTTGGGGATAAATCCACGAGTGGAGAGAGATAAAGCCCTTTAAAATCTCTGGAAATCGGCGGTTGGACGGTCTCCCGATAGACCACTCATCAGGTTGGGTGGTCTACATGCAGGACGTTTATCCCTATGGGTGGAAATTCAAATATAAAAAATATAAATTGATTTATCCATCGAACCGACCGAAAATCTCACCATTGGACTCTCACATATGAACGGCTACTTCTAGACCATTCAATCATAAGAGCGGCCAAGGGCCAACCGTGCTTGCCTTGTCGGTGATAAATAGACAATTAGATAATTATGTGAGAAACTACCGAACTTAGGACTCTGGGAGAAGAACGTCTAAGAATAGCCCGCCCATCAGGTTGAACGGCTAAACTAAGGCCGTATGAAAGCGTGTCGGTGGAAATTCAGAAACTTAACCAAAATATCTCATAAATATTTGGACTACCCATAATCGACCGTACAGAGGATGTGCGGCCAGGGGTTGACCGTACATGTCTTTGGACGCTTGAAATTCATGAAAATAATTAATTAACCAAAGTCAAGGCCCATAAAGCCCTGAATTGAAGCAGACCTAGCCAAGGAGAGAGGCTACCCATAAAATAGGCCCAAAGATGTGCCATAAAAATAGCCCAACGAGCAATAGACAACTCAAAGCATCAACAAATGATAGTAAGAGAAATGACTCAACTTATCGGTAAAAAATGGGTGTCAACAGATGCCCCTCTTTAACGTCCTCTTTGTAGGGGAGCGAGCGGAGGTGAAGCGAAAGCGAGATGGAACATGGAGATGAAGCGGAGCTGACTGAAAAAGCGGGTGTTAAGGTAAAAATGACACTAATTTTCTCGCCAACAAGCGATAGGAATCTTCCGGAAAACTCTGAACAACTCGCAAGGAACTGTTGGACCAAAAGCAACACCAGTCTGTAGGAACTAAACTGAAGGAAAAAAAATAGGATCAACCTATGGGGGACACAATCTCGCGGTCCAATGAAAAGACCAAAGTAGGTAGTAAAATAAAGAGATGAGCTAAACTCCAGACCAGGACTCTCAATCAACCAAACCAAGCTAAAAGACCAGAGAGACTCTTCCAACTCAGAGTGGAATTGTTCCTCTTACCCGGACCTGAATCACACATAGTCATCCATTACTGGTGGGACACTTTGTAGACAAATCATGGGTCATGAATGCTCAAAAGATGCGTATGATGCATGCTGGGCTAAAATAAAGAAAATCATTAAAACAAATGCAAAGAAAGGATAAAATATAAAATACTCGAGAATAATATTGCTAGATTGGGTTAATCATGGTCAGGGTACTATCCGCAACCACATCGTGCAAGATAGAACCATCGTCCCCTAGCTTTCCCAACCTAATGGCCTATCTGAAGGTTAAACTCATGAACCTAGATCATCATTATTTTTGTTAAAGGGGAACATCAGATCCTGGAACACGCGGACAACCAACTGGTCCTCGAGATAATATGACCTAGTACCATATAGTAATGCAATAAAGGATATAGGGATCGGAATACCTACCGGACTTACCTGACGGAGTCAAAAGGCAAGTGAGGTCTTGATGCTGCAAAGAAGATCGTTAACAAGATTTGCAATAATATCATCAAATAACCAAGTTTATGAACTACCCATAAGGATCAAACCATTTATTTCAAGATATGAACGGTCAATGACATGCCGCCCCACAATATGAACGGCTGATTCCAAACTGTGCACAATCATTAAATTTGAACACGGTTTAAGAAGTTAAACGGCTCAAATACAACCGCCAATGGGTTGAACGGCAAGTAGCCACCCACTCGCGTACAGCATACCATTGGAGTAGAGCGGCCAACAACCAACCGTCTAGAGGACAGACGATCTATCATTCGACTACACAACCTCTGGGGTTTTAAAACGTTAAACCCTTCGTCTCCCTCCTCCCCATCGTAACCGACGGTGGGAAGAGGGAGAACGAAGAACTCCCAAGAATACCCCCCCACTCACATTCTCTCAAACTCTCTCCCGATCTCTCCCTTCGTTCGCCCTCAATCTCCCCCACCCCATGCGAACCAAGCATCAAGCCTCCCACCCTGCCATGGCTGGAGAAGAGGTAGCACCACTGCCGCCACCGCCGTCGGTGGCCATGGAAGAAACGGTGGCACCGTTCGCCGCCGCTGGAGAAGCTGCGCTGGCACCAGTGCCAGCAGCTGCGGTTGTCGAAGAGGTAGCAGGGACGGTCGAGGAAGTAGGGGTGGCACCCGTTGACGTCGGAGAAGGAGCACCGGCGGTGGAGACGGCCACCGCGACGGTAAAACCCTCGAAGGACCCGGAGGCAAGCCTTAAAACTCGCCCCTAATTTGATTTACAACCAATGCATGCTAGCTTAGGGGTGCTTACAGGGGCTTTAGACATCTTGGGAGCCGGTTTGGGGCCATTTGGGGTGCTCCTGTCAGTGGGGAAGGCCCTCACCGTCGTCGGGGAAGACGATGGATGAGCGGTTCTCAGGGAACCACACAACCAAGGATATGCGGATCATGTAGAACCGCGCATAGCACATGAGGCCCAGGAGTGGCCGTTCAAAACCAGAAAAAATAGGGTTGAAGATGGAGATGAACGGTGGGAGGTCCACTGCATAATAGAAGAACGGGTTACAATGGGCCATTCGAAACATTAGAGATTCAGAACATATGTTGTCACGCCCCAAGCCTTTATTTACAGGGGAAGACTAACTCGGGGAGCGCAAACAGCCGGCATGATAAGCCTCTTGCAAGCAAGAATGATCAGAGCGCATGACAATCACATATAAGAATGCAATAGCACAATATTTACTCAAACTTTGACTTTCATTTCATTATCAATCAAATATTCAAATACAATCACTAATTCAACTTTCTTCATCATACTAGACTCAAGAAATAAGAAAATTACATAGACTCAATCTAAACAATGTAGACTTCCTAAGTCTTCACTCATTCTTCATTCACTCTCGGACCCGCTATTTGAATATTCTGAATCCGATCCTGACTCACTTCCATCTCCTGAAAAGATTGGAAATAGGTAATGAGCACACTTGCCCAGTAGGTATCTTCGCATCAACATGAAGGTACTATTAAAGTAATTAACATTTTAGCTCTACAGGAATAAGGTAAAATCATGCGAATGCGATGAATCACAAGTATAACCGAGCAACAAGACGACCACGTAAGATAGAATGAGCAAGTACGAACTAGCAAGAATGTAACAAGTATGAACAAGAATGTAGCATGGCCTTTCATGAACAAGAATGTAATGAGAATGTACTAGCAATACCACGTAGTCATCATCCAAACATCTTTTGCTTATGAGTAAGTATTTGGTGAACTTCTGTGGAATATCATGTAACAAGCAAGAAAGTCATGTCAATAGTAGATTCCCTCATGGATTTCACTTATTTATCGAGAAAGTACTCCCAGTGTAATGCGACGCCAGTAGCATCATACCCCATGGTTTATAATAGTATGTTTCCAGCAATCAGCCGAGGGGACTAGCATTGAGCCCTTGAACACAATCAGTACTCGATCGCATCTTCAAGTATAAATCAAGCTAATTCCACATTTTCAAGAAATAAAATATGGCCAAGAAAGTAAAAAGTTCAATAAGTTCATGATAACAATAATCAATAAATGAACGCTTCAATTTAGGACATGAGAGATCAAGAATGATTTAAGACGATGTTATGCTCATGGAAATAATTCGGCAGCATAACGGTACATTTATTATTATTCATAATTTAAAATTAAGTAGCTTGATCGATATGACAAGTCCTAGACCATCAATACTCCATCTAGGAACTTTCGAACATCAACCCTTTGGTCAAACCTCGGGTTAAAGAATTTAGAACGGTGACAGTCTATTACTGGGCCGTTACATGAACATAACGGTCGAGTATTGGGCCGTTAGAACAACTGAATCCAAAAGAAAGCGATATGGACTCGGATAATGTGACGGTCAGGTACTGGACCGTTAGACAAGCCTACCGGTCGAGTAGTAATCCGTTACATAACCAGAATCAGAAAACTTTGATAGTACTTTCTAAACAATTAGCTTTCATGATACAACCAACTCGGCGTCCTAGTGGGAATCCCATGCTCGCGGAGAATTACGGAGACCTTGAAACAAGATTTCATAGTCCATTGGATGGAATATCCAATAGAGAGGTCCTCATGTTCAAGAATGTGTTCCTATAATGCAACATGTGAACTAATGGTCATATACCGGAATATATGCCATGTACTTTCAAGAATTTTAACTCTATAGGTGGAAAAGAATGTGTAACGGTATAAAATCATGATAAAATTCATCAATATCTTTTCTAAACCAAGGTTTTAATACAAAACTATAGTGTTTTGGCATAAAATTATATGCTTAAAAATAACTCTAAAGTACCATAAACATGTAATTCCTAACATGAATCAATACTTGAACTTGAAACCATAAAAATAGGTTAAAGTCTAATTAACTAGGCATATATATATACTAATTGGGTTGATCTCGATTCTGCCTCAGGTTGACAGAACACAGAGTTGTGACGGATTATCCTAGGAGCGTTACAGTAGGGTGACGGTCCACTATAGGTCCGTTACATTTTCCTGGCGGTCTAACGATAGACCGTTAGAGCCTCTGTTACCAGAAAAATAGAAAATATAGAAATCTATGATTAAATCATGGCATGCTAACCACTCTAATCATGTCAAAACGAGGGGAAAAGGCTATCTATATGCATAGGTAGTCATGAAATAACAAGAGATAGCTTTTATCTTCAATTAGGGTTGAAGGCATGCATGAATGTATAGACTAATCCTAAAACATGATATTCATGAAGTATAATGCATGAAATCTAAATTAACTAGAGGGATTTTATCCCTAACAATGTGTTTTTGCCATTCATAAGATGGCCTACCTCTTAACTGGGCTTTAAACTTCTAATTTGAGTCTTCAAGGGTCGCCCTAGTTCTTCTCCTCCTGTGATTTTTCAGCAACTTCACGTTGCCCTAACTCTCCAACCTCTTGACCTAAAGATGTGAAATTTGGAGGTTAAGAAGATGAAACTAAGAGGAACAAAAAGTTCTAAAGAACCTTTCCCTAATTACCTCATTTAGGCATCCTAATTTCTTGATCTTCAGTGGTCCTTTACTTTGAATCTTGGGCTGCTATGACAGAATCAGCGACTTTAGAAGCCTCTATGTCCCTGGTTACAAAATCTCCTAACATGAGATTTTGAGGGTAGTTAGTCTAAAGTATTAGGAATAAAACACTCTAGAGAACATACCCGAGATTCTATCTCCTTGCCTTGATTCTTCACGAGCCAAAAGTAAGGGTCGCCCAGTTCAGAACTAGGTCCTATTTATAGAGTTTTGGCTCGGGTTCAAGGATTTGATCGATTTTAGAGTCTTTAAATGGCTAAGACCTAATCTCTAAGAGTCCTTAGCAATGTTATAAGTTCTCCCAAGTTGGTCTCTTGCCAAGAGAATCCCAAAGTTCCACTCTTTTTGCAAGTTCTTCCTCTCACAGAATCAGCTGAGTGTAACGGACCAGGACTGGTGTGTTACATTACTGTAGCGGTCACTCGATAGACCGTTACATCAACTGGGTGAAGGAATTCTCCTTAATTCAAACTCTTTGGTGAATTATCCACTAAATTATCCCTTTTAAAGTGTATTGATCCCAATATTTCGTGGATAACTTAAATAATCTTCTAGAATATGGGCCAAACTTATTGGGCTTGGTCCTTAAACCTATTGGGCTTCAATTATCAAAGTTGGATTAGTTATTTAACATAATTGGGCCTTATAATCCCAATATTTATTCATTTATTAATCTATTTTGGCCTTTATAAATTCCTAATAAATTCCAGAAAATTCTATGAATAATCTAGAAATTATTTATATAAATTTTGGGGCACTACACCCTCCCCCACTTAGAAGAATTTGGTCCCCAAATTCCATATATATATATATATATATATATATATTATGGAGAGTGTGCTTACAGTTGAATAGTTCTGGGAATCTTTTCCGCATGGCTTCTTCTATTTCTCAAGTTACTTCGGTCGGCCATGATTTCTTCCATTGAATCTTGACCATAGGTATAACTTTATTCCTTAGTTGACGCACTTCCCAATCCAGAATCTTTATTGGCGTTTGCTAGTACGTCATATCCTTCTGAATCTCCAAATCATCATAAGTGATAACATGGTAAGGATCATATACATACTTTTTAGCATAGAGATGTGAAATACGTCATGAACTACTGCTAATTATGGAGGTAAAGCCAGTCTATAAGCCACTTTATCGACCCTTTCAAAAATTTCAAATGGGCCAATGAACCTGGGAGTTAGCTTGCCTTTAATGCCAAATCTTCGAATACCACGACCTGGAGAAACCTTGAGATACACATGGTCTCCTACTTGAAATTTCAAGTCACGTTTTCGATTATCAGCATAAGACTTTTATCTATCTTGTGCCATCTGCAGTCTTTCTCGAATGAGCTTAATTTTCTCTGAAGAATCCATGATAAGGTTGGGGCCTAGAAATTGTCTTTCTCCTATTTCGTTCCAACATATCGGTGATCTACAACTTTTTCCATATAAAGCTTCAAAGGGTGCCATTGTATGCTGGCCTGATAACTGTTGTTATATGCAAATTCTACAAGAGGTAAGTGATCATGCCAACTTCCTCCAAAATTAATTGCACAAGCCTTGAGCATATCTTCTACCACCTGATTTGTTCTTTCAGTCTGACCATCAGTTTGTGGATGAAATGCCATGCTAAAATTCAATGTAGTCCCTAGTGAATGTTATAGGCCCTTCCAGAACTGTGATGTGAATCTAGGATCTCTATCAGATATGATAGTGACAGTGACACCATGTAGCTTGACAATTTCCTTCATGTATAAGGCTGCTAGGATATCCACAGACCATCGACTTTTGATTGGTATGAAATGTACAGATTTAGTCAATCGGTCTATGATCACCCATGTACCGTCGTGTCCTCCCCTTGTCTTTGGTAAACCCATAATAAAATCCATTCCTATACTCTCCCACTTCCATGCTGGAATATCTAAGGGATGTAGTTTACCTGTGGGTCTTAAATGGTCTGCTTTTACTTGTTGACAAGTGAGACAATGAGACACGAAATCAGCTATTTCTCTCTTCATATTGGGCCACCAGAAAGTTCTTTTGAGATCTTGATACATTTTGGTACTACCAGGGTGAATGGTGTACTTGGATTTATGTGCTTCATCTTGGATCAGTTTCTTCGTATCCTCATGATCTGGTACACACACTCGGCCTTTAAATAGCAATCTTTCATCATTGGCAATAGAAAAATCCGGCCTTTGTGCTATGTTGGCTTTAATCTCCAGTAATACAGGATCATCATTTTGTAGCTTGACCAGATCTTCTATTAGTGTAGGTTGAGCTTGAATATTAGCTATGAAATAATCTTCTTCCTTCACGTCAATATCTATGTTCAACTGAGCGAATTGAGGAATAAGATTAGTCATACTAATCATGAGACTTGATAGCTTTCCCATTGGTTTTCTACTGAGTGCATCTGCTACAGCATTAGCCTTGCCAGGATGATATTGAATAGCAAAATCAAAGTCTTTAAGACATTCTAACCATCTTCTCTGCCTCATATTTAACTCCTTTTGAGAGAATAAGTATTTCAAGCTTTTGTGGTCCGAGTAGATCATGAATTTCTCTCCATACAGATAATGACGCCAAATTTTTAAGGCGAAAATAATAGCTTCTAGCTCTAAATCATGAACATGATAGTTTTCCTCATGACGTTTCAATTATCTTGAAGAATAACATATTACCTTTCCATTCTGCTTGAGGACGCACCCTAAGCCAATGCCAGATGCATCCGTATATACTTCAAATCCACCACCTTCCACCGGTAGCGTTAGATTAGGAGCTATAGTAAGATGATTCTTAAGAGTTTGAAAGCTCTTTTCACATTCCTTTGACCAGACAAAAGGTTTTTCTTTTCTTGTGAGTCTAGTTAAAGGAACAGTAATTTTTGAGAAGTCCTTAATGAATCTTCTATCATAACCAGCTAGACCTAGAAAGCTTCATACTTCTGATACAATCGTTGGCCGGCTCCAGTTTCTGACAGCTTCGACTTTTGAAGGATCCACAGCGATACCTTCTTTTGAAATAATGTGGCCTAGGAATGAAACTTCCTTGAGCCATAATTCACAATTGTTAAGCTTGACATAAAGTTTATGTTCTCTAAGTGTTTGCAGAGCTATCCTCAGATGTTCTTAATGCTCCTCTTTTGTCTTGGATTATACCAGGATGTCATCAATGAAGACGACAATGAACTGGTCCAGATATGGCTGGAAAACATTGTTCATAAGTTGCATAAATGCTGCTGGGGCATTTGTTAACCCGAACGACATTACCACGAATTCATAGTGGCCATAGCGACTTCGAAAAGCCGATTTATAAGTGTCTTCTTCTTTAATTATAAGCTGATGATAACCTGACCTGAGGTCTATCTTGGAAAATTACTCTGCTCCCGAAAGTTGATCGAAGAGTTCATCAATACGCGGCAACGGATACTTGTTTTTGATTGTAAGTTGATTCAGTCACCGGTAGTCGATGCATAGCCTGAGAGAGCCATCCTTCTTCTTGACAAATAACACCGGCGCACCCCAAGGGAATGTGTTAGGTCTAATGAAACCTTTGTCGAACAGTTCCTGCAACTGCTTCTTTAGTTTCTTAAGTTCTGTGGGGGACATCCTGTAAGGGGCTATAGAAACAGATGCTACTCCTAGAATGAGTTCAATAGTGAAGTTCACTTCCCTCTCGGGTGGTAAACTGGGTAATTTGGATGGGAATACATCTGGGAACTTATTTACAATAAGAATGTTTGCTAAGATGATTTCCTTGGATTTGGTAACAATGACAGAAGCAAGAAAAGCTTCACATCATCGCGAGATAAGTTTGCAAGTGTGAAGAGAAGATATGATAGTGGGATGTTTCCTATACTTGATGCCAAGGAAGGAAAATCTTGGAAAACCAGGTTTCCGGAAGGATATAATCCTATTTCATCAGTTAATATCTACAGCATGATCTATAAGCCAATCTACCCCTAAAATGGCATCATAACCTTTCATGTCAAGGCATACTAAATTTGCGGGGAGATTGTGACTTTCTACTATCACCTCACTATCAAGATAATACTCGGTAAGTTTTGTTCCAGAACCTAAGGGTGTAGTAATGGCAAGGTCTGAAGGTAAGGGAACTCATGCAATTGGTAATGTTTTGACAAACGTAGTGGAGATAAAAGAATGAGAGGCACCAGTATCAAATAGCACAAATGCAGGATGAGAACAAATTTGAAGAGTACCTTCATAAGCCCACCATCCCTGGGCGCTTCCTCTTCTTCTAGAACGGCATTGAGGCAAGCCTGCCTCCTGCGTCCTCCACCAGATGATGGTCCTTCATAAGGGGGCAATCCGACATACGATGCTCCCTACTTCCACAACGTAAACAAGCACCAAGGCACTTCCAACATTCCTCAGTCGAATAGCTATACTTTTCGCAAAACGTGCAAGCCATGGCGACTTGCTCCTTCTCCTCCTTGACTTTCTTATTTTTCTGGGAACTTCAACCATTCCCATTCCTGGATCTTTTCTTACTATCATGGCTTTTGTGGGGTTCCGTGATGCTGGATTTCTCGTTCTTATAACGTCGATTAGAACGTCGGCTAGACTCTTCTCCTTTTCCTTTCAATTTCTTGACCTTTTCTAAGGTCCTTTCACATAATTATGCCCGCTGACCATCTCTGCATAGGTACGGATGTTTTGGGTCCCGAGCTACTGAATGAAACTAGGTCGTAACCCATCCATAAACTGATTAGCCTTCAATAGATCGGTACTGATTAAATACGGTGCATAAGGTGCTAGCTTGGAGAATTGAAGTTCATACTCTGCAACTGTCATCATTCCTTGTCGAAGAGAGGTGAACTCTATAGCCTTTCTTTCTTTCACATGCTCAGAGAAGTACTTAGCACGGAACAAAGTGAGAAAACCATCCCATGTATGAGGTGCATCGGCCGGAGGTGCCGGAACTGACTTCCACCATGTACGGGCATCCTTGTTGAGTTGGAAAGTTACAAGGTGCACCTTCTCTTGATCGGTGCATTGGATGACATCAAATATGCTGTTCATCTCGTCAATCCAGTTCTCTACTTCGTCTGGATTAGAAGAACCATAGAAACGTGGAGGGTTTAAACTCCAGAAATTGCGATGTAAATCACCAGCCCTTGCCCATGTGCCTGCCTGGGCCATAGTTTGCAACGCCTGAGTAAGGCCGGCAACCGTTTGTTGCATGCCACCCCAATCTACGCGATGTGCCATTGCAATAATGAGGTACCTGAGAGAAATATAACAACTTGTTATTTCTCGTGGAATTGGAAGAAAATAAATCTTAAAGCTAATTAACTATCTTATCCCGGGCTCTACCCAATTCTCGCATAGGTGAAGAAATTTCTTTCTTAGTTCATAGGTATGGGTCCTTAAACCTTGGATTTATTCTATGACATGATTCTTCGTCCTAAGTCCTGAGACTTAGGCTCTGATACCAACTTAACTGTCACGCCCCGAGCCTTTATTTACAGCGAAAGACTAACTCGGGGAGCACGAACAGCAGGCATGATAAGTCTCTTGCAAGCAAGAATGATCAGAGCGCAAGACAATCACATATAAGAATGCAATTACATAATATTTACTCAAACTTCAACTTTCATTTCATTATCAATCAAATATTCAAATACAATCACTAATTCAACTTTCTTCATCATACTAGACTCAAGAAATAAGAAAATTACATAGACTCAATCTAAACAATGTGGACTTCCTAAGTCTTCACTCATTCTTCATTCACTCTCGGACCCGCTATTTGAATATTCCGAATCCGATCCTGACTCACTTCCATCTCCTGAAAAGATTAGAAATAGGTAATGAGCAAACTTGCCCAGTAGGTATCTTCGCATCAACATGAAGGCACTATTAAAGTAATTAACATTTTAGCTCTAGAGGAATAAGGTAAAATCATGCGAATGCGATGAATCACAAGTATAACCGAGCAACAAGATGATCACGTAAGATAGAATGAGCAAGTATGAACTAGCAAGAATGTAACAACTATGAACAAGAATGTAGCATGGCCTTTCATGAACAAGAATGTAATGAGAATGTACTAGCAATACCACGTAGTCATCATCCAAACATCTTTTGCTTATGAGCAAGTATTTGGTGAACTTCTGTGGAATATCATGTAACAAGCAAGAAAGTCATGCCAATAGTAGATTTCCCCGTGGATTTCACTTATTTATCAAGAAAGTACTCCCAACGCAATGCGACGCTAGTAGCATCATACCCCATGGTTTATAATAGTATGTTTCCGGCAATCAACCGAGGGGACTAGCATAGAGCCCTTGAACACAATCAGTGCTCGATCGCATCGTTAAATATAAATCAAGCTAATTCCATGTTTCCAAGAAATAAAATATGGCCAAGAAAGTAACAAGTTCAATAAGTTCATGATAACAATAATCAATAAATGAATGCTTCAATTTAGGACATGAGAGATCAAGAATGATTTAAGACGATATTATGCTCATGGAAATAATTCGGCAGCATAACGGTACATTTATTGTCATTCATAATTTAAAATTAAATATCTTGATCAATATGACAAGTCCTAGACCATCAATACTCCATCTAGGAACTTTAGAATATCAACCCTTTGGTCAAACCTCGGGTTAAAGAATTTAGAACTGTGATGGTCTATTACTGGGCCGTTACATGAACATAACGATCGAGTATTGGGCCGTTAGAACAACTGAATCCAAAAGAAAGCGATATGGACTCGGATAATGTGACGGTCGGGTACTGGACCGTTAGACAAGCCTGACGGGCGAGTAGTAATCCGTTACATACCCAGAATCGGAAAAATTCGATAGTACTTTCTAAACAATTGGCTTTCATGATACAACCAACTCGACGTCTTAGTAGGAATCCCATGCTCGCAGAGAATTATGGAGGCCTTGAAAAAAGATTTTCTAGTCTATTGGAAGGAATATCCAATAGAGAGGTCCTCATGTTCAAGAACGTGTTCCTACAGTGCAACGTGTGAACTAATGGTCATGTATCGGAATATATGCCATGTACTTTTAAGAATTTTAACTCTATAGGTGGAAAAGAATGTGTAACGGTATAAAATCATGATAAAACTCATCAATATCTTTTCTAAACCAAGGTTTTAATACAAAACTATAGTGTTTTGGCAGGAAATTATATGTTTAAAAATAACTCTAAAGTACCATAAACATGCAATTCCTAACATGAATCAATACTGGAACTTGAAACCATAAAAACACGTTAAAGTCTAATTAACTAGGCATATATATATACTAATTGGGCTGATCTTGATTCTGCCTCGGGTTGACAGAACACAGAGTTGTGACGGATTATCCTGGGAGCGTCACAGTAGGGTGACGGTCCACTATAGGTCCGTTACATTTTCCTGGTTGTCTAACGATAGACAGTTAGCGCCTCTGCTATCAAAAAAATAGAAAATATAGAAATCTATAATTAAATCATGGCATGCTAACCACTCTAATCATGTGAAAACGAGGGGAAAAGGCTATCTAGATGCAAAGGTAGTCATGAAATAACAAAAGAGAGCTTTTTATCTTCAATTAGGGTTGAAGGCATGCATGAATGTATAGACTAATCCTAAAACATGAAAATCATGAAGTATAGTATATGAAATCCAAATAAACTAGAGGGCTTTTATCCCTAACAATGTGTTTTTACTGTTTATAAGATGACCTACCTCTTATGCTCTAGGCGTCATAGTGGGAATCCCAGGCTCGCGGAGAATTACGGAGGCCTTGAAACAAGATTTCCTAGTGCATTGGAAGGAATATCCAATAGAGAGGTCCTCATGTTCAAGAATGCGTTCCTATAGTGCAACGTGTGAACTAATGGTCATATACCAGAATATATGCCATGTACTTTAAAGAATTTTAACTCTATAGGTGGAAAAGAATGTGTAACGGTATAAAATCATGATAAAACTCATCAATATCTTTTTTAAACCAAGGTTTTAATACAAAACTATAGTGTTTTGGCATGAAATTATATGCTTAAAAATAACTCTATAGTCCCATATACATGCAATTCCTAACATGAATCAATACTAGAACTTGAAAGCATAAAAACAAGTTAAAGTCTAATTAACTAGGCATATATATATACTAATTGGGCTGATCTTGATTCTGCCTCGGGTTGACAGAACACAAAGTTGTGACGGATTATCCTAGGAGCGTCACAGTAGGGTGACGGTCCACTATAGGTCCGTTACATTTTCATGGCGGTCTAACGATATACCGTTAGAGCCTCTGCTACTAGAAAAATAGAAAATATGGAAATCTATGATTAAATCATGGCATGCTAACCACTCTAATCATGTCAAAATGAGGGGAAAGGGCTATCTAGATGCATAGGTAGTCATGAAATAACAAGAGATAGCTTTTTATCTTCAATTAGGGTTGAAGGCATGCATGAATGTATAAACTAATCCTAAAACATAAAATTCATGAAGTATAATGCATGAAATCCAAATAAACTAGAGGGCTTTTATCCTTAACAATGTGTTTTTGCTGTTTATAAGATGACCTACCTCTTAACTAGGCTTTAAACTTCTAATTTGAGTCTTGAAGGGTCGTACTAGTTCTTCTCCTCCTGTGATTTTTCAGCAACTTCACGTTGCCCTAACTCTCAAACCTCTTGACCTAAAGATGTGAAATTTGGAGGTTAGGAATATGAAACTAAGAGGAACAAAAAGTTCTAAAGAACCTTTCCATAATTACCTCGTTTGGGAGTCCTAATTTCTTGATCTTCAGTGGTCCTTTACTCTGAATCCTGGGCTGCTATGACAGAATCAGCGACTTTAGAAGCCTCTATCTTCCTGGTTACTAGATCTCCTAACATGAGATTTTGAGGGTAGTTAGTCCAAAGTATTAGGAACAAAACACTCTAAAGAACTTACCTGAGATTCTATCTCCTTACCTTGATTCTTCACGAGCCAAAAGTAAGGGTCGCCAAGTTCAGAACTATGTCCTATTTATAGAGTTTTGGTTAGGGTTCAAGGATTTGATCGATTTTAGAGTCTTTAATTAGCTAAAACCTAATCTCTAAGAGTCCTTAGAAATGTTATAAGTTCTCCCATGTTGGTCTCTAGCCAAGAGAATCCCAAAGTTCCACTCCTTTTATAAGTTCTTCCTCTCACGAATCAGCTGAGTGTAACGGACCAGGACTGGTGCGTTACATTACTGTAGCGGTCGCCCGATAGACCGTTACATCAATTGGACGAAGGAATTCTCCTTAATTCAAACTCTTTGGTTAATTATCCACTAAATTATCTTTTTTAAAGTGTATTTATCCTAATATTTCGTGGATAACTTAAATAACATTCTAGAATATGGGCCAAACTTATTGGGCTTGGTCCTTAAACCTATTGGACTTCAATTATCAAAGTTGGATTAGTTATTTACCATAATTGGGCTTTATAATCCCAATATTTATTCATTTTTTAATCTATTTTGGCCTTTATAAATTCCTAATAAACTCTAGAAAATTCTATGAATAATCCAAAAATTATTTATATAAATTTTGGTGCACTACATATATGGCCCATATCGGACCGCCCATAGAGTAGAGTGGTTCATGGAGAATCACTCATCCAACCCAAGTGCAATTTTTATTGTTTTCCTTTGTTTATTGAAATAAAATGCTTAAAATTATTATTAAATGTACGCAACTATATGAATGAATGCAGGGAAAATGTAGGACCTGCATCTCGTGGTAGTAGGTCCGTGCAGTGTATCTGGCACTGTCAGACTTTCAGCGAGAGCAGCTAGCTGCCATGGGGTTCGCCCCATTTCTGAGCATTAAGGTGTGTCGGTTCGATACCGCACTCCTTTATGCTCTGCACGACCGCTGGGACCCAGTTAGTCGTACATTCCTCTTCCCGTGGGGGCATATGGTCCCCACGTTGGAGAACATGGCCAGACTCATTGGCCTACGGGTGCATGGGAGGCCGATCAGCGGGAGCACATATCCCGACTACCGCGAGATGGCCCAGGAGATGCTGGGCTTGGAGCTGCGACGTTCTGAGCGGTAGTCTACCCTCCTACCCCGGGAGAGTCTTCAGGACAACCTCGGACTACGACGAGCCGGCATAGCGATGGGGGAGCAGCCGGAGCAGCACCTTCAGCGCTTGGTGGACCTAGCGAGACCGAGAGTTGCGGCAGAGCTGGGAGCAGAGGCAAACAGAGTGTTGAGGAGATTCTTGATGCTGCTGTTCGGGTGACTCCTCTTCTCGACACGGGCAGACGTGATCCACTGCCGCTTCCTTTCACTAGTCCAGGACCTCGACCACGTTGGCGACTACGCGTGGGGAGCGGCGGCCCTGGCTTTCTTGTTCGACACCTTGAGTTCGACAGGTAGGCGGACCATGCTCGGGGGCTTCTGATGGGGACATCACCTCCCATGCCCACGTTCACAGCTCGTCTCCTCGCCCCGGTTGCATCCGGCATGGTCTAGTCATTTAATTTTGAGTCCTATGTAATTTTTATTTGAGTCATTTGATGTATTTTCCCTTTTATTTGAGTCATGTTCCTAGGTCTTGTGTTCATTTCCCTAAGTTTGAGTGTCATTAGGTTGTCTAGTTAGCTATTGGGCCCAATTCATTGGGCTTGGCCCAAGGGCTCTCCCCTACCCCCTCGGTTATTTGTCATTGAGTCAATTGTCAGGGACTTTTCTAGAAATGTGGGTTTCCTATATATAAGACCCAATTCCCCCCCATTTCAACTTATTGAATCAATGAATGAAAAAACTTGCCATTTTGAGAGTTTACACTTCTTATCTGGTGGAGAGATTCCATTTTTTTGGGTGAAAAACCCTAGGGGAGAGATTCCCCACCCTTTCCTATCTTAATCTCTCTTTTTCACTCCACTTTCTCTCTCCTCAACACCCAAATTCGAATTTTCTTCTCTCTCCTCCCTTCCCAACCACCTCCACTCCCCACCTACCCCATTTAAGCCTCTTCCCATTCCCCACAACCCTCATCAATAGTCCACCCCTTCCCAAGACCCCCTCCACCAATCCTCTCCTCACCATCCAACCCCCAACTACCCCTCCCACTTTCCCAAGCACCCTTCCCACTACCCCAAGCACCCCTTCCCTTCCCCAACACAACCCCCCCATTCCCAAGATAAAAAATTAACCCCACCCTTAAACCTATTTTCGAATATCCTTTCCCTCTCTCCATTCCAACCAAATTCACAGCCCCCACTACCAGCATCTATTGGACCCTCTTCCAGACCTTATTCTGCACCTCCCACACCTTAGAACACCCCCTCCAAGACCCCCTTACAACCAGGGGTCACTCTCACACTCATCTACCCCCTTCCCCTTCTTCTTTCTTGGTCATTGGAAGCTACTTCGAAGTTGCAGTTTGCTGTCCAGAGGTTGCAGATGAACCAGCAAATTGCAGCGGCCACCACGACTTCCTCCGGACGAGTTTGAAGACCCAAGAGCCATTGTCGGAAGCGTCTACCAGTCTCCTTCGCAACAGAAGTGGTTTCATCTTCTTCCAATTTCGAGCCGTCCAGGAGGTCCATTCTCCCACAGTTGCGCAGTTCTACCTCGGCTGAGGACCTGAGCCAGATTAGAAGCTCTGCCACGACGAACCCCGAAGGAATCAGTCCACGAGTTTTTATTCAAAGTTCTTCATCGCCCAGTCTACTTCCAGAATCAAGAAACAAAACTTCATTCGACATTTGTGATCCAGAGTTCTCATTTTCCTCCCTCAGCTACGCAGATCTGCTACTCATAGTCTGCACCGACCAGTCGCCATTGTTCTGCATCCCCTAGTCTTCTCCAGCATCGATTGGATTCCCCGTCAGTTTTTCTGGGAAGACGATTCGTCCACGATTCCAACGACTCTAACGGCGCTTGATTCCAAGGTCAGGAGCTGCCGGGGCATCCTCTGCAACCTGCTGTTGGAAACTAGGAGCTAGCTCTACAGAGATCCTGATCCGGAGAGAAAGCTTCACCACGACAATTCCTGGAAGAATCAGGCCACAAGATCTTCTGCAAAGTTCTTCCTCTCCCTGTCTACTTTCAGAACCAAGAAGCGGAACTCCGTTCGGCATCCGGCAGCAGAAGTTACGAATTTTCTTCCTCAGGCGTGCGACTCTACTTCCCACAGTCTGTACCGACCCCCACTCACTTTTCTGGGTCCCCTAATCTTTGCTGGCATCTTTCGGCTTCCCCGTCAGTTCTGTTGCAAAGAAGACTCATCCACGGTTCCAGCGGCTCTGGCGGCACCTGATTCGGAGTTCGGGAGCGGCCGAGGCAACCTCTTCTTCCTTCTATTAGTAACCAGTTGCTGTCAGTCCAAGAATCAGCGTCCCTGTTCGAGCTCCTGCCCAGGCCAGCAGCGACCCTAGAAGAATTCGGTAAACTTCAGAGGCACTCCAGTTCCAGTAACAAAGATTTTCCCACTGGTCTTGCCCTCGAAAAATTCCTGATCACGTTCTGCAGCCACAGTACCGACTCTCTGTCCACAATTGCCGAGAGAAGGCAGATTCAGCATAGTCACTTCATCATCGTTTTAGCCCTAGTTTTCCCCACCCCGCTTGGCCGGCTGAAGGCCCCTCACTGCGTGGAGGTAGTTTTGATTGTAACTATCATCTTCCCTTCCCCACGATCCCCCCCTTGCATGGGGTGTAGTGTTGTAATAGCTTAAACAGGTCAAGCTACCCCGGCGCGGCGTGTGGGGAACCCACGCTTCCCCGCTCGCCCTCGTCTCCGAGCGGGACCGGTTTCTTCAAACCGGTCGAGTAAGTGCTCAATCCTTCACTCCATTTAGTGCTTGTCTTTCAATATTCGTTCTAGTTCTGCTGGTTATGCGAGTGAGAGCTCGATCCTCAAGCCCCGTTGTCTTGAGTGATCACCGTGGGAAGAGAATCACCGGTGCCTTTGGCACTTTGTCGGCCCCCTTGAATTGGGCATCCACATCCATTAGGAATCAAGTCTTGGCCTTGCTGTCCCTCTACCAGAAAGGGCCCAACCCCTCAACCTCACCTTGGCATTGCCAAGTTACCCCGGGCTTAGGTGAGCGACGAGAGAGCGGCGGCCCAAATTGACCCATTTAGATTGCGAATGTGCTTGCTTGCTTAAGTCCAAGGTCGTATCACATCAATTGGTACCAGAGCAAGTTCTAGACTTGTCTCTACTAAGTCTTGTCCTAGGGCCATTGCATGCATCACCCTTGTCCACTATCATGACTACCTCATACATGGCATATTCGCCACTCTTAGGCCCATTAGAAGCCTTTGTGTTTGATGGATCCCGCCCTAGCATATATCTAGAATGGGAGAAGTCCATAGACCAACACTTTGGGAGGTTTACCCTATCAGGGCTTGTCCAAGTCAACTATGCCAAGAGTTTTCTTTGGCGCCAAGCTAGGAAAGAATGGGAGAACATTGTAGGTTTGAGAGAAGTCAAAGGGGAAGCACCCATTGAATCTTGGGATGAAATGAGGGCCGATCTTAGAAAGATCTACGCACCCCAACCCAAACCTCTTCAACCAACCGATCTTTCACCCCCGAACCCAACTCCCACCCATGAACTTCCCCGACCAAGCCCAACCCAAGTCCACCCATGTTCACCCCCCCCCCCCCCCCCCCGAGAGTACCATGCACTGACCATTATCACTCCACCCACCATAGACTATCCTACCCCATTATCCTTGGAAGTTGTGGCCCACACTCCTACCCAAGTGGAGATGGATGCCAATCCGGATTCACCTCCCACCATAGAGAACATCCTAGACCACCCACTTCCACCCACCTCTCCTAGTTCGGGTCCTCATGAGCTGCACACCCTAACCATGAATGAGTCCATACTCCAATGGCTTAAGCAAGGCCCCACCATTCCTAGCTCACCACCTTACCTCTCACCCTTGGCATATCAAGTCCAAATTATATCCACCCGGTCTTCCCATGTCACATTTCAAACCTCCTACTTTGTGGAAGGCTTAGGGGACCTAGTGGACTGTTTACAATGCCAAGTCTACCTGACCAATATGCTAGCCATAGGACCATTGGAGTCTAGCCCCATCTACTCTAGTGGACCCTTCCTAGCTTACCCTGCCACCGGTTCCATCACCTCCATCTACACTAGTGGCCATTATACGAGTGAAATCCTCCTCTTTCTCCCCAAGGATGAGAAACCAATCTTGGCCCACTTCCCACCCATCAAGATTCCAATTGCTTTAATTGGCCAACCCACTAGAGACCTTGGCCCAATTATCTTGGAGGAGGATGACTCACCGTTTGGGTACCTTGAAGACATAGAGTGCCACCCTCTAGGAAGACCTTTCCACTACCCCTTTGATCCCTTCCTATGGGAGCCTAGACCCTTATGTGACCCAACCACCTTATCCACCACCCACCTTTCCCTAACCCAACCCACCCCATCCTAGACCCGGGTTACACCGTGGGAGCCATGACCTTGGGCCACATTTCCCTAGGTAATGAGTTTGTGCTCCATCCCATGATGACCACATTCTTAGATCCGTTCGATCCTTTCCAATGGGAGTTCAAAGGTTGTCCCACACCTATACACATGGAAGTCACCCTTAGGAAAAACATGCATGTGTCTAGGCCTACCACACCACTTGGCATGAACACTATGTTGGGTCCATTCATTCATACCACCCACATGTCAAGTAGAAAGTATGAGTGGCCCATATTCGGATGTATTGGTCCACCTTCATTTATCATGGGTCTTAAGCATGTCAAAAGCATCTACGGATGTCCAGGTCCCCCTACATTCATCACCACTTTGCATGATAGGTTCACCTACGGGTGCCCCGGCCCACCTAGGCCCACCAAAGTCTACATGACAACATTGCATGATAAGTCCACATATGGTTGCCCCGGCCCTCCAAAATCCATCAAAGTCTTCTTGGCATCAAAGCATGATTGGTCTACTTTTGGTTGCCCAGGTCCACCCATCACCCCTAGAATGTCAACATTCACAAAATTGCATGAAAGCCTTTGCAAGCACATAAGCAAAAAGAATGAGGCTTATAAGAGGCGGGCCGACTCTCATCGGCGTCACCAAGAATCCCATGAGGGTGACTTTGTGATGGTAAGGACGGAGAGGCTCTCCCCGGGAGCCAACTCTAAACTGAGGCCACGTGGGGCTCGTCCCTTCCAGGTCTTGAGGCGCATTGGTGCAAATGCCTACGAGTTAGATCTCCCTGAGGAGTATGGAATAAGTCCCACATTCAATGTCGCCGACCTAGTGCCATATAAGGGACCCATGGTGGTACCTAGTGAGGATATTGAGTCTATTCCCTCTGTTGAGAGAGCACCCACCCGTGAGGAGAGTCCACCAGCCAAGAGAGCCTAGCGTGAGCCCATTGAACGAATATTGGATGAACATATCACTACCACCAGGAGCAAGGTATACGAGCGCTATCTCGGCAGGTGGATGGATCGGTCTTGTTCGGAAGACTTGAGGGCAGTACCACTTCTACACCCTCCAAGGAGGGAAGGACACTCACTCGACGGAGTCGAGTTCTCCGCACCCCGGGAGTATGATGGGGACATCACCTCTCATGCCCACGTTCACAGCTCGTCTCCTCGCCCCGGTTGCATCCGGCATGGTCTAGTCATTTAATTTTGAGTCCTATGTAATTTTTATTTGAGTCATTTGATGTATTTTCCCTTTTATTTGAGTCATGTTCCTAGGTCTTGTGTTCATTTCCCTAAGTTTGAGTGTTATTAGGTTGTCTAGTTAGCTATTGGGCCCAATTCATTGGGCTTGGCCCAAGGGCTCTCCCCTACCCCCTCGATTATTTGTCATTGAGTCAATTGTCAGGGACTTTTCTAGAAATATGGGTTTCCTATATATAGGACCCCATTCCCCCCCATTTCAACTTAATGAATCAATGAATGAAAAAACTTGCCATTTTGAGAGTTTACACTTCTTATCTGGTGGAGAGATTCCATTTTTTTGGGTGAGAAACCCTAGGGGAGAGATTCCCCACCCTTTCCTCTCTTAATCTCTCTTTTTCACTCCACTTTCTCTCTCCTCAACACCCAAATTCGAATTTTCTTCTCTCTCCTCCCTTCCCAACCACCTCCACTCCCCACCTACCCCATTTAAGCCTCTTCCCATTCCCCACAACCCTCATCAATAGTCCACCCCTTCCCAAGACCCCCTCCACCAATCCTCTCCTCACCATCCAACCCCCAACTACCCCTCCCACTTTCCCAAGCACCCTTCCCACTACCCCAAGCACCCCTTCCCTTCCCCAACACAACCCCCCCATTCCCAAGACAAAAAATTAACCCCACCCTTAAAACCTATTTTCGAATATCCTTTCCCTCTCTCCATTCCAACCAAATTCACAGCCCCCACTACCAGCATCTATTGGACCCTCTTCCAGACCTTATTCTGCACCTCCCACACCTTAGAACACCCCCTCCAAGACCCTCTTACAACCAGGGGTCACTCCCACACTCATCTACCCCCTTCCCCTTCTTCTTTCTTGGTCATTGGAAGCTACTTTGAAGTTGCAGTTTGCTGTCCAGATGTTACAGATGAACCAGCAAATTGCAGCGGCCACCACGACTTCCTCCGGACGAGTTTGAAGACCCAAGAGCCATCGTCGGAAGCGTATACCAGTCTCCTTCGCAACAGAAGTGGTTTCATCTTCTTCCGATTTCCGAGCCGTCCAGGAGGTCCATTCTCCCACAACTGCGCAGTTCTGCCTTGGCTGAGGACCTGAGCCAGATTAGAAGCTCTGCCACGACGAACCCCGAAGGAATCAGTCTACGAGTTCTTCTTCAAAGTTCTTCATCACCCAGTCTACTTCCAGAATCAAGAAACAAAACTTCATTCGGCATTCGTGATCTAGAGTTCTCATTTTTATGCCTCAGCTACGCAGATCTGCTACTTATAGTCTGCACCGACCAGTCACCATTGTTCTGCATCCCCTAGTCTTCTCCGGCATCGGTTGGATTCCCCGTCAGTTTTTATGGGAAGAGGATTCGTCCACGATTCCAACGACTCTAACGGCGCTTGATTCCAAAGTCAGGTGCTGCCGGGGCATCCTCTGCAACCTGCTGTTGGAAACTAGGAGCTAGCTCTGCAGAGATCCTGATCCGAAGAGAAAGCTTCACCATGACAATCCCCTGAGGAATCAGGCCACTAGATCTTCTGCAAACTTCTTCCTCTCCCTGTCTACTTTCATAACCAAGAAGCAGAACTCCGTTCGGCATCCGGCAGCAGAAGTTACGAATTTTCTTCCTCAGGCGTATGACTCTGCTTCCCACAGTCTGTACCGACCCCCACTCACTGTTCTGGGTTCCCTAATCTTCGCCAGCATCTATCGGCTTCCCCGTTAGTTCTGTAGCAAATAAGACTCGTCCACGGTTCCAGCGGCTCTGGCGGCACCTGATTCGGAGTTCGGGAGCGGCCGAGGCAACCCCTTCTTCCTGCTGTTAGTAACCAGTTGCTGTCAGTCCAAGAATCAGCGTCCCTGTTCGAGCTCCTGCCCAGGCCAGCAGCGACCCTAGAAGAATTCGGAAAATTTCAGAGGCACTCCAGTTCCAGTAACAAAGATTTTCCCACTGGTCTCGCCCTCGAAAAATTCCTGATCACGTTCTGCAGCCACAGTACCGACTGTCTGTCCACAATTACCGAGAGAAGGCAGATTCATCATAGTCACTTCATCATCGTTTTAGCCCTAGTTTTCCCCACCCCGCTTGGCCGGCTGAAGGCCCCTCCCTGCGTGGAGGTAGTTCTGATTGTAACTATCATCTTCCCTTCCCCACGATCCCCCCTTGCATGGGGTGTAGTGTTGTAATAGTTTAAACATGTCAAGCTACCCCGACGCGGCGTGTGGGCAACCCACGCTTCCCCGCTCGCCCTCGTCTCCGAGCGGGACCGGTTTCTTCAAACCGGTCGAGTAAGTGCTCAATCCTTCACTCCATTTAGTGCTTATCTTTCAATATTTGTTCTAGTTCCGCTGGTTATGTGAGTGAGATCTCGATCCTCAAGCCCCGTTGTCTTGAGTGATCACCGTGGGAAGAGAATCACCGGTGCCTTTGGCACTTTGTCGGCCCCCTTGAATTGGGCATCCACATCCATTGGGAATCAAGTCTTGGCCTTGCTGGCCCTCTACCAGCAAGGGCCCAACCCCTCAACCTCACCTTGGCATTGCCAAGTTACCCAGGGCTTGGGTGAGCGACGAGAGAGCGGCGGCCCAAATTGACCCATTTAGATTGCGAATGTGCTTGCTTGCTTAAGTCCAAGGTCGTATCACATCAGCTTCTCTCCTTTACTCCAGGTATGACTCGACCCTAGACTTGATTATGCAACTTCTACATGTTTCCAAGATGCTGACACGATGCTGTGATGCTGGTGTGGGCCTACGTGCATTTACGTGGGCTAGGCAGGTGCGAGGAGACTCACCCTGAGCTCCTGCCGATCACCCGGAGGTGGACCGCACCTCGAGAGACTGTAGCCCTTAAGAGATAGGTCCGGGAGCTGCAGGATGACCTAGACGCTCTACCGTATGCCTCAGTACAATTCTAACCTTAGACTTTTTACTTAAATGCAATTCTATATGATTATAATGCTGATGCAATTTCTATTTTGTGGGTACGGTGGGCACCTTACGTAGAGGAGGGACTCGAGGGCCTGTCCTGGGTGGTCGGGGCCCTCGCCTTCTCAGGGCATGACGTGTAGCTTCACCGCATGAACGTGGTGGAGCCACTGTACTTCTGATTGGTGATAAGGACCACTGGGGTCCACCAGCCAGTAGTGGAGTTCCCGGTGGTAGAGAAGCCGGGGAAGCGCGTCACTCGGATGACACGAGGCCTAGCAGCGGCCTTTAACTGGATGGCACGGAATGTCGCACAGATAGCAGACTGGACAGCACTCGGGCGAGTGGTGACCGCTCGAGCAGACAGCGACGCGGCGTACTACACCGCATATGCCAGACACTACCGGGACCAGGTGTTTCGGGGTGCCCACCGACTGGTACGACTTCTAAACTTTATCTCTGTCTATTATGCTTATGATTTCTATATGACAACACACTGACATCTGGACTTCTAAACGCAGATTGACCCTGAGGGATGGCTTGCGGAGCTGCAGGGGCTCCTACACTCTACGATCAGGGAGTGAGACGAGGCTCGACAGGCCCTGGCCCTACTGGTGAGTTTTCTAAACCTTGAACTCTAAAATTATGCACTTAATTATGATTATACATGTGACTGACCTAGAGTTTTGGATGCAGCGTGCCGAGGGAGCCCAACGACAGGGGGGCGGTGCTCTTTCTTCTTCTTCGCAGACTCCCGCAGACCGAGCCAAGTGGGATGCCGACTTCACACGGATGGTAGCACGGGCCAAGGCGGCTGAGGTGGCGCTCACCGAGAGGGTACGCAACCACTACACTTCCCTTTTTGATTATGCCTTATGAAATGTATGAAATGCTATTGACTAATCATGAAAATGCATATGCAGAGGACTAAGCTGACCCGACTTAGAGCAGAGCTTGAGCAGAGCCGGGCAGCAGCTAGGGAGGAGGTGGCCCGCCTGCGGGAGGAGGCGGCACAGAGTCGACCGGCTGACGTGCTGGAGACGGCACTTCTACGCGCGGAGCTGGAGTAGCTTCGAGCTAGTGCTACCAAGGCGGAGTGTTACCGGGCCGAGGCAAAGCAGGCTCGGCTCCAAGTCACCAGATTGGAGGGCAAGGTGGAGGGCATGAGGGAGGTGAGTCGGGAGCGTAGTAGAGCAGCCCCGAGCGGCAGCCACGGCACTCACGGCTCTGTGATGAGTTACTTCACGAGTTCCTCCGGCCACCGGAGGAATGAGGACGAGGAGCGGCGCCGGCGACAACGCGACGAGGCGACCTCGGCGATGCCTCCACCAAAGAGGAATGAGGGCGGCGGAGACAGTGACGGGGGTCAGGGAGAGGGACACACCTGACTTCGTACTTGGGACTCGACTTTGTACATGATATGATATGATAGTGATATGATATGCTTTTTTTGTCTTTGCTTTGATTTTGTGGATAAATGTATGAATGAATGAATGCAAATGTTTGATACTAACTAACTACGATTACTGACTCGATACGAGTGAGACGGACACGAGCAAGAGAGGGACAGCACGAGTGAGCAAGTGAGGAGGTGAGAGATACGACAGACTGAGCGAGTGATATGACAGAGTGGGAGAGTAGACACCAAATGATGAGTGCGGAAGAGGGACGCCAACTCAGAGTGAGAGAGAGGCGCCCAACTGAGTGAGAGAGAGATGCCGACCCAGAGTGAGAGAGAGACGCCCAACTGAGTGAGAGAGAGATGCCAACTTAGTGAGAGAGAGATGCCGACTTAGTGAGAGAGAGGACACCGACTTAGTGAGAGAGAGACGCCAAACTGAGTGAGAGAGAGATGCCCAACTCAGCGAAAGAGAGGGACGCCGACTTAGTGAGAGAGAGATGCCAAACTAAGTGAGAGAGAGACGCCAACTTAGTGAGAGAGAGAGAGCAACGTTCCTATGGACGTGAGAGACGCGAGAGGAGAGACACACCGACTTATGGGTGAGAGAGAGGGAGAAGTACATAAACAGTGTAGCAGGGAGATGGGCGGTTAATAGCCGGCCGCTCTTCGGAAGAACGGCCAGATAAAGACCGCATGCAGAATGTTTTAGCAGGCGCGACAAGCAGATAAACGGTCCAGGTTTAATCGTCCAAGAAGAAGAACAGCTAGAGATCTCTCGTTCAAGGCTTAAGATCAAACTGTGTAGAAGCTAATGGACGGTAAGTTATCAACCGCTCAATAGGTTGAGCGGCCTATTGTGAGGCCGTCCATCTCAGCGTACTGGAGTCCGAATGGGACTCTCTTGGAGAGTCCCAATCCGAGGAAGTGAGTTTTAATTCAACTCAAACTCTATCCTAACCCAATCTAGAACTATCCTAGCTCAGTCCTAGTAGGAGTAGGCCTCTAATCAAGCTCTATAAGAAGGGGGGTATAAATTCGCAACACACATCATAGCCCTCTTTCTAAGCCTAAAACCTTTGATATTCTTGCTCAAATCATCATGAAAAGGTGCCTCGAGGGGAGTTCTATGGAAGGAGGAGTTTATGAAGGGCCAAAGCCGGCCAGAAAGGAGCACGAGGTGCTCCAACGGTTGACTACAATCCCTCGCCATCTCAGCTCGAGCCCTTTGAGAGAGGTATGTTTAGCATGATTTCATTCAAATCAGTTCATTCATTCACTCACACGTTCTTCCTCTCTCTCTCCTTCTCCTTTTCTTTTCCCTTCATCTCAACTTCTCCCTGGCTCCAGGCGCTATTCCACTTTGAAGTGGATGGCTCCCATGGTCCGTGCATTGCCCCTAGGAGTGATATCCATCCTGAAATCTTGGCACCTACACCCACTCTTGGTTTTAGGCCAAAACTACCCAAAGTTGTCTTTAGACTGGCATAGCATCTCAGCCCTGGTAGAAATCTAGCATCCTCAGACTCATACGTTCATTTTCCCCTCTTTTGAGGCCACTATCCTACTAGAGGAGGTAGAGACGTATTTCTCTTTTCCTAGGTCTCAGGCAGGAGATGAGGATTTAGTGTGTCACACTGTTGCCCCTATAGATCCTAGGCTTATCTTGGGAGGGTTTATACCAGATAGCAAGGACATCCATACCTTCATAGGCCCACGTCATATCCACCTTCTTCCTCTTAGCCAGTGGGTAGTTGAACATTGTAGGAACATGTGTGGGTGGGATGAGGCCATAGCCAAGGCCACATCTATTTGCCTATGCGGGGCCATCTTGTTCCCTGCCGTCGACCATGTGCTAGAGACACCTATCCTTAGTACTATCAGTGGCTTGTGGCAGGGTCTTTCCATCTCCCAGGCCGTCCTTGCTTATTTGTACGAGGGCCTTACCTCAACAGCTCTAGGAGGTCCTCTCTTCGGTTCCATGATGCTTTTAGAGTGCTGGATGGGTGTCAGGATGAAATTCATTCATAAGGAGGATGTCACTTCAACCAGTCGGATCTTCGGGAGCCATCCCCTCTTCTTCATAGGTGGCGCCTTCGGGTTTTCTCCACAGGTAGAGTGTAGGACAGCAGAAAAGAAGACTAGGGACGAGTGGCGACTGCACCTCAACAGATTGCCCCTGGATTGGTTCGTGATACACCATGACTTCCTTCGCGACACCACTATCAGGGTACCTAGGAGGCCAGGCTTGGATCTGAGGCTCGTGAGTGACACTACACTGGCGATGTACAGCCCGCACCGGTGCTACCTACAGGTTGGACTACCTTGGACTGTACTTCCAGCACTACCCCACCTTCCCGCGCTACAGGCGAGGAGGATCGGTATAGAGGAGGATGAGCAGGCGGTCAAGAGTGCCCTCATCATGTGGGAGGTGAGCAGGGTGCTTACCCTTCCAGCGGAGGTTGCAGAGATTCCAGCGACGCGCCAGGCTTATATTGGAGAGCTGAGAGAGATACGTCCCTACGGGGATGCCCAGCGGAGGGCTGAGTGATTTTTTTTTTATTTCATGATGTTGATGTAGAGACTTATGCTTAGAAAGTTTGGTATATGAATGAATAAAATTGATGACTTGGTTGATTTGAGTTTGGTTTTCTTATGTGTGATTGAATGAGTTGGGATATGACTCCAAAATGGACACGGTCACACACAGACCGTTCGGTTGAATAAACGGTTAGACGCTAACCGTGCAAGGAATAGAGCGGCTTTATTAGGGCCGTGCTCTAGATCAACGGCTGAGTTGAGAACAAGGAATTGAAAGGCTTCCGACAGACCGTGATCATGGTAAAACGGTCAAGAATCTACCGTTCATATCCTTGATCGGTCTGGTGAAGACCGTAGATCTTTGGAGGAGCTTGAGATTAGACGGTCTGAATGAATCCGTGTGAAGGATTGGATGGTCTGACCGTGGCCGTTGAATGGAATAGGACGGTCGCCAAAGGACCGTTTACTGACTGAACCTTCAACTTCAACATGCCCCTGCACACACACAAACAAGGAAAAAATATTAAATATGTTTTTGGCTTAACCCCTTGTCTGTAGTAAGTTAGGAAATGACCGGTTCTTGATTTTTGGTCAAGGGGGTAAGCCTTATTAAATAGGTAAATAACAAATGAAAATGAATGCAACGCGTGTCATGAAATGCAAATGATGAAAATCTCTTTTTGTGATTTTGAAAATATTTTTTTTTTGTTTTGAAGTATTTGATTTTTTTTCGTTGGATTTTGAAATATGTGATTTTTTTTGGGTTTTGAAATATTTAATTTTTTTAGATTTTGATATATTCGATCTTTTTTTATTTGAAATATTTGATTTTTTTGTTGATTTTGAAATATTTGATTTTTTTTTCTTATTTTTTATTTTAAAATATTTGATTTTTTTAGATTTTGACATATTTGATTTTTTGAATTTCGAAATATTTGATTTTTTTTGATTTGGAAATATTTGATTTTTTTTGGATTTTGAAGCCAGCTTAAACCCGACGACGGGGAACCTTATTCTCATTAGGGGTCTCCCAAGTTCGACGTGCATTATGGGCGACCGCCCATGGCCGGGGTCCAATTTCGCTTAACGGTGCCTCTACCGAGGCCATACCCGGGGTGGGATCCATTCCTTGGAAAAATAAAAAGAAATTTGATAGAAAAGCTGGCAATAGGTATAGAGGCTTTTAGGGCTTGAGTTCTTTTCATGACAACCCATTTTCAATGAATTTTTGGTCTGTTGCACCGTGGCTTTGTGTCCGTCATCGAACCTACATCCGTTCTAGGGACGCATACGACCGGGCTCATAACGTCCCGCGGGGAAACTGTACTGCCACTCTTGCCATACCTATTTTCATTATTGTGGGATCTTTTAGACTTTTGAGCTTCGAGCTTTGGATAAGCTTTTAGCTTTGTCTTTGACTTTGCCCCTTGTCTCCGTATATTTTTTTTCTTCTTTTTTTTTCTTTTTGCTCTTATAATTGTGGAATAAGGTCATAACGGACTGCCCCTATTTGAGACCTCTTTTATTGGGGTGTCTAGATCAGTTCTCGCCCCCTTATTTACTTCTTGCCCCTATTTTTAGTCGAGAGAGGAGAAAAATAAGGATTTTCACTTTCCCCTAAGCATGACCAAGGGAGAAACGGTGTTGCGCAAAAGAGGAAAATCGAATAACAGGGGGTTGTGTAGTGTGTGAATGTTGAACCGGGGATCTCCCTTCGTGATCAAGTAGAGGAATACCCCACCGCCGGGCCGTTGCTGGCTTGACTCTGGATAAAAACATTTTAAATACAACACATTCCATGGATGTGGCAATTCTTCACCTTCAGTGTTTATTAAACGGTACGCGTTACCAGGATAGACTTCCTTAATTACAAACGGCCCTTCCCAATTAGGTTGCAGCTTAGACCTTGGACCTACTGATCTGATAAATTTACGTTTCAAAACCATATTACCCACTTGAAATTTTCTTTCGATAACCTTCTTTTGAAAATACCACGAGACACGTTTTTGATAAACCGAGACGTGATTGGCCACATTAAGCCTCTTCTCGTCTAAGAGTTCCAGTTGGACTAGTAATGCCTCTCGACGCTCGTCGAGATTAAGTTATTTGTCTAGCTGCACTCTTAGGGAAGGGATTAAGATCTCGTATGGGAGTACCGCCTCCATCCCATAGGTGAGAGCAAAAGGAGTTTGTCTTGTGGGAGTACGGACGGAGGTGCGATAAGCCCATAGAGCTTCTATCAATTTATCGGCCCAATCAGCAAATTTGTGTGACTCACATGTTTTCTTAATGATTTTAAGAAGGGTTTGGTTCGTGGCCTCGGCTTGGCCATTACCTTGAGGATAGTATGGTGATAAATGATGCAATGAAATATTAAATTTCTTATAGAGGTCCGAAGTTCTTGAGAAACAAATTGAGGCCCATTGTCCGTGACAATATCACTTGGCACTCCAAACCGTGAGATGATGTTCTTGAGGATGAAGCGGCATACCGTGGTGGCTTTGATTTCTGCATAAGCTTCAGCTTCCGCCCACTTGGTGAAGTACTCCGTAGCAGTCAGAACAAAGGATTTCTGTTTAACCTGAGCATTGAGGTCACCAAGTGGTCCAACGATATCAAAGGCCCACAACAAGAATGGCCAAGGAGGAGAAAGGGGATGAAGAGAAGAGGCCGGAGCATGGATTTTGTCAGCATGAAGCTAGCATTGAAGACACCTACGAACATTGATGCGGGACGGACACGGGAGATGACACTATTAGGTGCCACCCTCGGACTCTAGATGAAGACGCGACCAGCAGCACACACCAGGGAGACACTAAACCCGACACTATGAGCTCCTAGTGGTAAAACATCGCTAATAGAAGTGCAAACTCACTCGTCGTCCCATGCGAGGGAAAGCGCGGACCGTGCGCGGTTAAGGAACCGGCGGAGGTCAAGGGTAGTCCGACTCAACTTTCGGACTCGGATCGAGTCGGGGGACGGGTCACTCTCACTCTCACAGCGGTGACATGGACATACAGGCTAGTACCTACACTCTCGGTAGCGGCAAAAGACCGTATACTAGCTAAGCAAATGAATGCCAAGAAGTTAAGACTTTACCTTCACGCACCCGGCGTGGCGAAGACAACCCCGGCCAATCGCGGACTCCCGGTTAACACAATTTTACAGAAATACAATAATTTGACCCACTCCACGTAGGGAGGTAAAAGGTCACATGCGGGGCCCGGGAATCACGCAAATTGGGTTGACGGGCAGCATCTTGATGTCGCCCGACGGTGCCGAACTCCGCGTTTTCGTGCTTTCCGAACGGCGGGTTCTGCGGGCCCGTGGGGCCCACGGGTGGCGCTGGCCTCCGGATCTGCAGGAGTGGGTCCCACTGTGGTGGGGACGCCTGGTGGCACGCCTCCACGGAAGGCGGTCGGCCGGGAACACCGATCGGGGGTCGATCGGCCCCGATTCCCAATTGTTGAACTAGCTGCCCACGGATTTTGATTTCTATTTTCCGGCGCGCGCTCCGGCGAAAACGGCCGCTGTGATCAATCCTGACCTCGGATCGGGACGCATGAGCTATCGTTAGAAAGCTCTCTTCAAATACTTCGATCTAGACCCAGAGAGATCTGCTTGATCTGGTCGGATCAGAACTTTAATGAATTGACAAGCCCCTATTGTACAGTAACGAAACCTCAGATTTACAGGGTACTTGTCTAAGAACCACCGTTGACCGCCTAGTAAACCTCCGATTCAGCTCTTGAGCTCTTCTTAAAAGTTGTAGGGGATCAAACCATGGAACTGGGACTATTTTGGGAATTTGATTTGGAGGTGGTGGTGATTTACTATGATTTTTGGGGTGACTGGTGGTCGGATCTAGGAACAGGGGGACAGAACTGTAGCTGGGACTGAGAATGATTTTTAGAAAATATGAAATGGACGAACCAAAAATTTAGAAAAATTTTGGATGAAGGGGTGGATGGGTGGAACCTCCAGTAAAATTGGGCGAACCAAAATAAATCAAAAAGTGGACCTAAGGCATGAAACTCAGGGCGGGGATGAATCTGGACAGAACTCTGGCAGAATTGAAATGGAAGAGTGGACGAAAATCAAAAAATAAGAAACGGGATCTAAATGACAAACCAAAATTTGTGGGATGTCTTTGACACCTCTGGAACATCCACTAAAATTCCCAGATCTATCTGAGCTCGTGGTTGAGACAAGAAATTTATGGAAGCTTCTATGATACTGCACGGGCAGAACTCCGTTAATGGCGATGGCGGTGCAGTGGCGGCTGATAGCGGCGGCGGCGGCGACCGGAACTGATAGGGTGGAGTCTCACCACCAGAAGGAAGCCTTCACAGCTTCAAGGGGAAAAGGGAGAGGAGGAGGGGGCGCACCAAGGCTGGAGCTTCAAGCTTTTTCACAATTCTTATGGCATTAATTCAAGTAAAATGGAAAATACAAGTTTAAATACCTTACATCTCACATCCATCCACAACCATTGGATCTAGGGGATAGGAATGAAGGGCTGGGATGGCATGTGACACACACACATAAAAATAATAAAAAACTAAGGGGAGGGGGGCAGCCCTTGGACTAGATGTAGAATGTGGACTTGGTAGGTGGGGTAGGTGGCCTCCTTGGACTTTTCAAGTCCATTGTCCCCCATGTGTCCAATTCCCATTCAAACTTCTAGATGCTCCCATGTGGCATGTTGACTGACCCCACGTGGGACCCTAGGCTGAGGTGGCCCAGTGGGGTGGGGCCTGGGGGGCCCGTGGGGCCCACGGGGTCCGAATTGCACATAAGCCCCTATTACAATCAAAATGTCAAACTGAATATAACGAAATAAACACAAATTAAACACACATAAAGTCTAACTAAATATAATAAGTGGGGAGGCTCAAGGCGGAGTCTCTAGGCTGTCTCCGAGCCAGATGGACGCTGAGGTGGCTCGTGTCATGCTCCGTGTGCGGTACCGGTGGCTCGGCGTATCGTGCCGATCAACTACTCGGGTGTCCGCACCAATTCTCCCCGGGTGGGAGAAACTTGACCCTGTCGAGTAAGGGTCTAGATCGCTCTTGTATCGCTCCAAAAGGTCCGGATCGATCTGCTGCAACTCGCCATGTGTGATCCAAGTGTCCTCAGTAGCGGGCCATCCTCTCCATCGCACTAGGTAGCACGGGTAAGATCCACTCCTGGTAACTGTCACTTGCTCGTCCAATATACGATCTATATGCTCACGCTGCCGTGAAAAAGGGCTGGAGGTGGAAGTGGACACTCAGGTGTGGGATCACTCTCAAGGGGAGGAGATGGCTCAAAAGGCTCACTAGGGATCACCGTTGGGTCCCTATATGCAACAAGATCCGATACATTGAAGGTAGAGCTTATACCATATTCCTCGGGCAGGTCCACAACATACGCATTGGATCCAACGTGTTTCAACACTCTAAAGGGACCGGCTCCGCGAGCTTGCAACTTCTTAACGGTTCTAGAGGGAAACCGTTCAGGTCTTACCCTGATCATGACATATTCACCCTCTTGGAACTCTCGGTGGTGTCGATGGACATCGACTAACTCCTTGTACCGTGCATTGCTGGCCTCAACTGTGACGACGGACATCGTCATGCAGACTCCTAACATGTTTAGCAAAAGAAAAGAAACATAGGATGCACACACGACCTAACATGCTTACCAAAAGAAAAGAAACACACGGATGCACACACGACCCTAAACAACCCTACAGTTAGTAAAACCCAATCATATGCAAGGTGGTCCAGGACATCCGAATGTGTGCCATGCATGCATTTGACATAACCGGAGGTTAATGTCATGGTGGACTCCTAGACATCCTACGATGCACCAACCATGGACATGGGGTTTAGATGTGGGAAGTCCGGGAGGTTTGGGTGGTTGAGGTCGCCCGGGGAAACCAAAGTCCTCATTACCCCCAAATGACGGTTCGGACCTATTGCCATGTAAAGGTTGCCAGGCCCGAGTAGGAGGGGTGTGATAGTGGACTTACTTAAAGAGGTGGAATGGAGGTTGTGGGCCAAAGGGCCCATGAAGAAAGGGATCGAAGGGATCAAAGAATGTGTGACCCCTCGATATGGATTCCCTCATTTCAAGGTCCCATGTGTGGAATTCTAGAAGGTGTTGATGGTCACCTTCATCCGTGAAGGGAGATGAGACGGTGGGGGTATGATGGTGGACTTTCTCGAAAAGGTGGTGTAAATATGGTGGGTCACGGAGTTCATAAGAGAATTGGTCGAAGGGATCAAAGAAGGTATGACCCCTCGGACTAGGCTTCCACAAATCACTGTCCCACATTTGGAAATCTTGGAGGTGTAAATGATCACCTTCATTCATTGCGAGAGATGGGACGACAGTCATAGGTAGAAAGTAAGATTCTTCCATTGGGCAAAGGGGAATGAAGTTGGACTCGGCCGGCAAAGGGAGGAGTAGAAGAACCTCCGTGGTAACATGACCCACAGTGTACACGGAGGTGATGGACCCTAGGGATGGATGTGTGAAGCTACGACCTGTAGGTCGGTCAAAGCGTGGGGCCAACAAGTGCGTAAATGTCAACTGCCGGTCTAATCCTTTAAGAAGATCATCTAATGTATCCACATGGTGACTAGACCGGAAGGTGGTATGGACTGAGTTGACCGGCACTAATGGTAGGGTAGGGTCCATGGATGGGAGGAGAGATGGGGCCAAGCCGTTCTTGAGCCATCTAAGAAGTGGTTCGGCTATGAAAAGTGTACCCATTAGAAACACGGGTGGCTCGGGCTTTGGCGGCTCCAAATGAGAGGGCTCCGAAATAAGATCGGAAGGTGAGGTTTCTCCAACCCCTTTATCCCCTAGGGCTAGAGATGTCCGAGTGGGACACTGTCCGGCAAAGTGGCCAAACCCCTGGTAGCGATAACACTGTTGTCGTGATCCTCTACGCTCCTTGATAAGTGGGTCCCTACCCTTATCCTCCTGACGGACAGGGGGTGTAGGCAATGGGGCTCTCGTGGGTGGGGGAAGAGGATCCACCAAGATGGGGAGAGGACCTCGGGATGGCACTCTAGATGACACTGGATTGGGACTACCGGTTGCTACCTCCTTAGGGTCATGCTTGGTTCTATCTCGGCTAGGAGGTAGGCAAGGGGGAAGCAGGGACTCAATATAATCACACTTCCTATCCACCTTATCCAAAATGATTTGGAAGAGTTCGGCAATGGTGGGGTTTGGAGTAGGAGCGATGTGATGGACTCCCCCATATGAAGTCGGCCTAGTCGTGGACCTAGGCTCTTCTACATGCGCGACGCGTTGCCTCCGATTATGGCCCACTTGGGTGGATGTGATTGGGTGGGGTCGGTTGGAGGTGACTGGGCCGGGTAGGTAGACCTTCCTAAGTTCATCCTTCATCTCATGCCACGACTCGATGGGCCTTTACCTCCTAACCTCTCTCATGCGCTCAATGCTCTCCCATTTCCAGGCGGCTTTGTGGACAAGCCTCTCTCGGGCAAAACTAACTTGCATGGCATCGGACATAGTATAACAATCAAAGTATGTGTCCATGGTGGCTTCCCACTTGAGGTAGTCGCCTGGGTCATTGGAGCCATAAAAGTCCGAGGCTTCGGGCCTACGGAAGTGGAGGGGATGGTTGCCAAGCCCATGGGTGGACCAACGGCCATATTGCCCGGGTGATGAGGAATCCATGGGAAATTGGAGACTATACGATGGACATGCCGACACAAAGGGACAAGACAAACCGATTAATGCAAACACACACTAGATGATGCACTTAGACCTAACCAATATCCGATACGTGGCGGAGATAAGCGACCCGAAGATCACTCGCGCAAGTACGCTACCTTCCCGATAGGCATAACCTAATGTTCGGGCAACGCCTTTTAATATACCGGGCTATTGAGTGAAATGCAATTTGAAACACTCTTTTTTTGTTGTTTTGAAATGATGATCCTAGACTCGACCTATACCATGATGCATGACTTATGCAACGACTACCCTAGACTCGACTCGCTCTGATACCAAACTGATGCGGGACGGACACGGGAGACGACACTATTAGGTGCCACCCTCGGACTCTAGATGAAGACGCGACCAGCAGCACACACCAGGGAGACACTAAACCCGACACTACGAGCTCCTAGTGGCAAAACGTCGCTAACAGAAGTGCAAACACACTCGTCGTCCCATGCGAGGGAAAGCGCGGACCGTGCGCGGTTAAGGAACCGGCGGAGGTCAAGGGTAGTTCGACTCAACTTCCGAACTCGGATCGAGTCGCGGGACGGGTCACTCTCACTCTCACAGCGGTGACATGGACACACGGGCTAGTACCTACACTCTCGGCAGTGGCAAAAGACCATATACTAGCTAAGCAAATGAATGCCAAGAAGTTAAGACTTTACCTCCACGCACCCGGCGTGGCGAAGACAACCCCGGCCAATCGCGGACTCCCGGTTAACACAATTTTACAGAAATTCAATAATTTGACCCACTCCACGCAGGGAGGTAAAAGGTCACATGCGGGGCCCGGGAATCACACAAATTGGGTTGACGGGCAGCATCTTGATGTCGCCCGACGGTGCCGAACTCCGCGTTTTAGTGCTTTCCGAACTGCGGGTTCTGCGGGCCCGTGGGGCCCACGGGTGGCGCTGGCCTCCGGATCTGCAGGAGTGGGTCCCACTGTGGTGGGGACCCCTAGTGGCACGCCTCCACAGAAGGCAGTCGGCCGGGAACACCGATCGGGGGTCGATCGGCCCCGATTCCCAATTGTTGAACTAGCTGCCCACGGATTTTGATTTCTATTTTCCGCCGCGCGCTCCGGCGAAAACGGCCACTGTGATCAATCCTGACGTCGGATCGGGACGCATGAGCTATCGTTGAAAGTTCTCTTCAAATGCTTCGATCTAGACCCAGAGAGATCTGCTGGATCTGGTCAGATCAGAACTTTAATGAATTTACAAGCCCCTGTTGTACAGTAACTGAAACCTCAGATTTACAGGGTACTTGTCTGAGAACCACCGTTGACCGCCTAGTAAACCTCCGATTCAGATCTTGAGCTCTTCTTCAAAGTTGTAGGGGATCAAGCCACGAAACTGCGACTATTTTTGGAATTTGATTTGGAGGTGGTGGTGATTTACTATGATTTTTGGGGTGACTGGTGGTCGGATCTAGGAACAGGGGGACAGAACTATAGCTGGGACTGAGAACGATTTTTAGAAAATATGAAATAGACGAACCAAAAATTTAGAACAATTGTGGATGAAGGGGTGGATGGGTGGAACCTCCAATAAAATTGGGCGAACCAAAATAAATCAAAAAGTGGACCTAAGACATGAAACTCCGGGCAGGGATGAATCTGGACAGAACTCTGGCAGAACTGAAATGGAAGAGTGGAAGAAAATCAAAAAATATGAAACGGGATCTGAATGGCAAACCAAAATTTTTGGGATGTCCTTGACACCTCTGGAACATCCACTAAAATTCCCAGATCTATCTGAGCTCGTGGCTGAGACAAGAAATTCATGGAAGCTTCTGTGGTACTGCGCGGGCAGAACTCCGTTGATGGCGATGGCGGTGCGGTGGCGGCTCGTGGCGGCGGCGGCGGCGACCGGAACTGATAGGGTGGAGTCTCACCACCAGAAGGAAGCCTTCACAGCTTCAAGGGGAAGAGGGAGAGGAGGAGGGGGCGCACCAAGGCTGGAGCTTCAAGCTTTTTCACAATTCTTATGGCATTAATTCAAGTAAAATGGAAAATACAAGTTTAAATACCTTACATCTCACATCCATCCACAACCATTGGATCTAGGGGATAGGAATGAAGGGCTGGGGTGGCATGTGACACACACACACAAAAATAATAAAAAACTAAGGGGAGGGGGGCGGCCCTTGGACTAGATGTAGAATGTGGACTTGGTAGGTGGGGTAGGTGGCCTCCTTGGACTTTTCAAGTCCATTGTCCCCCATGTGTCCAATTCCCATTCAAACTTATAGATGCTCCCATGTGGCATGTTGACTGACCCCACGTGGGACCCTAGGCTGAGGTGGCCCAATGGGGTGGGGCCTGGGCGGCCCGTAGGGCCCACGGGGTCTGAATTGCACATAAGCCCCTATTACAATCAAAATGTCAAACTGAATGCAACGAAATAAACACAAATTAAACACACATAAAGTCTAACTAAATATAATAAGTGGGGAGGCTCAAGGTGGAGTCTCCAGGCTGTCTCCGAGCCAGATGGACGCTGAGGTGGCTCGTGTCATGCTCCGTGTGCGGTACCGGTGGCTCGGCGTATCGTGCCGATCAACTGCTCGGGTGTCCGCACCAAACATAGGTGGAACAGTCTTCTTCTAGGGTTGGCCAGTAATAGTCCTGCCTAAGAATCTTCTTCGCCAACGCCTGTCCATTAACGTGCCCTCCACACTCACTGGAGTGAGCAGCTTCTACTACCTTCCAAGTCTCATCGTCATCCAAACACCTCATTAGAACTCCATTGAGAGCCCGCCTGTACAATTCTCCAGCGACAATCATGTATTTGGCGGCGACTCGTCTAATGGCCTGGCGTTGCTCAGCGTTTACTGTTTCTGGGAAGAAACCATCCCTACAATACTACTCTATCTCGTGATACCACGACAATTCCTCTGCTTCTATAATCTCCTCCAGCTCAGTCAGTTAAACCTCTTTCAAATCTTCCTTCTCAGCTTTCTTCTCTACAGCCTTCCTAAGGTTATCGAACCAAGGATCCTGAAGGGAGGGAGCGTCCATCCGCTGAACCAAAATGGTCTCTGTGGGATGACTAAGCGAGAAGGAAAGGGAAGAATCAAGTGATGCCAATGCATCAGCAAGGATGTTCTGGGAGCGAGGAGTATGAATGTAGATGATCTTGTGGAATTGCCTAGCCAAGAGCGTGACCAAATCTTGATCAGGTTTGAGTTTGGGGTCACGGGTGCGATAAGTTGACAGAACTTGACGCAGCACCAATTGAGAGTCTCCTATGATGTTTAGGTAGTGCGCGCCCATGAGGTAGGCATGCTTCAGTCCAACAAGGAGAGCCTCATACTCAGCTATGTTATTCGTGGCAGGAAAAGAGAGTTCATAAGCGATGGGGATGGTTACTCCTTTCGGAGTGAGGAGAATGGCGTCGATTCTGCGGCCCTAAGAGTTGAGAGCACCATCAAAATGAAGAGACCAAAAAGGAAGATTAGTTATTACAGCCAAGTGTTCATCAGGAAACTCGTCCTGGATTGAATCAGTGCGAGGGATGGGAGAATGAGCAAGATGCTCAGCGATCGCCTATCCCTTGATCACTTTCTGAACAACGAAGGTGATATCAAATTGGGAAAGAAAGCTTTGCCAGTGAGCTAATCTGCCAGAAAGGACCGGTTTTTCTAAGAGGTAACGGATTGGGTCCATTCTAGAGATCAGCTTAACCACATGGGCAAGGAAATAGTGTTTGAGTTTCTGAGCTACCCATACTAATGCTGCGCAGGTCTTCTCCATGGCAGTATACTTGGATTCAACAAGATTGAACAACCTCGAAAGGTAGTATGCTGCCCTTTCCCTTCCTTCATCATCCACCTATGCGAGGACAGCTCCTATGGAGTCCTTAATAACAGAAATGTACAATATCAGGGGTTTCCTAGGGACGGGTGGTTGCAGAACCGGGGGATTAGAAAGGTAAACCTTAAGATCCTCATAGGCCTTCTGACATTATTCATTCCACTCGAACTTAGCTCCCGCCTTCAATAATTCATAGAACGGGCGGCATCTCTGATAATGTTGGGATATAAATCTTCTAATGAATTGCAAGCGCCCAATCAAACCTCTGAGCTCAGTGATGTTCTTAGGTGGCGACATCTCCATAACAGCCTTTGCTTTATTCAGGTCGATCTGAATCCCCCGTTTACTAACTATAAACCAGAGCAATTTCCCTGATGCGACTCCGAATACACATTTCTTTGGATTCATTTTCAGCTTATACTCCCTAGCCCTTTGCAACACCTTGGCTAAAATGGTGGGGTGCTCTTCCTTAGACCTCGATTTCACCAGGATATCATCCACATAGGCTTCCATATACACATGCATCATATCATGAAAGATAGCCATCATTGCCCTTTGATATGTGGCACCTGCATTCTTTAATCCGAATGGCATAACGACATAGCAGTACGTGCCCCAGGGCGTGGTGAAAGAGGTCTTCTCTTGGTCCTCGGGAGCAAGACGGATTTGATTGTAACCAGAATACCCATCCATAAATGAGAGGGCCTCATACCCAACCGTGTTGTCCACCAACACATCAATGTGGGGAAGCGGGAAATCATCCTTCGGACATGCCTTATTTAAGTCCTTGAAATCGATACAAATTCGAATTCTTCGATCCTTCTTCATTACTGGGACCATGTTTGCCACCCATTGTGGATATAATACCACTCTAATAAACCTGGCCTTTTGTAATTTATCGACTTCCTCTTTTATCCCTAAGGCCATCTGCGGGTGGAATCTTCTTGATTTTTGTTTAACGGGTGTTACCCCTGGTTTAAGAATAAGTCAGTGTTCAACCAAAGCGGGGTCAAGACCTGGCATGTCCTCATAGGACCAGGCAAATGAATCGTTGTTCTCTCTCAAAACCGTAATCAACTCCTCTTCCACTTGAGGAGGGAGATTAGCAGAAATAATTATGGGCCTGGGGTCCTCTTCCATTCCAAGGTTGATCTCTTTAGTGGGTTCATCCACTACCGTCGACGGTAACCTAGGAGACTCTTCACACTGTACATCTACCCTAGGAGATAAGAAGTCTACAGGGAAAGGAGCAGGGGTTTCATGCCTCTGGGAAGATGGGCAGAACATAGCGTAATCCTCCATTGAAACCTCTGTTTTAAAATTGGCATTTTTTTTGGAAGTCGGAGGAGATCACGCAACAGGTAGAGGAAGACGGGGGAGGAGGAAGTTGCATGGGAAACAGATAGGGGAAGATGCAATCGAAGAAGGGGTCGGAAGATGAAACCCACATTTCGTGGAGTTGGGCAGTGGGGGAAGGAGGAGTAAATAGAGTTGACAAATCAATGGGCGGGCAGCGTCCACATGCACATGGCACCAACAAAATTTCAGGTGGTCTTTCCGTGAAGTACGGGTTGACCATGATCGGAGGGGAATGGGGAACAAACCCCAATTGCTGAAACAAGGAGGAAAGATGGGACAGGGACAAAGAAAAGGTAGTGATGGAGCTCCCCGCTTTCTGTGGCCTCCAGTGAACTAGCTTAGTCAGAGAATGCTTCACCAGCTGCATCTCCATCTTCTTCGGGCAAGCTTCTTCTTCTTCGAACAGCTTTTCAAAGCAACTACAATAGTCTTCCATGTCACCCACTAGGCCCTTCAATGGCGGCAGTGGGTCAGCAACAACATGAGCGGCATCAGTCTTCATATCAGAACAGGACGGTGGCTTCTTCAAAGTACCCGGCTATAACGGGCCTTTCACAAAGTGTTGACGGTAATCCCACGTCAGTGGCCCGGAGTCACCCAGTATGCACAATGCTGACTCCCGGTAGCCAAGTCCTCTTTGGCTCATTTTCCTTCCTTTAGGGACGGGCTTAGTTCACCCTTGCAACTGCACGCCGAGGCCCAAGCCCGGCTGATAACCAAACATCAAGATCATGTGCCACCCTTTTGAATCTCTAATCCTGGACTTAATTTTAACATTTACTGGCGCAGTGGCAGGCTTGCGTGACGCATATGCCCACGAATAGTTTAAATCCATAACAGAAAGGATTGGCCGGTTGCTTGGCCACAAAGTGGGAAGGATCTTATCAGCAATCACATCGACAGTCTGGACTGTGGAAACACTCTTTACCTTGACTACCCACCCCTGGAATGGAAACTTGAGGCATTGGTGGGCAGTTGAGGGTACTGCATTCAAACTGTCTATCTACGGATGACCCAAAATGGCCTTGAACATCGGGTCTATGTCCAGTACGTAGAACTCCACGTCCATCTTTAACGGCCCTAGCTCGACCTGTACTGTCACGACCCTATGGCAGGCCCGTATGGAGTTATCATAGGCGGCTATCGTAGTCGGTGTCGGCCTAAGCACATCTTCTAAAATGTTGCAGGCACGTATTGTACTAAGTGGACACACATTGATGGAAGCACATGTATCCACTAGAGCTGATTCTACCGCCACTTTGTTTAAAGAAATTGCGATGCAGAGTGGCATTTGTCGTGCCTCTGGGGGTGCCAATTCTGTCTCAGAAAATGAAATGGAAGGCCCCCTGGTAATTGTTGCCAACACCGACGGCAAACTATGTACCGCCACGTACTCGCTAACCATTACTTTTTGCAGAAAAGCCCTCAGGGCATCTTGATGTAGCGTGGACCTTTTTATTAACTCCAGAACTGATATTTTGGCCGGCATCCGGTCCAAATCCTGTAGCAAATCATACTTCGTGCCAGGCACGGGGTCTACTTCTTCTGCTTCAACTGTTGAGGAAGGAACTTGAGGGTTGGGTGCAGATGCACCAGGGAAAGGGTAACTTCTGTGGAATTGACGCCCGCTCCGGAGGGCGCATTGTCATGCCGGCACAACCTGAGATGGACCCCCAATTGGCCCAGTGGGGTGAGTGGAAGGGGTAGAAATAGGGGTGAGGATGGCGGAGGTCGGCCTGACAGGCCCTGGCGGAGTGGTGACGGGTGAAGGGTTAAGTGGAGGGGTGATGATGGGGGGTATGGCGGGTGATGGTGGAAGGATTGGCGGGATGGTGAGGAATGCGGCGGGTGCAATAGGTGATCGTGAAGAGATAGTGGGTGGAGCGATAGTGAAGGAGGTGGGTCGGAGGATGGAAGGGACAGAAGGCGCGGTGGAGTTGGTATGGTGGATAAGGCCAAAAGGTGAGTGGGGGTGTCATCATCAAAAGACCACCCAGTGTTAGGGGCTGGGCGGTGAACAACATTCACTTGAGCCGGTGCCGACAGTTATTGTTGTTGTTGCTGTTGAGGAGTGGGGGGATGTTCTGGCATGGGATTCTGATGAATCCTGGGGTCTTGCTATTGCTGTAACTGTTGTTGAGGTTATTATTGTTGGAGAGGTTGCTGAAACTGCTACTGCTGAGGCACCGCCTGCTGCGGCCTGGCTTGTCTTCTTCTTTCTTTTATGTCTTCAATCAATTTGTGCATTTGGGCCCAATCAATCATCTGGCCCTCATGCAAATCATAAACTAGATCCCTGAACTGATAACACCTTTCTATCGTGTGCCCAGGTTACCGATGGTATATGCAATACCTTGACTGGTCGGCTGTCGGGTTCCAGTTCTGACGTTCCGGAGGCAATTGTATGTCACCAGTGAACATCACGGCCGAACAAATGTCAGGGAGTGTTTCCGGAAGTGGTGGGTAGTTGACTCTCTTGGGTCCCAGCCGAGCAGGTCCATAACCAGCGGGAGGAGGAACGTTATTGTATTGGGGTGGCTGTTGTGGTGGTGGTGGTGGTTGTTGTGGGTGCTTGGGAGCTTGGAAGGAGGGTCGGGGAGCTTGAGGAGCAGAGAACTGGGGGTTGCGTGGTGGTTGGTGGAAACGGGGTGAAGCGGGCTGGTTAGGGAATTGAACAGTCTAGACCTGCTCATTGGTTTGTACTCTCTCAGTAACTAGGCCCTGGGACTTTCTTGTGGTTTTGGATTTCTGGGCCTCAAAAAGGGAATGGATGGGGGAGTCTTTGAACTGGGTCTGGATGAACCGGACCCGACTGTATAACTGGTGCATATTTGAAATGTCGTTCATTGCTAATATGTTACGGAACGTCGGAGTGGCATTAGAAAATAACAACTTGACCTTTTCTTCTTTCGAGATCTTCCCGGGCACACGCGAGGCCATCTGCCTCCATCGATCTGCATATGTAGCAAAGTCCTCGTCTACTTTCATCTTCTCTGCAACTAAGTGGGTAAAGGAATACTCGGGACCAACCCGATCTTGGAATCTCTGGATAAACTTCTCCTTCACGGTCTTGACACTCTCTGCCTCCTCCAGAAGCAAGGTGTAGAACCATTCAAGGGCGACCCCATCCTAGGATCGGTGGAACAAATACGCCATCAGGCGGTCGTCATGTTGGAACTGCACCGACTCATAAAGAAATTCCCTGACATGAATAAACGGGTTGCCATTCCCGTAATACTTCCGGTATACGGGGAGTTCAGACTAGGGAGGAAATTGAATGTCCCGGAAATTAGGAATGAGGACATCGTCTAGAGACTGTAGGCCGACCCGCTTGTGGAGGAGGTCAATCTGCTGCTGCATGGCAGCCCATTTGTCGAGAAGTTCCCGTTCTCGGGAAGGAGGAGATATAGCAAGAAAAACAAAACCAGAGTATGGAGCAGAAGGATAAGCTGACTGAGAGGGTAGCCCGTAAGATGGATGATGGGCCAAGGAAGGGCCCACATCCGCATGAGCCAACTGGGCGGCCCCTGGTTGCAGACGAGTGAAATCAGCTGGGGTCGCGAGGGCCTGCGGCACTTGAGAGATAGTGGTGTAAGGATCAACATAAGAACTAGAGGGGATCTGGGTCTTCCCCTTATCAAGTGGCTGATAGGCCGAGGTAGAAGCCTGGCCCGCTTCTATGGTGGAGAATCGAAGAACCTGAGGATGAATGGGAGTAAGATCAATGGGGGCTGCAGAGGTGGCCCCTGATCCAGCAATCAGAGATGTAGAAGTGGCGGCAGCAGTCACGCCAAAAGGGAGCATTGAAGGCGGGGCATCCGCCCCTTGCAGAGCATGTTTCAGAAGATGAAGTTGAGTTGGATCAAGCTGGGCCATCATGTTAAGAATCTGATTGGCCGAATTTTTTGAAGAGGAACTAGACAAGGAGGGTTAAGGACCCTCGATGGCAATGGTCGGGAAAGGAGGGGCATTCCCCTCTCCTCCCTGCACATGGGCGACCCTAGGCGGGTCCTCGAGAAGTCCCTGAGGGAGGGAATTCTCATGGGAATGAGGGAAATTGTAGGACGACATGGTGGGTGATGAATCGAACAAGGGATTGAAATAGGAATAGAAATGTGAGCTGCCCCTCGGAGATGATCCTGAGGATGTGAAGCAACTCCACATGCACTAAACACCTAGGGGAGGAAGCAAACAACCCTAACCAAGATCTAAACAACAATCAAATAATGCACACAAGAGAGAGAAGGGATGAGAAGAGAGACAACAAAGTAAACACCCAAATTATGACTGATGCGCGACAGATTTTTATGAATTTTTCCTTTTAGGACCTTAGCGAATTAATTAAGATTTGAGTTCACTCCACCACAGGGTACCTAGCCAAGGTAGGAAATGGGAAACTGGCTAACACTAGAGGACTCTCTCTCTCTGATGCAAACCCTAGACTAGGGGGTGGTATGGTGCAACCTGCCCGGCGTCCGTGTGGGAATCCATGGCTCACGGGGACTTACGGAGGTCCTCGGCAAGGTCCCCAAGTCGTCTCCAAGGAGTATGGTGACAATAGGAAACCCTACCTCGGTCGGAATGCTACTACTAATGGAGAGTGCGTATGCGCCTAAGTGCACCGGAGTGCATGCAAAGTTCTAGCCTAGGTCTAGCAAGCAATGGCAATCAAGTATGATGAATAGAACTCACAATGATGCAGCAGCAGGGAACAGTCAAGGGAGACCAAAATCAGCACCAAATATCATGAAAAAGATATGACATGGAAATCAAAATGAGGCTCGGGTGCACTGTAGCACGAGAAGGACGGTCTCTGGGGGACTGTACAGGGAGGGAGACGGTCTAGTGAGGACCGTTCAACAGTAGGGAGTAATACGACAAGACCTAATCAAGACTAACATAATGATAAAATGAACCAAACGATGAAATGAACAGAGGCAGGGAAATAGGGGGTACCTGGATGAACGGTCTAACACAGACCGTGGACTCTCTAGGACGGACCTGCAGTAACCACAGAACGTCAATGAAAACTAACAGTGTGAAGACAGAGACGTACCTGTGCCTGGAACTCGAGCGACCTGTAACAGACCGCAGGAATGATGTACGGGCGGTAGAGGACCGCTGGAGGCAGCAGGGTGGCAGAAGGAATGGCAGTGTTCGCAGAGAAGAGAGGTGGGCCTTCGACCGCAGAATATGGCAGATGACTTTGGGAGAACTGCAAAAGTTCCAGAGGACAGAAACGTGAGCAGCGAAGATCGCCCTGTAGCCACTCAAGAACAAGGACTACCAAAGCAAAGGAGAGGGTCAGCAAGTCACTAACACGATGGGCGCTAGGTGTCCCACCGTGATCGCCAGAAATTTGGGATGTTGATAAGTTTTCCTAACCAGCGGAACTTTCATTAAATCCCTCCTACTATGTGGACATGAACATAGACAAAATGGAAATAGAAGGGAATAGAAGCGTGAACCTGTGATCGCCACCAAGGCTCCGAACGTGATGAACACACCGTAGCTTGGAAAGAAGAGGGAGACACTCACCTTCTGACCAACACTGGAAGGATGCGCGGCTCCGAATGAGCCGCCCTTATCTTGAATGGCCACTCGACAGACCGCTCGTCAGCGTTGAGAGGCGACGCGGGACGAAGTGCAATGGATGACGAACGACTTGGAGATGTCCGCGGGAATAAGAAGAACGGCTCAGATAATGCGGCACGTCCCTTCGAATGGCCAATATGGAGCCACCCAATGCCATCACACCTTAAGTTGTAAAAGTTCAAACCTTCACCCTTTCCGACCGGCCAGAAAGAGTGGGCCTCGTGTTAGAAGGTTGCTGACCTGTAAAACCACGCAGAGAACACAAAAGAAAACCCAGATTAGAACTATGGTGTGTAGTAAATGCTAGAAATGGAAGGAAATAACCATGACCAAGATGGAATGGGGATACCTGGGAGTTTTTAAACCCCTAGGGGCATCAAAAACATAGGAGGGTGTGTAAATGGTGTATGGGAGTAAGAAAACGTGGAAGAAATATAGAAGAAACGATGCATGCAAGTAAAAGAGAACGGTGGGACTAAATGAAATAATGACTCAAAATACGACTACTCCCTTAACCGGAGGCCTATGCGGACGTAGAAGGCCTCCCTCCCTGGTGGTAGGTCGCTCAAAGATTCGGCAGAGCTTCGTCGTCGACCAAAATCTCCTTCCCTTTTTAAGCCCGACCTCTAGGGTCTATTTATAGAGCACCTGAAGTCTTAGCTCAAAATTAGGGTTTCTAGGCATTTATAGGTTGAGATATTAAAATAAAAGTTGTAGATAATTGAATTATCTTTCAAGCAGAAGAAATGGCACCGAATTTGGATCAATATTCGCGGAGAAAATGACGGAGAAAGTTGGGGATAAATCCACGAGTAGAGAGAGAAAAAGCCCTTTAAAATCTCTGGAAATCGGCGATTGGACGGTCTCCCGATAGACCACTCATCAGGTTGGGCAGTCTACATGTAGGCCGTTTATCCCTGTCGGTGGAAATTCAAATATAAAAAATATAAATTGATTTATCCATCGAACCGATCGAAAATCTCGCCGTTGGACTCTCACATATGAACGGCTACTTCTAGACCGTTCAATCATAAGAGTGGCCAAGGGCCAACCGCACTTTCCTTGTCGGAGATAAATAGACAATGAGATAATTATCTGAGAAACTACTGAACTTAGGACTCTGGGAGAAGAACGGCTAAGATTAGCCTGCCCATCATGTTGAACGGCTAAACTAAGGCCGTATGAAAGCGTGTCGGTGGAAATTCAGAAACTTAACCAAAATATCTCATAAATATTTGGACGGCCCATAATCGACCGCTGTTTGCGATGGGTTTATTCCTTCTTATTATTTTATGTATATATATATATATATCTTATTTCATGTGTCGATCAACCAATTAACTAATTGGTAATTAACTGACTGATTGACGGCGCGGGCGAGCCAGTCACGTACGTGACAAGTTTATTATGCACTCATCTTGACCCGTATTGGGCGAAAGTAAGGTTCGGTCGGGACCAGCAGTCCGCCATACCATAAAGGCTATGGCGTTAATTACATCTCCCGCGAGGAGGGAACACCTTTGATTAATTGCCGAGATAGTGGGCTGTCGAGGCCGGAATAAAAGATGCGACGTTATGAGCATGACAAGATCACACGAAATACATCTATCTATCATGCAAGGGGAGCGTGGTTTATTGAATTAGTGACCCTCGGTACAGGGCGGAGGACGTAGGTCCAAAGACCACCAACGCGCATAGCAGAGACTTCCGATCGGGCGTAACCCGATCTTCCATCGGTGCCATTTGATATACTCGAGGGTCTATGCAAGCATGCATGCATGATGATGATAACTATGCTAAGCATGGCAACAGAATTATGAAAGTAAGCAGTGATCAATCACGTCTGTTAATCTCCGCCAAGTGAGGCAAGGATAGTAGCACAAACCTGATAGTAAAACGATTCGGATCCGAACGTCACTTCTCTTATTCAGTTTATTAGGATTCATTAATTCCGGCCACGGGAGACGAAGGTCACCCCGCGGGCGGGTGAATGATTAAAACAACATCAGGGCTTAAAACCGATGCAGCCACACGTAGGGGTAGGGTTCCCCGGCGCGGCCAAAATGTAGGTAAACGGGCTAAACCGGCGCGGCCATGGACAACTGTTAGCCCGGCGCGAAGGCCCTAGGGCGCGCCGGTTTAGGGCGCGCCGGGAACGGGGCAACCAGCACGAAGAAGAAAATGAGTCTTATGTTGATACGGCGCGGTAGGGTACCGCGCCGTATTAGGTCGCACCGGGTTCGGGCCGCGCCGTTTTAGTCAATTTTAGAAGAAATTCACAGTATTTTGGTTCATTCAAGATCCTTATGATAGTTTCAAGTCAACCAGACCGATTACTTGTTTGATTGAAGTCCAAGATCCCTCGGAAATGATGCAGTAAGTCAGTGCGAGGTTCACACTCGAGCGCTGAGTTCATTGGGTTTAGAATGAGCATCTGATTATGGCTTACTTATTCTGAGTCTGCCCAAAATTGGGCAGCATCTCCCCTGAACATGAAGAGTTGCAGGGGAGGAACGGGGTCATACCGACTTGTGGAGTAAGCCCCTAAACCGCCGGTCTGCACAGTGGCAGCCAGCAAACTCCCAACGGATAGGGTACCCCGAGGACTAGCCTGCGAGGGGCACCAAGGCTCCGTAGGTGAGGATAGAGGGATGAGGCCACTGATGATGGGAGCAGCACCCCGAGGGCTAGCCTACGAGGGGTGGGCAACCCACAGCCTATGACACATCCCTTGAAGGGACCGACCATTAAGAGAGTGAAGCTCCGAGGGCTAGCCTGCTAGGAGTACACATCCCTTGGCCTCTATCGAGTCTCCAGATTGTTGGGGCTAAGCTTGTTAGGCTAGGACCCCTGTTATTATCTGCTGTGGCCTTGAGGAAGCATCTACCATCGAGAGGTAGAGCCCTCGATCACCCAGCAGTTCTGTGAAGCAATGGGGAATGTCCCCCTCCCAGGGTGATTAAGACAGAATGAAAGAATCTCGGAACAGTTCAACTGACCGTGATGCAGAGCGGTAGTCAATGCACAGATGAGATGAGCCAATCGTAGAAACATATGCTCGAACAACTAGGACACAACATTCAGGCGATGGATCCTGCCATCCCAAAGGCGACTCCCACCTCGCGAGCAACAGAGCAGTACGAAGGGAGGAGTTAATGGAAGTTGGACCCTCGATACCACGATGGGAAAAAGCATGCGCATGAGCACAGCTCTGTCCACGGAGGGGATACAAAGACCCTTAAAACAAACATGGAAGCGGTCTATGGGAAAGACCCGGGGAGGGGTCCTTTCTGAGCCCTCGATGCTTCGGGGCATGATCGGGACTCGAGGAAACCAGAGTCGGGAACCACGCGTGAAAGAACTCATACATATGCATTGACATAGATAGAGAAGGGGAATAAGCTTCGAGCATTCATTCGACCTATTGGTCCATGCATCTATATACATATCGCCACCCAGTAGACGGGGATGGACGAACATTTACATTACAAATCCGGTGCCGGCATCGTCGCTCGGTCACCGTTAATCATTTGCAGAGGCAGAGGGATGTGCAGATGCACAACAATAAAACAAACGGGAAGAGAGAATCGCAGAGTAAGGGAGGGGGGTCGGCTCATATCATCGCCATCCCTCCCCCTCTCGCTTACATCTGATAGATAGAAACCCCAAAAAAAAAGAATCCACGAAAGCGCCGGTGCTCACCTATTCTCAGAATAGAGTATCGGATCTTCAGCTAAAGCAGAGGAAGATGGCCGGCGGGGGACGTTCAGACGGAACACCTTTTCCCAAGAGCTCTATCTCTCCCGAAATCTGGTTCGCTCTCCGACCCTCCACTTTTTCTTCTTCTCCTCTCTTTTTTTCTGTCGTCCTCTTTTCTTCTCGTCTCGTTCTCCTTTCTTCATTTTCTTCAATCGAACAGCTTCCTGCATATATATAGGAGGTTCAAAGTCTTGATCCGGCGTGGAAAATGGCGCGCCGGGGAAGGCTCCATGGCCTTTTGCGTGCCGGAATAACGGGCCCAGGTGGGGTTCTTTGCACGCCCGAATAAGGGGCGCTAGATGGGGGGGCGCCGGTTTAGGGCGCACCGTGTTAATGTTCCTCACACGTCGCGAGTCAGTCGATGAGTCCGGGGATGATTCCGGGGGTCACCGGAAACATTTTTCTCACGAATGCTCCTTGAAACCTCGATGGGATGTCTTGTCGAAGCTCCCAGGTCGACGTACGGCCATTCCTGAGACTCAAGATAGCTTTGATTTGATCATGCGGGCTTTCCGCTGACACGGCCATCGGCTCTATGATTCGTGCTGCTGGCTCGGTCTGGCTTGTGCCCAAAGCTCCTTAGGGGGTGGGATAATACCAAGGATAGTTCTGCCTGAGTTGGGCGATCATTCGGCCACTAACGGGCCCATCTTAGCAGGAAGTCATACCCATGCCGGGTGATCGGGATCTTCTGCCGACAGAGCTTTCGGTCCTCCGTCCTGGAGAGCCAGGGGGACTCTTTCATCTTCAGGAGAGCCTTTCATGAGGTGAGTGGCCACTGGGTAGACCGTCGTCCTTGGTCGGACAACGGGTGTAGTGTATGCGGTACGATGGAGTCGATGCCAGTCATTGGGCAGGCTTGGTCGCACTTGTTGATTTGTTTTGCTTCTCTTCTTCTTTTTGTTTTGATGTGTAATAAAGATGATAAGCAAAAATCAAAGATCTCAATCAACCTATGAACATGTGAACCATGAACCTAGGCAACCAGAACAAGCTCTAGCATGGGCATGCTATCTCAATCATCACGCTAAACTAAGAGAATAAATAAAAACACACGCCGGGGCGTGGAGCAAGAGCAAATAAAAACACACCGCGAGGGTGAGCAAATAAAGGAAATAAGAGATATGAGATGGAGAGAATGCTAATGCCCAATACTAAGAAAGAATGTGATCGCCACCAAAGTAAACACAAGCCAGAGACTTGAAAATACCTTGGAAATAGGTGGATGAAGCACCCGCCCACGGGAGAGAGAAACCAGTGAAATCTACTGATCAACCGAATTTAACGGTCCAGACCACGTGCGTCACAGGAATGTGACGGTCTCTAGATAAACCGTTATATGAACCTGACGTGCCTGCACAAGACCGTCAGAAACCCTACAGAAATAGCTTATTAATTCTTTGAACTCCAACTCTTCCAGCCGGCCAGAAGACTTGGGCCTCGTGTAGTGAACCTGCAAACCTGCCAAAGAACGTGAAACACAAGAAAACAAACCCAAATTAGCCCTTTAAACAAGCGTAGTATCAACTCTCAAAGCACTTAAGATCATGCAAAAGGAAAGGGAAGTACCGGGAGAGTTTTGATTTTTTAACCCCTCTGGGCGTTTTAAAAGATAGGAAAATATTTAGATGATAAAAACCAGGTGCAGAACGTGGAAACAAGGAGAGGGACAATGCCTATGATGAGAGGGAGGAGGAAGAACACAATATGCAATGATGAACTTTGAAACTCAATAGAACGAATACTCCCTTCACCGTGAAGCAGCTGGACGTGAAAGACAAGTCTCCTTGGTTAGGTATGGCTCCAGAATGTGGCAGCACTTCGACGCGAGCTCTAGATCTTCCTCCCTCGGGCCATGAAGTTAACGGTGCTATTTATAGGCCCTCAAACTCTCCGGTCGAGCAGAGGATAATCCAGCAAGAAAAAAGGATAACTCTTAGCAAATCCTTGAAGATAATATCACCAAGAGTCCATAGAAACAAACAGAAGGTTCTGAGGATCAGATTTGGAAGAGAAATCACCAATTCAAACTCTTATCTCGACCACGGAGTAGCAGAGAAAAGGCCTGAACTGTCAGGACTCTCTGTTGGATGTAACAGCTACTCGACAGACCGCCACATGCAAAAAACGCGCCAGGGGGATACCGTTACATTTAACCTTATCTCAAAAGAGATAAGATCAACGGGGAGAAGATCAAACAAGTTGGACTCTGCAAGATAAGTAACGGCCATGGCTGGACGCGTTGGAAGAAAGTGACGGCTGCACGACAAACTGTTAAAATCAATGCATAGGCCAACGGATAAGCTAGAACAAAAGACCTTAAGTAGTAGGACTCTTCAAGAAGTAACGGCCATGGGACCATGCGTTAGAAGAAAATAACGCCCATGCAGAGGACCGTTAGAAACAATGAAGATCAAAATTGATTAAGAGCTTGCTAAGCTTCATCCAATGAAAAGCCACAAGGAACCACACTCAACCAAGGAGAGAAGACCCATGAAATAAGGTTCAAATCGATGAAGGAAACTCAATGAAGAGTGAACAACTTGGAGCATCACATGGATAGAACAAGGAGATGACCCAACTTATCGGTCATAAAACAGGTGTCAACAGATGCCCCTCCTTAACGTCCTCTTTGCAGGGGAGCGAGCGGAGGTGAAGCGAAAGCGAAATGGAACATGGAGATGAAGCGGAAGTGAAGCGGGGTGGACCAAAAGTGGGCATTAAGGTAAAACGACACCCATTCTTTACCAACAAGCGATAGGAATTTTCTGGAAAACTTTGAACCGATCACAAGGATAGAGCCAACCGAAGGACGCAAGTCTGGAGGAACTAACTAAGGAAAGGAAAACACGGCTAGCCACCGGAGACAACGGAAAGGAAAGAGAACTGACTAAACTCCTGACAGGGATCTTCAGCCAACCAAATCAAGCAAGAGATCGAAGGAAACCTTTCTAATTCAGAGTGGAATGATTCTCCTTATTCGAGATCAAGAACACAGCTATTCACCATCATTGAGACACCTTGAACAGATGAAGATCATGAATGCTCAAATATGCGTATGATGCATGCTGGGCTAAAATGAAAAAGAAATCGTTAAAACGAATGCAAATAAAAGTAAAAATAACAAGATACTCGAGAATAATATTGCTAGACCGGAGAAATCAGGGTCAGGACGCCATCTGCAACCACAGCGTGCAAGACAGAACCATCGTCCCCAAACTTTTCCAACCTAACGACCTATCCAACGATTAAACATGTGAACTTAGATCATCATCATTTTTGTTTAAGGGGAACATCAGATCCCAGAACACATGAATGACCAGCCGGTTCTCGAGATATTATATCATAGATAACATATAGTAATGCATTAAAGGTATTTGAGGGAACGAGATACAATACCTGACTTACCTGCCTGACGAACGGTAAAGCATGTTGTTTATAACTTCATTCATAAGAAAGAGGTTAGCCAATAATAAATATGAGCATGAAATAAGGCATAACCATTCATACGTGTTAGAAGCATTAATAATGAACATCATGGCAGAAAATGCAATCATTTAATCATCAAATAGACCATTTTATTCATCAAGAAACTTGCAAGCTGTAACGGTCTGTAGAGAGGGCGTCATATGAAGTAACGGACCAGACTAGGGTTGTTAGAGATTGGGCGGTTCATTTTCTTCAATGAAACAATTCAAATCCATGTAACGGTCAAAAGAGTATGCGTCAGAGAGTGTAACGGTCGGACGACAGACCGTCACATTTCCTGAGCGTTCAAAAAAAAAAACAAACCGAACGGTCACAGCCTCATTCGTTCAACACTCAAGCAAGCAAACGCCAAAAACCCAAAACCTTAACCGAGAGCAACGACCGGCGACCACCGTCAACCACCAAAGAAATGGCCGGTGACGAGGCCCCACATCCACCAAAGAAGAGGGAAAGAGGGATGATGAAAAAGGCAATTCGCCGCCTTCACCGCCGGATAGAGTGAGAGAACGTCCCGCCGTCCGTGGAGAAGAAAACGACAAGGAAGAGGCCAACGGAGGAGGAGAAGGCACCAACGGCCGAAGAAGATCAAGGGGAAGCTTCCCTGGATGAGGGAGAACCCAAGGAACCATAGAAGAAGAGGAAGAGAGGGCAAGATCGAGAGGTAAGCTCTCGCCCTAATTTTCAAATTCTTAATTTTTTTTGTGTTTTTATATGTGGATGCATGTGGGAATGGGGGTAGAAAATGGGTCTACAAACCTATTAGGATTGATTGTAGGCCCTTTTGGCCAAAGTGGGAGAGCCATGGAATGCAAAGGAAAAACGCCCTCTAGCAGGGAATGTGACGGTCCTTCCAGTGACCGTCACACACCTAACGCGCCACTCTAGGTGTGTTAGAGAAATGTGACGCCCATTACCAGGGCCATTACATCCACCAGAGGCTAGAACTATTTTTTAGGTTTTCAATTATTCAGTTTTTTGTTTTGTTTTTATTTTATGAATGCTATGCAATGATTTTTATGATGCATTTGACTGACTTATGATCTAAATGGATGCAGGGAAAGAGACAGACGAGGATCTCCTGGTTCCAGATCCGGGCGGTGTACCAGGCACTGCCCGATTACCAGAGAGAGAGACTAGCCGGCATGGGGTTCGCTGAGGTGCTGAGCATCGAGGTGACCAGAATGGACACGCCTCTGCTGTACGCCTTGCGAGAGGTGGGATCCGATCAGCAGAGCATTCATCTTCCCGTGGGGTCACATGATCCCGACACTGGAAGACATAGCGAGGATCGCCGGACTGAGAGTCCACGGAGCCGCAGTGACCGGGTGGACGTATAGAGACTACCGAGAGATGGCCCAGGAGTTGCTGGGGCTAGATTTGATCAGACCAGGGCAGACGTCATCCCAACTCTCACGATCAGTACTACAGGAGAGCCTAGGACTGAGGGGAGCAGCGATAGTCGTGGGCGAGCTACCAGAGGAGCATCTGGGTAGAGTGATTGACCAGGTGCGCCCACGAGTGGCGGCAGAGGCTGGACCAGAGGGAGATCGCACCCTGAGGTGCTTCCTGATGCTATTGTTCGGAAAGCTCCTGTTCGCGACTCTGGCAGACGTGATTAGCTGTCAGTTGCTGTCGATAATCGAGGATTTGGGCAGAGTTGGAAAGTACGCCTGGGGAGCGGCAGTGCTAGCCTTCCTGTTCGAGTCCCTTAGCCCGACGGACCGACAGACGATGCTAGGCGGCTTCTCGCCTTTCCTACAGGTAAAATGCAATTTAAATGCTTCTATTATGATTTATGCAAATGTTTATGCAAATTGACTGACTTGACTTCTAAATGCAGATCTGGAGCTACATGTACCTCCCGGGCATCGGGAGAGGCACACTACTCCACGTCGGCCGCATCCCGATCGCTAGGCGATGGGTGGTCGCGAGGGACCCGGGGTCGATCATCAGATTGACCCGGGTGATCCAGGACGAGTTGGATTCCTTCCCACACACGGCGGTAAGCCTGAACTCAAAAAAATGATTATGAACGCTTCTATATGATGGATTTATGCTTTCAGGTGATATGGACCCCGTACAGAGGCGAGAGCTTCGAGGGACAACCATGGGTGGAGGTAGCCCTTTCGCACCAGGGACGAGACATATGGTTGCACTGCATCCATATCATCGAGTCTCTTCATTACCGGCTGATTCTGAGGACTCGGGGACTACACCAGTCTGAGGTGACCTTTCCATGCCACAGCGACGACCGCCCGGGGAAGTCAGCGAAAGGAATTAGCGGTGACATAGATTGGTGCGCCCGGAAGGTGAAGTACGTCCACGACTGGAACAAGCGGGGTAGAGCAGTGAAGGAGCGGGACGAGAGCGATGAGGCATACTTGAAAGCCTTTGCTCGACTGTACGGGGACCGGGTGTACCGAGGTACCCGACGACCAGTATGCAATAAAACTCTATACTTTGAATGCTCTTTTATGAAAATTTTATTCTATATGCACCGACTCATATGCTTTTCTAAATGCAGCTAGACCCCGAGGGAAGGATAGCCGAGCTCGAGGGGCTACTCCACGCCACCGTCCAGCAGCGGGATGAGTACCGGACCGCTTTGGAGCTCTTGGTAAGACTCTAAAAAAACTTGGACCTAAATAATTATGTTTATGATTATGATGCGAATGTGATGGACTGACCAATGCTTTCTAAATGCAGCGGGCTGAGGGAGCCCAAAGAGTGGGACCGGATGCCCCATCATCATCCTCACAGCCTGCCGGGGACAAAGCTAAGCGAGATGCCGAATTCGCCCGAGTGGTTGCCCGGGCCGAGGAGGCTGAGGCCACCCTCGCGGAGCGGGTAAGATGCTAAATGCTTATGCAAATTAAATGCTTATTTTTTATGCAAATTAATATGTGACTAGCTATATGAAAGGCAAACTACAGGCGAGAGAGCTAGCCGCAGCAGTGGCCAAGGTGAAGCTGGCTCGAACGGAGGCAGAGCATCTCCAGGCAGAGATGGAGCGAGGATGATCAGAGGCGGAGCAAGTCCGGGCAGAGCTAGCTCGGTCACAAGCTGAGGTGGAGAGACTCCGAGCCGCGACAGCGGACTTGGATCGTTACCGGACTGAGGCACGGGACACGCGGCGTCAGATCTTCAAGTTGAAGATCGAGCTGCGGACGATGGAGCGGACGGTGGGAATGATGGGCCGGGGACCGGAGCGGAGTGCCTCCCAGAGTGGGGCACGGAGGAGTGCTGTCCCGAGCGGCTCGATAGGGGATTTCCTTGCCAGCTCCTCTGGTCAGCGGAGGAATGAGAGGGCAGAGAGAGGACAGTAGGAGGAGAGCGCCTCTATAGCGCCACCCGCGAGGAGACCCGAGGGCGGAGATGATAATGGCGGCCCGGCGGATAAGCCGGCCGAGTGATGCATGTTTTTCTTTTTATTTTTACTTGTACATGACTTACATGGGGGATGAAATGAATGAATGAAATGAAAATTTTCTTCTTTTTTTTGGTCTTTTGCTTGTTTTTTCTTCTTTATATGAATGAATGGGTGTGAATAAAATGTAAACAGACGAGCATGAATGAATGCAGGAATGAATGTGAGAAGGTGTGATTGGAATGCAAGAAATGCATGTGATTGTGTGAAAGGATTATGTGAAATTGCATGGATGAAATGCGCATGATGTGGATGAGATAATGTGTGGATGGACAGGATGAATAGACTGAAAGCATGTAAGACCGCCAGGTCTAAACAGAGGCAGATAGGAATAGCGCAAGTCACAGCAGCAGACAATGTAACAGTCTAGATCCAAACCGTCAGAATTGAGTAACGCATCAAGTGACGGCCGTCAAAGGGGACAGAGGCCAATTTTGCAGAACTGAGCAGTAGAGAATATAACAGCCCATAGCCAGTGCGTTAGAAAGATGTAACGGCTAAGTGCTAGACCGTTAGATCTGACAAAACAAGATCGAACTATGTATGTATAGACCTCGTCCAAGTGATGTATAGATGATGTATAGACTTCGTTTTAGCCAAAGAATGCTCAGACTTGAAGGGTGTATGGACTTTGGGCAAGGAATGTACAGACTTGGCTGTACACACTTGGATGAAGAACGTACAGACTTGGGTCAAGAATGTACAGACTTGGGGAGACATGGAATGTACACACTTGGATGAAGAATGTACAGACTTGGGGAATGTACACACTTGGATGAAGAATGTATAGACTTGGAGAATGTACACACTTAGATGAAGAATGTACAGACTTGGAGAATGTACACACTCGGATGATGAACGTACAGACTTTAACAAATATATGGACTTGGACAATGTATAAACCTCAACAAATGTATGGACTTGGACAATGTATAGACCTCAACAAATGTATGGACTTGGACAATGTATAGACCTCAACAAATGTATGGACTTGGACAATGTATAGAATAGGATGACGAATGGGATGTACAGACTTCACCAAATGTGCAGGAAATGTGACAGTCCAAGCGTAGTGCGTCGGAGATAGATAACGGTCAGGAGCAAGACCGTTGAGCATGATTTAGCCGAGGAGAAACCAAAACTGATTAGTAGAGAATGTAACGGCTTGGAGAGAACGCGTCAGAAAATATAATGGTCTGATGCCAGACCGTCAAGCTTGACAGAACGAGTTTGGACTAAATTGAACCCATAGGAAATGTGACGGCCCAGAGCTAGCGCGTCATAAAAAAGTGACGGTCTAGCGATAGACCGTTATAGAATGAATTGTACTCCGAGACGGATTGAGCTGCAAAGGGCAAAACCTGAGATAAGAAGCCTTAAATCCATTATAGACTCCTCCCAGACTTAAGATAAAGCCTTCCAATCCGAATCTTATCACTTTAAAGCCTAAACCAAACCTTTAAAACTTGAAAACCTAGCCAAAATCGTATCTTTCTGAATTCTCTGCTAGAAGGCTGAAAAACCCCTCCTAAGGGCAGGAAATAAGATGAAGAGAAGCCTTGAGGTGATGGCTATGGAGGAGAAGATCTATACCGGACCCAAAGCTGCAAGAAAGGAGTATGGAGAGCTACAAAGGCTGACTTCAATTCCCAAGCATCTAAGCTCTAATGCTCTAAGAGTGGTAAGCTCCCATAACTTAACCAAGTTTAGAAATTTCTGCACCTCATCTTCTTTCTCATGAGTTTCTTTTTTTTCTTCATAGCCCCTTCCCGGTCCAAGATGCTATTCTAACCTGAAGTGGGTGGCTCCCATGGTAAAGGCACTCCCTTTAGAGGTTACATCAATTCTTAAAGCGTGGCACCTTCAACCTCTCTTGGTCTTAGGCAAGAACTTCCAGAAATTGGTATTAGATTGGCCTAGTATTTCAACCCTCATAGAATTGTGGCATCCACAAACACATACCTTCATCTTCCCTTCCTTCAAAGCAACAGTCCTATTAGAGGAGGTAGAAACCTACCTAGCCATTCCTAAGACTAAGGCGGGGGATGAAGACCTAGTTTGCTACACGGTTGAGCCTATTGACCCGTCCTTGATCTTGAGTGATTTCATCCATAATCTAAAGGACGTGAGGACCATGATCAGCCCATACCACATACACTTGATACCCTTGGCACAGTGGATAGTCTCTCATTGCAAGAACAAGTGGGAGAGACATGAAGCAATAGCCAAGGCGGTGGTGGTTTGCTTATGCGGAGTTTTCCTTTTCACCACGACCGACCACCTCTTAGATACCCAAAATCTCAACATAATCAGTGGGTTGTGGCGGGGAATGTCCATCTCTCAAGCGATCCTCTCATATCTCTATGAAGGACTAAGCTCGGCTTGCCTAGGAGGAACCTTGTTTGGTTCCATGATAGTCCTTGAGTGTTGGATGGGAGTGAGAATCAAATTCCAACCAAAGGAAGACATAACTTCTGCTAGCCGGATCTTTGGGAGCCACCATCTCTTCTTCATTGGAGGGGCATCTGGATTTTCTTCATAGGTTGAATGCAAGACGGCGGACAAGAAAACTCGGGATGAATGGCGCCTCTTCTTCAACACCTTTCCAATAGACAAGTCCATCATGCGACCAAGAATCCTTCGGAGCACTCTTCTTAGAATACCGCGGCGTCAAGGCCTGGACCTCCAGCTTTTTTTAATCTCAAACACAAAGTCATCTAGCGGCCGAAGGGAGAGTGCACCCCCATTCCAGAGGAAGGGAATGGTCTCACTCCACCAAGCAAACCCCTAAATGCTGATTTTATTACTTTTCTTTTTGTGTAGAATCTGTACAGATCAATAGAGACCGAAGAGACCAAGTCTCTAGTACAAATGAGTATGAAAAGAGGCTATACAAAAATTCTATGAAAATTAGGAACAGTAGATGCATCCGCTAAAGCATAAGCTTTGGCTAGTATGGGCAAATCTTTGAAAGAATAAAACTCCTTGTTGCGGCCAATGATTATTGCATGATTGGCAAGGGCATCAGCAACCTGATTAATCTCTCTGTAGGTGTGGGATATGGGGCAGCCACACGACTGAAAATCTTCTTGAATATCTGCCCACCATGGAAGGAGGGACCAAGGGGGATCTTTCTTCTTGGTAAGCATATCAACCATAGCCATAGAATCTGTATAAATGATTGACAGAGGGATAGAGTGCAGGCTGGCTAGGCGTAAACCATCCAGGAGAGCTCTTCCTTCAGCAATCATATTTGTGCCATTCCCATAGAAATAAGAGAAACTTAATAGAACTTGGCCATAAGAATTTCTTATGCAGCCACCCCCTCCAGCCAGGCCTGGGTTTCCCTTACAAGCCCCATCAATATTAAGAGAATAGTTAACAGAAGGGGGCATCCATCTAATGATATTAAATGCCGACTGTTTGATGTTGACCTCAATACCAAATTCATGAATCAATTTCCTGTGACTATGACTAATTCCTTGTCTGAACTGGGAATACTGCACAATTTGTTTAATCTCTAAAAGAATGATATCAGCCACCCTTAAAATATTGGAAGAACTACCTTCATACCTGACCAAGCATCTGTATTTCCAAATCTCCCAAGTTATCAAAATCACCATCATAAGAGATATAAAACCTTTAGGAGAAGTAATTTGAATTTCTGAAATGAATTGCTTTAGCCACAATCGGAAATTAGATGATGGTTTTAATTCTTGTAAGAGGGGTCCAAACTTATTCCGTAGTAAGGCAACAGGTTCACTTTTCAGAAATAGATGATCATCATCTTCATTATTCTTAGTGAATTGACAACAGGAGCAGCAAGATGCCATTTGTACACCACTTGATTCCACTCTGCTATCAGTGGGAACCGCCTGCTGTATGAGCTTCCAACAAAATAAAGCTGCCCTTGGAGGAAATTTGATATTCAATAGCTTGCTAAAACCTGAGCTGTCCTGTTGAGTTGTTTGCCCCTTTATATATTTGTAAGTAGATTTAGTGCTGAATTTTCCAGAATTAGATAATGACCAGATGGGAATATCCCTACCATTTTGTAAAATAATGTTCTGAAGATCCCCTCGAGTCTGCTGATCAGTAATGAAACTCCAAGCATTATGTTGTACTTCTGTTAATACAGCCCTTGCAGAATAATCCTCAACAGAAGATTGAGGAGGAGCCTGAGCAGTTAAGGCTTTATCTTTGTACCAAATATCTTTGAAGAAGTTTATAGATGAGCCATCTTTTATGATCATCTGGAGACCAGAAAGAAGAATAGTTTTAGCTTTTACATAATCTCTGGTTCTGATTCCTGCTGGATATGGGGAGGTGCAATCTGAAATGTGACAGCCTTGCAAATATTTGCATCTAACAAACCGAGCCCAAAGAGAATCACTGAATATAGAAAGCCACAGGAGTTTTACTTGACAGCAAATCTGAATATCAGCAATACTTCTAATGCCCAGGCCTCCATTGACAATAGGATTACAAATTCTGTCCCATGAAACCCAATGCTTCCTGTGAGAAGTGTCGGTCCCTTGCCAAAAAAAATTGGCACACAATTTTTCAATTTGTCTCTGGATGGTGCAAGGAATTGAAACAGCACTAGCTGAGTATATTGCCAATGATGACAGCACAGAACGAAGAAGGACAACTCTGCCAGCCTGAGATAAAAATTTACTCTGCCAACCTGCTAGTTTGTTGTTCATTTTATCAATAAGATATTTGAAATGAGTAACCTTAGTTTTTCCTTTGAACAAAGGAATACCCAAGTAAGTGATTGTATTTGTTCTGTGCTGGTACCCGGACAATTGCTTTAATCTGTTGATAGATGAGGCTGGCATTCTTTTTCCAACAATAAAGCAGCTTTTGGAAGCATTAACTCTTTGTCCAGAGGACATTTCATATTTTGCAAGGAAAGATAATAGCTGCTTAACTGAGGGAATGCTCCCATTCAGAAAAATAATTGCATCATCAGCATAAAGGATGTGAGATAACTGAGGCGAACCTCGAGGCAAATGATAAAATTTGCATTTATTATCATTTGCATTTACCAGAAGAGAATAAGAAACTCAACCCTCTACTCAATACTTCCTCTGCTAAGATGAACAATGCAGGTGCTAAAGGATCTCCTTGTCGAACCCCTCTAGATGACTTAAAATAGCCATGAAGCTGTCCATTCAAAGATATAGAGAACCAACAATTCATCAAAAGTTGAGCAATTAGGGACACAAACCTGTTAGAAAAACCAAATTTTCTCATTGTATGGAGAAGAAAATCCCATTCAATGCGGTCATAGGCTTTAGCCATGTCAAGTTTAATAAGCATATTATGCCCTCTAACCGGTCTGTCTAACTCCATAAAAAGTTCCCTGGCCAGAAGAAAATTATCAGTTATCAGTCTTCCGGTGATAAACCCACTTTGCTCACTTGAGATTATCATAGGAAGGATATGCCTCAGCCGGTCACTCAGTATTTTAGACACTATTTTATAAACAAAGTTGCATAGACTTATAGGCCTAAAATCTGCAAATGAAGATGGATTCTTGACTTTAGGGATCATGCACATAATAGTGGAGGTGATTCCTTGCGGAAGACCCCACCCTTGGAAAAAACTCTGAACAGCTTTAATCACATCCAAGCAGACAATGTCCCAACAAAAGGTGAAGAATCCTCCTGTAAAGCCATCTGGTCTTGGAGAACTATTTCCTGACAGAGAGAAAACCGCAGTCTTGACCTCATCAGCAGAAGGGGTTGAACATAGTGAAGTGTTCTGATCATCAGTAATCAGAGAAGGAATAGCTGAGAACAAGTTTTCATCAAGATTGTGATCCTCTGAAGCAAGCAATGACTTAAAGTAATCAACTGCCCCGTCAAGTAAGGAGGCTTGATCTTCCACCCAGATGTTATTCACCTTAAGTTTTTGAATGAAATTCCTCTGCTGTTTGACTTTGGTATAATGGTAAAAAAATTGTGTATTTATGTCTCCGGACTACAACCACTGAACTCTGGATTTTTGATACCAATATATCTCCTCCCTAGCCAATAACATCTTCATTTCTGCATTTACTTTGTTAAGTGTGACTCTGTTCTCAGCAGTAGGGTTTTCATCATAGCAATCCTGAGCTCTTTCCACAGCATGATTAGTATCTTCTTTAAGCTTGTGAATGTTGCCAAAAATATCTTTGTTCCAGCTTTTAAGATGAAGTCTTAAACTTTTCAGTTTACTTTGAAGAGCATGAAAAGGATGAACATCAGTCTGAATGACCTTATTCCACTGAACCTTAACAAAATCTAGAAATTCAGGATGAGTGTGCCACATATGTTGGTAAATAAACCTCCCCGGGGTTAACCTGACAGAGCTTGTCGAAATCAAAAGGGGAGCATGATCAGAGGGGGCCCTAGGAAAGTGTTTCACTGACAAACTAACTCATTTTTCCAACCAAGAGGAGTTGTAGAGAATTCTATCTAGCCGAGCTCTGATGTGAGTGGGGCCTAACTGATTGTTTGACCAAGTGAAATTTGAGCCTGAATAACCAGCATCAACAAGACCAACAGCTGATAGGAAGCCTTGAAAATCAGACATTGCAACCACTGATGGAAGATTACCCCCAATTTTCTCTTCAGGAGACAGGACACAATTGAAATCACCTCCTATTATCCATGGGATTGAGACCCCTTGACTAAAAGTCATTAAGGAGTCAAACATTTCCCTGCGAATATCACAACTACACGAAGCATAAATGGCAGTGAACAGCAAAGAAGTGGAGCCTTCTTCCTGAATGCCCACAGTCAAATACTGAGGATGCAGCTGCACTATTTGCAAATTTAAACTAGAGTTATAAAATAACCAAATTTTAGAATAGTCACCATTATTTCCAATCACAGACTGCATTTTGACTTTCCTGGCAACTCTAGGAGCACGGTTAAAATTGATGCAAGGTTCAGATATAGCAGCCAATTTAACATCATGAGCTCTAACTAGCTGAGCGAGGCTCCGAATAGTGGCCTTATTTCCAATTCCTCTGACATTCCACACCAATGCTGATTTAATCATTACTAAAAGAAGAGAATGAATGAACAGCCAATACCTTGGCTTTGGCCCTTGTCAATCGGGCATCAGTAAATAAAACTCCAGGCAGAACAGAATCAGAATTTGATTTCAGAGGTAAATTCTTTGAACAGTCACCGAATTGATATACCATTTTAACATTCTCAGCAGCTGATAATTTTGAAACCACATCAATATTGACAGCCTTAAGAGTTATCTGATCCATATCTGAATTTTCTAGACTATGATCAGGGAAAGTCCCCTGCATCTTCCCTGAATTGGACCTCCAGCTAGTGGGAAATACTACCACGGCGATCTACAACCCACACCGGTGCCACCTTCAGATCGGGCTACCTCGGACTGAAGTTCCTACACTATCACACTACCCTCCCCTTCTACCTAGGAAGATGGGGACCGAGGAAGATGAGAGAGCAGTCCGAAACGCACTGACCATGTGGGAGATCAGCAAGGTGCGTCCGTGGCAAGAAGAAGTGGAAGAGAACGGCGAAGCACGCCGCGGCTACGCGAAAGAGTTGAGGAAGATCCGCCCTCTTGCGGATAAGAAACTGAATGTAGCTTGATTTTATTTTTTGAACGATGTAATTGACAATCAGAGTTGGAATTTTTATCAATCTCGTGTTGCATTAAGTTCATTTGAATAAGATGGGATTGCCTTAGTTGAATGGACATGAACTTTATGTTTTGATTTGGCTAGAATGCTCAGCAGAATAGAGCTTCTGGAGAATGTAACGGATGGGATCAGGGCTGTTAGAAGGATATAATGGTGGGGAGATAGGCCGTTAGAGTGTATGTTCTGAGAATCCTGTTCTCTGGAGGAAGTAACGGTCCAACGATAGACCGTTGGGAAGAATAACGGTCGTGCCCCAGGCCGTTAGAGAGAGAGCTGCTGAGAGAATCAAAGCCAACATTCTGAAGGAAAGTAACGGTTTAATCAAAGACCGTTATATAAGTGTGGCGGTCCACTGATGGCGCGTTACAGACCTGAACCTGCATAGTTATGAGATTTCAGCTTTATTCTTGATCCTGCGTTCTGCACACACTTGAGCATGGAACAAGTTAGATCTGTTCTTAGACTCAACCCCTTGCCTTGAAGCAAGTTAGATAATGACCGTTTCTTGATATTTGGTCAAGGGGTGGAGCCTTATTAAATAGGCGGGGAAAAAACATAATAGAACTAATGCGATGCATGCGATGCATGCGATGCATATGATGGTATTTTTTTGGATTTTTGAAAAATATTCGAATTTTTTGTGAGTTTTGGAAATATTTGATGTTTTTTGATTCCGAAATATATGATGTTTTTGGATTTTTGAAATATATGATGTTTTTGGATTTTGAAATATACGTTGTTTTTGGATTTTGAAATATATGTTGTTTTTTTTGGATTTTGAAATATATGTTGTTTTTTTGGATTTTGAAAATATATGATGTTTTTGGATTTTGAAAACTAGTGCTTTCCCTTAGCAATGTGAGCCCTTAGTATCGTATTGAGAGTCCCGAGGTTGGCGTGCAATGAGGTGACAAACCCTGACCAAGGCCCAGATTTTCATGACGGTGTTTCTACTAGGGCCATACCCAGGGTACTAGTTTCAATCCTGAAAAAAAGAAAATAGAACACGGGGGGGTAAGCTTAGGCCAGACTTAGAAGCTTTTAGAACTTGAGTTCCTTTCCAGACAACCCATTAGAAATTTGGTCAGTTGCGCCGGGGCTTTGTGTCCGTCATCGAACCTTAGTCTACTCTATGCATGCATGCGACCGGGCTCATTCGTCCCACGGGGAACTGTACTGCCACTCTTGTCATGCCTAGATTCTTTTTCTTGCCTTTCTGGAGCTTTGGAATCATATTCAATAGACCTTTGAGATGATGCTTTTGATTTTATTCCTTGCTTTCTTTTTTTTTCTTGTTTCTTTTGCTTGTGGCATCAGGTCATAACGGACTGCCCCTATTTGAGACCTTTTCTTGTCAGGGTGCCTGGATTGGTTGTCGCCTCCTTATTCACCTCTTGCCCCTGGATTTAGCTGATGGAAGGAACGAACAGGGACTTTAACTTTCCCCCAAAGCATGGCCGAGGAGAAACGGTGTCCTTTAAAGCGGGAAACCTGACCAGGGATGTTGTGTAGTGTGTGGTTGCCTTACTCGGGACCCTCTTTAGAGAAATAAAGGAACATCTTACTGCCGGGGTGGCACGGGTTAGACTCTAAGGAAAGAAACGCTTAAGGTACAACCCATTCCACGGGTGAGAGAGCTCCTCACCTTCCGCATTTACTAAGCGATAAACATTCCCTGGATAAGCCTCTTTTGCGACAAACGGCCCTTCCCAGTTAGGTTGCAATTTAGACCTAGGTCCTGTAGACTGAATGAATTTACGTTTCAAAACCATATCTCCTTTTTGAAATTTACGTTCAATTACCTTCTTTTGAAAATAATGTGAAACTCTCTTTTGATAAACGGATACGTGATCGGCCGCGTTCATCCTCTTCTCATCTAAGAGTTCCAGCTGAACCAGCAATGCCTCTCGACGTTCATTGAGATTAAGTTCCTTATCGAGCTGCACTCTAAGGAAGGGATCAAGATCTCATATGGGAGCACCGCCTCCATCCCGTAGGTAAGAGCACAGGGAGTTTGTCCCGTGGGAGTACGGACGGAGGTGCGGTAAGCCCACAGAGCTTCCACTAATCTTTCTGGCCAATCGAAAAACTTATGAGATTCGCATGTTTTCTTTATGATTTTAAGAAGGGTTTTATTAGTGGCCTCAGCTTGACTGTTGCCTTGAGGATAGTATGGAGATGAATGATGCAATGCAATATTGAACTTCTTACATAGGTCCTTGAGCTCTTGGGAGACGAACTGGGGTCCGTTGTCGGTGATGATACTGCTTGGCACTCCGAACCGCGAGATGATATTCTTCATGATAAAGTGGCACACCGTTGAAGCTTTGATCTCTGCATACGCCTCGGCTTCGGCCCATTTGGTGAAGTACTCGGTGGCGGTAAGGATAAAGGATTAGATCACCGAGCGGGCCAACAACGTCGAAAGCCCACATAGAGAATGGCCAAGGAGCAGAGAGAGGATGAGAGATGAAGCTGGAGCATGAATTTTATCAGCATGGAGTTGGCATTTAAGACACCTCCAGACATAGAGGGAGCAATCTTCCTCTAGAGTGGGCCAGTAGTAGCCCTGCCTAAGGATCTTCTTTGCTAGAGCCTGGCCATTGACATGACCTCCACACTCACTAGAATGGGCTGCTTCAGCCACCTTCCAAGCCTCATTATCATCCAAGCATCTCATGAGCATTCCATTAGTAGCGCGTCTGTATAGTTCTCCTGCAACAATGGTATACCTTGAGGCGGCTCTCCTTATTGACTTGCACTGCTCGGCGTTTGCCCCTTCTGGGAATGATCCTTCTTTGCAAAGCAACTCGATTTCGTGATACCAAGGCAATTCTTCTTCATCCAGAATCTCTTCTAGCTCTATTAAAGACACTTCCTTTAGATCTTCCTTCTCAGCCCTCACCTCTACAGTCTTCCTAAGGTTGACGAACCAAGGATCCTGAAGGGAGGGTGCGTCCAGTCTCTGAATGACGATAGTCTCAGTGTTCCGACTGAGAGGGAAAGATAGAGAGGAAGCAAGAGATGCTAGAGCATCGGCTAGAATATTATGAGAGCGAGGAGTATGGATATAGATTAGCTTACGGAATTGCCTCGCCAGAAGCGTGACCAAATCTTGATATGGCTTGAGTTTGGGGTCACGAGTGCGGTAAGTGGACAGAACTTGCCGCAAGACGAGCTGAGAGTCTCCTATGATATTTAAATAGCACGCACCTAGGAGATAGGCATGCTTTAGTCCAGCTAAGAGAGCCTCATACTCAGCGATGTTGCTGGTAGCAGGAAATCGAAGTTGATAAGCAAAAAGAATAGTCACCCCCTCTGGAGTAAGCAGAACAGCGCCGATCCCTCGGCCTTGAGAATTGAGCGCACCATCGAAGTGCAGAGACCAAAAGGGATGGTGGGTGAGTACAGAGAGATGCTCATCAGGGAAATCATCCTGAATGGAGTCAGTGTGAGGAATAGGAAGATGGGCAAGATGCTCATCAATGGCGTATCCTTTGACCGCCTTCTGAACGACGAATGTGATATCGAATTGAGAGAGGAAGCTCTGCCAGTGAGCTAACCTACTAGAAAGGACAGGCTTTTCTAAGAGATAGCGGATCGGGTCCATTCTAGAGATCAACCTAACTGGGTGGGCAAGGAAATAATGTTTAAGCTTCTGAGCTACCCATACTAAGGTGGCACAAGTCTTCTCCATAGCGGTGTATCTGGACTCAGCCGGGTTAAATAACCGAGAGAGGTAATACGCAGCCCGTTCTTTCCCTTCATCATCCACTTGTGCTAAGACCGCCCCTAGGGAGTCCTCAATACCCGAGATGTATAGGATCAGGGGTTTCCCAGGGACAGGTGGTTGCAAAACTGGGGGATTGGATAGATATTCCTTTAAGTCCTCGTAGGCCTTCTGACAGTCTTGATTCCATTCAAACTTGACCCCTGCCTTAAGCAATTCATAAAACGGACGGCACCTTTGAGAATGTTGGGATATGAACCTTCTAATGAATTGCAATCGACCAATCAGTCCTCGAAGTTCCGTAATGTTCTTAGGCGGAGGCATGTCCATGACGGCCTGTGCTTTGTTAGGATCAATCTGGATCCCCCGTTTGCTCACTAAGAAACCTAACAGCTTCCCTGAAGAGACTCCAAATATGCACTTCTTTGGATTCATTTTGAGCTTGTACTCCCGTGCTCTTTGCAACACCTTAGCCAGAATAGAGGGGTGTTCTTCTTTGGTCCTTGACTTCAACAGAATGTCATCCACGTAGGCTTCCATATAGATATGTATCATGTCGTGGAAGATGGCCATCATTGCCCTTTGATAGGTGGCACATGCGTTCTTCAAACCAAACGGCATAACCACATAACAGTACGTGCCCCAGGGCGTGGTGAAGGAGGTTTTCTCTTGATCTTCCAGAGCGAGACGGATCTGATTATAGCCTGAGTAACCGTCCATAAATGACGAAGATTCGTACCCGGCGGTGCTATCGACCAAGACATCAATATGAGGTAGTGGGAAATCATCTTTTGGACATGCTTTGTTGAGATCCCTGAAATCGATGCAGATACGCACCTTTCCATCCTTCTTAATAATAGGGACTATGTTCGCCACCCACTGAGGATATAGAACAACTCTAATGAATCTGGCCTTATACAATTTGTCGACCTCTTCCTTAATCCTTAAGGCCATGTGGGGGTGAAATCTCCTTGACCGTTGTTTCATAGGCGTTGCCCCTGGTTTAAGCATGAGTCGATGTTCCACTAAAGAGGGGTCAAGACCTGGCATGTCCTCATAAGACCAGGCGAAGGAATCACTATACTCCCTCAGAACCTTGATTAAATCTTCTTCTACTTGTGGAGGGAGATTAACGGCAATAATGATGGGCCTTGGGTCTTCTTCAGTTCCCAAGTTGATTTCCTTCGTAGGTTCATCCATTGTCGACGACGGCTCGTCGAATTTCTTAAGTCCTTGTGCATACAAATCGACAGTGTCATCTACGTTGCTATCCTCATTGATCGGATCTTTTTCATCCAGGATTTCATAGACACCGAGTCCGTCATCGCTCCACACCCCTTCTATTTCTTCTTCATCTTCGATCATAATTGCCGTAGCAGCAAATTCTGGACACTTCAAAAGGGCATGACAACGCTGAGCTAGATCTTGCAAGAACCTATCAGGGATGAATTTGGGAGGACGCGCAAGTGGGCACGACTCAGAGGAGGAAGGGTTGGACGACCTAGAACAAGACCCTACTTCTCTAGACCTAACTGACTCTACTTCCCTAGACTCGATAGACCCTAATCCTAACCTAGGAGAAAGAAGACCTAGTGGAAGGGAAGGAGCAGGGGACTCGTGCCCCTGGGAGGAGGATGGAGACAAGGTAGCATAATCCTCCACTGAAATCTCTGTTTCGAATTTGATGTTTTTTTTTGGAGATCAGTGGAGACTACACAACAAGATGGAGGAGGCGGGAGCTGCATGGGGAACAGCTCGGGGAAGATGCAATCCAAGAAGGGGTCGGAGGAGGAGAACCACATCTCGTGGAGCTGGGTGTTGGGAGGATGAGGAGTTAATAGAGTGGATAGATCAATGGGTGGGCAATGCTCGCAAGCGCAAGGAAAAAATAGAATTTCCGGCGGATCAATGAAGGATGGATTTACCATGATGGGAGGAAGACGGGGTAAGAATTCCCTCTACTGTAGGAGAGATTGAAAGCGTGAGGGAGACCAAGAAAAGATAATCGGCGAGCTCTCCTCCTTCCGCAGATGCTGAGCCGGCTGCTTCTTTAGCCTCCATTAGACGAGCCGAACCTCTTGACGCTGCTGGCAGTCTTCTTCATGAAATAGCCCCTGAAGGGCTGGACCATAGTCAATCACATCATCAACTGGCCTCCTTAGCACTGGGGGTGGACTGGCAATTGGACAGATTGTATCTTCCCTTGGCGGAGCTGGCGGTGGAGCTAATGTGCTGGGCTGGAGAGGCCCTCGAACAAAGTGTTGACGGTAGTCCCAGGTGAGTGGCCCAGAATCACCCATCATGGACAATGCAGTCTCTCGGTAGCCGAGACCTCTTCTATTCATTTTCCTGCCCTTAGGAATGGGCTTAGTTCGTCCCTGCAATTGAGCACCGAGGCCTCTCCCCGGTTGGTAGCCTAGCTTCAGTATAATGTCCCAGCCCTTGGAATCTCGGATCTGGGGCTTCACCTTGATGTCAACTACAAAGGTGATGGGCTTGCAAGGTGCGTAAGCCCAAGGAAAGTCAAAATCTAGCACTGACATAATGGGACGACTACTTGGCCACAATGTGGGAAGAGCTTTGTCTGAAATAGCCTTCACTGATTGGACCGTGGATAAGCTTTTGACTTTGACGACCCTCCCTTGGAAAGGGAATTCAATGCATTGATGTGCAGTAGAGGGTACGGCGCTGAGGGTATCGATCCACGGACGACCCAAGATAGCTTTGAACATAGGGTCAATGTCTAACACATAGATTTCCACGGGCATAGTAAGGGGCCCAAGCTCAGCTTGAATGGTGACAACCCCGTGACATGCCCGCCGAGAGTTGTCATAAGCAGCTATGGTAGTGGGAGTTGGGCGTAGAAGTTCTTCTGACAGATTACAAGCCCTTAGAGTGCTAAGCAGGCATACGTTGATAGATGCCCCTATGTCAACTAATGCCACATCGATGCTGACTTTGTTCAGAATGATAGTAATGCACAGTGGCATTTGCCGAGCTTCTGGTGGTGCTAGCTCGGTTTCAGAGAAAGTAATGGCTGGCCCCTTGGAGATTGTTGCCAGTGCGGTAGGTAAGCTATCAACTGCCATGTATTCACTAACCATCACCTTTTGAAGAAAGTCTCTTAATGCATCTTGGTGAAGGGTAGATCTCTTAATCAGTTCCAACATAGATATCTTGGCGGGCACCGTATCCAAATGATGTAATAGATCATATTGGGTCCCGGGTAGTGGCTCGGCCTCTTCTTGTTCAGCGGCCGGTTGGGAAGACTGGGGATTGGAAGTGGAAGGATAGTTTCGGTGGAACATGCCCCCGCTCCGTAGGGCGAAGTTATAAGCTGCCGCGGCCTCAGATGGGATTAGGATAAGTGATTTAGTAGGCCCAGTGGGATGGATGAGCGGTGCGAAAGAGGGTGTGGTGGAAAGCACAATAGGCGAGGGGTTAGTGGCAGTGGGCGCGAGCGGCAGTGGGGGTACAAAAGTGGATGGAGGTGTGATGAGTGGAGGGTTAGATGGAGGTATGGCGATAGTGGATGTAAGCGCGAGCGGGGAGGGGGTGATGGTAGCGGTTGTGAGCAATGGTGAGTGTGACGGGGGCGCGGGTGATGGTGTGTGTGATAGAATATGGGTAAATGGGAGGACGAGTGGAGGAGGAGTTTGGTGGGTAGGTATAAGGATAGGGGAAGCGGGAGGATTATGGTAGTTGTGGTGAAGGGCCATGACCTGTGGCGTGGAATTATCATCGTCGAAGGACCACCCGGGGTTAGGAGCCAGGGGTTGGACGACATTGACCTGAGCTGGTGCCAGCAGCTGCAGAGCAGGAGGATGGTTTGGCATTTGGTTTTGATGAATCCCCAGGTCTTGCACCGACTGCTGTTGCTGCTGCTGCTGTGGCTGCGGTACCTTTTGCTACTGTACTTGCTGCCTCGGTAGCTGCCTTCTCTTCTCTTTGATTTCTGTGATGGCCCGGTGCATTTCGGCCCAATCTATCCTCTGTCCTTCATGAAGATCATATACTAGGTCCCGGAATTGAAAACACCCTTCAATGGTATGTCCTGGTTGTCTGTGGAACATACAATACTTTTTCTGATCAACGGCCGGATTCCAGTTGGGCCGTTCCGGAGGGAGCTGTATGGCATTAACCGACATAAGAGCCGAGAAGATGTCTGTGAGGGTTTCTGGCAGTGGAGGATATTGAGCTCTTTTAGGAGCCGGGCGCTTGTTGTTCGGGTTGTTGTTATAGCCGTTGGGTGGAGGGACGTTGTGGTATTGCGGAGGTGGTGGTGGTTGTTGCGGTGCGGCGAAGGTGTTTTATGGATTGGTGAAAGCAGTTTATGGGATGGTGAAGGTGGGCGGAGGGTTTTGCGGAGTGACTTGGAAGTTCTGTGGAGCGGGATTCTGTGGAGTGCGGGGATTTTGAGGGAAGCGGAAAGGTGTGGCTTGGAATGGGAAAGCAACAGCTTGAACTTGCTCATTCGTTTGGACCCCCTCGGTGACCGGCCCTTGAGGTTTCTTGTGATACTTGGGCTTTTGTTTTTCAAATAGAGAGTGAATGGGGGAGTCCTTGAACTGGGTTTGGATGAACCGCGCCTGGCTGTAGAGTTGGTGCATATTGGCTATGTCATTCATTGCCATAATGTTTCGGAAGGTCGGGGTAGCATTGGAAATAAGTAGCTTGACCTTCTCTTCCTCCAGAATGTGGCCGGGCACTCTAGCGGCCATTGCCTCCACCTATCTGCATAAGTGACAAACTCCTCATCCGGTTTCATCTTTTCGGCCACCAGATCTGTGAATGAATATTTCGGGCCGACCCTGTCTTGAAACCGCTGAATCAACTTATCTTTCACTCTCTTGAAGCTCTCGGCGTCTTCCAGTGGCAGAGAGTAGAACCATTCCAATGCAACATCGTCTAATGATCGGCGGAACAAGTACGCCATAAGGCGATCATCATATTGGAATTGGGCCGATTCATATAAGAAATCCCTCACGTGAATAAAGGGATTGCCGTTCCCGTCATATTTACGATAATTGGGGAGCTCAGATTGCGGAGAGAACCGGATGTTCTGAAAGCTAGGAACTGGAACATCTGCCAAGGATTGTGGGCCAACCAGCTTCTGGAGGAAATCGAGTTGCTGTTGCATGGTGGCCCATTTATAAAGTAGTTCCTGCTCTCTGGATGGAGCAGGGGTAGTGAGAGGTGATGATTGAATTTGAGGAGCGGAAGGGTGAACCACAGCAGAAGGTGGGAGCCCATAAGTAGGAGCAGAAGGGTAAATGGCCGAAGTAGGGGGCCCATAAGGAGGATATTGGACCTCAGATTGACCCAGATTGGAGTGGGCTTGGACAACCCCTGACTGAGGGCGCAGGAAGTCAGAGGGGCCCATGAGGACTTGCGGAACTGTCGGGCTAGGCATATGATGATCCGCCTAAATGAAAGAAGGGACAGGAGACTTCCCCTTGTCAAAAGATTGTTGGGCCGAAGTAGAAGATTGGCCTGTCTCCATGCCAGTGAATGTGATGGTCTGGGGTTGGACCGGAGTAAGATTAATCGGAGTGAGCTGGATGGAAGGATTGGATTGACCCTGCATAATCGTCGGAGGGGAGATATTGGATCCTTGCATGGCCTGATAGACAGTTTGGAGTTGGGCCGGATCCAATTGGGCCATCATCTGGAGAATGGAGCCCGCAGAAGGAGTAGTGAAAGAAGGGGTAGCTTGACCACCTTCCATGGAGGTAGAGGACGGAAGAGGGGCTGTCCCCTCTCCAAAAGAGAATGAGGTAACCCTAGCAGGGTTTTCAAGAAGCCCTTGAGGAAGGGAATCCTCTTGGGAACCGTGAGGATTGAAAGAAGCCATGGTGGGTTCGAAAAGTAGATTTGAGTAGAACCTGGAGAAGGAATTGACCCTAGAAGGTGCTTCTAACTGACGAACATAACTCCACATGCAATGAACAACCTTAACAAGATGCAAACAACACAACACCAACACACAATGAGCAACCAAACTTGGACGATTTATAACAAAGATGTAAGTAACAAGAGATGAAGACACTTCAAGTCAACCAAGTTGTTTAAGGTGATGCTTCAAGATTCTTATGATTCCTCCTTTGGAACTTTAGCGGATTGATTAATATGAGCTCTCAACAATGGGTTCCTGATAGGAGATGGATGTAAAGCTTGGTTTGACTCTAAATGTGATCACTCCCTCACTTATGCGATCCTAGACACAGGGTGGGAAAGGTACAACCGGCCCGGCGTCCGTGTGGGAATCCACGGCTCGCGGGGACTTATGGAGGTCCCTGGTGTGATTTTCTAGTCGGCCCCAAGGAATATGGAGACGAGAGGTCCGCACACCAAGGTAGGAAAATGCAATCTAATGTATGAAAGTATGAATGAACCTATGTGCACCGGAGTGCATGCAAATTCTAACCTAGAATCTAGCAAACAATTATGCACACAACGATGTAAGTATATGATGCAACCAAGGAAGAAGCCAGATAACACCCAAGCAAGAATATCACAGTAAAAACTACGGAAATAGAATGCACCTCGGGATGCGTACCTATTTGGAGTGTAACGGTCTAGAAGACCCGCGTCAGAAATATATAACGGTCAGAGGCCAGACCGCCAGAAGAAATATAACATAGGGACCCAGGACCGTCGTATGAGCCAGAGAGCCAAAAACAAACCAGAAATAAAAGGGAAATCCGTGAAAAGCCCAAATAGTAGGGTGAGGAATGTAACGGTCTAAAGCCCCTGCATCAAAGTGGAGTGACGCAGGGACAGAGGGCCGTCAGACTACCCAGGGAACCAGAAACAGAGGAAGTAAGAGGGAAATCTGGGGAAACTAAACAAGGAAATGATGGCAGGTTTAAACAGAGATCAAGACATGATTGGCACAAGTTGTCCCACCGTGATCGCCAAAAAATTATCTGTTGATTTGTTTTGCTTCTCTTCTTCTTTTTGTTTTGATGTGTAATAAAGATGATAAGCAAAAATCAAAGATCTCAATCAACCTATGAACATGTGAACCACGAACCTAGGCAACCAGAACAAGCTCTAGCATGGGCATGCTATCTCAATCATCAAGCTAAACTAAGAGAATAAAGAAAAACACACGCCGGGGCGTGGAGCAAGAGCAAATAAAAACACACCGCGAGGGTGGAGCAAATAAAGGAAATAAGAGATATGAGATGGAGAGAATGCTAATGCCCAATACTAAGAAAGAACGTGATCGCCACAAAAGTAAACACAAGCCAGCGACTTGAAAATACCTTGGAAATAGGTGGATGAAGCACCAGCCTACGGGAGAGAAACCAGTGAAATCTGCAGATCAACCGAATTTAACGGTCCAGACCCCGTGCGTCACAGGAATGCGACGGTCTCCAGATAAACCGGTATATGAACCTGACGCGCATGTGCAAGACCGTCAGAAACCCTGCAGAAATAGCTTATGAATTCTTTGAACTCCAACTCTTCCAGCCGGCCAGAAGACTTGGGCCTCGTGTAGTGAACCTGCAAACCTGCCAAAGAACGTGAAACACAAGAAAATAAACCCAAATTAGCCCTTTAAACAAGCGTAGTATCAACTCTCAAAGAACTTAAGATCATGCAAAAGGAAAGGGAAGTACCAGGAGAGTTTTGGTTTTTTAACCCCTCTGGGCGTTTTAAAAGATAGGAAGATATTTAGATGATGAAAACCAGGTGCAGAACGTGGAAACAAGGAGAGGGACAATGCCTATGATGAGAGGGAGGAGGAAGAACACAATATGCAATGATGACTTTGAAACTCAATAGAATGAATACTCCCTTCACCGTGAAGCAGCTGGACGTGAAAGACAAGTCTCCTTGGTTTGGTATGGCTCCAGAATGCGGCAGCACTTCGACACGAACTCCAGATCATCTTCACTCAGACCATGAAGTTAAGGGTGCTATTTATAGGCCCTCAAACTCTCCGGTCGAGCAGAGAATAATCCAGGAAGAAAAAAGGATAACTCTTAGCAAATCCTTGAAGATAATATCACCAAGAGTCCATAGAAATAAATAGAAGGTTCTGAGGATCAGATTTGGAAGAGAAATCACCAATTCGAACTCTTATCTCGACCACGGAGTAGCAGAGAAAAGGCCTGAACTGCCAGGACCCTCTGTTGGATGTAACGGCTACTCGACCGACCGCCACATGCAAATAACGCGCCAGGGGGATACCGTTACATTTAACCTTATCTCAAAAGAGATAAGATCAACGGGGAGAAGATCAAACAAGTTGGACTCTACAAGATAAGTAACGGCCATGGCAGGATGCATTGGAAGAAAGTGACGGCTGCACGACAGACCGTTAAAATCAATGCATAGGCCAACGGATAAGCTGGAACAAAAGACCTTAAGTAGTAGGACTCTTCAAGAAGTAACGGCCATGGGACCATGCGTTAGAAGAAAATAACGCCCATGCAGAGGACCGTTAGAAATAATGAAGATCAAAATTGATTAGGAGCTTGCTAAGCTTCATCCAATGAAAAGCCACAAGGAACCACACTCAACCAAGGAGAGAAGACCCATGAAATAAGCTTCAAACTGACGAAGGAAACTCAATGAAGAGTGAACAACTTGGAGCATCACATGGATAGAACAAGGAGATGACCCAACTTATCGGTCATAAAACGGGTGTCAACAGCACTGCCGGTTGGTTGTGAGTTCGTCTCGGCTCTCCTGAGGTGAAGTCCCCATGCTCATGCCGGGTGACTCGAGGCTCTGGCGACTTGAGAAGTCTTCGATATGTTGATCTTTATCGGCTTCCGTGCTTCAGCGGGCCGGGTCCTTCGTCTTTGTGGCTTGGTCACCGACGATCATATTTTGGGTGCCAACAAATGCCCCCCAAACGTGGGTGGTGCAAGCGAGGCAGTAGTGCAGCAGGACTGACGGATGAGCTTCGCCTGGAATGATCTCTTCTTCAGCTGATAGGAGCTTGGTACGGCCCTTAATCGGCACGGATGTTAATCCGGCGCCGTTTAGATGTTAATACGGCGTGGGTTAATCCGACGCGCCCCCTTGGCCTCAGACGCTAATCCGGCACGCCCACGCTATTTTCATGTTAATCCGGCGTGGCCTTGATGCTGAGAGTAGTTAATCCGGCGCGCCTAAAATCGGTGCACCTTTTTGTATATTGGACGTTAATTCGGCGCGCTAAATAGCGCGCCGGATTGACATCCAAAGCCATCCTCTATATAAGGCTTTCACCCTTCATTTTTTTTTCTTCATCCCTCATTTGCAAAAAAACTTTCTCTCTCCTCCCGTTTTTCTTCCCGCAGCGCCGAGTGAGGTGAGGGTGAGAGCGGCGGCGGCTTTTCCTTCGGGGTGAGCGAAATGCTGCCCTTTTTGGGTTTCAAACCCATTCTTTGGGCCCCGGGAGGCTTCTAGTAGGGCTTGCCCTCAGAGCTATTTCCCTGGGTGTTCCTTTTGGCCTCGGTGTAATGTCGGTGCCTACTTTTAGGGACCGTTCCCTTAGTGGATGTGTTCCCGCTTTTCCTTGGCAATCTCCAGTGCTGGGGAAACTTTGCCGAAATTTTGTCAGAAATTTGCCTTTAATCAGTTATTCTCTAACTTTTGCTTATTATTTGATGCGCTTCTTTGCAGCTATCATGGCATCCTGTTCTTCTTCTCGTGCCGTGGTGACGTGGGAGAACGTCAATTCCCTTGATCGGGGGCACGGTCAAGTGACTGTGGTTGCGGAATCCTCAGATTCGGAGACAGATACTGTGGACACCAGCCGTCTCCTCATTCTTGGGGGCGACTCCTTTCATTATGACGGGGAAGGTGTCGCCAGGAGGGACTACCCCAAAGACAAACACCTGATGTCCCTTCGCCAACGCTTCAACCTCCAAGGGAAGAGGGACGTGTTCCTTGTCCGAAAAGCCGAGCAGGCCCTGTTGGTGGAGAGGGACAGTCTGACAGATTGTGTGGTGCGGGGAAGACCCATTTATCTCCCCGGAGAGGTCAGGAAATGGAGCGTCGTGCTGGGACTACAAGATCTGGCTCCAGAAGACGGGCTGCTGACCAGGGCCCCTGAATTTGTACCCGCTCGGTGGAATGATTCCGCAGGCAGGGTGGACCGGGAGAAGCCGATCTTTGTCCTATTCCTTGCCCCGTTAAAGTGGGGGTACAGAGAAGAATCATTTCTACTTGACTGCCTGGCGATCCACTTCAAGCACCAGATATCTGTGGGTTGGTTTGCCGAGCTGAGGGCCACCGACGCCCACGCATTTAGACCTGGAGCGGTGGAGTTCACAGATTATGTGCTGCATCATTATGCTCCCATCTTGACCAGGGCCGGGATATACCACAGCGTGTATGCTTCAAGGTACCGCTACCCCATCTCCCGAGGCTTGTGCTGCGGTATGATCGAGGTGTTCTACCCCGAATATAACACTTTCTATACTTCGGAAGGAGAGACCTCTCTAGACCTGTGGAGCCTCTCACAGCTTAGCGGCCTACCCATTGACGGAGAACCATATGAAGAGGTTTGCTGGCCTGACTGGCTGAAGGATCAGACTTACAGTGAGGGTCGGTATCTGGCGGGTTATGCCTATCGATATCTGATGAAGGCGTACCGCACCCTCTATCATTCGTTGCTCGACACGAGGGAAGCTCGGAAGCCGGGCGAGAAGCGGAGGGTGCGGATGGGCACCTGGCTTCAATATTTCTTCAATGGGAAGAATAAGTATGAATACTTTCCCCCGATAGCGCCAGTGGCTCAGAAGTGGAAGAAGAGGGTGCGACGCCAGGCCGCTTCATCATCATCTTCAAGAGGAGGGCAGGGGGAGAACCCAAACCCCACCGGTGTTGACGCAGTCACTCACTGTGCCGCATATCTGGTTTACTGGATCTATTCTTTCACTCTTCCGCAAGGTGACGAGAGTGTAATCAGGGCAGAAGCCATTTATCCAGCCTGTCTCATGGCTTGGGGTACCAAGCTATCTCTTTGCCCGGTGGCCCTGTGTCTTATTTACAAGATGTTGGGAGACCTGCACAAGACGCGTCTCCCCAGAAATCTTCAGACGGTCGGTCCGTTACATTTTTTCAATGCTTGGCTTTGTACCCTGTTCCCGGAGGTGGCTCCTCGGGCATTACAGTCTGTTCCTCTTGTTCCGCGGATGATAGAATTCACGAGTGCTGAGCCATCCTCACTAGCGGAGCAACTCTACGCCATTTGGGGCAAATTGGCCCGTATTCCCACAGATTCCCCCGGGGTTCTTCACTTTTGGAGCCTACCTGCCCACTCCAGCCCGCTGGTGAACAGGACGAGGCAGTGCAAACTTTTTGAGACTGAGGAGTATATCCATCCGCTTTCCGAGGCCAAATGTACAAAACCCATTCTTGAGCTGGAGTTGGTTGACTGGGCGCTGGCTATTAGGCCGAGTGTCCTTGTATTCCGCAAGAGAGGCATTTTATGGTTGGAGTCGTACTACCTGTTCCGCTTCAGTCGGAACTTTGGCTATGACCAGCACATTCCACATTCTTCTTCACAGTTTGCGTTGCCTAACAGGCACAGGGCCGGGCAAGTTTCAAATGACGATGCCCGGATATGGTGGGACTTCTTCCACCGCCGGGAAGATGTTTCTTTCAGGGTGCCAACCTCTGCCCGTTTCCCCCGCGTCACGCCTGAATATAGCAAGTGGTGGAACGCGCGGACAGGGTTCTACAGGAGCTCCCGACGAGGGTGCTGGGCCGTGGCAGAGCACAGGTTCCTGGACTCCCAGCCGGAGCCTGTCTTTGATATTGAGCCTTCTTATTTGAAGAAGTTGAAGTCCTGGACCCGTACGGAAGTGAAGGCCTATCTGGAGGCCCGCAAGGTCGTAAAAAGTCACAGGACGAAGGTTGACCCGAAGCTGCCCCCGATCAACAAAGATGACTATGTGAAAACCCTTCGGGGTTTATGCCGGGTGAGTAGCGAGAGGGTGGTCCTTCAGCAACTCCCTCTGCCGGTGGAGGAGCCCATCTCGGCTGTGGCCGACTGCCGTCCCGAGGTGGATAGGTTGTACCCTTATCGGACCTTCATTCGTAAGGAAGACAGACGGGATGCCTTGTACGACAACACCCCCTGGCTATTTACGCTCCTTCGGTCGCATGGCCTTTCAGTGGGTGGTCCCAGCGAAGTCATCCTAGACCGACCTCTTCAAGTCTCATTCTAATATGCTGATAGATGGGGGCTGGACCATCTGAGCCTATATTATCTCCTGTCTTCTCGTGGTCACGAGGACCTGGCGTTGCTGGCCGAGCCGAGTGAAAAGATCAGAGATTTATGCTGGCTTATTCGCAAGGCGGCTTCGAGAGACAAATTGCCCTCGCTGTATTATTAGCATCTCTTCCCCTTCTATACGGGGCCGGAAGGTATGTTCCATTTCTTCATTCAGGCCCTTCGGCCAGCTTCTTTCTTTCATTGTGGTGCATTATTCTCACCTGTGTGCATGTGCAGTCTGACCGACTTCGGAGGAGACTCGGCACTTTAAGGAGCTGATAATAAAGGCTCAGAAGCCAGCATATTTCGAGGTTCCCGAGCCGGCCCCAACCACGACGCCACTGCCTCCCGGTGATTCGAGAAAGTGGACTCGGTCCCAGTTGAGAGAGGCCATCGGGATGGTGAAGGCGGCGGTGACCCGGTGACACGGGTGCGCCGAAAGAAGGCCGCAGAAAGGGAATCAGCAACCGTTCTTCCTTCGGTTGTATCCTTCAAAGAGTTCAAAGCTTCTCACACACAAAGGCCAGAAGCTGAAGGTAGGCTCTTCTTTTCTTCAGAGTTCATTAGTCCACTTTGACTACCTTGGCTAGCTCATGCTGACGGTTGCCTGACACAGTTGCCACGGTCATCGGGTTGAAGGCGACGGTAGATGTCGTGACTAGGGAAGGGGCAGAGGGAATCCCTACTGCTCCCTTAAGGAGAGATCTGCCTTCTCTGACGCCCATATAGGAAATGGAAGGTAATTTATAGTTTAATTGTGACGCCACCATGAAGCTTCACATCTTCAGTCGGCTTGACCTTTCTTGCCGTAAATTTCAGTTGATATACAACCGTCATTACTTCCGGCCTCGGAGAGTGCAGAAGCAGTGATTATCAAGGGGCAGGGTGAACTTGCCCTTGAGGCACGGGGGAAGCTCCTGCCGCGGGTGATGCTCCTCCTGGCGAGGCTCCTGCCCCGATGGTGGAGCGTCTCAAAAGAGCAGAGGGGTCTTCCTCCTCTGAGCAGGTTGATTATGGTGGCGGCTCCAGTGATGAGGAGTTCCCACCTGTTGACACAGAGACTGAGGATACCGGGGCGTCCTCGGCGTATGAAAGCGATCATCCGATTTTAGCCCACCCCGGTTGTCATGGAGTGGTCTTGGGCTGTCAGGCTCGCTTTTAAGCGGAGAGGCTGGCGCCGGAGAAGTTGTCCTTAAAGATTTGAGCTTGGTACCGGACGAGGTAAGGACCCACCCGTGGTCGGTGCCTGCTGCTCTTCCTTTCTATTCCTTTTAGCTTTTTAATGTACATATTTCTGGTGCAGACTGAGGTGGTGCTGCCAACCATGACGGTGCAGATACCCCTCCCGGCTCTAGGCGCGGGCCACGCAACCTTCCCATCCGTCTTGCTACCTATCGCACTGTGATACCCCAAGGACTATGCAGCGGCAGTGGCTCCAGCTGGACCCGGAGCACTTGTGAGGGTTGATAGTTTGGCAGCAGTCGAGGACTCCCAGTCATTAGAAGTCGCACAACAGTCAGCTTCGGAGAAGGATGGCCCCTCCGAAATAGAAGCCGGAGAGATCGTCGAAGAACAGATGTCCTTGGTTCTTGATATTCCTGTTGCACCTCCATCCCAGGGGGCTGGTAGGGAAATTGTCGTCATTGAGGCTCCAACTACCGTATCGGCCACCGCGGTTGTTCCCCACACCAGTGGATTGCAGCTCATGCCATCGTCATCTTCTGGGGCGGGCGACGATATCTGGGCCACCGTGGACAGCAGAGTGGAGTTTGAACTACCCGAGACGTCGCCGCTTGGTCTCCAGTCTTCGAGTGACCTTGTGTGGTAGTTTCTAGGGACCCTTCAGCAGACCATAACGGCCAGCAGAGATTTAACTTATGTTCAGCTGAGGGGCTTGATAGATCATTTATCCTGCTCGCTGTTGGCCTTTGGTTGCCCCATGGACGACTGGACTCCACGGGTAATCTTGCTTCTGAAATATGTAAACAGGAGGGAATTCTTAGGCCGGGAGGCAGCTGACCAGCTGGCGGCCGTAACACTGGAGCGGGCCTAATGTCGAACAGCTCTCATCTCCCTGAAAGGGACTGCGACGAGGATGAGGGATGACGCCAATGCCTCTTTGCAGCGCCGAAGCTTTCTCACAGCCCGCATAGCGGAACTACATGCCGAACTCTCAAGGGCAGAGGCTGAACTTCAAGAGGTAGAATGCCTGGAAGTCCAGAGGGTGGAGGAGGCAGAACTGGCCGAGGGGCAAGTTGCTTCTCTCGGGGAGAGACTATCTCTGCTGGAGGCCACTGAGTTCAGACTGCAGGAGCTGGCCCGCCATCCTTCCCTAGGCATTCCGGAGCTGCAGGAAATCTTCTGACGCCCTTTATGATGGAAATCAAGCTAGCTGCTGCAATCTTTCAATCTGTTCAAACAGGAATATCAAGAACCAAGGACATCTGTTCTAATCCTCCCTTTATTGAAATCAAGAAAAATGAGTGTTTGAAGAGTATAGCATGGCTATCTCTCAATCTTTGGAATCCCTCCCTCCTCCCCTCTACGGGTGCGATGCCCATGTCTTCTTCTAATCCTCCCTTTTCCCTTTCACGGAGGCCGTTCGAAGATCCGAGTGCATTGGCTTTGAGAAGAGGCCGGGTGTGAGGCCCCACTAGGGCTCCGTTCTTCCTCCACCAACGATCGACGCTCTCCACAACCGCCAACGACGTTGCTATGGCCACGACGAAGATTGGTTGCTCTGGTCCTGCGATGGGATCGGGTGTGATGCCCCAGCCAACACCCTACTGGTCCTAGCTCGCCCTGCCATGCCCCTTTCTCCCTCGTCGCCCACCTCCGTTCCCACATTCCCTAAGTTATCCTAGCTAGCAATAGGTTAGTTTAATTGATGTTTAGGGCCCCCATGTTGTTTAGGATCCCCCCCCCATGTCATATCCAAACCCCTATGTGCCCTCCCCTTGTGATTCACTTTCCCAAAGCCATCCACGAGCTCCCCAAGGCCGAAGTTCGTCGCCCGACTACTATCTGAGAAGGTGCTATATCGTACTAGCGCGTTCTTCATGAAGGCGCTAGGCGACTATAGCGCGACAAGGCTCTGAAGGTTGAAGAAAGCACCCCCTCCTAATCTCGTTTCACATCACTTTACCATAGTCATTTTCTATTTGCCTCTTTTTGATGCACTTTATGTATTCCGGGGAATGCCCCGCGTAACATGTACTCTTTATTCCGTAGAATGAAAATCTTCATTTTGCTGTCAAATGACAACTCCATTCTTTCATCATTCTTCCTTTTTCTTTCTTTCTATTCGCCAGTTGTTTCTAGTCCGAGTGTGTGGGTAACGAGGGCAGGAGAGCGCTCACGCCTTCAGCAAAGGGGTGAGGTGTTCGCTCCACCGCACCGCGACTATTCTCAAGACTAAACAGCGGCCTGAGTGAGTCGAGAGTTCGGAGGACCCAAACGGGTATATGAGAGACGAACACCAAAACAGATAGCGAGCGACCTTGCCGATGGTGACAAGGGTTGAGAAGGGTAGACGGTCTTGCCGATGATGACAAGAATCGAAAAGGGGTAGCGACCGGTCTTACCGATGGTGACAAGGGTCGAAAAGGGTAGACGGTCTTGCCGATGATGACAAGAACCGGACAGGGTAGCGACCGATCTTGCCGATGGTGACAAGGGTCGAAAAGGGTAGCTACTGATCTTGCCGATGATGACAAGGGTCGAAAAGGGTAGCGACCGATCTTGCCGATGATGACAAGGGTCGGAAAAGGTAGACGGTCTTGCCGATGATGACAAGAATCGGAAAGGGTAGCGACCGATCCTGCCGGTGATGACAAGGGTCGAAAAGGGTAGACGGTCTTGCCGATGATGACAAAAACCGGAAAGGGTAGCGACCGATCTTGCCGATGGTGACAAGGGTCGAAAAGGGTAGACGGTCTTACCGATGATGACAAGAACCGGAAAGGGTAGCGACCGATCCTGCCGATGATGATAAGGGTCGAAAAGGGTAGATGGTTTTGCCGATGATGACAAGAATCGGAAAGGGTAGCGACCGATCCTGTCGATGATGACAAGGGTCGAAAAGGGTAGACGGTCTTACAGATGATGATAAAAACTGAAAAGGGTAGCGACCGATCTTGTCGATGGTGACAAGGGTCGAAAAGGGTAGATGGTCTTGCCGATGATGACAAGAACCGGAAAGGGTAGCGACCGATCTTGCCGATGATGCCGAGGGTCGAAAAGGGTAGCGACCGATCTTGCCGATGATGACAAGGGTCGGAAAGGGTAGACGGTTTTGCCGATGATGACAAGAACCGGAAAGGGTAGCGACCGATCTTGCTGATGATGACAAGGTCGAAAAGGGTAGACGGTCTTACCGATGATGACAAGAACCGGAAAGGGTAGCGACCGATCTTACCGATGATGACAAGGGTCGAAAAGGGTAGACGGTCTTACCGATGATGACAAGAACGGGAAAGGGTAGCGACCGATCTTGCCGATGGTGACAAGGGTCGAAAAGGGTAGACGGTCTTGCCGATGATGACAAAAACCGAAAAGGGGTAGACGGTCTTACCAATGATGACAAGAACCGAAAAGGGTAGCGACCGATCTTGCCGATGGTGACAAGGGTCGAAAAGGGTAGGAAATATGTATGTATATATATCGGTGGGACATTGGATGAAGACTCTACTTCGACCCTGTAAAGGGTCTTCAGGACGGAGGATGGATCATCACTATTCATCATTCATTTATCATTTCTTTTTTTATTCACATTACTGACCTAAGCGCCCTTTCGGGTTTTCACCGAAGCCATCCCCCTTTTGCTTTTGCCCACGCGCTCCCTCGGGTTTTCCCGTGGCGGGGTACCCGATTTTACCTGCGACGTCCTTTCGGGTTTTCGCCACAGCTAGGTTATAGCGATTTTTGCACTTGTCCTAATACAAGAGCAAGTCTGGCGGGGTATCTCCATTTTTAACCCCATTTTCCTTTCTCTTTTTTTTTTGAATTCGGAGTACAGAAGAACTCAACTGCTAGAATGCTGACGGGCCTTGCCGATGATGACAAGGATTGGTCCCTGGTTTAGTTCGTCGACACTGGTTAAATGTCGAAGCAAAGGACATGGTTTATTAACAAGGACGTAAGATCCGAGTTAATGAGTAGAGGTCGATCGGTCTCGCCGATGATGACGAGGGTCGAACATGGGTTTGTTCGTCAGCATGGGTCACATGCCGAAGCAAAGGTAGGATTATTAACAGGGACGGAAGGTCCAAGTTAGGGGTAGAGATCGACCGATCTCGCCGATGATGACGAAGGTCAAAACTGGGTTTATTCATCAGCATGGGTCACATGCCGAAGCAAAGGTAGGATTATTAACAGGGACGGAAGGTCCAAGTTAGGGGTAGAGATCGACCGATCTCACCGATGATGACGAGGGTCGAACATGGGTTTGTTAAAGAATCTCCGGTGGGACGTTTGAGGATTGTCCCTTTTGGAGTTTCATCGGATGGAAACAAAAGAGGAATTTTTAAATTACCACTTTACTGACTTAAGCGCCCTTTCGGGTTTTCGCCGAAGCCAACCCCCTCTTGCTTTTGCCCATGCGCCCTTTCAGATTTTCACGTGGCGGGGTATCCGATTTTGCCTATAGCGCCCTTTCGGGTTTTCGCCATAGCTGGGTTATAGCCATTTTTACACTTGTCCTAATATAGGCGCAAGTCTGGCGGGGCATCTCTATTTTTAACCCCATTTTTCTTTTCTTTTCTTTTCTTTTGAGGATATAAAAGGCGGTAGGTCGAAGTGTGATGTCCGACCCTTGGTTGATAGTAGACGGCTGTTGGCCAGAGCATCGGGCCTCGTGCGGAGCAGAGCAGTTCATTCATTAGCGAGGGCTGAATGCTAACGCAAAGGAATGATCTTTCGCCGATTCAGGCGTAGGACCCGTAATGGCAATCTGGTGTATTCTTTTGAGAGCTCGGCCAGGGCGGATTGCCACTAGACCAAGGAAAGGTAGCTCAGCCAGGGCGGAGTGCCACTGGACCAAGGAAAGGTAGCTCGATCAGGGCCGAGCGCCACTGGACCAAGGTAAGGGTAGCTCGGCTAGGGCGGAGTGCCACTAGACCGAGATAAGGGTAGCTCGATCAGGGCGGAATGCCACTAGACCGAGGAAAGGTAGCTCGATCAGGGCGGAGTGCCACTGGACCAAGATAAGGGTAGCTCGATCATGGCGGAATGCCACTATACCGAGGACAGGTAGCTCGATCAGGGCGGAGTGCCACTAGACCAAGATAAGAGTAGCTCGGCTAGGGCGGAGTGCCACCAAACCAAGGAAAGGTAGCTCGATCAGGGCGGAGTGCCACTAGACCAAGGCAAGGTAGCTCGATCAGGGCGGAGTGCCACTAGACCAAGATAAGGGTAGCTCGGCTAGGCCGGAGTGCCACTAAACCAAGAAAAGGTAGCTCGATCAGGGCAGAGTGCCACTAGACCAAGATAAGGGTAGCTCGGCTAGGGCGGAGTGCCACTAAACCAAGGAAAGGTATCTCGATCAGGGCGGAGCGCCACTGGACCAAGGTGAAGGTAGCTCGATTAGGGCGGAATGCCACTAGACCGAGATAAGGGTAGCTCGATCAGGGCGGAGTGCCACTAGACCAAGGTGAGGGTAGCTCGATCAGGGCGGAATGCCACTAGACCGAGATAAGGGTAGCTCGATCAAGGCGGAGTGCCACTAGACCAAGATAAGGGTATTCCGATCGATCACTCGGGGAATGTTGGTTGTGCTGCATGATATAGCTTTATATGATTTCCGTTGAGGGGAGAGAACTGGATGACTCCTTTCTGGTCCACCAGGACGTAGGCACCCCCTTCATATACTCGGCGGACGATATATGGTCCGATCTAGTTTTCGACCAACTTCCCTTTGGGGTTGGATGCCATCACTTCTCTTCTTTTGACCATCACCAGGTCTCCTTTCTTGAATTCTCGACCTTTGACCAGCTTGCCAAAAGCACGGGCCATGCGAGCATGGTAGAGCTGGATGTTTTGTTGCACCCGGAGGTATTTTCCTTCGAGCTCAGCGAGCTCTTCCAATCTTCTTTCTGCATTTGTTTGTTCACCACTGGCTAGTCCATGCTGGATGGCAACTCGCAGCGAAGGAACTTCCAGTTCAATCGGCACCACAGCCTCTGACCCATAGATGAGGGAGAAAGGCGAACAGCCGGTTGGGGTTTTGTAGATAGTACGATAGGCCCAGAGTGCTTCGTACATCCTTTCTTCCCAATCTTTTTTATTAGACTTGATAGTCTTTGCCAGCAACGTGCATAGTCTTTTGTTGAAGGATTCTGCGAGTCCATTGGCTTGAGGGTTGTAGGGAGATGATGTCCTCTAGTCAATCTTGTACTTGTCGGCTAGCCGATAAACCTTCTGGTTTCTGAAATGGCTGCCATTATCAGAGATGATTCGGCTGGAGATCTCGAATCGGAATATTATATTCTGTCGGAAGAATCTTGCAACTAGTTCCCCCGTTACATCTCTTAGTGCTACCGCCTCCGCCCATCTGGAGAAGTAGTCTGTAGCTACTAAGATATATTTGCACCCTGATGAAGATGCTGGTAGCGGCCCTACCACATCCGTGCCCCACTGAGCAAACGGCCAGCTTGGGGGTCGGATGCAGTGGCACTGGAGATCTCCTTGCCACATTAGCGTGTTCTTGACACTTCTGAAAAGCCTTGGCAAACTTGCAGCAATCATCAAACATAGTGGGCCAATAGTGACCCAATTTCTCTATCTCAATTTTCATCTTTGGGCCAGCCTGGTGTGCTCCAGCTGACCCCGCATGGATTTCTTGCATCACCTGTCCTGCCTCTATTGAAAACAAGCAACGAAGTAGGACTTTCCTTCGGGCATCTGCCATTATCCGGAACAGGGTTCCGCTTCTCATCTCGTAAGAGTCCTTGACCCTCAGGAGCTTCATTCTCTGTTCTTTTTTTTTTTGGAAGCTGCTAGTGTTGGAACCACCGCAGGAGATATTCTCGCCAGTCGGGCTATTGAACCTCTTCGACGGCCATCACCTCAATCACTCGTTCGTCGGCTAAGACCTCTGTTACACTGGGGACTTGCCAGCGGTTGATCACTGTTATGTTCAGGCTTGTGTCTGGCGGGACTGCCAGGGAACTAGCCAACTTAGCGAGGGCGTCTGCCTAAGCATTCTGGCCTCGGTTGATATGCTTGATGCTGATGAAGTAGAATCTTGACATCAGGCGGGTTGCCAGCTGGTGATAGGGGATAAGCTCTTGCTTTCGCACATCGAACTCTCCTTCCAGTTGTTTTATAACTAGCATGGAATCTCCGAATGCTTCCAGCATCTGAATTCCCATGGATAGAGTAATTTGCAACCCGATTATCAGGGCTTCATATTCTGCTTCGTTGTTTGTGCAGTGTTTGTTTATTGAGAAGGATGTGTGCACCACTTCTCCTTCTGGGGATTTTAGGACTATGCCTGCTCCTGCCCTGACTCTGGCCGCTCCAGTGGCAGAGGTGTCAATTCTGGAAGCGCCAGCAAAATATAGCTACCATAAGGAGGGCCGCACCTCAACGGCTTCCAGGGTTTCATCTTCAGGAAGCTCCGGTTCCAGCGGGCAGTCCCCAGGTATTGGGTGCTCGAATAAGAAGTCTGCAATAGCTTGGCCCTTGACGGCCTTGCGCGGTACATAGAAGATGTCAAACTCCATAAGGATTACCGCCCATTTGCCCAGGCAACCTTTGAGTGCCGGCTGGGACATAATATATTTCAGGGGATCCTGATTGGATACCAAGCTGATTTCATGCGACAACATGTAGTGTCGAAGCTTCTTAACTACGAAGACCAGTGCCAGACAGACCTTCTCAATATAAGTATATTTCTCCTCAGTTCTGACCAGTCTCCGACTGAGGTAATAGAGGGCTTGCTCTTTTCCTTCTTCATTATTCTGGGCCAGCATTGCCCCCAGGGAGTTATGTGTAGCTCCTATATATAGTATCAATGGCTGTCGTTTCACCTGGTGCGCCCAGCACTGGAGGAGTCTTCAGATAGTCTTTTAGCTTATCGAAGGCTGTATGGCAGTCTTCATCCCAATAAAAGGGGACATCTTTCATCATCAGCTTGTGGAAAGGCTGACATCGCCCTGACAAGTTGGAAATGAACCGCCGGATATAAGCCAAGCGGCTCTGTAGTGATCTCCACTCGGATGGTTCCTTGGCGGAGGTAGCTCCTGAATTGCTCTGATTTTTGCAGGGTCTATCTCTATCCCCCGATATCGAACAATGAAGCCCAAGAATTTTCCGCTTGATACTCCGAATGCACATTCCATGGGGTTCATCTTCAGCTCATGCTGCCTCAGCCTCTGAAAAACAATCCGGAGGTCTTGCAGATGGTCTTCCTTTCTTCCGGTTTTGACCACCAGATCATCTATGTAGCACTCGACCTTGTGGTAGAGCAACTCATCAAAGATTTTGGTCATTGCGTGCTGATAAGTTACGACGGCATTCTTTAGTCCGAACGGCATTCTCTTATAATGATAAATGCCTTTAGGGGTTCGGAAAGTAGTATGGACCCGGTCATGCTCCGCGATCCAGATCTGGTTGTAACCGGATGACCCGTCCATGAACGACAGGGCCTCGTGACCGGTTGTGGCATCGATCATGACTTCCGTTATTGGCACCGGAAAGTCATCTTTGGGGCAGGCTTTATTTAGATCTCGGAAGTCGACACATATCCGGATCTGTCCATTCTTCTTTTTCACGGGGACGATGTTCGCCAGCCATGTGGTGTACTGGTTTTCCTCAACAAATACCACGTCAATGAGCTTGTCGACTTCAGCACAAATTTGGGTAATGAGTTCTGGCCTCATGCGCCGTGGTGGTTGCTTCACCGGCTCGGCCTCAGGGCTGATTGCCAGCTCATGTTGCGAGACAGCGGGGATTAGACCCGGCATTTCTTTGTAAGTCCAGGCGAAGCAATCCCGGTACTCTAGCAGCAGCTGGACGTACAGCTCCCGTTCTTCTGGGGACAGCTGGGCACTGAGGAAGGTAGGTCTAGGGTCCTCCTTATTTCCCAAGTTGACTTCTATCAGTTCATTGATTGTGGCTTGGCCTCCGTCTTCTATCTCAGGAGGTGCCGGTTGGAGGTCAACGAAGTCTGGAATACCATCTTGAGGGTCGAGTACTTCGACTTCCTCGTCAGACACCATCAGAACTTCTTGAGGATTCTCTATTTCTTGTGCTAGCGGCTGCGCGGATTATTCTATTAGCAAATCAACTGCCGTTGCAGCTCCCAAGGGCGAGAGGGTAGCCTCCGTCCTTGTAGATGAGGTTGCAGCCGTGACAGGCTGGTAGTTGTTTATTGCCGGGCTTGGACAGTGTCCCAGTTTTGTAGCAGAAGTGGAGGAGGTCTCGCCTCCTGGGGCAGTTGTATCTTCCGTAGAAGTGGCATTTCCTTTCTTGGTAGCTTGTTCCCCTTGATCGAAGTCAACTGAGGCTTCCCTGATTGGCCGAAGGGGTGTCGAATTTACCATCAGTAGGACTCCACTGGAGGGAGAAATTCCTGCTTCTTCAGTATCTTCGGCTTCACTGCTGCTAGCCGTATCAAATTTGGCCTGAAGGGCTGCATCTTCAGGATAGACCTGCTCCCAGCATCGGCAGGGGATCGAGGTCTCTATTTCTTGATTTCCAGGTCGAGCCAGTTCAACATGCTCAGCTTCTGCCGGGTATTCATCAAAAGTCACCCCCAGCGGGCTATCTTCAACAGGATAGAAGGCGGAGATGGTGTCCACCTCGTATCACCCACTGTAATAATATTCTTCCAGGGTGAAGCCCAACCCCGGATGTTGAGAGACACGTCTCATTTCCTTATCCAGATTTGTGGGATGCCACATTTTTTGGAAAGCTTCCTTGCGCTTTTGAGACTGATCGGGGGGAATGTGCTGCTTCTGAAACATCATGGCCATCCGATCAGTTGTAAATGCCAGACCCTGGACGAGAACCGGTCGGTTGCTTATATCTTCGGGGAGGCTGCAGTCTGTGTCTTCCCGAGTAGGGTGCTCTTCAGCCGTATAGAACAAGCTGCTAGGTCCATCTTCATGTGTCACCTCCCAAGTTTTGAAAGGCTCGACAGTAGGGTTATCAAGGCCGGGAGTTGGCTTGGTAAGGCCATCCAGGATTTCAATATGATTGTGCCGCTGAGCGACCCGCACTTCATTAGCTTCAGGGTATAATATTGGGGGTGTTATCTTGCCCACGTCCCCGGATGCTGTGATATGGGAGACCACCTTGGGCATTATATATCCGTGCGGCGGTGGTGGATACCAACTGCTGCTGGATGTGCTTCTTGGTGCCCTCGCAGGGGTCTTAGCTTCAGAGGCCTTTTGGGAAGGCCCTGTATATAGGTTGGCATCCGCCAAATGACATTCAAACACCTCGAATGGATGGGGGTCTGCAAATATCCTTTCCTCCTTCCCTTGGAGACTGTACTTGATGCATTGGTGGAGCGTGGAGGGCACCACCATATTTTCATGCAGCCATGGGTGGCCGAGCAGTGCCTTGTACGAGGTGCGAGACTCAATGACATGGAACTGCATCGTTGTAGTGAAATCTGCTAAGGTGAGGGTGAACTCTGCCACCCCCATTGACACTTCGCATTTTTGATTGAAGCCGGCAGTACGCATATCTCCGACTTTCTCGAGATGCACGTTAAAGTGGTGCCTCTCGTATATTCTATAAGGCATGATGTTGACCGCTACATCGGGGTCAACCAGAATCCTGTTCAGCTCCCTTCCATTCAGGTGCCCCTTCATATACAGCGGCCTGTTGTGGCTGATGGTGGGTAGCAGCATATCGTCTGGAGTGAAGGTCATGCAAGCCTCCGGCATTGCTTCAGCCAGACATGTCTCAAAATGAGCAGGCATCTGGAGAGCAGTAACAATCGCCTGTCTAGTCTCTTCACTCAAAGAAAGGATCTCCCAGATTGTAAATCGAGCAGGGAGCTTCTTGAGTAGCTTCATTATTTGGCTCCCAGCTGGGACATTGGAGATCTTCATCTCTTCAGCCCATCTGGGCTTGGGGAGGTTTTGATTTGCGGGCCCTGAGGGACCTGCTTCATGTTCCTCAGATTCGGCGCCCATCTGGCTGGTACCGACTCCTGGGTTTTCTTTGTCAGCTACTGCGGGGCAAGCTCCAACTGTGTTTAGATCTTCAGCAGATTGTGCTAGCTGCGGGTGAACGGCCCCAGGTGTAGGGTTGGCCTCCTGGCAAGTCTGCTTCCCCTTGGACATCTTCATGAATTCAAGAAATGAAGGGACCCCCTTGCCCCCACTCTTGTTATATAGGCCTGACGGAGGAGGGATTTGGACTCCCTTGACCTCCGGCGGAGGTGTCTTGTAGGGTTGCTCCCCTCTGAACATGATGTTGTGATTGGGTGGCGGCTGGCGCCCCCATTTTTGGCCTGACCGAGTGGCATGTGCAGCAGTTGCAGCCTCGGCCTTGCCTCCCCCAGCATGGGGTGTAAAACAAATTTCCTCTTCGTCCTCCTCTCCGGGCAGGTTGAAGAGTGCTGATAGAGTATGACAGGAAACAACCTGCACTTTATCGGCCTCAGCGGCCTTCCTTTTCTTCTTCTTTTGTTTCTTCTTATTTTATGCTTCTGCGGGCGGGTGCCCCCAGAACAGACTGCCCTTTCTGTCGGGTGCCTCTTCAGCTTCCTCCTTTTGTTCAAGTGAGAGCTGCTCTAGTTCTTTCCACGGGACATGGTCCCGCACCAGCAAGGGCTTCAGTTCGGGCTGCACGTATTCGTTCATCCCCTTAATGAGGTTTTACAGTCGAAGGACCCCAGGATTGGTCTCTTTAACCACTGGCAGCGGAGTTTGTCTCCTCTGATTATGTGTAGGTATCCTGACAGTTGTAGGTGGAGTGACCCATACGGGCACTACCACTGGCGGAGCAGGCCGGGGTGTGACACCACGGATATGTGCCCCCTCTTTCGGGCGAGGTGCCCTCTTTTTCTTGTGCTTCACAGGGACCTGCTGCCATCCCTGCTGTTCTTTCACGGGCTCCAAGAAATGAGCTTCATAGGTACTCCGCGTGCTTGTTTCAGAGATCTCCTCGGGCAGTGCCTGATATAGGGAGATCATGTTGACTCCTGCCCTCCTCCGAGGGGCTTCATGTGGCTGAGGAGGGTCCACTTTGTACTCTCCCTGCTCAATTTCATTCTTCTTCACCATCCCTTCGATGATGTCCTTGAAAACATAGCAGTCTTCGATTGGATGCCCCAACATCTGGTGGTAGGGGCAGAATCTTGGACTATCTTTTCTCTTTAAGTCCTCTGGCCTCCTTGGCTCTGGCAGGGTGACCATGCTATATTCCGTTACCCAGTCGAACAGAACCCGGGTCTTGTCCTTTGGAAAGGAATATGCCTTCTTCATCTTGTCCCTCAGCGAAGGACCTTCTTTGCCGTCTGGGACTTCTGCAGGCTGTGGGGTGACTCCCTTCTTGCCTTCACTTTTCTGTTGTTCGAACGTCTTTATGTCAAGAGTGTTCGCTTCTTTAGGCGAGGAGCGCCGCTCCACCGCCTTGCCCTTCTGGGTCGTGCTGACAACAAATGTAGGGGCATGTCTGGCCAAGAAAGCTTCCACCTCGGCCACCACATTATTCAGTCGGTCGAACGACCGTATTTCCATCCCAATCATCTTTTCCAGGACCTCCCTTCTGAGATTCTGCTTGCATATTTGCACAGCGTCCTCCTGATGCGGGGGCCGCTTGCACCTCATTCCGAGGTTCCTCCACCTCTTGATATAATCGAGGGCTGTCTCATCGACCCTCTGCTTTGTTGAGTAGAGTTCGGCCACTGTGACCTCCCTCTCTGTAACATGGAATCTTTCTCTGAACTTCTTCTGCATATCCGGCCAGTCGCTGATCGACCCAACCGAGAGGCTTAAATACCATTCAAATGCGAGCCCCGTCAGCGAGGACCCGAAGAATTTTAGCAAGTATGACTTGTCGGTGGCCAGGTCGCCCATGACAGTCATATAATAGGCAATGTGTTCTCTCGGGGACCCCTTCCCGTTGAATTTGTCAAACTTGGGCGGCTTGTTGATTCCCGGGGGAAGCCGCTTAGCAGCATGGTGTTGCGGATATGGCACCCGGTATGCATCGAACGTGACGTAGTCGCCTTCACCCCTTTTTGCGAGCTTCATCTCGATCATTCTTTCCACCATCATCCGGTTCATGACTGCAGGGTCAACCGGCTCTGGATAGAAGTGTGCCGGCTGCAGGTACGGGGTGACCAGGGTGGTCGCCTGTTGAGGATGCAGCAGCGGGGCTGTTTGGTGCACCTGAGGGAGTACCAGAGGTAGCAGTGGCTGGAGCTGTGGTGGCTGCTGTTGCATAGTCGCCATGCTTGGTTCTGACGACTGATGCAGTGTGTAGAGCGGCGGAGGGTCGTCATGACGAACCGCTCCCCGAGATGACTCACCCTGGACTTCGGGTGGTTTGGAAGCTGAGGATTGTTCAGTTTTCTCCATCAGTTGCTTCCTCAGCAAGTCTATCTCTTACCGATATTTCTGAAGTAGTATCAAGACTGATGGGTCTATGGTGGTTGTAGTGGCGATAGCTTCTGCTGTCTCCCCGGACGTACCCTCGGGTAGGATGTCGAGGGGGACGTCGTCTTCTTCCTCTGCCGTCACCACATTGGCGGTCAGGACGGGGGCCTTATCATCCCACTGGTGGTAGACCTGGGGTTGTTTTCCTTTAGTCATCATCAGGAGCTCCCTTGCTGCTTCTGTCCTCCGAGTGCTAAGCCCTGGCCTTGCGGCCAACTGAGCCAATTCTCGGGGATCTTCGGGGAGCCCCCCATATCGGTTGGATATACCAGCCATGTTACAGGTGAAGACATGCATCCTTCTCCTTTGTCAATGGACCCTCCTTTTAGCTTTGTGTGGGAAGGTCAGCCTCTCGAACACAGAAGTTCTTCTTGTGTCTTCCTGCTTGGTGATGGCTTCATCGGCTTCGATTTCGAGGCCATTGTCATATCCATTGTCGTCGATTGACGACACCATCATTCTTTCTCCTACCTCTTCTTCATCTACCATTGACGGGCAGTAGTCTTCATTGGCGGTGGCTGTTTGCATCAGTCGATGTTGCCCAAGCGAGGGGTTGCATAACCCTCGAAAATAGTTTCTGACCAGACAGGTCATCTCTTCTTGACCCCGCTCTTGATGTAACACGGGGGAGGATTGTCGACCTCCCACGGGAGGGATATAAGCCAGCCGAGCTCTGTCAGCAGGTTGTTGGAATCTTCGTCCCGTAAATGGGACATTGGCTTGACGGGCAGCAGCCCGGAAACTTCTGCGGCGCGGAGGATCCGCAACCACTTCTTCTTCTTTCGGGGCCAGGCCCCTTTCTCTTCTCTCCCCCGCCCCGTCGTACATAGGACGGCGGCAGATAGGTACCAGCTGATGGACAGGTTGGGCCCGCTTGGGAACCCACACCTGTTTGAACTTTCTCGGCCTGGGGGCCGACCTTCCTTGGCCATAGTGGCCGATTTCTTATCTTTCCTCCCTCCTTCCAGCGAGGGCCTGGTATGTGTTGTGGACCGGGATGGTGGGGATAACTCGGTCTGGAACCATCCGTGTGTTGCGTCCGTTGAGGAAGACGCGCATGCCACCCACCATCATGGACTTGCTGGACTGAGATAGAGTCCCGGTAATCACAGCAGCACTCCTTTGGACTTTCCGGCGTTGACGTCCTCCAGGGTGCTTGTTGATAATATTAGGGCGGGCCCCACGTATGGCGTGGTGCACCAGACAGCTAGCAGCCGGGGCCGCACTCTTGGATGAGTCGTTGTAGCAACGAGCCTTCAGAGGCTCCACCTTCCCCACAGCTTCCTCGACCGGTTCCGAGGCTTCGATTTCCAGCATGTCCATGAAGGCCAACCCCAAGAAGTTTGGGAAGCCGACGGCGGCAGGGAAGCTACCGAACTCCATGGGCACCACCAGGTACCCTTGTGCATGCCTCGCGATGATCGACGGGCCAAAACCTACGCCAGTCAATCCAGTCATTGTCATCGTTCGCCTGTAAAGACAAACAAGCCAACGATCAGCAGCCTTTGAGAGGGCCTCGAAGCCCAAGTATCTCAGCAAAGAGATGAAAGGTGACATTGGTCCCACCGGGCGTGCTAGACTGATTGCGATGGGTTTATTCCTTCTTATTATTTTATGTATATATATATATATATCTTATTTCACGTGTCAATCAACCAATTAACTAACTGGTAATTAACTGACTGATTGACGGCGCGGGCGTGCCAGTCACGTACGTGACAAGTTTATTATGCGCTCATCTTGACCCGTATCGGGCGAAAGTGAGGTTCGGTCAGGACCAACAGTCCGCCATACCATAAAGGCTATGGCGTTAATTACATCCCCCGCGAGGAGGGAACACCTTTGATTAATTGCCGAGATAGTGGGCTGTCGAGGCCGGAATAAAAGATGCGACGTTATGAGCATGACAAGATCACACGAAATACATCTATCTATCATGCAAGGGGAGCGTGGTTTATTGAATTAGTGACCCTCGGTACAGGGCGGAGGACGTAGGTCCAAAGACCACCAATGCGCATAGCGGAGACTTCCGATCGGGCGTAACTCGGTCTTCCGTCGGTGCCATTTGATATACTCGAGGGTCTATGCAGGCATGCATGCATGATGATGATAACTATGCTAAGCATGGCAACAGAATTATGAAAGTAAGCAGTGATCAATCACGTCTGTTAATCTCCACCAAGTGAGGCAAGGATTGTAGCACAAACCTGATAGTAAAAGGATTCGGATCCGAACGTCACTTCTCTTATTCAGTTTATTAGGATTCATTAATTCCGACCACAGGAGACGAAGGTCACCCCGAGGGCGGGTGACTGATTAAAACAACATCAGGGCTTAAAACCGATGCAGCCACGTGTAGGGGTAGGGTTCCCCGGAGCGGCCAAACGTGGGCAAACAGAACTAATCCGTCGCGGCCAGACGTAGGTAAAAGGGGTAAACCGGCGTGGCCAAAACGTAGGTAAACGGGCTAAACCGGCGCGGCCATGGACAACTGTTAGCCCGGTGCGAAGGCCCTGGGGCGCGCCGGGAACGGGGCAACTGTGGACGCACTAAAATTCGGAGTGGGGATCTGTTCGTTTGTTGGTCGGGGTTAATTCTTCTATTTAGTGCGAGGGCGTGCCAGTCACAAAGTGACGATTTATTCGGGCTTCGTGGAAGCCCATGGTGCGCTCGATCTGACTAATCAGACAATTGTGTGGTTCGTGTCGGGACCGAAACCCGCCGCGCCATAAAGGTCACGACGTTATTTACATCCCCCATACGGGGGAACACCCTTGATTGATTGCCGGGAATAAGGGCCCTACGGCCTAAAGAGAATACTAATAATGCAGGAGGATAGTGAAAGATGAACTATGCTAGAAACCCATCTCGGGACGTGAATGTTCAGACTATGTCGGCCACTCATGGGCCACTTCATGTTCGGACGAAGCTCCGTGCTTGTCGCATAAAAGACGGTGACAAAACCGCGTGAATGTCTGCCACGAACAAGGCAAGTTTAATGAGAATACGGGATTGGATCCCGGTAGAAACGGGTCAAGTTGATAGACTGTTGGCCGGAGATGATTTTGAACTATGGCCATGTCGGAAATTCCGTAAACCACGTCCGATACCATAAGGCGTCGTCGATTTTCTCTTTGCACCCAGTCCGAGGGAGTGAATTATTAAGTGCATAGCCCGAGCTTACTAACGTGCGCCCTCACACGCGGATCGACCTGCACGGTCAGGTCGTGGGGGTCAAGGGGGCAGCGCCCCTTGCGGGGGTTTCCGGGGGCAGCGCCCCCGGAACAAAATCTAATTATGGGGGGGTAATAGAGTTCCTTTCATTTTTTATTTGACATTGATCTTTGCATTCTTCTTTTGTTTGAACCTTTCTCTCCCTTTTTTACTATTATTTACCCCCCCCCCCCTCTTTATATAAAAGAGGCGCGCCGAATCTGAAGTGGGCAAAAGGGGAGGCACACCGGATAAGGGCTTCGAAGGAGGGCGCCGGATAAGGGAGCACATGGGGGGGGCGCCGGTTTAGCCACACCGTATTAACTAGTTGCAAGGAGATGGGTGCGCCGGTTAAGGGGCGCCAAGGGGGGAGCGCGCCGGTTAAGGACATCAAAGGAGGGGCGCGCCGGAACAAAGGGGAAGCGCACCGGTTAAGGTGGCAAATTGGGGGGGGAGGGCGGTTTGACAACGCCGTTTTAGCAATTTGCAAGGATAGGTGAGAGTAGAGGAGCACACCGGGTGGATATAGGAAATGGTTTTGAGAGGTTGAACCGGCGCGCCGGAATTGGGCTCCACCGAAGAAGATTGGGCTTTTGTGAGAGGGACTGAAACGGCGCGGGGGGAACATAACCGCGCCGGATTAACCTCTCCCGAGGGTTTGTTCATCACTTTTAACTTTGTGTTTTTTTTATTTCACCTGTAGAAAGATTTTCATGATGCGTCTCTTCACCCATTTGATAGATTAAGTGGGCAGGGAGGAAGTTTAGGCATTTATCTGTTCATTAGGGTGGCTTAGTATGTACTTTAAGCGTTTCATTCAAGGGGTTTAGTTCACAGATTTTTACTGTGTGTGGTTCTCGTTCTCAGAAGTGGTTTGTTCACTGGTTCTCTGGAGGGCATCTTCTTCATTTGATCTTGAGCGTTCTCGGCCACGGCGAGAATCCGGCAGCACCTCCCCCGGACCGGGACTTGCCAGAGATAAAGGAGAGTCACCAATCGGATTGCTCCGGGGTAGACCCTCAAAAATCGGAGTAGCCTCACGGCGGTCCGAACCCAAATGTGAGTATGGAACGTTCGAGGGCCAGCCTACAAGAACGACCACAGCTCACGGGTGATGATTTCGTGGAACGGGACAGATGTAGGCCATAGGTGGCCATGAATGTTCACCCTTCGAACGGGTTCCCTCAGAGTTCATGCCATAGAAGGGCAAGCTTCTGAGGACCCCAGGTGACGCTGGAAACCGGAAGGAAGAAAACGGAAGCAAAGGGGAAAGGATCAGAGCAATAGAATGCCATTTACGCCCACAAGAGTCACTCTTTTATTCATCCTCAAGGGGAAAGGAGATATACCCCCAAAGCACGGGGGGAATACAACGGAGAAGATAAGGGAAAGCTAAATGTTGAGGTGGGGGAAATAAGATAGATCGGAGGGGGAGAAGGAGGAACAGAGCACAAGCTCTTCCCCCTCTCTCCCCTCTCACTCTCTCTCTCTCTCTCTCTTTTTCTTCACCTTAAAGGTGGGAATGGATGGAGCTTCTTCTTCTCTTCGGACGCCGGAGGCCCTAGCCAAACCAGCAAGCCTTCCCTTTTGCCTCCCTTCTCTCTGTTTCTTCTGTTCCCTCCTACTGGTGCCCCCTCTCCTCTCTATTTTTTTTCTTGCAATGTAGCCCCCATTTTATATATTGGCCAGCCTAGGGAGGTTCCTGCCACCTCCACCTCGTCCGCGACGAAGCTCAGAGCTGACTGGCTGTGCTGGACACCGTTGATTCGTCTCGTACACTGCTGCTCGTCCGGGGATGGGACGCTCAGAGATTTGTCGGAGCTTGCCTTGCTGCTGCTACTTATGTGCTGTCGTACGGAGGCTGAGACAGAACCAGGGGCATTGAATGTTCTCTGTGCATCTCATTTATGCAGAACAGAGTATCGGTCGGCAGACGGGATAGGATGAGGTTAAACTCATTTTCATTCGACGCGCCGTTTTAAGAAGAGCATATGGTGATGGCTTGTCCAAAAGTAGCGCGCCGCAGAAATGCTTCAGAGAACAGAATGAGGGGTTAAAACGGCGCGGGGGAATAGTGACCACGCGGTTTAAACCCAAGTGTAATTGGCATGCCGTATTAAGTTTTTGGCCTTCAAAATGGCCATGCCATAATAGCATATAAAGGGTGGCGCCGTTTTAAGGTATTGAAGGGGTGGCGCCGTTTTACGGCAATGTAAATGGGAGGCATCCCTTCGGAGCGCGCCGGATAGCCAAAGACAAAGAGGGGCGCGCCGTTTTAAGTGCATATCGCACCGTTTTAAGCACCAAACGGATTCCTTTCGAAGTCGCGGCCCTTCATATGAATGTCGGCATTCCGAGAATGCTCCGGTTGCGACGTATGGCCTCCATAATATTCCGTTTGTAGCCTCTGGGACTCGGTCTAAGATTCTGCGTGACTTTCGGTGCATGCCGAGACTGTGCCGGAGTTCCCGACTCTTCTCTGATTCAGCTCTCGGCATGGCTGGTCGGAGCCTTGTAGCTGTATCTTCTGCTTAGGGGGCTACCTTAGCGGGTAGCGGACCACCAAGTGAGTTCTCGTCCTGATCGGGCGAGGCATGAGGTTTATTCGGCATTTCTATCTTCAACTCGCGCTCTAATGTGTAGACACGAATGTCGCCATCATCATCATCGTCATTTTTTGGCGTCCACAGCAACTAGCACGAAGAAGAAAATGAGTCTTATGTTGATACGGCGCGGTAGGGTACCGCGCCGTATTAGGGCGCGCCGGGTTCGGGCCGCGCCGTTTTAGTCAATTTTAGAAGAAATTCACAGTATTTTGGTTCATTCAAGATCCTTATGATAGTTTCAAGCCAACCAGACCGATTACTTGTTTGATTGAAGTCCAATATCCCTCGAAATGATGCAGTAAGTCAGTGTGAGGTTCACACTTGAGCACTGAGTTGATTGGGTTCAGAATGAGCATCTGATTATGGCTTAATTATTCTGAGTCTGCCCAAAATTAGGCAGCATCTCCTTTGAACATGAAGAGTTGCAGGGGAGAAACGAGGTCATACCCGCTTGTGGAGTAAGCCCCTAAACAACCGGTCTGCACAGTGGCAGCCAGTAAACTCCCAACGGATAGGGTACCCCGAGGACTAGCCTGCGAGGGGCACCAAGGCTCCGTGGGTGAGGATAGAGGGATGAGGCCACTGATGATAGGAGCAACACCCCGAGGGCTAGCCTACGTGGGGTGGGCAACCCACAGCCCATGACACATCCCTTGAAGGGACCGACCAAAAAGAGAGTGAAGCTCCGAGGGCTAGCCTGCTAGGAGCACACATCCCTTGGCCTCTATCGGGTCTCCAGATTGTTGGGGCTAAGCTTGTTAGGCTAGGACCCCTGTTATTATCTGTTGTGGCCTTAAGGAAGCATCTACCATCGAGAGGTAGAGCCCTCGATCACCCAGCAGTTCCGTGAAGCAATAGGAATGTCCCCCTCCCCGGGCGATTAAGACGGAATGAAAGAATCTCAGAACAGTTCAACTGACCGTGATGCAGAGGGGTAGTCAATGCACAGATGAGATGAGCCAATCGTAGAAACATATGCTCGAACAACTAGGACGCAACATTTAGGTGATGGATCCTGCCATCCCAAAGGCGACTCCCACCTCGCGAGCAACAGAGCAGTACGAAGGGAGGAGTTAATGGGAGTTAGACCCTCAATACCACGACGGGAAGAAGCATGCACATGAGCACAGCTCTGTCCACGGAGGGGAAACAAAGACCCTTAAAACAAACATGGAAGCAGTCGATGGGAAAGACCTGGGGAGGGGTCGTTTCTGTAGCCCGCGATGCTTCGGGGCATGATCGGGACTCGAGGAAACTGGAGTCGGGAACCACGCGTGGAAGAACTCATACATATGCATTGACATAGATAGAGAAGGGGAATAAGCTTCGAGCATTCATTCGACCTATTGGTCCACGCATCTATATACATATCACCACCCAATAGACGGGGATGGACGAACATTTACATTACAAATCCGGTGCCGACATCGTCGTTCAGTCGCTGTTTATCAGTTGCAGAGGCAGAGGGATGCGCAGAGGCACAACAACAAAATAAACGGGAAGAGAGAATCGCAGAAAAAGGGGGGGGGGTCGGCTCGTATCATCGCCATCCCTCCCCCTCTCGCTTACATCTGATAGATAGAAACCCCCCAAAAAAAGAATCCACAAAAGCGCCGGTGCCCACCTATTCTCGGAACATAGTATCGGATCTTCAGCTAAAGCAGAGGAAGATGGCCGGCGGGGGACGCTCAGACGGAACCCCTTTTCCCAAGAGCTCTATCTCTCCCGGAATCTGGTTCGCTCTCCGACCCTCCTCTTTTTCTTCTTCTCCTCTTTTTTTTTCTGTCGTCCTCTTTTCTTCTCGTCCCGTTCTCCTTTCTTCGTTTTCTTCAATCGAACAGCTTCCTGCATATATATAGGAGGTTCGAAGTCTTGATCCGGCGTGGAAAATGGCGCACCGGGGAAGGCTCCATGGCCTTTTGCGCGTCGGAATAACGGGCCCAGGTGGGGTTCTTTGCGCGCCGGAATAAGGGGCGCCAGATGGGGGTGTGTCGGTTTAGGGCACGCCATGTTAATGTTCCTCACATGTCGCGAGTTAGTCGATGAGTCCGGGGATGATTCTGGGGGTCACCGGAAACATTTATCTCACGAATGCTCCTTGAAACCTCGATGACATGTGTTGTCCAAGCTCCCAGGTTGACATACGGCCATTCCCGAGACTCCAGATAGCTTTGATTTGATCATGCGGGCTTTCCGCTGACATGGCCTTCGGCTCTATGATTCATGCTGTTGGCTCGGTCTGGCTTGTGCCCAAAGCTCCTTAGGGGGTGGGATAATACCAGGGATAGTTTCGCCTGAGCTTGGCGATCATTCGGCCACTAACGGGCCCATCTTGGCGGGAAGCCGTACCTGTAGAAACCCAAAATTTAAAAATGAGAAATAAAATTTTCAATTTGATTATGTAATTAAAATTTTCATGAAATAATCAAATTTCATTTTTACTATATGAAATAAGCTAGTTTATTGAATTTACTTGAATCAACTAGAAGTAAATAGAGATTAAATACTTTGCACCTTAGATAAATCAATAGTAGGCCCAATAAAAGTCTATGTAATGGATTAGGTTTACAATTGGCCCATTGGATAATGCATAATGGGCTGAATTAATGGTTAAAGGATTCAATAAAGGTTAAATTAACCTTAAATTCGTAACATGTGTTTAATATGATATTTAAGAGATTATAATAACCCCATTTCTAGAAGATTTGACTCAAAAATAGACCCTTACCTACCAGCCACCTTGGACCAGCCGTTTTTACACTGAATTCACACTTAAGATGGTCTAAATTAAGAGGAGAAATTGTATTTTTCTTCTAAAACGAGTTCATGGGGTTGGTGGATTTAGGTAAGGAAATGTTGACCCATTTTGCCAAGTTTTGGCTATAAATAGAACCACATTCGACCCTCAAACCATCCCTGGGAGTTAAGTTTATGCTGCTGCGAAGATTCGTGGAGATTTGAAGGAGGATTTGGAAGATCAAGGGTTTTCTTTATACATTTGGGGATAATCTTAGATCCGTCAAAAGGTAGGTGTCTCTCAGGCTAAACTTCAATTAAATCATGTCATCTTGTTCGTTTTTCTGTCCTCTTTCCATTGATAGCTCATTTATTAAATTCCGTTTTGAAATGAGCAAGTTATGGTCATTTTATTGGAGGTGTATTCCCGTTTTTTTTATCAGGTCTAGAACGCGCTATACCTCAGTAGCGCGTTCTGAACGCGCTGGCCTGACATAGCGCGTTCACACAGTGTTTTTCCCGCCCCTCTGGGGTCAAACATTTTTATAAAAAAATTTATATTTTCATAACGCGCTACCCAAGGGTAGCGCGATCTTCAAAGTCGCGCTAGCTTATGCTAGCGCGTTCACAGAAATTAGGTCAAACATTTTTTAAAAATATATATATTTCTAGAACGAACGATATATATATATAATTGGCCTTGACCGCACCGCACCGCACCTCGGCTCGGCTCGGCTCGGCTCGGCTCGGCACAAACAAACAAACAAATAAATATATATATTACTAGTTTTGTATCAATTCACAACTCAAGCCCACATCCTATGCCCCTTGGGTCCTGACCCAAGGGTGATTTCTCCAACATATAAAGCTATGCAAGTTTTTGTAACTTCCAATGTGGGACTAAACTTAAGTCACTTTACAATAGGAACTATATCTGTTGGAAGTCCACGTTAATTGTACGTAATTAGTCACCAAAAGTAAGAAAATGTAAGATTATCATGTTTTAATTCTTACAGCACGTTAAAAATTTATTTTTGTAGAATGAAATTATTTTTACATGTAAAAATCTAATTTTCACCACATTAGTTTATACATACTAAAAATTGTTTCCAACATGTTAAAACTATTTCTAGCATATTAAAAGTGACTTCCAATATGATAAAATTATTTTATACATACTGAGATAAAAAAATTATTTTCAGCATGATAAAATCTATTTAAAGCTATTTTTGTGCATATAAAACTTAATTTCCTATTAAATAATTAGTAAATTGATGCATGAAAATTACTTCCAGCATGATAAAAATTCTTCTAGTATAGTAAAATTATTCCAGCATGTTAAAATTATTTTTGGCATGTTAGAATTATTTTCAGTGTATTTAAACTATTTTTCAGCATGATAATTCTATTTTCCTATCAAATAATTAGCAAATAAATAGAGAAAAATGATTTTTAGCATGATAAAAATTATGTTGTTATCAGAAAATTTCTGTAATCAGCATGGTAAATTTATCTTATCATCTTATCAGTAAGTTGATTATTTTAGCATGTTAAGTATTAATTTTAGCATGTTAATAATTAATTTTCAGCATGTAAAAATTAAATCCAGCATGAAAAAAATTATTTTTATCATCTTACCAGTAAGGTAACATATGAAAATCATTCACAGCATGTTAATATTATTTTCAGCAAGTTAGAATTATTTTCAACATAAAAAGTTATTTTCATAATAAAATTCTGATTATTATAATAAATCACCGTTTTGGCTAACTAATGCATTTTTAATGAACAAAAACTTCCTGTAAACATGTCTAAACACTTGTAAATCAAATGCACATAAGATTAAACCATGGAATCAAATTAATTCTATTAAACTCTAATTACTTGATTTTCTTCCTACTTACCGTTCATTTTTGAACTCCACGACTTAATGTCGTTAAACATTATGCCTTAAATTGTTATCCACTTTTCTTGCAACTTCTGAAATTGTGTCAAATTTGTGCTTATTACAAACAGCATATTCTTGAAAATTCTTGGCCATATACATTAAAGTGGATGTCTAAACGTACTTGGGATCTTCGGATCCATATGACTCAATGCCTGGCATTAATAGGGCCCGGTCTGGTCCTGGGGGGAGCGCCCGAAAGTACTTGTGCCCATGGGAGTTGATTGACCAATGGTGTGGCATTGCACTGAAGTGCATGATAGATTTACTTGATACGGCATTCCACTATTCGTACTTGTTTACTTGTTACTTGTTTACTTGAAAATTACATGAATTACTTGACTTGCGTGAAAATGGCCAATTACATGAAATTCCTTATTTGTTCAAAGTCATTACTTGGAAATTCATCTTGATATCATATCATCTCAATTACTTGGAAATTCTATTCATGTTTATATACTTCCCGATACAAGTTAGAAAGTTGTTTAAATTGCTAACACTTAAAGATTGCCTGGTTCATAGAGATATAAAATCCTACTGAGCTTTTAGCTCACCCTACGTTTTGATTAATTGTTGCAGGAAATGAAATTGAACAAGGGAATGGACAAGAGTGAAAGAGTGTTTTCCTTTTTACCTAGGTTTATGTAGATCAACTAGTGATTTTACAAGAATGTTGTAATTTGGATTTGGAAGTTGTAATTGTCTTTATGGCTTATCAATTAGTGTTGTAAACTTCATTTTGATGGAATAAAAGTATCATTTTCCCGTTCATTTCTGATTTTAAAAATAAAATTGTACATGCTCTGATCGACACGCGTGTTTACGACTCGTCGCGCCCTCGATATTCCGCGTCGGGACGTGACAGTACCCGTGCCGGGTGATCGGGATCTTCTGCCGACAAAGCTTTCGGTCCTCCGTCCTGGAGACCCAGGGGGACTCTTTCATCTTCAGGAGAGCCTTTCATGAGGTGAGTGGCCACTGGGTAGACCGTCGTCCTTGGTCGGACAACGGGTGTAGTGTATGCGGCACGACGTGGTCGATGCCGGTTCATTGGGCAGGCTTGGTCGCACTGTCGGTTGGTTGTGAGTTCGTCTCGGCTCTCCTGAGGTGAAGTCCCCATGCTCATGCGGGGTGACTCGAGGCTCTGGCGGCTTGAGAAGTCTTCGATATGTTGATCTTTATCGGCTTCCGTGCTTCAGCGGGCCGGGTCCTTCGTCTTTGTGGCTTGGTCACCGACGATCATATTTTGGGTGCCAACAACCGCACAGAGGATGTGCGGCCAGGGGTTGACCGTACATGTCTCTGGACGCTTGAAATTCATGAAAATGATTAATTAACCAAAGTCAAGGCCCATTAAGCCCTGAATTGAAGCAGACCTAGCCAGGGAGGGAGGCTACCCATAAAATAGGCCCAATGATGTGCCAGAAAAATAGCCCAACGAGCAATGGACAACTCGAGACATCAACAAATGATAGTAAGAGAAATGACTCAACTTATCGGCAAAAAATGGGTGTCAACATATCCCTGATGAGTTCGGGGCCTAGAAATTATTTTTCTCCAACTTTGTTCCATCATATAGGTGAGCGGCAACTTCTTCCATATAGAGCCTCGAATGTTGCCATTTGTATACTTGCTTGATAGCTATTGTTGTAGGCGAATTCCACTAGAGGCAAGTGGTCGTGTCAACTCCCACCAAAATCAATAACACATGCCTTTAGCATATCTTCTACTACCTGATTTTTTATCTCAATTTGTCCATCGGTTTGAGGATGGAAAGCAGTGCTAAAATTGAGTTGGGTCCCTAATGAATGTTGTAGACCCTTTCAGAATTGAGATGTGAATCGAGGGTTTCGATCGGAAATATTGGTAACATGGACACAAAGTAGCTTGACAATTTCTTTCATGTATAAGGCTGCCAATATATCCACAAACCATAGACTTTTAATTGGTAGAAAATGTGCAGATTTAGTCAATTGGTCTATGATCACCCATATACCATCATGTCCACCCCTCGTCTTAGGTAAACCCATGATGAAATCTATCCCTATACTCCCCCATTTCCACTCAAAAATTTCTAAGGGATGTAGCTTACCAGCAGGCTTTTGGTGTTCCGCCTTAACTTGTTAACAAGTGAGGCAGCGTGAAACAAAGTCCGCTATCTCTCTTCTCATGTTGGGCCACCAGAAATTCCTTTTCAAATCTTGGTACATCATGGTAGCACTAGGGTGAATAGCATACCTTGATTTATGAGCTTCCTCCAAGATCAACTTCTTAGTGTCTGCATGATCCGGTGCACAGATTCGATCTTTGAACAATAGTCTTGCATCGGACGAAATAGAAAATTCCGGCCGTTGATACGCATTGGTTTTAATCTCCATCAATGTTGGATCATTCTCTTGCAATTTAACTAGGTCTTCAATTAATGTGGGTTGTGACCTAATATTAACAATCATACACCCTTCTTCTTCTTTATCAACATCCAAATTCAATTAAGCAAAATGCTCGATAAGATAAGTCATACCTTTACTGAGGCTTGCTAGAGTTGCTAGTTGTCTTCTGCTGAGGGCATCTACTATAGCATTTGCTTTGCCAGGATGATATTGTATAGAAAAGTCGAAGTCCTTGAGATACTCCAACCATCTGCGTTGCCTCATGTTTAACTCCTTCTGGGTAAAGAGATACTCCAGACTTTTATGGTCTGAGAATACAATGAACTTCTATCCATAAAGGTAGTGTCGCCAGATTTTCAAGGTGAAAATAACAGCAACCAGCTTCAGATCATGCATGGGATAGTTTTCTTCATGACACTTCAACCGCCTCGAAGAATAACAAATCACCTTGCCATTTTGCATAAGAACGCATCCAAGGCCAATGCCGGATGCATCGGTATAGACTTTAAAGCCACCACCATCAACAGGTAGTGCCAATATAGGGGCTATAGTGAGATGTTCCTTGAGAGTTAGGAAACTTGCTTCACAATCCTTCGACCACATAAAAGGGTTCTCATTTCTTGTAAGTCTGGTCAAAGGAACGGCGATGTTAGAGAAATCCTTGATGAATCACCTATAATAACCAACCAGACCTAGAAAACTTCTAACTTCTCACACGGTCGTCGGTCGGCTCCAGTTCTTAATAGCTTCCACTTGAGAAGGATCAACAACAATACCTTCCTTTGAAATAATATGGCCAAGGAAAGAGACTTCCTTTAGCCAGAACTCACACTTGCTGAGCTTCACGTAGAGTTGATGCTCTCTTAGTGTTTGCAAAGCTACTCTTAAATGTTCTTCATGTTCCTCCTTAGTCTTGGAGTATATGAGAATGTCATCAATGAAAACGGCCACAAATCGGTCGAGATAGGGCCGGAAGACAATATTCATAAGTTGCATAAATGCTTCAGGGGCATTAGTTAACCCAAACAGCATCACAATGAACTCGTAGTGCCCATATCTACTTCGAAAAGTAGTCTTGTATATGATTTCATCTTTAATCTTGAGCTGATGGTATCCCGACCTGAGGTCTATCTTGGAGAAATATTCCGCTCCAGAGATTTAATCAAAGAGCTCGTCGATACGAGGCAACGGATATTTGTTTCTTATTGTAAGTTGATTTAGTCACCAGTAATTGATAAATAACCTGAGAGATCTATCTTTCTTCCCAACGAATAGAACTGACGCACCCCAAGGGGATGTGCTAGGTCGAATGAAGCCCTTGTCTAGTAATTCTTGAAGTTGCTTCTTCAATTCTTTGAGTTCCGTGGGGGACATTCTGTAAGGAGCTATTGAAACAGGTGTTGCTCCAGGAATGAATTCAATGGAGAAGTTTACTTCCCTTTCAGGCGGTAAACCGGGTAAATCATATGGGAAGACATCGGGGAATTCATTCACAATGGGGATATCCTCTAGGATGATTTTCCTGGACTCGATGATGATCACGGAAGTAAGGAAAGCTTCACAACCTTACGATATGAGTTTGCAAGCGTAAAGAGAAGAAATAATAGCAAGGTGTTTTCTATATTTAATTCCAAGGAAAGAAAATCTTGGAAGATCGGGTTTGTGGAAGGAAATTCTCCTATTGTGACAATTAATGTCGGCACAATGGTCTACGATCCAATCTACCCCTAGAATAGCATCATAGCCTTCCATGTCAAGGCATGTGAGATTTGCGGAATGATTATGACCCTCTATTGCTACCTCACTATTTGGGTAGTGGGTAGTAAGTTTAGTTCCAGGACCTAAGACTGTTGTAATTGCTAGGTTCGAAGGTAGAGGAACAGGTGAAATAGGCAAAGTTTTTACAAAAGTAGTAGATATAAAGGAGTGAGAAGCACCAGTATCAAATAACATAAAAGTAGGATGTGAATAAATTTGAACAGTACCTTCCATTAGCCCATCATCCGTGGGCGCTTCTTTATCTAATACGTTATTAAGATGAGCCTGCATCCTACGCCCACCATTTGAGGTTTGTTCTTTTATGAGGGGGCAATCCGGCTTGCGGTGCTCCCGGCTTCCACAACGTAAACACGCCCCTAGGCATTTCCAGCACTCCTTGGCCGAGTGACTGAACTTCTCGCAAAATGAGTAAACCGCCATGACTTGCTTGTCTTCTTCTTTTGTTTTCTTATTCTTGCCATTCCCGTTGCCATTACGGGATCACTTCTTGTTATCACGAGTCTTGTAGGGTTCCGTGATGCTGATCCTCTCTCCTTTCTTTCCTTGCCGATCAAACTTCCGGCTAGACTCTTCTTCCTTGCCTTTGAATTTTCTGACCTTCTCCAAGGTCCTTTCACATAAATAAGCCCGTTGGACCATTTTCGTATATGTACGGATATTTTGGGGTCCAAGTTGAGTTATAAAGATGGGCCTTAATCCGTCCATGAATCGGTTAGCTTTTAATAGGTCCATGCTAACCAAGTAAGGAGCATATGGTGCTAGTCGAGAGAATTGAAGTTCATATTCCGCCACAGACATCATGCCTTGGCGAAGTGCGGTGAATTCCACGACCTTTCTCTCCTTGAAGTGCTCGGAGAAGTACTTAGCATGGAATAGTTCAAGGAACTCCGCCCAAGTAATCTGCCTATTTTGGAGAGGAGCCGATGTTGCTTTCCACCACGTGCATGCATCTTTGTGAAGTTGGAAGGTGGCCAAGAGGACCTTCTCCTGGTTTACACATTGCATAACATTAAGACTCAATCCATCTAGTCCATCCAACTCTCTGCTTCATCGGGATTTGATGAGCCGGAGAACTTCGAAGGGTTCAAAATCTGGAAATTCCGATGTAGGTCACCCGCGCCTGCCCTCGCGCCAACTTGGGCCACGGTTTGCAGGGCCTGGGTAAGGCCCGCAACAGTTTGTTGCATTTCATCCTAGTTGACACGGTTAGCCATTATGAGAATGAAGTACCTATGAAAAGGAACAATTTGTTAATTCCTACGGAATTAAGGGGAATTAATCTAGAGATAATTTCTAAATAACTATCTCATCCCGGATATTGGTGGGAAATTTCTTCGCTTAGTTCAAAGGTGTGGGTCCTAAATTCTTGGACTTAGCCTATGACATGATATTTTCCTAGGACTTACTTACGCCTAGGCTCTGATACAAACTTAACTGTCACACCTCGAGCCATGTGTGTACAACGGAAGCAACTCGGGGAACATGAATAGCTGACACTACGCCTCAAGCTAGCAATATAATCAGAGCGCAATCATTCACACATAAGATGAATGGACACAATGTCATGTACTAAGAACTCCACTTTATTGAATGATAATCAAAGTTTTACAATAGAGACTATGACTTGACTCCTTGACACACTTGACCAAATAAAAATGAAAATCACATAATATGACTCAATAAAGTAAAAATTACATGATATGACTCCAAACTAACGTAAGTACTCATGAGACTCTAAGTCTTATCTCGGGTCTTTAAGCATCACTCTCGGATCCATTATCGGAATACTCGGAATCCGATCTACTAGAGTTTCCTGGAAAGATTGAAAAAATAGGGTAATGAGCACACTTTCCCAGTAGGTATCTTCGTATCAACATGAAGACAAGTCTAAATAATTAACATTTTAGCTCTAGGATGTAAGATAAATGAAATGCGATAAATCATATGATAATAAGCCAATGTAACATCACAAGTATCTAGACATAAAAGGTATGAGAGTTCTTGTAGAATGAGAGCAAGATCGAGAATGAATATAACATGAATGTAACTTGGCCTTTCAAGAATAAGAATATACTTTTCATAATCATAAAGGCTATGCACTAGAAAGTCATGTAACAAGAATGTACTAGGAAGCATCTAAATTCACAAGATTGCCTCGTGGTTTTCACCAGTTTATCAAAAAGTACTCCCAGCGCAATGTGACGCCAATGCTCATCATACCCCATGGTTTATAGTATGTTTCCGGCTATCTGCCGAGGGGGATAGCGTCGAGCCATTGGATACTGTCTGTGCCCGCTCTTGCATCTTCAAGTTATAAATCAAGCTACTTCCATGAGATATAAATAAAGTTTCAGCCAATAATGTACAATTCAAATAATAGTTTTATGATGACAATATCAAGGTAAGAATGCTCCAATACGAAACATGAGATCAAGGATGATTTAATGACAAGGTTATGCCACGAAGGGAAACTGCCAGCATAACAACGTATTCTTTAAATTTTGATAATTCATTAATAACTTATTGAATAAGGTGTTAGGTTCTAGGCAATCAATAGGCCATCTATGAACATAGAAAATCAACCTGTGGGTCAAACCTCGGGTTAAGAACACTGGAATAGAATACGGTCTTGTCTGGGCTGTTTCTTGAATAGGCGGTCATGTCTAGGCTGCAACCTGAAGGAGGTGGTCACGTCAAGACCGTTTCTTGACAGAGTCGACACCAAAGAGAAAAGAAGGGTCGACGCTGTCGAACTCTGGAAAGTGGCGGTCATGGTCGGGCTGCTACCAGATGGTGGCGGTCTCCAGAGGGCCGCTGTCTTGTCTAGAATGCAGAAAATATCGGTATACTTGAGTGCTTTCTAGACAAATTGACTTTGATGGTACAACCAACTCGGCGTCCTAGTTGGAATCCCAGGCACGCGGAGACTAACGGAGGCCTTGAAACATTATCCCCTAGTCCGATAGAAGGAATATCCGACGGAGAGGTTCACAAGTCCATGAAAGTGTGCCTATCATGTATAAAGTGTAACTAATGACATCGTATCAGAATACATGCCATGTACTTAAGAAAGACTCAAAGATGAGAGTGAATCGTGTAGAAAACATCGATCAAACCATCAGTGAAACAAGTCCACAAAGGATGTGAAATATAGTTTTAATACAAAATTATATGATTTGGCATGAAATTAGCATAAGATTAAAGTAAGTTCTTAAAGCATGTAAGTCATGAAACCTAGCATGATGGATGCACAATATAACCATTATCATGTATCCAAGGTCATAATTAGGAATAAGACCTAATTACTTAGGCTTAATATATAATTAATAGGAATAATCTGTAATCTGTTTGGAGTTAACAAAGTGCAAAAATCAGAAAGCAAATAGCGGTCAGATGAGGACCGCATACTGATGGTAGCGGTCAGTCGCAAGGCCACTATTTGATTATAGCAGTCTCAGGGAGACCGTTTCTTTTCTGTTGTGAGCAGGGACAGAAACTGAGGTATAGGCCTAATCTAGAGCAATATATGCATGGAAAACATGCTAGATAGAAGAATAAAACACGCCATAACGAAGTTAAATCATGGAGATGCATGAGTTACATGTATTAAGCCACAATTATCATCTTTTTGGTTAAGGGTACAGCGATATGATGCTATGAAAACTATGCATATGTGATCATAGAAAAACATGAAATTCTCCAAGTAGAAAGCATGAAATCTAGTAAGACACGAGGGATTTTAATCCTAACTTGATGTTTAAGCGGTTCATGAGATAACCTACCTCTGTAACAGGCTCTAGACTTCGAATTTTGGATTGGGAGAACGACCTAGTTTCTGCACATCCTCTGCCAAACCAGCAACTTCTCATCCCTCGTTCTTCTTAACCTTTTGGCCTAAATCCATGATATTTGGAGGGAAGTAAGAAGACATAAAGGGGAACAAATAACCTTAAAGGATCAACCTGAAAATACCTCGAATAGGGCTTCTAAACTCCGGATCTTCCTTAGACCGACACACTGTTTCCTGCGCGCTCTGTAGAGGAACAACAACTTCAGGGGCTTCTAGCTCTCCAATAGCTTGATCTCCTAGCATGAGATTTGGAGAGATGTTAGAAAACACTATGGGGAATAAATTCTTCTAAAGAACTTACATGAAATTCTATCATCTTGTCGTCGAACTAGGCAAGCCAAAAGTAAGGTTCACGTAGGTGGAACCTGGGACTTATTTATAAGGTTTGCTAGGGCATGAAGGATTAGCTCAAACTTAGAGTCGTAATTTGGGGTAGGATCGATCCCTAAGAGTCCTAGACATGTTTTCATGTCTACACACTTCAATTCATGGAGATTTGGATGCCAAAGACCAAAGTTTTACACGCTTCTACAACTCACAAAATTGGAAGGAGATAGCGGTCACAGCGGGACCGCCTTCAACAAGTGGCGGTGTCCCGATAGACCGCCATCTGGTATTTAATCCAAAAAATTCAGATTTTGATATTTATCTCCTATTATACCCTTAATTGGCCTACTTATCCAATTTAAATCCGTAAATAGCCCAAATTATGTTTCTAGAGTGTGGTCCTAGGCCTAAAGTCACAGAATTGGGTTTATGGGTCTAATTAAAGTGGGCTTAACCTTTTGGTTAAAATATGGCCTTTAATTTAATTCTAATTAACCCATAACTCATTTAATAGCCCTTTAATCCTTTTTAATTGCTAATAAATAGTTTTAATTCCTAAAAATTCTTCAAAAATTCCAGGGTGTTACATGCATGAAGGAATAATTTAATTATGCTCATGGGGATTGAGAAAATGCTAACATGAATGCATGATGCATTTTAAGGCATGTAGCTTGTAATGCCCGAGAATTTTCTAAGAATTTTTTGGATTTAAAATTTAATTATTAAGCATTAAAAATAGGCTATTAATTGAATTATAATGAATTAGATTTAAGTATTTAGGCTCTACACTAATCCAAGAAGATTAGGCCCATATAATAAACCCAATAGACCCAAAGGGTTGTTTTGGACCTTGGCCCATATTCTAGAAGCTAGGAATGGGTATAATCACAGAATTAAGAAGATAATTACTCCTTGGGATATAAATAAAAGGATAATATTGGGGGATAATATCAAAAGAGTTTGAAGTATTTCAAATTCGGCACTCACGATGGCTAGCGGTCTATCGTGAGATCGCTAGGGGACTGTATGCGGTCCAGTCCTAGACCGCTAAGGAACTACAGTTCCGTGAGAGAAAGAAAGCATGAAAAAGTTGAAATTTTAACATCCAAGTCACCTAGGATCGACTCTATCAACTAATTAGATGAGTCTAGAAGACTTGAGGATCGAATTGAAAGTCTAATTGGGGCTCTAGGATCGTTCTAATACTCAAACCCTAGCTAAAACCTATAAATAGGTCCCTGATTTGACATGCGCGACCCCTAATTTTGCTCACGTGGAACTCATGTAAAGAGGCCGATTTTGAGGTATATTTCTTCTAGAAATTTGTTCATTGTAGTTGGAACTAACTACCCTCCAATTTTTGTTCTAGGAGATCAAGCCTACGTGAAGTTAGAGTCTTCCAAAGTTGGTGATTTTACAACAAGAACTCAGGAATTAGTGCATCCGACCCAAGAAGATCAAAGAATTCGGAGCCCTAAACAAGGTATTTAGTTGTAGTGTCTTTAAAACTTTTGTTACCTTTCATATCCTCTACTTACCCTCAAAATTTCACGTCCATAGGTCAAGTGAATCAGGAGATAGAGGGACGTGAAGTTGCTGATTTAGTACAAGAAAGTGCAGGAACTAGGGCTTGATTCCAGTCGAAAATTCGAAGTCTAGGAACATTATTAAAGGTAGGTTATCTCAAGGATTGCTCAAACTTTATGTCAGGAATAAAAGCCCTCTTATTTTAATTAATTTCATCCATTGTACGCCGTGAATTTCATGTTTTGTTAAGACTATGCATCTAGGCTACTATTCATGCATAATTCTTAGCCTTAATGAAGTAAAATGGAATTTTCTTGTTATTCACACAAACCTATGTATATTGTTGGCCTATATTTATTCTATCATGGCTATGGAAGTTAAAATATGTTGATTTTCAGGCATGATATGTATTAGTTGCATTTAGTCTTATTATCTTTTGAACTCGGATGTATACAGGAAGAAACAGTCTTCCTATGGACCGCCATAGAACCTTCGCGGTCGTACGATAGACCGCTAACCGAAAGTGACGGTCATCCATTTGACCGTTTTCGATTTTTAATTTCTGTATTATTTTAACCTGAGACTTAATGCAGATTTGCCATAATTATTATATGTTAAGCCTAGTTAACTAAGTTTTATTCCTGATTTACTTACTGTTTTCATATACTTAGTTATATTTACTATTCATCATGATAGATTTCATGTTTTCATGCACATTGGTATTATTTTAACTTATGTTAATTTGAGACCCAAATCATATATTCTTATAATAAGTACATGTTTCAAATGATAGATGATTCATGTTTTAACTTGATCATTGTTTTATCACGTATTTCTCTCTCCTTAGAGTCATTTTCTTAAGTACATGGCACATATCCTGGTATGTTGTCATTAGTTACACTTTTTGCACATTAGGAACATAATCTTGGACATGATGACCACTCCTTTGGATATTCCTTCCAACAGATTAGGAAATCTTGTTTCAAGGCCTCCATAAGACTCTGCGAGCCTGGGATTCCCACTAGGACGCTGAGCTGGTTGTACCATTAAAGCCCAATTATCTAGAAATCACTTATACTGGAGTTTTATATTCTGGACCCATAGCGGCCATCTGCTTGACCGCCAGAGTCTGCTAGCGGCCATTCACTAGACCGCTAACGGATCCTAAACTGTTCTCCACTAGTCCGCTAAAGACTCCAGATGTCTTGTTTTTAAAATATCGAACTGTCTTAATTAACGGTCCTGAGCTAGACCGCCATGACCAATAAACGGTCTGGTAAACGACCGCTAATGTCATGAGTTTGATTAACCCAGGGTTTGACTCAAGGGTTGATTTTCCTATAATCCTAGATAGTCTAATTGATTATCTAGAACCTGTCACATTATTCTAAGATATCTAAGTAATTTTGAGAGTTAAAGAATATACTGTTATGCTGCCGATTTATTTCCATGGCATAACCTAGTTATTTAATGCATTTATTTAAATCTCTTATTCTCAATAGAAGCATTATTATTTTTGGTTACTTATCATGGAACTATTGTTGAAATTGTACATTCTTGGACATATTATTGACATAAACGTGGAAGTAGCTTGATTTATACTTGAAGATGCAGTTCGAGCACTGATTGTGTTCAAGGGCTTTATGCTAGTCCCCTGGGCTGATTGTCGGAAACATACTATATAAACCATGGGGTATGATGCTACTGGCGTTGCATTTCACTGGGAGTACTTTCTCTATAAATAAGTGGAATATCCACGGGATCCACGAAAATCCACATAAATTCACGAAGTACTTGTTACTAAGTGAAGAGTACATTCTTACTTGTTACATGACTTTCTAGTGCATAACCTTCATGGTTATGAAAAGTACATTCTTGTTATATTCTTGAAAAGTTCAGATCTACATTCTTGTTACATTCTTACTTGATCGAATTATATTCTCATATCTCTAGATTGATCATATCACGTTACTTTGGTTTATCAGCATGTTTCATCGTATTTGCATGATTTATCTTATTTCTTTAGAGCTAAAACATTAATTACTTTAACATTGCCAATCATGTTGATACGAAGATACCTATTGGGCAAGTGTGCTCATTACCTACTCTCTCAATGTTTCAGGAAGTAAGAGTGAATCAGATTCGGATTACTCAAGTAGCGGGTCCGAGAGCGATTAAAGGAATATGGATTCGAGTGAATACTTAGAGTGTCAAAATATGTCTAGACTAAGTCTTTACATGTAATTTTTATTTTATTGAGTCTAGATCAAAAGAGTCTAATATTTGTGTACTTCGATTATGTTCATTTGATACGAAATAAAGGTGGAAGTTTGATTAAATTATTGTGCAATTACTTTGTGTGATTGTTCTTGCGCTCTAGTTATATTTCTTGCTCGAGGCTTACCATGCCAGCTGTTCGCGTTCCCGATTGTTTCTGCTGCATAATCTCAGGGTGTGACAGTTAAGGTGGTATCAGAGCGCTAGGACTAGAAGTCCTAGGGAAAGGTCATGTCATAGGTTAAGTCCAAGGTTTAAGGACCCACACCTATGAGACTAGGAAAGAAATCCCCAACCTATGAGAGGAATTGGGTAGAACCTAGGTTGAGATAGTCATTAGAATTATTTCTAAGACTAACCCCACTCATTACATTAGAATTAAAAAATTACTCTTCTGAGGTTCCTCGTTTTCATAATGGCTCATCGCGTAGACTGGAATAGTATGCAAGAGACCGTTGCGAGTCTTACTCAAGCGTTGTAAACTATGGCGCAAGCTGGCACAGGGGCAAGAGCTGGAAACTTACATCGTAACTTTCAAAGCTCAAATCCTCCACGGTTTTCGGGTTCCTCTAATCCCGACAAAGCCAAAAATTGGATGGATGAGATGAATCGCATCTTTGAAGTTATGCAATGTACGGACCAAGAGAAGGTTCGCCTGGCTACATTTCAATGAAGTAAAGATGCCCGTACATGGTGGAAGTCTGTTCCTACACCACCAGCTGATGCACCTTATAGATGGGAAGGTTTTCTTGCGCTCTTCCGAGCTAAGTACTTTTCCGAGCATGTCAAGGAGTGGAAGGCTATGGAGTTTGCTTCTCTACGCCAGGGCATAATGTCAGTGGCGGAATATGAACTTCAGTTTTCCAGGCTAGCACCATATGCTTCTCATTTGATTAGCACCGACTTATTGAAGGCTAATCGATTTATGGATGGTTTAAGGCCCGGTTTTATTCCGCAACTGGGGACTCAAAATATCCATACTTATGTGGAGATTTTCCAATGGGCACACTTATGGGGAAAGGACCTTGGAGAAGGTCGAGAAACTTAAAGGAAAGGGAGAGGAGCCGAGCCGAAGGTCTGATCGACATGATAAGAAGAAGTTTAGTATCACGGAACCCTATAAATCCCGTGATAGCAAAAAGAGATCTCGGAATGGGAGTGGTAATGGCAACCACAAGAATAAGAAAGTCAAGGAAGAAGACAAACAAGTTGCCCCGGCTTGTACCTTTTGGGAGAAATTCGGTCATTCGGCTAAGGAGTGCTGGAAGCGCCTCGGCGCTTGTTTAAGATGTGGCGGCAGGGAGCACCGCATGCCGGATTGCCCCCTTATGAAGGAACAATCGTCCGGGGGTGGACGTAAACGACAAGGATCATCTCAATGCCATCATAAATGATGAAGAAGCACCCAAGGATGATGGGCTAATAGAAGGTACCATTCAGATCTATTCCCATCCTACATTCGTACTATTTGATATTGGTGCTTCTCATTCCTTTATATCCACTGCTTTTGCAAAAACATTACCCATTTCATCAGTTCCTCTACCTTTGGACCTTACTATTACTACACCTTTAGGTCTCGGAACAAAACTTACAAACTATTATCCTGATAGTGAGGTAAGGGTAGAAGGTCACAATCTCCCTGCAAACCTCGTATGCCTTGATATGGAGGGCTACGATGCTATTCTAGGCGTGGATTGGCTTGTAGACCACGATGCCTATATAAATTACCGCAACTGGATTATCTCTTTTCGGAAACCAGGTCTTCCAAGGTTTTCCTTCCTTGGTATTAAATATTGGAAGCATCCTACCATAATTTCATCTCTTCATGCTTGCAAACTTATTTCGCAAGGATGTGAAGCTTTCATTGCTTCCGTAATCATTACCGAATCCAAGGAGATCGTCTTAGAAGATATTCCTATTGTTAAGGAGTTTCCTGACATATTTTCATCAGAATTGCCTGATTTACCGCCCGACAGGGAAGTAAACTTCTTTAGTGAACTCTTAAAATTTCCGGAGCAGCACCTGTTTCAATAGCTCTTTACAGGATGTCCCCCACGGAACTCAAGGAATTGAAGAAACAACTTCAGGAGTTATTAGACAAGGGTTTTATTCGACCTAGCATATCCCCTTGGGGTGCGCCAGTTCTATTTGTCAAGAAGAAGGATGGATCCCTTAGGCTGTGTATCGACTACCGGCGATTGAATCAACTCACAATTAAGAATAAATATATGTTGCCGCGTATAGATGAACTCTTTGATCAGCTTTCAGGAGTAGAATATTTTTCCATGATTGACCTCATGTCGGGTTACCATCAGCTCAGGATCAAAAATGAAGACATTCATAAAACTACTTTTCGGAGCAGATATGGCAACTATGAGTTCTTAATATTGCCGTTCGGGTTAACCAATGCCCCGGCAACTTTTATGGAACTTATGAACAATATCTTTAGGCCTTATCTTGACTAGTTTATAGTCATCTTCATTGACGATATTCTTATTTACTCCAAAATAAAGGAAGAACATGAAGAGCACTTAAGGATAGCCTTGCAAACACTAAGAGAGCACAAACTTTATACAAAGCTTAGTAAGTGCGAGTTCTAGCTAAGGGAGGTGTCTTTCCTTGGCCATATTATCTCAAAGGAAGGTATTGCTGTCGATCCTTCAAAAATAGAAGCTGTTAAGAAATGGAGCTGGCCGACGACTGTGACAGAAGTTAGAAGTTTTCTAGGTCTGGCTGGTTATTACAGAAGATTTATCAAAGATTTCTCCAAGATCACCATTCCTTTGACTAGACTCACCAGAAAGGAGAATCCTTTTATATGGTCGAAGGATTGCGAGGAGAGTTTTCAAACTCTAAAAGAACACCATACCACTGCACCTATATTAACATTACCAACAGAAGGTGGTGGTTTTGAAGTCTATACGGATGCGTCTGGCATTGGCCTAGGATGTGTCCTTATGCAAAATAGAAAGGTGATTTCGTAATCCTTAAGACAGTTGAAGCGTCATGAAGAAAATTATCTTGTGCATGATTTAGAATTGGCTACAGTTATATTCGCATTAAAGATTTGGCGATATTACCTTTATGGGGAGAAATTCACTATATTTTCAGATCATAAAAGTCTGAAATATCTTTTCATCCAGAAGGAGTTGAACATACGACAACGTAGATGGTTGGAGTATCTCAAAGACTTCGACTTTACAATTCAATATCATCCCGGGAAAGCAAATGTTGTAGTAGATGCTCTTAGCAGGAAACCAATGGCAACTCTGGCAAGCCTCTGAAAAGGTATAACTTGTCTTATTGAAGATTTTTCTCATTTAAATCTTGATATTGACAGCGAAGGAGAAGGAGGTATGATTGCCAATATAAGGTCTCAACCTACATTGATTGAGGATATAGTCAAATTGCAAGGGAATGATCCTACATTGATGGAAGTTAAGGATAACATCGATCAAAGGTCGGAATTCTCTATCTCACATGATGGAAGATTATTATTTAAGGATAGAATTTGTGTGCCGAATCATGATGACACTAAGAAACTGATCATGGAGGAAGCGCATAAGTCAAGGTATACTATTCACCCTGGTGCTACCAAGATGTATCAAGATTTGAAAAAAAAAATTTGGTGGCCCAATATGAAAAAGGAAGTGGCAGAATTCGTGTCTCGTTGCCTCCCTTGTCAGCAGGTAAAGGCAGAACATTTAAAACCCGCTGGGAAATTGCAACCCTTAAATATTCTCGAGTGAAAATGGGAAAGTATAAGGATGGGTTTTATCATGGGTTTACCGAAGACACAAGAAGGACACGATGGTATATGGGTAATCGTAGACCGATTGACTAAATCTGTACATTTTCTACTAATCAAAAGTCGATGGTCTGTGGATGTATTGGTAGCATTATACATGAAGAGGATTGTCAAATTACATGGTGTCCCAGTTACCATTATATCTGACCAAGACCCTCAGTTTACATCATAATTCTGGAAGGGTCTACAACATTCATTAGGGACCCGACTGAACTTTAGCACGACATTCCATCCACAAACTGATGGTAAAACTAAAAGGACAAATCAAGTGGTGGAAGATATGCTCAGGGCTTGTGCTATTGACTTTAGAGGAAGTTGGCATGATCATTTGCCTTTAGTGGAATTTGCATACAACAATAGCTACCAAGCTAGCATACAGATGCCACCGTTTCAAGCTTTATATGGAAGAAGTTATCGTTCCCCTATTTGTTGGAATGAAGTAGGAGAAAGGCAATTTCTCGGTCTCGACATCATCAGGGATACTACCAAGAATATAAAACTCATACGAGAAAGATTTCATATGGCCCAAGATAGGCAAAAATCATATGCTGACAATCGAAGGCACGATCTTGAATTCCAAATAGGAGATCATGTGTTCCTTAAGGTTTCTCTAGGTCGAGGTATTCGAAGAATTGGTACAAAGGCAAGCTTACTCCAAGATTCATTGGCCCCTTTGAGATTCTCGAAAGAGTTGGTGAAGTGGCTTATAGAATAGTTCTGCCTCTATAATTAGCAGAAGTTCATGATGTATTTCATGTCTCAATGATCAAAAGTATGTACCTGATCCTTTCCATGTCATCACTTATGACAATATGGAGATTACAAAGGATTTAACATATTAACAAAAGCCAATCAAGATCATTGAACGAGAAGTACATCAACTGCGAATAAGACTATTCCTATGGTCAAGATTCAGTGGACCAAGTCATGGCCACATGAAGTAACATGGGAAACTGAAGAAACTATGTGCAAAATATTTCCAGAATTATTCGAATGTAAGTACACTCTTCATAAATCCATGTATTGAATTTAGGGACAAATTATTTTTTTAAGTGGGGGATGGTGCAACGCCCGAGAATTTCCTAAGAATTTTTTACATTTAAAATCTAATTATTAAGCATTAAAAAATAGGCTATTAATTGAATTATAACTAATTAGATTTAATTATTTAGGCTCTACACTAATCCAAGAAGATTAGGCCCATATAATAAACCCAATAGGCCCAAAGGGTTGTTTTGGACCTTGGCCCATATTCTAGAAGCAAGGAATGGGTATAATCACGGAATTAAGGAGATAATTACTCCTTGGGATATAAATAAAAGGATAATATTGGGGGATAATATCAAAAGAGTTTGAAGTAATTCAAATTCGGCGATCATGAAGGCTAGCGGTCTATCATGAGATCGCTAGGGGACTGTATGCGGTCTAGTCCTAGACCGCTAAGGAACTACAGTTCCGTGAGAGAAAGAAAGAGTGAAAAGGCTGATATTTTAGCATCCAAGTCACCTAGGATCGACTCTATCAACTAATTAGATGAGTCTAGAAGACTTGAGGATCGAATTGAAAGTCTAATTGGGACTCTAGGATCGTTCTAATCCTCAAACCCTAGCTAAAACCTATAAATAGGTCCCAGATTTGACATGCGCGACCCCTACTTTGGCTCGTGTGGAACTCAGGTAAAGAGGCCGATTTTGAGGTATGTTTCTTCTAGAAATTTGTTCATTGTAGTTGGAACTAACTACCCTTCAATTTTTGTTCTAGGAGATCAAGCCTACGTGAAGTTAGAGTTTTCCAAAGTTGGTGATTTTACAACAAGAACTCAAGAATTAGTGCATCCGACCCAAGAAGATCAAGGAATTCGGAGCCCTAAACAAGGTATTTAGTTGAAGTGTCTTTAAAACTTTTGTTACCTTTCATATCCTCTACTTACCCTCAAAATTTCACGTCCATAGGTCAAGTGAATCAGGAGATAGAGGGACGTGAAGTTGCTGATTTAGTACAAGAAAGTGTAGGAACTTGGGCTTGATTCCAATCAAAAATTTGAAGTCTAGGAACATTATTAAAGGTAGGTTATCTCATGGATTGCTCAAACTTTATGTCAGGAATAAAAGCCCTCTTTTTTAAATTAATTTCATTCATTGTACGCCGTGAATTTCATATTTTATTAAGACTATGCATCTAAGCTACTATTCATGCATAATTCTTAGCTTTAATGAAGTAAAATAATATATGCTTGTTATTCACACAAACCTATGCATATTGTTAGCCTATATTTATTCTATCATGGCTATGGAAGTTAAAATATGTTGATTTTCAGGCATGATATGTATTAGTTTAGCATTTAGTCTTATTATCTTTTGAACTCGGATGTATACAGGAAGAAACAGTCTTCCTATGGACCGCCATAGAACCTTCGCGGTCGTACGATAGACCGCTAACCGAAAGTGACGGTCATCCCTTTGACCGTTTTCGATTTCTGAATTTCTGCATTATTTTAACCCGAGACTTAATGCAGATTTGCCATAATTAATATATGTTAAGCCTAGTTAACTAAGTTTTATTCCTGATTTACTTACTGGTTTCATATACTTAGTTATATTTACTATTCATAATGATAGATTTCATATTTTCATGCACATTGGTATTATGTTAACTTATGTTAATTTGAGACCCAAATCATATATTCTTGTAATAAGGACATGTTTCAAATGATAGATGATTCATGTTTTAACTTGATCACTATTTTATCACGATTTTTTCTCTCCTCAGAGTCATTTTCTTAAGTACATGGCACATATCCTGGTACGTTGTCATTAGTTACACTTTTTGCACATTAGAAACACAATCTTGGACATGATGACCACTCCTTTGGATATTCCTTCCAACGGACTAGGAAATCTTGTTTCAAGGCCTCCATAAGACTCTGCGAGCTTGGGATTCCCACTAGGACGCTGAGCTAGTTGTACCATTAAAGCCCAATTGTCTAGAAAGCACTTGTACTGGAGTTTTATATTCTGGATTCTTAGCGGCCATCTGGTTGACCGCCAGAGTCTGCTAGCGACCATTCACTAGACCGCTAACGGATCCTAAACTATTCTCCACTAGACCGCTAAAGACTCCAGATGTCCTGTTTTTAAAATAGCGAACTGTCTTAATTAACGGTTCTGAGCTAGACCGCCATGATCAATAAACGATCTGGTAAACGATCGCTAATGTCATGAGTTTGATTACCCTAGGGTTTGACTCAAGGGTTGATTTTCCTATAATCCTAGATAGTCCAGTTGATTATCTAGAACATGTCACATTATTCTAAGATATCTTAGTAATTTTGAGAGTTAAAGAATGTACTGTTATGCTGTCGATTTATTTTCATGGCATAACCTAGTTATTTAATGCATTTATTGAAATCTCTTATTGTCAATAGAAGCATTCTTATTTTAGGTTACTTATCATGAAACTATTGTTGAAATTGTACATTCTTGGCCATATTATTGACATAAACGTGGAAGTAGCTTGATTTATACTTGAAGATGCAGTTCGAGCACTGATTGTGTTCAAGGGCTTTATGCTAGTCCCCTCGGTTGATTGTCGGAAACATACTATATAAACAATGGGATATGATGCTACTGGCGTCGCATTGCGCTAGGAGTATTTTCTCTATAAATAAGTGAAATATCCACGGGATCCACGAGAATCCACATAAATTCATGAAGTACTTGTTACTAAGTGAAGAGTACATTCTTGCTTGTTACATGACTTTCTAGTGCATAGCCTTCATGGTTATGAAAAGTACATTCTTGTTATATTCTTGAAAAGGCCTGATTTACATTTTTGTTACATTCTTACTTGATCGAATTATATTCTCATATCTCTAGCTTGATCATATCATGTTACTTTGGTTTATCCGCATGTTTCATCGTATTTGCATGATTTATCTTATTTCTTTAGAGCTAAAACATTAATTACTTTAACATTGCCAATCATGTTAATACGAAGATACCTACTGGGCAAGTGTGCTCATTACCTACTTTCTCAATGTTTCAGGAAGTAAGAGTGAATTGGATTCGGATTACTCAAGTAGCGGGTCCGAGAGCGATTAAAGGAATATGGATTCGAGTGAGGACTTAAAGTGTCAAAATATGTCTAGACTGAGTCTTTACATATAATTTTTATTTTATTGAGTCTAGATAAAAAGAGTCGAATATTTGTGTACTTGGATTATGTTCATTTGATATGAAATAAAGGTGGAAGTTTGATTAAATTATTGTGCAATTACTTTGTGTGATTGTTCTTACGCTCTGGTTATATTTCTTGCTCGAGACTTACCATGCCGGCTGTTCGCGTTCCTGATTGTTTCCGCTGCATAATCTCGGGGCATGACATAGCTCATTTCAGCAAGGCTGGTTATTAGGCAATAGCCAAGCCCAATGAAGGGTTGACCTTGTGTAATCAAAGGAAAGTTGCCAAGAGGTATTTCAGCAGGTCAGCGAATAGGTGCACCGACCTGGCCCGCTTCATGCATCGACGCACTGAGGGTTTGGTTGATGGAAATTGCAGATTGGTCGACAAAATTCAACAAATGGTCGATCGAAATTGGCTGACTAACCATGAGTTGCAACCATGCATAGGAGGTCTATGCACACGGCTCAATTCACACGCATAATGCATGCATGCCCAAATGCAAGTGTGGACATTAATGAAGTACCCACTACTAAGGGAATGCATGAGTGAATGATTTGGTTGTGCTCTTGAGGTCTGAGTAAGCATGGATAGGAATTGCATGGTGCATGCAAGGTATATGATTTTATTCGCAGTAGGACACCATTACTGGATAACGGCTAGATTCAAGGGGAGTCAACCCAGGGGGTCGACTCCTACTGCAGCAGATAGCGGGCAGAGCTCAGACAAAAGGGAGTCGACTCTGGGAGTCGACTCCTCCGACAGCAGGTTCCAAATGGTCCCTTATTCAGAAAACCATGCAAATGCATATGAAAAAAAAGCATGTTTGTCATGTGATCATAAAGTTTTGTATCTGTTTGATTAGTTCCTTGATGGCCAATCATTTGGTTTATTCTTTTCTTTATTCTTTTCATTCCTATTTAAGTAGCCTATCTTTTCTTTCATTCTGCTACCAGAATATCTTTTTCATATGTTCATGTTCATGCACATTCTATAAGTATTGTTCTTGTGTCTAAGGTATCTATTTTAACATTTTAATCAGTTGTTCAGTTCATGTTTTTGGTATTGGTCTAGTTTTATTAAGTCCATAGTCCTAGCGGAAATCGAGCAGCACCTCCCCTAGACTAGAGCATTTGGGGGTGAAAAATTAGAAGCGCATCCACGGAAGTTCCGAGATGGCCCCTAAAATCAGAGCAAGCCAAGAATGGCTACTCCATAACCCAAAATTGGGCAGGGAGAACCCCAAGGACTGGCCTACAAGGGGAGCTCCACTAACCCATGGATTACTTCATTGCCAGCTGCATTGTGCATTTGATTATTACGGCTCCAAGGCCGTTAATATCCAACCCCTCGATGAAGCATCCTTCAGAGATCATACTATGAGGCAACAAACCCTGGGGACTTGAGGGTCATCAAATAAAACTTTGATCAGTGTGAACCCACAATGTGCCCCTTCCCCTTGGCAGGTACTCAGTTCTAAAAGGAAAGCTTCGATGAAATTGAAAGATAAACACTGTTGCTCCATTGCATGAGGACACCGGTCACGCTTAAATCATTAGCGAACCTGCGCCCCAAACAGAGACTTGGAACCATGATGACTAGCATCCAGCAGGCATGCAAACACATATCTAGAGAAGACATAACCCCATTGGGCATTTAAGCGAACAAAAGAAGTGCTCGTGTGTGATTGGCATAAAAGCCAAGCTGGTGAACAGCAACACTTCGATGCGTTAGGATTAAGCAGAAAGGCAAACAAATAGAAGGCAAATTCTATCAGATTTTGGGTTTGAACCAGAGCCTCCACAACCCATAAATGTGGGTGAGAAGGGGAATGGCCACTCCCTCAGAAAGCTCAGACACTAAGCAACAGAAAATGTACATATTAAGGAAATAGAGAGCACGCATATTGGATGTGCAAAGGCACCAGGGATTGAGATAGACAGTGTAGACCTGCTCAGGGTACTGGGGATGGGATCATAGATTTATTGTTACCCTGAAGGGCATTAACCCACTGCAGAGACTGGGACGGCGAACTGAGGCCTAACTCCTCTCGGGGAACAAAATGAGGTCTGAAAGTAGCCCCCCCATCTAACAGGTCGAGAGGAACAGAAACCAAACCCAATCCATTGCAATTTGATAGGCTTGGTCTGAATTTCCCTCACCATATAGTGCCCCCCCTAAAATGAGATAGTAGCATAAACGTAGGAGTAGAATCATAAGAGACTATAGGAATGGGAATTAGATTGAAGGAAATCCTGTATAGATAAACACATTGCATTCAAACTCTAAAGCATTTATTTCTATTCATTTCTTTGCAGAGAAAACATACATCATCCTCAGACCAGTTCGTTTGGGAAGCAACTAACCCGAAAGCAGGGAAAAAGAACATACATAGCAGAGAAGAAAAGAAACAAAAAAGGGCGACGGGGGGAGCATTGACTCCTCTCCCTTCGTAAACAACACCTTCTTCTCTCTCTCTCTCTTTCTCTCTCTCTCTCTCTTCTTCTTCTTCTTCCTCGCTTAGGAGCACAACAGTAAAAACTCTGGGATCGCCCTTATGAGTCTTCGAATAGCAACTAGCGGAGGAGCTTTCTCTTTAGGGGAGAGCCAATCTTTTATAGCAGGAGCATGGGTTTTCTTTTTCCCCCAGGCAGGGGGGGTCAAGAGCATTCTCCAATCATTGGAGACCTTTGATCCACGTGCCCCGTACGACCCCCATGTGCCTTCTACAAGTCGGCACCGCTGTACGGAATCCAGCCGTTGGGACCTGCTATGCCTGAAAGGTTTTTTATGCTTCATCCTCAGATGCGTCGACGCAGGATGGGAGCTGCGTCGACGCAGTCGGTCATCCGTCTTCATCAGCAACTCGATTCTTTAAGCATGGCGTCGATGCGGCAGGGAGCTACGTCGACGTAGTCCGCTGACCAGGGCCTTTCTTCATTTTGTGCAGTGTGGTGGGGTCGACGCGGCCAGTGAGCTGCGTCAACACTCCTTTCTTCTTCTTTTGTGGTTGACCTTACTTGGCCTTTTGGTGCCAAATTTTAAGCGTCCACAAATGCCCCCCACCCGTCGGTGGCGTGGATGAGGGACGAGTGTGCGGGGCACACGGGTGTCGATTTCTTGATCATTTCACTAGAGTAAACTTTGGTGGGACTAAGGACTCTCGCAGAAGTGGGTCGAGCGATTTATCGTTGACAGTGGGTCTCTACCGACGCAAGGATATTGTTTAAGCTGACTTTAGACAGAAGGTCTAAACTGTTAGATTTTAGGGCTGGTCTCGATGAGAAGTCAAGCACCAACCCTGTTGAAATCATTGGCATCAGGTATATGCCAATACAAGGATATTGTTTAAGCTGATCTTAGACGGAAGGTCTAAGCTGTTGGTTTTAGTGGCTGGCCCTGCCAGGAAATCAAGCACCAACCCTGATGAAATCATCGGCATAACATATATGCCAACGCAAGGAAGAGAGGTTTTGTATATAGGAATAGGCGGAAGTCCTACAATAATGTGTTGGGGTGTACCCCGGTGGGACTAGGTTAGCTAACTCTAAACGTTAGGCGCTAATCATGGCGGTATCGTTGTCCTTGGGTACATGCCAACGCAAGGAAATCGTTTAAGCCAGTCTTAGACGGAAGGACTAAGCTGTTGGTTGTCAGTGGCTAGCCTCGACAAGAAGTCAAGCACCAACCTTAGCGACATCATTGGCATAGGATGTATGCCAATGCAAGGAAAGCGTTTAAGCCGGTCTTAGACGGATGGTCTAAGCCTTTGGGTTTTAGCGGCTAGCCTCGACAAAAAGTCAAGCACCAACCAAGGTGAAATCATTGGCATTGGGTATATGCCAACTTAAAGATAGCTTTAAGCCGGTAATAGACGGAAGGTTTAAGCCGTTGGGTTTCAGCGGCTGGCCTCAACAAGAAGTCAAGCACCAACCTTGGTGAAAATCATTGGCATTGGATATATGCCAATGTAAGGATGGCATTTAAGCCGGTCTTAGATGGAAGGTCTGAGCCATTGGGTTTTAGCGACTGGTCCCGATAAAAAGTTAAGCTCCAACCTTGTTGAAATCATTGGCAATGGGATATATGCCAACGCAAGGAAATCATTTAAGCCAGTCTTCAACGGAAGGTCTAAGCCGTTGGGTTTTAGCGGCTAGCCCCGACAAGAAGTCAAGTGCCAACCCTGATGAAATCATTGGCATTGGGTATATGCCAATGCAAGGAAATCGTTTAAGCCAGTCTTAGATGGAAGGTCTAAGCCGTTGGGTTTTAGTGGCTGGTCATAACGAGAAGTGAAGCACCAACCTTGATGAAATCATTGGCATTGGGTATATGCCAACGCAAAGATAGCTTTAAGCCGGTCTTAGACGGAAGGTCTAAGCCATTGGGTTTTAGCGGCAGGTCCCGACAAGAAGTCAAGCGCCAACCTTGATGAAATCATTAGAATAGGGTATATGCCAATGCAAGGATGGCATTTAAGCCAGTCTTAGATGGAAGGTCTGAGCCGTTGGGTTTTTGTGGCTGGTCCCGACAAAAACTTAAGCTCCAACCTTGGTGAAATCATTGGCATTGGGATATATGCCAACGTAAGGAAATCGTTTACGCCGGTCTTAGATGGAAGGTCGAAGCCGTTGGGATTTAGCGGCTGGTCCCAACAAACGGTCAAGCACCAACCAAGGTTAAATCATTGGCATTGGGTATATGCCTACGCAAGATAGCGTTTAAGCCGGTCTTAGACAGAAGGTCTAAGCCGTTAGGTTTTAGCGGCTGGCCTTGACAAGGAGTCAAGCACCAACCTTGGTGAAATCATTGGCATTGGGTATATGCCAACGCAAGGATAGCATTTAAGCCGGTCTTAGACTGTCACGCCCCGACGCGGAATATCGGAACGTACAGTCTAAAATAGCTAGAAATAACATTAATATGCTAAACTAAGCATTAAACATAAGTGCTATGAAGAGAGATAACTTATTGATCAAGAAACATTCCAAATCTAGTACAATAACCTTAAACCAACTTAATACAAACTGAGGCAATACAACTCTAACAATAATATCATAACTGAAGCTAAACACACTCTAAGGCACAACTAAGACTAGGATAACTGTGCCAACTCAACATCTAGAACTGGTACACTCAGAGATATCACTCATGTCCCTCCCCATCGGTATGCGCATCGTCACCTGAACTACCTGGAAAGGGGGGAAAACAACAACTATGAGCTGACTCTCAGTAAATAATAACAGGTAAGTTTACGTAATTAACCAATTATTCCATTTTCATATGCAATGATAAGAAAAGAAATGACGATACAGAAGAAAAATAATGTAATATAAAGATCTTGCAAGGTCAAGAAAATATAAGATATCTGGATTTCAACAAGAATAACATGTAACAAGTGTAACAATAAATTGTAATGAGGAAATGGCCATCATCAAGTAATTAAATAGTCAAGCATGAACAAGTAACAAGATATAATAAGAGATTTCTGTCATAGACATCACGCTAGTCATGCACTCGGTGTAATGTCTCACCTTGTCATTACAAACTCCCATGGGCACAAGTACTTTTCGGGCGCTCTCCCCAGGACCAGACTGGGCCCTTATGATGCGTTGGCATTGATTTATCAGATTCAAGATCCCAAGTTCCATCTAGACATTTAGTCAAGTTTATGGCCAAATAATCAGAGGAATTACTGTCCAGAAGTTCAAGATTTAAAGGACTAATCCGTCCTTGGATTCAAGAGCACAAAACACGATGAAACTCATCTCTGAGAGATGTACGGTCATACATAAACCGCTCAAGAGACATATGCGGCTAATAGGGGGCCGCACTTACAAGAACTGGACTGATACTCAGCCCACGAGGTCAAGAATGAACGGCTGACAGTGTGCCGCTCTAAAGTATGAACGGTAATTTCTGGGCCGTGCAGGTAAAGAAGACCTTAAGACCCATGAATAAGATATACGGTCCATACAAGGCCGTATTAAAGATATGCGGTCCAAGAGAATCCGCATAAGGTTTGAACGGTCATATTCCAGCCGCACCACCCGGCTTGGCTAGAAAGTTAAGAAATCACCCTATTGGACTCCGGCTACCAAAGACAGGGTAAAACTAAACCAGGGCCTAGTCTACTATCTATTGGTCAGTCCAGGGCTTAATGTTTGGTCGAAGATTGATCAAGGATAATCGACCAACACATAATGGCATACGCCAGGTATATACGGTCGTTATTAGGCCGCCTACAAGGATATGTGTTCCACTACTGGTCGCACATGCCTCTCTTAGCCCAATTCGATCCAAGACTTATAAACTAGCGGTTCAGTCACGTAAATCGAAGTTTTGGTGGTTCATTAGGTTCTTAGCAGGGAGATACAAAGATCCCAAGATGATGGTAAGTCCGCCAGATGGAGTGTCCGGGGGTAAGTTCAAGACTAGCACAACTAATAGGGCTAATGACTTACTAGAAGTCCGCAATTTGGTCAAAACGTTCTTCTGGAATAGAATGGTTTTCCAGCAACCTAGCATTCAGTTTAGTCCTAATTTTTATGTTAATTTATCAAGGATCACAATTTACATTAATGTATTTGCCAAAAAGATGAATCAAGATGATAAAGATAATGAATAAGATCATGTGGGAATGAAATAGCATGCATTTTACAAAAAGTTACTTGGATGATTTACCACTTATCATATGGGTTTATAGTTTACTAATTATACATTAAGACACTAATATGAATCAAATAGAACTCACACTAAGTCACTTTCTGCAAAGATAAACGGTTCTGGCATGACCTTATATCTACCGGGCTAACAGGGATAACCTCTGGACTGAAGGGACTTGGGCGGCCAAGGTAGGACCGCCCAAGGGTTGGGCGGTCAGGAGGGAACCTCCCAAGGGGTTGGGCGGTCAGGGGAGAATCACCCATCCCTGGGTTGTGTGGTCACCTGGATGGCCGTCCATCCAGATATGTGGTCTCTGGGAGACCGTTCATCCTGTCAGGGGATATGTGGTCAGCTGAAGACCGTCCATCCAGTTGTGTGGTCTAGGGCATGGCCGCCTATCCCCGGGATGTGTGGTCAGGTAGTGACCGCCCATCCTGTTATGTGGTCTAGTGGATGGCCGTTCATCTAGGATATGTGGTCTATCGTAAGACCGTCCAAGTATAGTAAAAACCCGATTAAACCAACCCTTGCCAGCCCCGACGGGGGTTTTAAGGGTCACAATAAAACTTGAAATTCGAAGAGTATACAACATGGAATTTGGGGCTTTTACTACCAAAAGAAAGAGCATGAAAAACTCTACGAGATGCATGAATCAATTTTGGTTTACAGCCTGAAATCGTTACTGAAATCAAAGGGGAACAGGTTCTGCCCTAATTCTGACATACCTCTACTAAACCATTAAATTAACACAGGATATCTAATGTAATTTAGGGCTTTAGGACTCAAAAGAAAGAGGACTCGACGCTGATTCCATCCATATATAACACTTTATGTTGGGCTTGTTATTACCTACCTCAATTAGATGAAGAACGAAGAAGAAAGGAAGAAGAAAGGACGCCGACACGTCTCCACTAATTACAAGAGATCTCCCTAGATCGATCTCCACTGTGACCGTCGCTGCTACCAAAGGATTCTAGGGTTGCAGAGCTTCGTTTTTATAGCTCATACACCTTCTGGAGCCTTCGGTGCTGGGAGAATTCGTCGAAGCAAGTTGAGTGATTGAAACGGCGCCGCAATAGTTGACCTCACCAAAGCTCGGCCGACTACACGTTTTAGGGTTAGGGTTTCGATGAATTGGCAGAGGGGAAATGATCCTTAGATCGTAGCCTTTCATTTGCCACCGATTTGGGCTCATTTGATGGAGTATTAAGCCCTAATTTCGCGGTTTAAGCTAAGGTTAGGTAAGTGTGCACTTTGGGCTCAAATCAAGGATTAGACCTAGTTACAGATTTTTACTGGGTCGACCACAGAAGACAAAGTTGTTAAATAAATCATCCTCTACCAATTTACCATTTTTCTAGATTTTTATAAGGTAGTCGAAATTTCACTAGTTCTATTTACTAAGGAATTAAATATTAAATTCTGAAATTCATTCATTTCAATCAAAATTTTAAAACTGGGGTATTACACCCTCCCCTACTTAAGGAATTTGGTCCTCCAAATTCACTGCACTAAATATGGAAAATAGGGAATAAGATAGCTCACCTAGAATAAGTTGGGATACTGCTTCCGCATAGTATCTTCAGACTCCCAAGTAGCTTCTTTGGTCCCACGCCGACTACACTGAATTTTGACCATCGGTATGGAACGATTCCGGAGTTGCTGTTGTTTCCGATCCAGAATCTTGATAGGTCTTTCTTCATAGGTCAAATCTTCCTTCAATTCGAAATCCACATGCTGAATGATGTGAGTGGGGTCATACACATATTTCCGTAACATAGACACATGGAAAACATTGTGTACGCCAGACAACTGAGGCGGTAAAGCCAGCCTGTAAGCAACCTCTCCCACTCTATCCAGGATCTCGAATGGACCAATATATCTCGGACTTAACTTGCCCTGAATGCCAAATCTTTGAATCCCTCTCGTAGGAGAGACCTTTAAAAATACATGCTCACCAACTTGAAACTCTAATGTTCTCCTTCTGTTGTCGGCATAACTCTTCTGTCTTGATTGGGATACTTGTAACCGGTCTCGGATAATACAGATATTCTGTGATGATTCTGAAATAAGATCCGGTCGAAGCCATTGTTTCTCACCTACCTCATCCCAACATAACGGGGAACGACAGCTTCTTCCATACAATGCTTCAAAAGGAGACATCTGTATGCTGGATTGATAACTGTTGTTGTAGGCGAATTCAATTAATGCCAAGTGATCGCTCCAACTACCTCCGAAATCAATCATGCATGCTCTAAGCATATCTTCCACTATCTGGTTGGTTCTTTCAGTCTATCCATATGTCTGTGGATGAAAAGCAGTACTAAAATTCAGACGAGTACCCAGAGACTCTTGCAGTCCCTTCCAGAAATGTGAAGTAAATCTGGGGTCTCTATCAGACACAATGCTGACTGGTATGCCATTGAGCCTTACCACTTCCTTCAAGTATAAAGCAGCCAATATATTAACTGTCCATTTAGACTTAATGGGTAAGAAATGAGTTGACTTTGTCAATCGATGGACAATCACCCATATTGCATCAAGTCCACCACGAGTCCTAGGTAGACCCATAATGAAGTCCATGCCAATGCTTTCCCACTTCCATTGGGGTATGTCGAGTGGTTTCAATTTTCTTGTCGGTCTGAAATGTTCAACCTTAACTTGCTGACAAACCAAGCATCTACTCACGAAGTCTGCAACTTCCCTTTTCATATTTGTCCACCAAAAGGATCTTTTCAAATCTCTGAACATTTTAGTGCCTCCAGGATGAATGGTGTATCTGGATCTATGTGCTTCCTCAAGAATCTTGTTCTTTATTTCAGCTTCATCAGGTACACAAGTTCTACCCTGGAATAACAATCTTCCATCGTCAGCCATCATGAAGTCAGGTCTGCTGCTCAAGCTTCCCTTGATCTCTACTAGCTCGAGATCATTATCTTGTAAGGACTTGATTTCCATCAACAATTTGGGCTTAAGTTGCATCTGTGAAATCATAACCCGATCATTGTCAACATTAAGGTCCAGGCTAGCTAATTGTTCCAGTAACTTCCACTCTTGTAACATGAGACTTGACAATCTAGCTACAGGCTTCCGGCTTAATGCATCTGCCACAACATTGCCTTTTCCAGGATGATACTCAATCGAGAAGTTGAAATCCTTCAAGTACTCCAACCATCTTCTTTGCCTCATATTGAGTTCCTTATAAGAAAATAAATATTTCAGACTCTTATGATCTGAAAACACTGTGAATGTTTCTCCATACAAGTAATGCATCCCTATCTTCAAGGTGAATACCACCGCTGCTAGTTCCAAATCATGAATAGGATAATTCTCTTCATGCTTCCTCAACTGCCTAGAAGAATAGGCAATCACTTTCCCATGCTGCATGAGTACACAACCTAAACCAATACCTGAAGCATCAGTGTATACGACAAAACCTCCTTCACCAGAAGGTAAAGCCAATACAGGTGCAGTAGTTAAACATTCCTTCAAAGTCTGAAAGCTTCGCTGGCAATCTTCTGACCAATCAAATTTGTTCTCCTTGTGGGTTAACCTTGTCATAGGTACCGCAATCTTAGAGAAATCTTGGATAAATCTTCGGTAGTAGCCTGCCAGGCCTAGGAAACTTCTAACTTCAGTCACACTGGTAGGCTGATCCCAATTCTTCACTGCCTCTACCTTTGAAGGATCAATAGAAATTCCTTCCTTTGTGATGATATGTCCGAGAAAGGACACCTCTTGCAGCCAGAATTCACACTTCCTAAACTTGACATATAGCTGATGATCTCTCAATAGTTGCAATGCCATCCTCAGATGTTCAGCATGCACCTCTTCATTCTTAGAATAAATCAGGATGTCATCAATGAATACCACGACCCATTGATCAAGGTAGGACCGAAATACATTGTTCATCAACTGCATGAAAGCTGCTGGTGCATTCGTTAGACCAAAAGGCATAACGACAAATTCGAAATGACCATACCTACTGCGGAAAGCTGTTCTATAGATATCCTCTTCCCTAATTCACAACTGATGATATCCAGATCGAAGATCGATCTTAGAAAAATACTGAGCTCCCTCTATCTGGTCAAATAATTCGTCAATCCTCGGCAATGAATATTTGTTCTTGACAGTCTGCTGGTTCAATTGCAGATAATCGATGCACAATCTCATCGAACCATCTTTCATCCAAATGAATAATACAGGGGCTCCCCAAGGGGAAGTACTAGGATGAATGAAACCCTTCTCGAGCAATTCCATCAACTGTTACTTTAATTCCCTCAGTTCCGCAGGAGACATACGATAAGGAGCTTTGGAAATATGAGATGTGCCAGGAATGAGATCAATAGAAAAGATAACTTCCCGCTCAGGTGGAAGTCAAGGTAATTCCTCTGGAAAGACATCAGGAAAATCTCGGACAATAGAAATATCCTTAATCTCCATCTGCTGCTCAGGGGTCGCATAGACAAAGGCTAGAAAAGCTTTACATCCATGCTTCATCAACTTATCACCTCGAAGAGCCGAGATAAGTGATATAGAGTTATGGTGTTTAAATCCCACAAGAGAAAGTCTCGGGTGCCTAGTAAAAGACACAGAGCTAGAACTGCAGTGAACATTTACCTCATATTTAGCCAACTAATCTGCTCCTAGGATTACATCATAATCCTTCATGTCCATGCAAACTAAATTGGCTGGAAAATTCTGTTCATCAATCATAACCTTACTAGAAGGATAGAAATACTTAATTGCTGATCTAGTATCAATAGGGGTTGAAATTTATAACGGAGAATAAATCAAAATAGGCTTCACAGCTAAAGACTTAGCAAAACTCCGAGAAATAAATGAATGTGTGGCACCAGTATCAAAAAGAACAAATGCTGTCTTGTCGAGTATAATAAGAGTACCTTCGACGAGTCCACCACCCTCAGTGGTTCCTGCCTCATCTGCTTGTAGAGCTTGGAGCTTGCCTTGTTGTTTGTTGGTGTCATGTGGTTTCGCCGGCATAGCTTGCTCAGATAAAAGAGGACAGTCAGGGATACGGTGCTCCCTACTTCCACATCGCAAACAGGCGCCCAACTTGCGCCAGCACTCCTCCATCTTGTGACCTGGACGATCACAATACTTGCATACTCCTTTGAATGGAACAATAGGTCCAGGCTTCTTGTCTTCACGTCTCGGCATCTTGCCCTTCCACGATCCGGAACCACTCCACGAACCAGGCCCACTAATAGGCCTCTTCTTGCCATACCCGGGTTTGATATTACCAGAACCCGTAGGTTGTTCCTTCCTTGCACTTTTTCCACGGATTCTCTCCATCATTTCTAGAGTATCTTCTAGGACTTGAGCTTTTCTCACCATTTCAGAATAGGTCGGGATTTCCATTGGTGCCAATTGGTTGATATATAGCAGCTTCAGTCTATTAAGAAAGTGCTTAGCCTTCATCTTCTCGGTGGATATCAAGGCATATCGAGATAACCGAGAAAATTGAGCTTCATATTCTGCCACAGATAGATTTCACTGCTTCAAAGCCGCGAACTCCGCTGCCTTCTTCTCTTGCACTCTATCAGAAAAGTATTTGCTATTAAAGAATTCTTCGAACTCCTCCCATGTGACTTACTGATCACCAAGGGTAGCCTTCACGGAATCCCACCATGTTCTAGCATCACGTTCAAGTTGAAAGGTTGATAGAAGGACACATTCTTGATTGCTGCACTGCATTACTTCGAATATCCATCCCATTTCGTCTAGCCAGTGCTCAGCTTCGTCAGGGTTAGTCGAGCCACCAAATCTCGGCGGATTCATCCCTCGAAAGTTCCGATATAAATCACCAGTGCCATGTTTTACAGTTCCTGCTTGGGCAACTTGTTGCAAAACTTGAGTAAGGCCTTGAACTGTGCGCTGCAAGTTCCTCCATTCCGCGTGATTAGCTGCCATTGCAAAGGCCTACACGAGGAATAGATTACTTAGGTTCATTAAAAATAGATAATATCATAATTAAGGTATGAACTTAACCCAAGTTTCTACCCAAATCTCACCAGGTTGGGTTCTTAGACTTATAACAAGGTTATGGGTCCTAAATCATCACTTAGACTCCTAGAACTTAGAAAACCTAGGAATGTGAAACCTAGGGCTCTGATACCACCTAAACTGTCACGCCCCGACGCGGAATATCGGAACGTACAGTCAGAAATAGCTAGAAATAACATTAATATGCTAAACTAAGAATTAAACACAAGTGCTATGAAGAGAGATAACTTATTGATCAAGAAACATTCCAAATCTAGTACAATAACCTTAAACCAACTTAATACAAACTGAGGCAATACAACTCTAACAATAATATCATAACTGAAGCTAAACACACTCTAAGGCACAACTAAGACTAGGATAACTGTGCCAACTCAACATCTAGAACTGGTACACTCAGAGATATCACTCCTGTCCCTCCCCATCGGTATGCGCATCGTCACCTGAACTACCTGGAAAGGGGGGAAAACAACAACTATGAGCTGACGCTCAGTAGATAATAACAGGCAAGTTTACGTAATTAACCAATTATTCCATTTTCATATGCAATGATAAGAAAAGAAATGACGATATAGAAGAAAAACAACGTAATATAAAGATCTTGCAAGGTCAAGAAAATATAAGATATCTGGATTTCAACAAGAATAACATGTAACAAGTGTAACAAGAAATTGTAATGAGGAAATGGCCATCATCAAGTAATTAAACAGTCAAGCACGAACAAGTAACAAGATATAACAAGAGATTTCTGTCGTAGACATCACGCTAGTCATGCACTCGGTGCAATGCCTCACCTTGTCATTACAAACTCCCATGGGCACATGTACTTTTTGGGCGCTCTCCCCAGGACCAGACTGGCCCCTTATGATGCGTTGGCATTGATTTATTGGATTCAAGATCCCAAGTTTCGTCTAGACATTTAGTCAAGTTTATGGCCAAATAATCAGAGGAATTACTGTCAAGAAGTTCAAGATTTAAAGGACTAATCCGTCTTTGGATTCAAGAGCACAAAACACGATGAAACTCATCTCTAAGAGATGTACGGTCATACATAAACCGCTCAAGAGATATATGCGGCTAACAGGGGGCCGCACTTACAGGAACTGGACTGATACTCAGCCCATGAGGTCAAGAATGAACGGCTGACAGTGTGCCGCTCTAAAGTATGACCGGTAATTTCTGGGCCGTGCAGGTAAAGAAGACCTTAAGACCCATGAACAAGATATATGGTCCATACAAGGCCGTATTAAAGATATGCGGTCCCAGAGAATCCGCATAAGGTTTGAACGGTCATATTCCAGCCACACCAGCCGGCTTGGCTAGAAAGTTAAGAAATCACCCTATTGGACTCCGGCTACCAAAGACAGGGTAAAACTAAAGCAGGGCCTAGTCTACTGTCTATTGGTCAGTCCAGGGATTAATGTTTGGTCGATTATTGGTCAAGGATAATCGACCAACACTTAATGGCATACGCCAGGTATATACGGTCGTTATTAGGCCGCCTACGAGGATATACGTTCCACTACTGGTCGCACATGCCTCTCTTAGCCCAATTCGATCCAAGACTTATAAACCAGTGGTTCAGTCATGTAAATCAAAGTTTTGGTGGTTCATTAGGTTCTTAGCAGGGAGATACAAAGATCCCAAGATGATGGTAAGTCCGCCAGATGGAGTGTCCGGGGGTAAGTTCAAGACTAGCACAACTAATAGGGCTAATGACTTACTAGAAGTCCGCAATTTGGTCAAAACGTTCTTCTGGAATAGAATGGTTTTCCAGCAACCTAGCATTCAGTTTAGTCCTAATTTTTATGTTAATTTATCAAGGATCACAATTTACATTAATGTATTTGCCAAAAAGATGAATCAAGATGAGAAAGATAATGAATAAGTGTGGGAATGAAATAGCATGCATTTTACAAAAATTTACTTGCATGATTTACCACTTATCATATGGGTTTCTAGTTTACTAATTATTCATTAAGACACTAATATGAATCAAATAGAACTCACACTAAGTCACTTTCTGCAAAGATAAACGGTTCTGGCATGACCTTATATCTACCGGGCTAACAGGGATAACCTCTGGACTGAAGGGACTTGGGCGGCCAGGGCAGGACCGCCCAAGGGTTGGGCGATCAGGAGGGAACCGCCCAAGGGGTTGGGCGGTAAGGGGAGAACCGCCCATCCCTGGGTTGTGTGGTCACCTGGATGGCCGTCCATCCAGATATGTGGTCTCTGGGAGACGGTTCATCCTGTCAGGGGATATGTGGTCAGCTGAAGGCCGTCCATCCAGTTGTGTGGTCTAGGGCATGGCTGCCCATCCCCTGGATGTGTGGTCAGGTAGTGACCGCCCATCTTGTTATGTGGTCTAGGGGATGGCCGTTCATCCTGGATATGTGGTCTATCGTAAGACCGTCCTAGTATAGTAAAAACCCGATTAAACCAACCCTTGCCCACCCCGACGGGTGTTTTAAGGGTCACAATAAAACTCGGAATTCGAAGAGTATACAACATGGAATTTGGGGCTTTTACTACCAAAAGAAAGAGTATGAAAAACTCTATGAAATGCATGAATCAATTTTGGTTTACAGCTTGAAATCGTTACTGAAATCAAAGGGGAACAGGTTCTGCCCTAATTCTGACATACCTCTACTAAACCATTAAATTAACGCATGATATCTAATGGAATTTAGGGCTTTAGGACTCAAAAGAAAGAGGACTCGATGCTGATTCCATCCATATATAACACTTTATGTTGGGCTTGTTATTACCTACCTCAATTAGATGAAGAACGAAGAAGAAAGGAAGAAGAAAGGACGCCGACACGTCTCCACTAATTACCAGAGATCTCCCTAGATCGATCTCCACTGCGACCGCCGCTGCTACCAAAGGATTCTAGGGTTGCAGAGCTTCGTTTTTATAGCTCATACACCTTCTGGAGCCTTTGGTGCTGGGAGAATTCGTCGAAGCAAGTTGAGTGATTGAAACGGCGCTGCAATAGTTGACCTCACCAAAGCTCGGCTGACTACATGTTTTAGGGTTAGGGTTTCGATGAATTGGCAGAGGGGAAATGATCCTTAGATCGTGGCCTTTCATTTGCCACCGATTTGGGCTCATTTGATAGAGTATTAAGCCCTAATTCCATGGTTTAACTTAAGGTTAGGTAAGTGTGCACTTTGGGCTCAAATCAAGGATTAGACCTAGTTACGGATTTTTACTGGGTCAACCACAGAAGACAAAGTTGTTAAATAAATCATCATCTACCAATTTATCATTTTTCTAGATTTTTATAAGGTAGTCGAAATTTCACTAGTTCTATTTACTAAGGAATTAAATATTAAATTCCGAAAGTCATTCATTTCAATCAAATTTTTAAAACCGGGGTATTACATAGACGGAAGGTCTAAGCCGTTGGGTTTTAGCGGTAGGCCTCGACAACAAGTCAAGCACCAACCTTGGCAAAATCATTAGCATAGGATATATGCCAATGCAAGGATAGCGTTTAAGTCGGTCTTAGACGGAAGGTCTAAGCCGTTGGGTTTTAGCGGCTGGGCCCGACAAAGAGTCAAGCACCAACCAAGGTGAAATCATTGGCATTGGGTATATGCCAACGCAAGGAAATCGTTTAAGCCGGTCTTAGACGGAATGTCTAATCTGTTGGGTTTTAGCGGCTGCTCCCGACAAGAAGTCAAGTGTCTACCTTGATGAAATCATTGGCATTGGGTATATGCCAATGTAAGGAAATCGTTTAAGCTGGTCTTAGACAGAAGGTCTAAGCCATTGGGTTTTAGTGGCTGGTCCCGACGAGATGTCAAGCACCAATCTTGATGAAATCATTAACATTGGGTATATGCCAACGCAAAGATAGCTTTAAGCCCCTCTTAGACAGAAGGTCTAAGCCATTGGGTTTTAGCGGTTGGTCTCAACAAGAAGTCAAGCGCCAACCTTGATGAAATCATTGGCATTAGGCATATGCCAGTACAAAGATAGCTTTAAGCCGGTCTTAGATGGAAGGTCTAAGCCGTTGGGTTTTAGCGGCTGGCTTTGACAAAAAGTCAAGCACCAACCTTGGTGAAATCATTGGCATAGGGTATATGCCGACGCAAGGGTTTTAGCGGTAGGTCCCGGCAAAGAGTCAAGCACCAACCAAGGTGACATCATTGGCATTGGGTATATGCCAACACAACATAGCTTTAAGCCAGTCTTAGATGGAAGGTCTAAGCCGTTGGGTCGTATTGATTCTCATAGCGAAAATCACGGTGGGACTGATGATGACATCGTCAACATTGGGTTTATGATGACGCAAGGATTCAGGTTTCATATGGCCATAGACTGAAGGTCTAAGCCATATTCCTCGGTTAAGACCAAAAAGGTCACGGGCACCGAGTTAACAAAATCATCGGTACTGGGATCATACCGACGCAAGGAAATCGGGTGTTACTGACTTAGACGTAAGGTCGAAGTGATAACCCCTTTGCTAAGACCAAAAGAGGCATGGGTGCCGAGTATAGTGGCATCATCGACATTGGTATCATGACGAGCAAAGACTTACTATTTCGGTGGGGCCGAAAATTGGTGTGAGTTAGCAACTCTTTACAAGAGTCTGGTAGAGGTTTGTTCATTGTGGAATGTGGGTTTTAGTTGATCTCCAAACTGAGGTAGTGGTGCATGGTATCGCTTTAGGTGCTTCCCATTGAGGGGTGGAAACTATACTTCTCCTCGATGGTTGACGACGACGTAAGCTCCGCCTTCATAGACTTTCTGGACCATATAAGGTCCTGGCCAATTTTCATTTATTTTGCCTTTTGGATTGGCTGCCATCTAATGTGCACTACACTCGTCGTTTAAAAATATCATGCCACAATTTTAAAAATATACCGCACTCACTCACAAAAAAGATTTTAAATTAAACTAAAGTAAGTGTACGAGTCGATCTCACGAGGAGGAAAAATTCTCTTTTTTAAACAAGTTGGAAAACTCTTATATTTTGAAAAGCCAAATTTTGAGTGATTTTTTTTGAAGATAAAATTTAAGATTGCATGGAATGAAATTATTTGAAATTAAATCTACCTAAAGAATATAAGAGGGTTGAGTAGAGAAGATTGAAGAGATAAAAAGAGAGAAAAGAGTAACAATTATAAAAATTGACTTTTATTGCTAAAGGAAATATTACAAGTCTATGAAAATAAAAATTACAACTTGTATGAAAGTAATAGAAAAGGGGAATAATTAAGAGCCAAGATAGGAGAAGAATGATGTCGCCCAATCATCTCGCCGAGCTTTTGAATGGATCACCCCGCGTTGGAGATGAACGCTGTGAGAGGACCGAAGAAGAGAACTTCCGCCTTGGAAATTTAGAAGAATATAGAAGAGAAGGGAGATAGAGAAGAGGAGGAAGATTAAAATCTAAGAAAAATAGTAAAATGAAAATAAAAATAGAGCAAGAGAAAAATAGAAATAGATTTAAAACGAAGAGGAATCAGATTATGACAAAGAAGAAGAAGTTGAATATCTCGAAGAGAGAAAGAACTTTCATGAAGAGAGCAGAGGGAGAAAACGATCAGAAGATGGCGAAAAAGTGAGAAGAATAGAGAAAAATGCAAATATAGAAAAATGTGAAAACTGAACTTTGAAAACTAAATTATAACTTGAAAACTAAGAAAAATTGGAAGAAGAGGAATAAGAAGAAAATCTATAACTTTGAAAAACGAAGAACTTTACTGAAAAGACTACGATGATAAGAAGAATAGAAAAGTACAAAAAAGGTTGGAGAATAGAGAAAAACGTAGGTAAGGAAAAACGTGAAAACTGAACTTTAAAAATTAAGCTATAACTTGAAAATGAAGTAGAATTAGAAGAAGTGGAACAAGAAGAAATTGTAGAACATTGAAAAATGAACAACGTTTATGAAGACAACAGAATGAAAAGAGGAACAAAATGAGGAGAAAAAGGTTAAGATCCGCAGTTCAGTTCCCACGTGCATCCTTTTATAGCGTTTTAGGGAGTTTCAATCATACAGGGCCTTGGAGATTAAGTCCAAATCCATCCATCCTTCAAAATCATGTTCTAACTGAGTCTCTTTCCTTCCTAAGAGTCCATGCAACGCTAGACTTGGAGAGATAACCTTGTTTAGAACTATATGCTTCCGTTTTGGTTTCGAACTTAAATGGCGTCTAATGTAGTGGCCGACCAAGAGTATGGGCTTTCATTGTAGGCTGACCAAGAGTACGAGAATTGGTAGTGGGTCAGGCCAGGTTGGGTGAATGGTAAAGGTTGAGTTGGACCATTATTAAGACAATGGTCCGGCTTGGCCCATATGTGAGAAAAAGGTGGCATGAAAGAATTTAGATTCATAGCCCAAGGAATGGATCAAGAAAAATGGGCTAAAAGTTATGCCTTATTGAATATGTAGGCCCAACTCAAAAATAGGAATTTCTTACACATTTTTAATTTTTTTTTAATTTTATCTTTTTTCAATGCAATGTAATCAAAGAATCAAAAATTATATGAATAATACATGCAACATGATGATTTTTTTTATTTGTGTGTTGTGATTTTTTTTTTGGACCTTCTAAAGGCAAACTAACTTCAGGGTACTTCGTGGTACAACATACCCGGTATCCGTGAGGGAATCCACGAGTGTGGGGACTTATAGATGTCTTAGAAAAGGAGATTCCAGTCCAATGTGATGAAGTGCTCAATGGAGAGTCTTTCCAATTCCAAGAGAGATGTGCTTAAATTATCGTTGAGAAGAGGGAAAGAGAAGAAGAGAATGACAAATTTTTTTTCAAATAATGCAAGTGATAAACAAAGAACTAACTAAATGCAACTATACATGTAAGAGATGCTACTAGCATGAAAGCAAGATGTCATGATGATGATGAATTTTTATTTTCTGTTTCCTATTTTTTTCTGAATTTTTTTTAATTTTTTTTTCAAAATAAGATAAATATAAGAAAACTAGCAGCTAAAACACAAATCAACATATAAATCTACTGGAAAATAAAGCATAAGACCATGTTGTTATGAAGTTTCTGGTTTTCTGATATTTTTTATAATTTTTCAAAATTTTTTTATTTTTTAAGGGTTTTTCATATTTTTCTAGAAATTCACAAAACAGAACATGTTCCTACGTTTACTCACCTTTGGAAATGCTTAAATTTCTAGGATTTTCAGATTTTTAGGTTTTCTGCTTCCTTTGGCGACAGATTTAGCCCTTCAGCGACGCTTTCTACAACAGTTGATTTTCTAAGAATTTCATGTCTGAATTTTGTGTTTTCTAATTTTTTGATTTTCTTTCTTTTTCCTGTAAAATAAAAATAAAAAAATTAGTATACAAATATACACATCAAACACAAGAAATTTCAACTATCAAAAATCATTTCTCTTCTCGGCAACGGCACCAAAAATTAATATGCACTACACTCGTAGTTTAAAAATGTCGTGTCATAATTTCAAAAATATACCGCACTCACTCACAAAAAAGATTTTAAATTAAAGTAAAGTGAGAGTACGGGTCGATCCCACGAGGAGGAAAAATTCTCTTTTTTAAACAAGTTGGAAAACTCTTGTATTTTGAAAAGCCAAATTTTGAGTGAGTTTTTTTGAAGATAAAATTTAAGATTGCATAGAATGAAATTATTTGAAATTAAATCTACCTAAAGAATATAGGAGGGTTGAGAAGAGAATATTGGAAGAGATAGAAAGAGAGAAAAGAGTAACAATTGTAAAAATTGACTTTTATTGCTAAAGGAAATATTACAAGTCTATGAAATTGAAAATTACAACTTGCATGAAAGTAAAAGAAAAGAGGAAGAATTAAGAGCCAAGATAGTTGAAGAATGACGCCTCCCAATCACCTCGCCTAGCTTTTGAATGGATCGCCCTGCCTGTTGTGTCTCTGTGGTTTTGATGGTGTCAATTATTATGACTCATTATAGATATAACATTGATACATACTTGATGATATAATCTTTGATGCATTTATTAATGATCTCATCATAGAAGTATGCAGCCTGCCAGACTAGATTCTGACGATAACCTAAAAAATTCATGAAAAGAAAGTCAATGCAGGTCAACACTACTATTCAACAGGTAAAAACTATTGTTCATAATCTGACATCAGGTTAGTGTAAAACAAAGGTCAATGCATATTCATGTCATTAATGTTAGTATTCATGACTTTGCATAATCAGGTTAATGCACATACACTGTTGCACTTGAACAAAGGTCAATGCATATGTCCACCTCTGCATTATGGTCAATGCATGTTGCATATCTAGGCAGATGTTAGTCGGTGCATATCTTTGTCTTATGCATATAGGTCAATGCATGCTTACTGTGTTGCATATGAAAGTATGTGCACGTTGCATGGTAAGGCAAAGGCAGGTCGGTGCACATTTACTGTAGCACATCTAAGGTTGATGCCCATTTGATCTTTAGTCATACTAAGGTCGATGCACATCTGCCTTAGTCATTCACACAAGTCTGTGCACATTACTGTTCAGTCAATAAAGGTCGATGCTAGTTTAGCCTTCAAGCATCTAAGGTCGATGCATGTTTACTTTAATGTACTCAAAGGTCGATGCACATGCTTTCTCGTGCATATCAACGTCTGCCTGTGCTACTGTTACAAGTCGGTGCACATTCGTGTCCTATGCATGAAGGTCAGTGCACATCCTATAGGCATAGTAACTAAGGTCGATGCACATCTTACCTTAGTCATAATAAGGTTGATGCACATCTTGCCTTCGTTATCCTAAGGTTTGTGCACATTTTCCATCATGCATGTAAGGTCGATGCATATCATGTTCACACCTTCACACAGGTCGGTGCACATTCTGTTGATCAGCATATAGGTCGGTGCACATCTTGTTCAATCTGCACACAAGGTCGATGCACGTTTCTTTAGTAGTGCATATAAGGTCAATGCATGTCTAAGGTCTGTGCATGTATATAGGTTTGTGCACATTTGCACATGTGCTTGCATGCATAACAAGGTCTGTGCATGTTTGCACATTGCACTATAAAGTCTATGCATGTTTGCATATAGCACTATTAGGTTTAAGCATATGTTCTAGCTTGCACACTTAGGTCTGAGCATATGTGGTAGCATGCACTATTAGGTCTGAGCACATATACAAGTGTGCATAATAAAGTCTGAGCATGTCTTCACTAGCAGCATAACAGGTCGGTGCATGTCTTCACTAGTAGTATAACATGTCAGTGCATCTTCTCACCAGTAGCATATCATGTCCGAGCACATGCATAAAAGGCCAAGTTAAAGTTGAAGCACATGTTGCATCCTGCATATCAAGGTCGAAGCACATGCTGCATCCTACATATCTAGGTCGAAGCACATATTGCATCTTGCATCATAAGGCCTATGCATCACTGTCAGATCTATGCACTAATGCTTGTTTGTGACGTTTATCATATAGCTACACGATCTTCATGGTTTTGTTAAATCATGATTATTCTTATAAACCATGCATAAGTCTGTAAGCCTTAAATATTTCTTTAAACCACTTATGTGTTAGGGTGTTAGGCCCGGATACAGAGGGGGGTGAATGTATCCCCTTCAGAAATTATGCCCAAATTAAATCTCTAGAGCTCAGATATGCGGAATAAAAGCTAATGAGCTTTCCAAGATGAGATGATAAAACAAAAATAGATCAAACAGTTGGACTGCAACAATGCAGCCACCTGATCAAGCCAAAAACGCAGACAGAACTAGCAAACCAATCACATCTAGCAAAAATATAATGCTCAAGGTTAACTCCCTAGATAATACAACTAGCCAAGCATGCACAACCTGTGAATGGGAGGTAGAAGGCAAGGAACAAACGCACAAAGCAAAACCACTGCACAGTAGATTTTTAGGTGGTTCGGTCACCAAGACCTACATCCACCCCTCACTCCCAACCGGAGTGAGGCTTCACTAGCCAACGCTAGAAACAAGCAGACTCAGTCTGCGAACACTTGCTGCCACATAGCTTGACCAGGGGAACAGCCTCCCCTCTTCCTCCTAACCGGAGGGACACCCCAAGTGACTCCCAGCCACTTGGAAACCAGAGGTCGAAGACCTCTCTTCCTCCAGACCAGGAGGGACCCCTGGACTTCCAACCACAAGCCCAGAACCGGAGGACGAGCCTCCCTTCCTCTAACCAGAGGGAACCCACAAGTGACAACCTGTCACTTGCAACCCGGAGATCAGATCACCCTTCTCCTGAACCAACAGGAGGAACTCGATCCCCAACAAGGCAATCGGAAGAACAAAGCTAACCAGAGAAACAAAATGAAAAATAAGAAAACATAAAAGGAACAGCGACAAAGGCTGGAAATGAAATACAATAGTCGTTCTGGATTTGATCCACGAACAGACTGAACAGGTCTTCAATAGAACTCTCTCCTCTCTTCTTTCTTCTTCTCAGCTCACGCAATCTTTCTCTCTTTCTTCTGCTGCTCTCACTCTCTGTTTTCTTCTCTTTCGCAGGCTCTCCCTATCTCTTCTTTTCTCTTCTTCTTCTGCTCTTTTTGATCGTTGCTCTCTCTCTTCTGCTTCTCTGCTTTCTTCACTGGCTTCTATACTCTCTGTATATACTTGGCCATTTCGATCAGTCTTCTTCTGTGGAAGAAGGCTCGTATATATAGCAGCAGCAGCAGCAGCAAGGGCGCGCGTGGTTTCCACATTTTCTGCCCTAAGAATTCGGACCACGTGGCAGCATCCAGTAGACTGTCAGTACACGTGTCCTCATCTGGGCACCTCATCCTTCCTTGGATCACGTGCTTTCATTAGGCTTCATGAAGATTCCCTGTTAGACAAAGAACAAATTATCAGTTAAGTCTAAACCCTGTACAGTCTCTGAAGAATACAACACATTGTATAGACTTCAGTTTAAAGCCAACGTACAGACATTACTGTATGGACTTTACAAGACAAACAGCAATGTATAGAGTTGCTACGTGCAGGCTGGCAGCGCATTGTACAGACTCTGCGTGCAGGCATTGGGGCGAGGTATAGACTTGCTAGGTACGTGCAAGCTAAAGGAGCAAACGGATGTATAGACTCAGCAGCAGGTGCACACAATGTATAGACTAGGTTCGGCACAAAGGCAACTCATTGATGTACAGACTTTGGCTTGAACAATGCACAATGTATGGACTTAGTGTTGTTCGAGCAAGACTGCAGGCAGTGTATAGACTTGAGTGATGAGTGGACTTTCAATGAAGAGGCTGTACAGACATGATGAAATCACGATGTGTAGACTTGCCAATTATAGCTGGTCGATGTACAGACTAGAACAAGGCTAAGTCTATACAGACTTGAACAAACACAGTGTATAGACATTGGCAAGGCAACATTGGTAAAACTACCAATGTGTAGACTTTCAAAGCTGAACGTAGGTAAAGAACCCAATGTGCAGACTTGGAAGTGCAACGTAGGAACAAATGCCAATGTACAAACTTTGGCAAGTAACGATGTACAGACTTGCACAGTTCCAGCTGAAGAATGTATAGACTTTACCTATTAAATGTGGCTGTACAGACTTGGAGAGTTGAAGCCAATGTACAGACTTGTTGATATCAAACAGATGTACAGACTTGCAGATGCGAAGCCAATGTACAGACTTTATGATATGAAGCCAATGTACAGACTTGCAGATGCGAAGCCGATGTACAGACATTAAAGGCTGTGAACAACAAGGCATGCTGTACAGACTTACTCAATCAAACTAATGTATAGACTTTGAAGGATTTGAACGGGAGAATGTCTAGACTTTAAGAACCGAAACTCACATTGTACAAACTTTATGAGCACAGTCCAGTGTATAGACTTGATGCCTTGAAGGCGATGTATATACTTGGATGCCCAACGCCAATGTACTGAGTTTGAAGAGAAGATAAATGTATGGACTTTGACGGAGTGAGACAATGTTCAGACTTTGAAGTTACACTGTGAATGTATAGACTTGAATGAGCATGGAGTGTATAGACTTGAAAGTCTGAAGGCGATGTACAGACTTGCCTAAGACGCAGCATGAGACGCTGGCTGAGACGGACGCTGTACAGACTTTGAATGCACTAAGACGCTGAACAAGACGGACCGATGTACAGATTTCTAAATGCTGATGGACTATGTATGGACTTGACTTGAGATGCTGCATGAGACGGTGCAGGATGTATAGGCTTTACAGTGAATGCATATGCCACTGTATATACTTGCATGAGACAGTCAGTGAGACGCTCAGCAAGACTGCCCACTGTATAGACATTGCCTTAGACATGCAGACACTGTGAATGTATAGACTTTGATCTTGTGCATGTAATGTATAAACTTGCTAAATGTATGGACTTAGCAGAATAAATGTTGCACAAACAATGTATGGACTTATGAGTGCAGCACAGACAGATGCAATGTACAGACATGCGAAACTGATATAACACTCATGCACACACTCATGCACAGGTGAGCAATCGCTGCTCCAGGGGAGCATTCTCAGCGTCAGGGGAGCATGCATTACGGGCTCAAGGCATTTTTGATGTCACTTGGAGTAGGCTGACCTGCATGAAGAAGTGTCGACTCTTGTCTTGGCAATGCATTAACCTGACTGATGGTGGGGGAGCATCTACAGCCGCTGGATAAACACTTAGATGGGTCGACCCACAGAGCTGGCACACTCATGCATTCTTCCACAGAATAGATCAGATATATTTAAAACAATGTGGTGATGAAACATTGAAACATTCATATGCAACACATGTTCATTGAAACATTTATATGCAACACAAATAGATTTATATGCAGATTCAACAGATTCAAATAGATGATGACTTATAGTGTTTGCTATCATCATAATCACAGGGACACAATAATCTCCCCCAGGGACACAACAATCTCCCCCTTTTTGATGATGGCAAAACTATGAGTCAGTATGACTTGATCAAATATTTCTCCCCCTTTGACTTCAGCAAAAAGACATTAATTGAAGAGGGAAGATAAACAGATATGAAACAATTGAAAGAACATTTCTCCCTTTAACTAAATGGAAGCACATTCTCCCCCAAAGAGCAAAATGACTCAAATCAATTTCTCCCCTTTTGTTTTTTGTTTTTTGTTTTTTTTTAAACAATCATGCAGAGGTATGAATGCAGAGATGCAGATGCAGCAAAAAATGTAATACCTCCCCCTAAGAATATGAAGGCAGGGTCACAATTGATATGAGCATGATTCAATATGAGAAGGAAGCTCCCCCTGAATAGATACCAATTGATGTGGTTGAGATGGAGACCATAGTGGCATTCAAGGGTAAGTTCAAGTCAATGAACCAAGGACAGTGAGGAGAAGAGTTTCAAACACAAGAAGTTCAAAACAAGATTTTTAAGGAGACATCAATCTCATAAATCGAAAACATAAGTTTTCAAAGTCTTCCATTATAAGGGCTTATGAATGAATTTTATTGATCAGCATGGTTTAAACATAATGTATGTAGAGTTTATCAATAAAATTATGTATTGATATCTAAAACCATGGTTTAATAAAAATGAACCAAGCCCTCATATTTATCTTGATTAATCTCCCTTTCTCTTACACAATCAAATCTATTGACTTCTTTCAGAATTACATACACTAGTATTGAAATCAAGCAATTATGAAGTCATATGATTTTGTCTAGGGTTGTAGCAATTCGATTTTAGCATCAATATTCAGATATTTCAATTTGTTCAACAATTTTCTTGCTACAAATTTTATGAGCACTCTAGTTCAGTGCACACATTGTAACTAGAGGATATACCTTGATTAGAGGCCAATGTCCCTAAGCCCTTAGTGTGACTAACTGTCATGCTTTATGTGAACAGAGTTAGTATTTACGCATCATGACACACTACAAATCATTTTTTAATGAGTGAGTTGTACTTCTCAGTGTGCATGACATTGCTCTGCCTGATTTTCAATGACTTTTATGCATAGTTAACTAAGGCACCTCATGACATAGTCCTTTGGACATGTGTTTCTCAGTGACCAATGTCATTGCTCTGACAGATATTACCCTTTAGATATTTCAGAAAAATTCATTTGCTTCAAATCAATAATAGTTTCATGTACTTAATCAGTTGAAGTCATGTATTCAAAAGTGCAGATTTCAGAAGTTTTCACAAGACACAACATGAAACAGATGGTTAAGGTTTATTAAACATGCTTCAGATATTTTTAAGAGATTTTAAAGTCAACCCTTGAGTACATTAAACTTAAACCACCTGAGTTATTTCAGATATTCATAAAAACGTATAATAGAAGATTTCTAGTTCAAAAGTTTTCAGATTTATGATCGAGATAGCCCATTGAAATCTTCATGAGAGACTGATAGAATTTTGAACCCAAATAATACCAATTGATAGGAGAAATACCAATTGTTAAGAGAGATTGTGAAGCTCAAAGTTTTCAGAATATGATCAAGGTTTGTCAACAAAATCAATAAGAAATGATATGCAATGAATTCTGACAAATGTATGCATTTGACAACCTATATGCAATGCATTGACTCCCCCTCACAATATGCATTCAAACTATCTTTTTGACATTTTCAATATAAGGAAATGCAATGCACTATATGTATGCAAAGATATGCAATTTACTCAATATTGATTGATATGCAAAGTCATGCAATTAACTCCCCCTGAAAACATGCAATGTTTGCCATGAGAAACAGAACATATGATTTTGATTCATGCACATTTAGACTGCCCTATCAAGCAAAATGACCCATGGTACTAGGCAGAGCACTTGGTCTAAAAGACCAGCTCTCACATAGTAAGGACCTCCAGACAGATTTCCCTGCCTTTTGGTAGCTTACCATTTGATATACCATAGAGGTCATGAATAACAAAGTAAAACCAACAGTCCTATATGCAATTCAGGTTTTCAATGAACTATGCAACAGAGAAATTTCAAACAACATTCATATGCAGTCCAGATTTTTCAGAATGCAATTTGTTTTCAGAGTTTATGCATTTCAACAATTATCAAACAACTACAAATGGCAGATATGCAAGATTACATCAAATCAGATATGCAATAAATTTTAAAATAGAAAATGCAGAGAATTTACCTGAAAAGTTCAGAAGGGGTTTTCATTCTTGAGTGCCTTGGATTAATACCCCTTTTTATTTCATTCCAAGGCACACCTGCAAGGCAAAGTTATTTTACACAAACAGGTACCCAAGAAGTCTTGGGTCCTGACAAGACAGTATCACTTCTAGCAGGTTTTCTCAGCACATTTTTAACTTGATGGCAAGGAGCAGTAGTTTTCAGATCTGATTTATGCACATTCTTGTTAGCATGAATTTTATGTGCATATGCATGAGGATTTTTGTTAACAGAATAAACATTCTATTTGCCAAAACCAGTTTGGTTTTGATATCCTACCAGCCAACAGGTTACAGCCCTGTGACCTGACTTTCCATAGTTAAAACAATGAGAAGAATTCATTCTCTTAAAATTCTCATTTCTACCCTGAGCATGCCAGCATTCAATGGCCCTGTGGCCACTCTTTCCACATTCAAAGCATGAAATAGAGTTTCTCCTACCAGCATTCAGCCAGCATTCAATAGCCCTGTGGCCACTCTTTCCACATTCAAAGCATGAAATAGAGTTTCTCCTACCAGTATTCAGCCAGCATTCAATAGCCCTGTGGCCATGCTTTCCACAGTGAGAGCATTTGAAAGAATTTCTTTTAAAAGAACCTGACCAGCATTCAGAGGTCTTGTGACCAATCATGTTGCAGTTAAAATAGATGATGTGCTGGTTCATTGAAACGGATTTGTTTTTACTAAAAACATGTTGGTTTGCAGGGATTTTAGCATGATATAAATAAAAGATTTTCTTACCACTAGCAAACCAGCAATGAGTAATTGAGTGTCCTAATTTGCCACAATTAGAACATGTGATACTCCTTTTCTGAGGTGAAGGGTTTTTATGATGAGATCTCCTAGCATTCTTATCATCCTTCTCCATCAATTTACACTCATGCATCAGATGACCAAATTTATGACAGTAATGACAGATAATCTTCTTTTTAGATGCATGTGAGTGTGTGTGAGGACTATGATCAATATGCACTCATGAACCCTTTTCATTTATTTTCTGATTTACAGTCCTTTTCTGATTTTTATCCTATTTTCCTGTTTTCTTAGCCTTGTACTGAGTTGGAGATGAAGTAGAAGGCTTTTCCTGTTCAGAAGATTTAACAAAAATAGTTTTTAGGTTGGCTCCATTAACCTTCCTCATGACTGGACTGTAACCCAGTCCTTCTTTCTTAAAATTAATCTTTGTTCCCAGCTTTTTCTGAACAGTGGGCTGTTTGTCTTTTGATGTTGTGGCTACATTTGAAGCATTTACAAATGATGTCATTAGCTTGTTCTGAAAAGCCTTTTTATTGACATTGTTGTAGCCCAACCCTTCCTTTTTGACATTAACTTTTGTTCCCAGCAATTTGTTCAGATTATCTTGCCCACTAACAAATTTAGACAAAGAGTTTTTTAAGTCTTGAATTTCATTTTCTAAAGAGGAAATATGCAACTCGTAATTGGCAATCTCTTGCTCACTGCAATTCATAGCTTCACTCAAAACTTTGTTGGTAGTTTTATATTTCTCAATTTCCTATTCTAGATTGCTCAGTTTATCAGAATCTTCAATGCAAACAGTTTTTCTTCTTTCCAAAGCTAGAAGTCTCTCTGTCATAGTGGAGTTCAGCATTTTTAATTTCTCATTTTCTTCCTTAAGTTTGTCATTCTGAACCAATTCATTTATTAGAGTCTGATCATCTGAGTTAACTCCAAGTTTTCTTTCAGCCTCAAATTCCTTTAATTCTTTTTGCTGTTTCTCCAGATCTTTCTGTAATTCTATATTTACAGATTTTATGGCATTGAATTTTTCAGTAAACAAGTTCTTCTCCTACTCAAGTTTCTCAAATTTTTCATCATTTTCATTAACAGATTTTCTCAGAGAATCATTTTCAGATTTTAGCTTGTTTAAATCTGAGTTCACACTTTCAAAGTTTTTCAGCAATTTTTTATACTGGTCATGATAGTTAACAAGAGTCTGATTATCATTATCTGACTTGAATTTTTCTTTGAGTTCAGATATTACATTTATATGATCTTGATTCTCAGTTTTCAATAATGAGATTTGTTTCTTCAACATTTGAAAATCAGACATACAAGCATCATGAACATTTTTCAATTCAACATAATTTCTACATGGAGAACTTGAACTAACTGACCCAGTACCCTTCTTCAATTTTTTATACTGTTTTCTTAACAGTTCATGAGATTCAAGTAGCTCAGAATATGCATTTTCCCAATCATCTAAAGTATAGTTTTCAAAGGGATTTACCTCATCATCATCATCATCTTCATCTTGACTGCTGCCTTGATTATTTCTGTCGGCCATCATGCAGCTGACCTCATTTCTTATCTGAGTTCACTTCAGTATATCCAGAATGTCTTTAGCAGAACTGCAATCAAGGAAACATGAATGAAGGGCTCTATCAGTAGCTGCCTTTATTAGGTTTATAGCTATCTGGTTCTCTTCATGCATAGATTTGTGACTGTCAGTCCATTTGGACTTTTTCTTTGGTAGCTCATGAGGACTGTGTGAAATTACTTTCCACAGGTCTGGATTAACATAATTAGCATAATTCTTCAGACTAGCAAACCATACATTAAAATGCGTACCACTGAAAATTGGTGGATGGGCCATGAGAACAAATAGCAAGAAAATTCAATGCAACAGGAATATTGATGCACTAAAAACAAATTAGCACCGAAGACAGCAGGATCGGATCTGTAGGTCGCTGGACCTTCTAAGCAGACACCGCTCTGATACCAATTGTTAGTGTGCTAGGCCCGGATACAAAGGGGGGTGAATGTATCCCCTTCAGAAATTATGCCCAAATTAAATCTCTAGAGCTAGGATATGCGGAATAAAAGCTAATGAGCTTTCCAAGATGAGATGATAAACCAACAATAGATCAAACAGTTGGACTGCAACAATGCAGCCACCTGATCAAGCCAGAAACACAGACAGAACTAGTAAACCAATCACACCTAGCAAAAATATAATGCTCAAGGTTAACTCCCTAGATAATACAACTAGCCAAGCATGCACAACCTGTGAATGGGAGGTAGAAGGCAAGGAACAAACGCACAAAGCAAAACCACTGCACAGTAGATTTTTAGGTGGTTCGGTCACCAAGACCTACATCCACCCCTCACTCCCAACCGGAGTGAGGCTTCACTAGCCAACGCTTGAAACAAGCAGACTCAGTCTACGAACACTTGCTGCCACACAGCTTGACCAGGGGAACAGCCTCCCCTCTTCCTCCCAATCGGAGGGACACCCCAAGTGACTCCCAGCCACTTGGAAACCAGAGGTCAAAGACCTCTCTTCCTCCAGACCAGGAGGGACCCCTGGACTTACAACCACAAGCCCAGAACCAGAGGACGAGCCTCCCTTCCTCTAACCAGAGGGAACCCACAAGTGACAACCTGTCACTTGCAACCCGGAGATCAGATCTCCCTTCTCCTGAACCAACAGGAGGAACCCGATCCCCAACATGGCAATCGGAAGAACAAAGCTAACCAGAGAAACAAAATGAAAAATAAGAAAACATAAAAGGAACAGCGACAAAGGCTGGAAATGAAACACAATAGTCGTTATGGATTTGATCCACGAATAGACTGAACAGGTCTTCAATAGAACTCTCTCCTCTCTTCTTTTCTTCCTCTTCTTTCTTCTTCTCAGCTCACACAATCTTTCTCTCTTTCTTCTACTGCTCTCACTCTCTATTTTCTTCTCTTTCGTAGGCTTTCCCTATCTCTTCTTTTCTCTTCTTCTTCTGCTCTTTTTGATCGTTGCTCTCTCTCTTCTGCTTCTCTGCTTTCTTCACTGGCTTATATACTCTCTGTATATACTTGGCCATTTCGATCAGTCTTCTTCTATGGAAGAAGGCTCGTATATATAGCAGCAGCAGTAGCAGCCAGGGCGCGTGTGGTTTCCACATTTCCTGCCCTAAGAATTCGGACCACGTGGCAGCATCCAGCAGACTGTCAGTACACGTGTCCTCATCTGGGCACCTCGTCCTTCCTTGGATCACGTGCTTTCATTAGGCTTCACGAAGATTCCCTGTTAGACAAAGAACAAATTATCAGTTAAGTCTAAACCCTGTACAGTATCTGAAGAATACAACACATTGTATAGACTTCAGTTTAAAGCCAACGTACAGACATTACTGTATGGACTTTACAAGACAAACAGCAATGTATAGAGTTGCTACGTGCAGGCTGGCAGCGCAGTGTACAGACTCTGCGTGCAGGCATTGGGGCGAGGTATAGACTTGCTAGGTACGTGCAAGCTAAAGGAGCAAACGGATGTATAGACTCAGCAGCAGGTGCACACAATGTATAGACTAGGTTCGGCACAAAGGCAACTCATTGATGTCCAGACTTTGGCTTGAACAATGCACAATGTATGGACTTAGTGTTGTGCGAGCAAGACTGCAGGCAGTGTATAGACTTGAGTGATGAGTGGACTTTCAATGAAGAGGCTGTACAGACATGATGAAATCACGATGTGTAGACTTGCCAATTATAGCTGGTCGATGTACAGACTAGAACAAGGCTAAGTCTATACAGACTAGAACAAGGCTAAGTCTGTACAAACTTGAATAAACTTTGGCAAGCAACGATGGTAAAACTACCAATGTGCAGACTTTCAAAGCTGAACGTAGGTAAAGAACCCAATGTGCAGACTTGGAAGTGCAACGTAGGAACATATGCCAATGTACAAACTTTGGCAAGCAACGATGTACAGACTTGCACAGTTCCAGCTGAAAAATGTATAGACTTTACCTATTAAATGTGACTGTACAGACTTGGAGAGTTGAAGCCAATGTACAGACTTGTTGATATCAAACCGATGTACAGACTTGCAGATGCGAAGCCAATGTACAGACTTTATGATATGAAGCCAATGTACAGACTTGCAGATGCGAAGTCGATGTACAGACATTAAAGGCTGTGAACAACAAGGCATGCTGTACAGACTTACTTAATCAAACTGATGTATAGACTTTGAAGGATTTGAACGGGAGAATGTCTAGACTTTAAGAACCGAAACTCACGTTGTATAAACTTTATGAGCACAGTCCAGTGTATAGACTTGATGCCTTGAAGGCGATGTATATACTTGGATGCCCAACGCCAATGTACTGACTTTGAAGAGAAGACAAATGTATGGACTTTGACGGAGTGAGACAATGTTCAGACTTTGAAGTTACACTGTGGATGTATAGACTTGAATGAGCATGGAGTGTATAGACTTGAAAGTCTGAAGGCGATGTATAGACTTGCCTAAGACGCAACATGAGACGCTGGCTGAGACGGACGTTGTACAAACTTTGAATGCACTAAGACGCTGAACAAGACGGACCGATGTACAGACTTCTAAATGCTGATGGACTATGCATGGACTTGGCTTGAGATGCTGCATGAGACGGTGCAGGATGTATAGGCTTTACAGTGAATGCATATGCCACTGTATATACTTGCATGAGACAGTCAGTGAGACGCTCAGCAAGACTGCCCACTGTATAGACATTGCCTTAGACATGCAGACACTGTGAATGTATAGACTTTGATCATGTGCATGTAATGTATAAACTTGCTAAATGTATGGACTTAGCAGAACAAACGTTGCACAAACAATGTATGGACTTATGAGTGCAGCACAGACAGATGCAATGTACAGACATGCGAAACTGATATAACACGCATGCACACACTCATGCACAGGTGAGCAATCGCTGCGCTAGGGGAGCATTCTCAGCGTCAGGGGAGCATGCATTACGGGCTCAAGGCATTTTTGATGTCACTTGGAGCAGGCTGACCTGCATGAAGTAGTGTCGACTCTTGTCTTGGCAATGCATTAACCTGACTGATGGTGGGGGAGCATCTACAGCCGCTAGATAAACAGTTAGATGGGTCGACCCACAGAGCTGGCACACTCATGCATTCTTCCACAGAATAGATCAGATATATTCAAAACAATGTGGTGATGAAACATTGAAACATTCATATGCAACACATGTTCATTGAAACATTTATATGCAACACAAATAGATTTATATGCAGATTCAGCAGATTCAAATAGATGATGACTTATAGTGTTTGCTATCATCAAAATCACAGGGACACAACAATCTCCCCTAGGGACACAACATTATGACTATAAAGTGTTTTATTAAATGCCTTTTATCTTATTGATAAGGATTTAAGTCTGAAAGATCTTAAGCAACTAAGATCGAACACTTAGAGAGCTGAAACCATCAGAGTTCGTTGGGTCACGTGGTTTTAGGTTCGAATTAAAAGAGCATGTGATCCAAGGCAAGGCTGGAATCTCAACGGAAGAATTTGTCACGTGGAAAGCAACTTATATCCATCTGCCACGTGGAAAGCAACTTATATCCATTAGACACATGGACTTCTACCGCACCTCAGTGAATTATACTTCTGAAAAGTTTGGCGGGAGTGTTCCCTTTACACGCATCCTAGGAGAATCTCGTAGGGACCACAGGATCAAGGCTCGATCTTGCCACGTGGGGCATTCATAAGCAGATAGAATCATCCTTCTTGTCCTATTTACCTCTGGCACCCCTATTCCTATATAAGAAGACTTCTGCAGAGAAGAAAGATGACAACAGAGGGAGAAATAGAATTCAGAGAGCAGCAAAGAAGAAAAGAAAGAGAGAAAGGAGAGAGAAGAGTAAGAGTTAGAGTGCCGAGAGAGAAATAGAGCTTGCTGAAGGAAGAAGAATGAGCAAAAGGAAAACAGAGTATCGTGAGAGTAGAAAAAGTCTGAGAGGAAAGAGAGAGTGTGTAGAAAAAGTCTGAGAGGAAAGAGAGAGTGTGTATCGAGAGAGATTGTGCTTGAAGATCTACTTTCTTATAAGTTTTTGGATCAGATCCAGAACTGATCTTGCTCCTATGTGAGCTATATTTTTCTAATTTCATTTCCAGCTTTCTAGTGCTATGTTTCATCCTTTGTTTTTTTCCATTTCTAATTTTATCAAGCTGTGTCAGCGTTTGCAGAGAATCAGTTCCTCTAGACAGCAAGCTGTGTTGCTCAGTTGTAGGAAACTATGAATCAGTGGATAGCAAGCTGTGATGCTCAGTACTAAGCCAAGTTGTAATGCTCAGTAGATAGCAAGCTGTGATGCTTAGCTATAAGCAAGCTGTGATGCTCAGCGGTTCAAGATGTTAGGCAGCAAGAAGCCTCACTCAGGTTTGGGTAGAGGATGGACGTAGGTCTGTGGTAGCAGACCGAACCATCTAAATCCTTTGTGTCCGTGGTTTGCTTGCACTATTGAGTCATGGTAGATGTATGCTTAGAATCATTTCAATTGTATCTGGTTAGCATACAGTATTCTGAGCAACCGACTTCTTTGAGTGAGAACTTCAATAGAGCAACTGTTTAATTTAACCATCGAGTTTTAGTTCTGCACAAATCTTTTAGAGAAAACTTTAATTCCGCAAAATTTCTAGTTATAGTTTTAAATTGGGCTAAATTTTAAAGGGGAGATTCATTCACCCCCCCTCTGAATCTGAGTCTGCACCATCTCATAGACTCAACAATTGGCATCCGAGCGGGTCTCTGATTGATCAAATCTAACGATCTGCAGAGGATCCTTCTATATTCTTTTGGTGCATTGTTACTTTCAGTTTATTGCTTTGAATCTGTTTAACTGTTTTCAATGGCTCCTCCGTTGGTTTTTGATGGTTCCAACTTCAGCACTTGGCTAGGAGGCTTATGTACTTACTTGAACTCCATTGATTCCAATCTATGGAGTCTTGTATCCAACGGCCCACATAAACTACCTCATGACAAGACCAAGTGGTCTAATGAGGACAAACAAAAGAACCGTGATAACATCATTGTTCTTGGTATCATGAAGGCTGCAGTTAATTTTAACAAATTTCCTTTTCTTTTCAGGAGCACCTCTGGAAAGGAAATTCTGAAAAATTTGATTGCCATCAATGATAAGAAGGAAGAACAAAAATGTTTGATGGTCGATAGAGGTGATCGAAGCAGTGATCAAAATGAGGATTCACTGTCTTAGGTAAGCTCTGGATCTGAAGAACGTTCTTTTGATGAATTGATGAAAATGTATGAAGAGCTTTACGATAGATATAAGAAAATGAAATCTCAAAATAAAAAATTGAACAAGAAAGTTAATCATACGAGTTCTAAATCTTCTTATGAAAACTGTGTGAAGCTGAAGAAGTCTTATGATGATTGCTTGTCTGATGTTCATTTACACAAGAAACAAATTGCTTTGCAGAAATAAGAGAATGAAGAGCTCTGGAATAAAGTATCTGAACTAGAAGAAAAAATGAGTTTAAAAATTGATGATCAAACCTCTGGAATTGGACTAGTTTAGAATGAAGGACTAATAAAAGAAAGTGAAGATCTAAAGGAGCAAAATAAAATGCTGATGGTATTGACTATTATCATGTCAGAAAAACTTATAGCTCTTGAGAAAGAAAAATGTGTGTCCTCTAACAATGCCAATAACTTGCTCATTTTTTGGAAAGAAATTCAAAACATCAAAAATGAAAATGAATCCCTAAAAGAAAGGATTGTTGTTTTTGAAAAAGGCAAGTGTGTGTTGCCAGACAGCTTAGAAGAATTAGATAGTCTTAAGACAGATATTGAAAATTATAAAACTACAAATACGGTGTTAAATGAATGTGTTAATTGTAGTGAAGAAGAGATTGTTAGTTATGAGATACACATTGCATCTCTAGAAAATGAAATTCTTGATCTGAAAAACTCACTATCAAAATCTGTCAAAGGTAAAGAGAAGTTAAAAGCTCATTTGAATGATGAAGTCAATAAATTAAGTGAAGGGATAAGTTTCAATTCTGGGATTAAAAAGGCTGTGAGGAACCAGCTATATACAACCTTTGTTCGAAGTACTGAAGTAGTTGGAACCTCTCAGAAATCACCTAAGAAATATGCTGCAGTCAAAACTCAAAAAGAAAATAAAAATCAAAAAATGCAAAAACACAAAAATAATTTTCAAAAACATGCATTCTAATAACCCTCATGTGAAAAATCATCATTCTTCAAAGAAATCTAAGGTTTCATGTTTCTATTGTGGTAAGCATGGACGTTTCATGAGTGAATGCTTTGTAATGAAGAAGGATGATTTGAATTTTAGTAGAATTCATGCTAGGAATTCTCATACCAAGAAACCTTCTTCTGTTTAAAAGAAAAGAATTCAATGTTTTTATTATCATAAGATAGGTCATCTCATGCATGAGTGTAGACTAAATGAATAAGATGACCTGAATGCAAGTGCTATGCATGATAGAAACTTTCATGCTCAGAAAAGATCTAATCTTCAGAAGAAAGATATTAAATATTTTCATTGTGGTAGATCTGGACACATTGCTGCATACTGTTGGCAAGTTCAGGGAAAGAAATTTAATTCTAAATCTGTTAAATTACTTGCAAACAGAAATGATTTTGGCAGAACTAAATTTATCTTTAATAGAAAATCTCTATGTGCTTTGAATGTGAGAAACCTGGCCACAAAGTCTCTGACTGTTGGCTGGCAAAGGGTAAGAAAAATGATAGATTAGACAACAAGAAATTCCATGTTCTAGCTTATAGCAAAAATGTAAAATCTGTTGTGCATTGCCATCATTGTGGCAAGATTGGACATGTCATGAAAGAATGTTTGCATATTAATAAAAACAAGAATTTCATTATCAATAAATGAAAAATGAAAATTCCCATGGATAAGAAAAATCTTCAGTTGTCCATCTCATGTCATTATTATGGACAATATGGGCATTCTATGCATAATTATTTTGTTATGAAATCTGATGATCTTCTAGCTTAGAAAATGTGGAAAGCATCCCTTAGAGGTGACACTGACAGTTTAGACCCAAAAATTCTTGGGTATCTAAATTTGAAAAATAAGAAGTTGTTTTGCAGGTGTGCCTTGGAGCTGAGAAATAAAAGGGGTAAATAAACCAAGGCACCTGAGTGTGCTAAACCCCATTCCTGCACAGTTTTAGGTTAGTTATTTGAATTCTCTTTAATTCTGTCCTTCTAGTTGCATGTCTTGATTGATCTGTAAGTTGCATTTTATGTCTCTCAATGCATATGTTGAGTAATCTGTGCATATATCAGTTTAAGATTGAATTGAAAGTGATATTCTGAAAATCTGAATTGCATGTTGTAAGGGAGATGAAGTAAATTTAAATTCATGTCTGCATACATTTTGACATATGCATATTCAATTGAATTGTCTTGCATATTCTGAAACTGTTATGCATATTCATGCATGACTTCATGGTATATTAAATAGTAAGTTACTAATGGACAGATGCAATCTATTTGGAAGTCTTTACTATGTGTGAGGTGGTCCTTTGGACCTAAGTCCTCTGCCTGGTACCATGGGTCATATTGCACATAGGGCAGTCTAAGACCTAATTCATTGAACTCACTTGCATAATGTTTCTTGCATATGTGGCACTTAGAATTTAGTCACATAGTGCATAAAGTCGGGGGGAGTTTGTCAAAGAAAATAGTGTAGTTCATGCTTATCACATTAAGTCCCCTGCATGGTCTTCATGTCACACATGATTGGTTAATGCATTTGCATACATATAGTTAACTACATATCATCCATATTGAAAATTCTAAAAAGATTATTTGAGTGCATGCATTCAGGGGGAGCATAAGAAAATTCTTGAACTGCATGACTATCTTTGCTCATACTGATTATCTTTGCTCTTCCAGCAATTTATCTCAAACATTGGTATCAGTCGGCCTCACTTGCCTTCATCTGTTTTGAAATCATTTGAACTTATACCCTATTGTGTTTGAAAATCTATTGATCACTGCTCCTGCATTTGCTGAGGGGGAGCTTCACTTGAAATACTCCTATGCTATCTTGTAACAACTAGACCGTATATAAAAAGGCTTAGCTGAAAAGATAGGTCAGGCCTATCTGGAAGGTTAACCCTTGTGTGAATAGATCCTTGGATCCAACCTCTGCCAAGTACTGTTCTTAGTTGTGATTTTGTTTACCAGCTCACCTTACAATTCACATTTTTTTCTGACATTTATGGTAATTCTGTCTCAAGCTGGTATGTCTGAATCTTCATTTTACTGAACTTTAAACATTTGTTATGCTCTCAGCTCACTGATTTCAGATGACTCTCAAACTCTCTGAATGTTCTTGGTTGCAATACCCTTGAAATTCTCTGTCAAACTTGAAATTCATCTTGCTGTTCTCTACACAAAATTTCTTGAAATCTCATGGCCATTTGTCTTATGCATTTTTGTTCATATCTGCTACAAACATGAAACTCTAATGCTTTCAATTACAATGCATGCTTCCTAATGCTTCTATTAATTGGCTGCTGCTGAAATTGTTGACTTGAAGCTTGGAAAGATGTCAATTTGTGTACCCTTATCAAAAATCTAAAATCATCTGAAAAGAAGCATCTTCTATTATACAGATTTTAGAATGTCTGATGAATCAAATTGGTTTAAGTCTAATGTATTCATTAATTTTGAATATGAAAGACTTAAAAATATCTGAATCACTATTTTAATAAATCTTAACCGACTGTCTCATGTAATTGAAAGCAAGACCTTCTGAAATCTTAAAATTTAAAAATTATGGCTTGCTTTGGTTGAGATACATGTATTAAGTATTGTTCTTAAACATTTGAGTATTCTGAGAAATGCCTGAAAAATCTGAAAATGTTTAAAATAAAATTATGGTCAAAGCAATGACTTTGGTCACTGAGAAACCTGTCCAAAGGACTATGTCATGAAGTGCCTTAGTTAACTCTGCTGAAAAACATGTGAAAATTATGTGAAATTTTTGACAAAGTAATGGCATGGTTGTGTTGAGTAACTGGAGATTCCTACCTCTAATTAAGATGTCTCCTCACGTAAAAAGACACTTCTATTGTTAACTCTGTTCTCTTGTAGAGAAGTAATACAGTTATCACACTGAGTAACTGGGTCACTTTACCTAAGACGTGTTGTGCCTCGCGTAAAAAGGTGTTGATTTAATCAAAATTACTCATTGAAAAATAAGTTGATGAATAAAAGAAAATCTAAAAAATCAGTATATCAGAAGATTTCTGTAATCAAGGATAAGTTTAGATATACTCTAGAGTGTTTAATCTCAATACTACTTTGTGTAACGCCTAAATGAGTCATTGAAATTGAATGAGTAAGATAGAAGGAGATTAAACAAGAATGTTATATGTGTGATTGGTTCATTTTTATTAAAATTTGATTTCAGATATGAGTATTGAATTTTATTGACAAACTCTGTATACATCATGCTTAAACCATGCTGGTAAATTAAGACTCTTTCATGAGCCCTTATAATAGAAGAGTCTGAAATTTTAACTTGGATTTATGAAATTGGTACTCTATGAAAATCTTCTTGTCTTATCTATTATCTTGGAACTTCAGCCAAAATGTCTGTTCTCAGATCACAATTACTGTCATTGATCATATCTTTATTCAGTTTCTTCTCACTGATTCTTGATAAAAATTATCATGACCTGAATTCATCTTGGATTGTCACTGTGATTTTGTTGGGGGATAATTGCTTCATTAGCACCTCATTTTTAAGCTTGATCTGCTAAACCTTGATTGTCCTTGTGGTTTGTTACTAAAATTTTCATTGTTAATAAAATTTTCATTCCACTTCTTCTGCCTTGTCAAAAGGGGAATTATCTGTTCAGGGGGAGTATTGTTCATTGAGACTTATCTTTCTGCCACAAGGGGAAGCATCATTGTGAGTCATTGTGTAGGTTTAGCTTTTGTTACTTCCTTTTTGATGTTGTCAAAGGGGGAGAATATGCATGTGAGGCATTAATGAATCTGTCAGAGATTTTATGCTGCATGACTGACATATATTGATCATCATGATGAAATCATTACAATGACTCATAATTTTGTTGCAATCAATGAGTCATAATATTGCCATCATCAAAAAGGGGGAGATTGTTGTGTCTATGTGGTTTTGATGGTGTTAATTATTATGACTCATTATAGATATAACCTTGATGCATACTTGATGATATAATCTTTGATGCATTTATTAATGATCTCATCATAGAAGTATGCAGCCTGCCAGAACAGGTTCTGACGATAACCTTAAAAAATCATGAAAAGAAAGTCAACGTAGGTCAATGCTACTATTCAACAGGTAAAAACCTATTGTTCATAATTTGACATCAGGTGAGTGCAAAACAAAGGTCAATGCATATTCATGTCATTAATGTTAGTATTCATGACTTTGCATAATCAGGTCAATGCACATACAATGTTGCACTTGAACAAAGGCCAATGCATATGTCCATCTCTGCATTAAGGTCAATGCATGTTGCATATCTAGGCAGATGCTAGTCGGTGCATATCTTTGTCTTATGCATATAGGTCAATGCATGCTTACTGTGTTGCATATGAAGGTATGTGCACGTTGCACAGTAAGGTAGAGGCAGGTCGGTGCACATTTACTGTAGCACATCTAAGGTCGATGCTCATTTGATCTTTAGTCATACTAAGGTCGATGCACATCTGCCTTAGTCATTCACACAAGTCTGTGCACATTACTATTCAGTCAATAAAGGTCGATGCTAGTTTAGCCTTCAAGCATCTAAGGTCGATGCATGTTTACTTTAATGTACTCAAAGGTCGATGCACATGCTTTCTCGTGCATATCAACGTCTGCCTGTGCTACTGTTACAAGTCGGTGCACATTCGTGTCCTATGCATGAAGGTCAGTGCACATCCTGTAGGCACAGTAACAAAGGTTGATGCACATCTTACCTTAGTCATAATAAAGTTGATGCACATCTTGCCTTAGTTATACTAAGGTTTGTGCACATTTTCCATCATGCATGTAAGGTCGATGCATATCCTGTTCACACCTTCACACAGGTCGGTGCACATTCTGTTGATCAGCATATAGGTCGGTGCACATCTTGTTCAATCTGCACAGAAGGTCGATGCACGTTTCTATAGCAGTGCATATAAGGTTGATGCATGTCTAAGGTATGTGCATGTATATAGGTCTGTGCACATTTGCACATGTGCTGGCATGCATAACAAGGTCTGTGCATGTTTGCACATTGCACTATAAAGTCTGTGCATGTTTGCATATAGCACTATTACGTCTGAGCATATGTGCTAGCGTGCACACTTAGGTCTGAGCATATGTGGTAGCATGCACTATTAGGTCTGAGCACATATACAAGTGTGCATAATAAAGTCTGAGCATGTCTTCACTAGCAGCATAACAAGTCGGTGCATGTCTTCACTAGTAGTATAACAGGTCAGTGCATCTTCTCACCAGTAGCTTATCAAGTCCGAGCACATGCATAAAAGGCCTAGTTAAAGTCGAAGCACAATCTGCATCATGCATATCATGGTCAAAGCACATGCTACATCCTACATATCTAGGTCGAAGCACATATTGCATCTTGCTTCATATGGCCTACGCGTCACTATCAGATCTATGCACTAATGATTGTATGTGATGTTTATCATATAGCTACCTGATCTTCATGGTTTTGTTAAATCATGATTATTCTTATAAATCATGCATAAGTCTGTAAGCCTTAAATATTTCTTTAAACCACTTATGACTATAAGGTGTTTTATTAAATGCCTTTTATCTTATTGATAGGGATTTAAGTCTAAAAGATCTTAAGCAACTAAGATCGAACACTTAGCGAGCTGAAACCATCAGAGATCGTTGGGCCACGTGGTTTTAGGTTCGAATTAAAAGAGCATGTGATCCAAGGCAAGGCTGGAATCTCAACGAAAGAATCTGCCACGTGGAAAGCAACTTATATCCATCTACCACGTGGAAAGCAACATATATCCATCTGACACGTGGACTTCTACAGCACCTTAGCGAATTATACTCTAAAAAGTTTGGCAGGAGTGTTCCCTCCATACGCATCCTGGGCGAATCTCATAGGGACCACAGGATCAAGGCTCGATCCTGCCATGTGGGGCATTCATAAGCAGATAGAATCATCCTTCTTGTCCAATTTACCTCCGACACCCCTCTTCCTACATAAGAAGACTTCTGCGGAGAAGAAAGATGACAACAGAGAGAGAAATAGAATTCAGAGAGCAGTAGAGAAGAAAAGAAAAAGAGAAAGGAGAGAGAAGAGTAAGAGTTAGAGTGCCGAGACAGAAAGAGAGCTCACTGAAGGAAGAAGAAGAAGTAAAAGGAAAACAGAGTATCGTGAGAGTAGAAAAAGTCTGAGAGGAAAGAGAGAGTGTGCAGAGAAAGAATAGAGAGAGAGATTGTGCTTGAAGATCTACTTTCTTATCAGTTCTTGGATCAGATCCAGAACTGATCTTGCTCCTGCGTGAGCTATATTTTTTTGATTTCATTTCTAGCTTTCTGGTGCTATGTTTCATCCTTTATTTTTTCCATTTCTGATTTTATCAAGCTGTGTGTCAGCGTTTGCAGAGGATCAGTTTTTCTGGACAGCAAGCTGTGTTGCTCAGCTGTAGGAAGCTGTGAATCAGCGGATAGCAAGCTGTGATGCTCAACTGTAAGCCACGCTGTAATGCTCAGCAGATAGCAAGCTCTGATGCTCAGCTGTAAGCAAGCTGTGATGCTCAGCGGTTCATGCTGTTAGGCAGCAGGAAACCTCACTCAGGTTTGGGTAGGGGATGGACGCAGGTATGTGGAAGCAGAACGAACCATCTAAATCCTTTGTGTCTGTGGTTTGCTTGCGCTATTGAGTCACGGTAGATGTATGCTTAGAATCGTTTCAATTGTATATAGTTAGCATACAGTATTCTGAGCAATCTAATTCTTCGAGTGAGAACTTAAATAGAGCAACTGTTTAAATGAACCATCGAGTTTTAGTTCTACACAAATCTTTCAGAGAAAACTTTAATTCCGCAAGATTTCTAGTTATAATTTTTAATTGGGCAAAATTTTAATGGGGAGATTCATTCCCCCCCCCTCTGAATCTGAGTCTGCACCATCTCACAGACTCAACACCGCCTTGGAGATGAACATCGTGAGAGGACCAAAGAAGAGAACTTCCGCCTTGGGAATTTAGAAGAATATAGAACATGAGGGAGATAGAGAAGACGAGGAAGATTAAAATCTAAGAAAAATAGTAAAATAGAAATAAAATAGAGCAAGAGAAAAATCAAAATAGATTTAAAACGAAGAGGAATTAGATGATGACCAAGAAAAGGAAGTTAAATATCTCGAAGAGAGGAAGAACTTTCACGAAGAGAGCAGAGGGAGAAAACGATCAGAAGAGGGAGAAAAAGTGAGAAGAATAGAGAAAAATGTAAGTATAGAAAAATATGAAAACTGAACTTTAAAAACTAAATTATAACTTGAAAACTAAGCAGAATTGGAAGAAGAGAAATAAGAAGAAAATCTATAACTTTGAGAAACGAAGAACTTTACTGAAAAGACTAAGATGATAAGAAGAATAGAAAAGTATGAAAAAGGCTAGAGAACAGAGAAAAACGTAGGTAAGGAAAAATGTGAAAACTGAACTTTAAAAACTAATCTATAACTTGAAAACGAAGCAGAATTAGAAGAAGGGGAAGAAGAAGAAATTGTAGAACATTGAAAAATGAACAACATTTATGAAGACAGCAGAATGAAAAGAGGAGTAGAATGAGGAGAAAAGGGTTAAGATCTGCAGTTCAGTTCCCCCGAGAATCCTTTTATAGCAATTTAGGGAGTTCCAATCATACAAGGCCTTAGAGATTAAGTCCAAACCCATCCTTCCTTCAAAATCCTATTCGAACTAAGTCTCTTTCCTTCCCAAGAGTCCATGCAACACTATATTTGGATACATAACCTTGTTTAGAACTGTCTGCTTCTGTTTTGGTTTTGAACTTAAATGGCGTCCAATGTAGTGGCCGACCAAGAGTACGGGCTTTCATTGTAGGCCGACCAAGAGTACGGGCTTTCGTAGTTGGTCAGACCAGGTTGGGTGAATGGTAAAGGTTGAGTTGGACCAGTGTTAACATAATGGGCCGACTTGGCCCGTATGTGAGAAAAAGGTGGCATGAAAGAATTTAGATTCATAGCCTAAGGAATGGATCAAGAAAATTGGGCTAAAAGGTATGCCTTATTGAATATGGAGGCCCAACTCAAAAATAGGAATTTCTCACCCATTTTTAAATTTTGATTTTGATTTTATCTTTTTTTCAACGCAATGCAATCAAAGAATCAACAACTATATGAATAATGCATGCAACATGATGATTTTTTATTATTTGTGTGTTGTGCTTTTTTTTTGGACCTTTTAAGGGCAAACTAACTTGGGGGTACTTCGTGATATAACCTGCCCGGCGTCCGTGAGGGAATCCACGGGTGCGGGGATTTAAGGATGTCTTGGAAAAGGAGATTCCAGTCCAACGAGATGGAGTGCTTAATGGAGGATCTTTCTAATTCCAAGAGGGGTGTGCCTAAATTACCCTTGAGAAGGGAGAAAGAGAAGAAGAGAATGGTGATTTTTTTTCAAATAATGTAAGTGATAAACCAAGAACTAACTAAATGTAAGTATGCATGTAAGAGATGCAACTAGCATGAAAGTATGATGCCACGATGATGATGAATTTTTATTTTCTGTTTCCTTTTTATTCAGGAAGTTTTTTAATTTTTTTTCAAAAGAAGATAAATATGAGAAAACTAATAACTAAAACACAAATCAACATGTAAATCTACAAGAAAATGAAGCCTAAAACCATGTTTTTTCAAAGTTTCTGGTTTTTTGATTTTTTTTGTAATTTTCAACAATTTTTCTGATTTTTTTTATTTTTTAAGGGTTTTTCAAATTTTTCTAGAAATTCACAAAATGGAACCTGTTCCTACGTTTACTCACCTTTGGCGACGCTTAAATTTCCAGGATTTTCATATTTTCAAGTTTTCTACTTCCTTTGACAAAAGATTCAGCCCTTCAGTGACGCTTTCTACAACAGTTGATTTCCAAAGAATTTTGTCTGAATTTTGTGTATTTTTAATTTTTTCTTTTTCTTGTAAAATAAAAATAAAAAAATTAGTATACAAATATACACATCAAACACAAGAATTTTCAACTATCAAAAATTATTTACCTCCCCGGCAACGGCGCCAAAAATTAATGTGCACTACACTCGTCGTTTAAAAATACCGTGCCACAATTTTAAAAATATACCGCACTCACTCACAAAAAAGATTTTAAATTAAAGTAAAGTGAGAGTATGGGTCGATTCCATGAGGAGGAAAAATTCTCTTTTTTAAACAAGTTGGAAAACTCTTGTATTTTGAAAAGCCAAATTTTGAGTGAGTTTTCTTGAAGATAAAATTTAAGATTGGTTGGAATGAAATAGCTTGAAATTAAATGTACCTAAAGAATATAGGAGGGTTGAGAAGAGAAGATTGGAAGAGATAGAAAGAGAGAAAAGAGTAACAATTGAAAAAAATGACTTTTATTGCTAAAGGAAGGATTATAAGTCTATGAAAATTAAAATTACAACTTGTATGAAAGTAAAAGAAAAGGGGAACAATTAAGAGCCAAGATAGTGGAAGAATGACGTCGCCCAATTGCCTCGTCGAGCCTTTGAATGGATCGCCCTATCTTAAAGATGAACGCCGTGAGAGGATCGAAGAAGAGAACTTCTGCCTTGGGAATTTAGAAGAATATTGAAGAGGAGGGAGATAGAGAAAAGGAGGAAGATTAAAATCTAAGAAAAATAGTAAAATAAAAATAAAAATAGAGCAAGAGAAAAATTGAAATATCTTTAAAACGAAGAGGAATCAGAAGATGAAAATGAAGATCTAGAATAGAGGAAGAACTTTCATGAAGAGTGCAGGGGGAGAAAATGATCAGAAGAGGGAGAAAAAGTGAGAAGAACCGAGAAAAATGCATGTATAGAAAAATGTGAATACTGAACTTTGAAAACTAGATTATAACTTGAAAACTAAGCAGAATTGGAAAACAAGGAATAAGAAGAAAATCTATAACTTTGAAAAATGAAGAACTTTACTGAAAAGACTAAGATGATAAGAAGAATAGAAAAGTATGAAAAAGGTTAGAGAACAGAGAAAAACGCAGGTAAGGAAAAACGTGAAAGCTGAACTTTAAAAACTAAGTTATAACTTGAAAATGAAGCAAAATTAAAAGAATACGAAGAAGTAGAAATTGTATAACTTTGAATAACGAACAACTTTTATGAAGACAGCAGAAAAAAAAGAGGAACAAAAAGAGGAGAAAATGGCTAAGATCCCCAGTTCGGTTCTCCCTGGCGTCCTTTTATAGTGTTTTAGGGAGTTCAAATCATACAGGGCCTTGGAGATCAAGTCCAAATCCATCCTTCCTTTAAAATCCTATTCGAACTGAGCCTCTTGCCTTCCCAAGAGTCCATGCAGCATTGGATTTGGAGAGATAACCTTGTTTAGAACTGTCTGCTTCCGTTTCGATTTCAAACTTAAATGCGTCCACTATAGTGGCCGCTATTTATAAAAATGGTGACTTTATAAATAGGCGCTATTTTCAATTGACGTCCAGGTCCCAACCGCTATTTCTTATTTCCTTATTTTGATATTTCTTACTTTTTCGTACAAGAGGAATTAGCGTCTTCTTCAACGGTCACTAATTTATTTTTCATATTTTCAGTCCTTTTCTTTCTATTTCGTGCAAAGGGAATGGGCGCCCTCTCGAACGGTCACTATTTCTTTCATTCATAGGGCTGCTTAAAATGGCACCTTTCTAAAATGGCGTTGATTCTTGATTTGGTGCCCTTCCAAATAGGCGCTCATTTAAATGGCGATAGGGCTCTGGCCGCCAATTCTTTTCTTCTACAAACGGGCTTTAAATTAGCGTCGATCAAAATGTCGCTAATTCTTGGGATTGGCACATTTTTACAAAGGAGTCATTTAATTGGCCTCTGGTCGCTCATTCATGTGTCTCAAATAAATGGCGTCCAATCTTTGGTCGCTAATTCCTGTAATAATGAAAATTCATTGTAAAAGGCAAAAATAAGTTATGAAACTTATACCTTGTGCAAGTTCATATCTCACATAGTCATTATGGCTCAAAAGGATGGTTTATTTCATGCAAACTCAAATTAATTGTGAGAATGACGTTATTTATCTAAATTGCATAACTTTATTCTTTTAATGCTCAAAGATGACATATGTGATGCAAATTATGACATGAAATATGATACTCATAACACCCCCAAACTTACTCATTGCTAATCCCTTAACAATGCAATTAAATTAAAATTTAGGATCAACAAGAGTTTGTAAAGTTTATACCTTCATATCCAGCTCCTCCTTCACAGAATCAACCAAAGATTAGAAATTTGGAAGTATTAATACATACTAGCCTTAAATTTAAAATTTAGGTACATGATCAAGAATGCATCCAAAAGCTAAATAGCAATTGTGCTTGTGTAATACTAAATTCACAGCATAGACAATTGCATCCCTCATTTGCTATACCAAATAAGTATCCTTCAACTCTGCATCTCCTAGATTACAGCATTAAGCACACTAACTTTTTATCTGCCTTATTTCTTTGTCCCGTTTGGGATTTTTTTTTCATGCACACTTGATGCTGCACAACCCTTCACTGTTTGATGCGAACTTCAACTTTTGCCTTAGGAGAAGTAGGCTCGGTTACTAGGATCAGGGGCATTTTTCGTGGTATTTTTTTTTCAACAATGTGCTTTTGCACTTATTTGATTGATAGAACTTGGCAGAAAGCTTTTCTAAAAATATCTCTTCCTTGAGAAGTGCAGAAAATCAGACACTATACCTAAAATACTAGAAGGCTTATCTTGCTTGTTTCATTAGCGTGCAGAGTGATTTTTCTTTTCTTTTGAAGTGCCAAAGGACTTTAAAGAGATTCTTAAATCAGTTTTTCATGGCTAAATCAAATAAAATTTTCCATCATCGTTCTGCCTAGTCTTTTCTATTCCAGAATTACTTTCAATTTAAGTATGAATCAAGAAAACTTAGTCAGGAATTTCATCTTTTCACTTTATATGATATGCACGATAGAAGGATATGCAAGACATTAAGCAAGAACTCATGTCAGGTTGTACTATATGCATCATGAAAATTTTCTCTCTATGCATCATGAAATTTTTTTCTCTTTCCCACAACTTGAATGGACATTATCCTCAGTGGCATATGTAAGCAATAAAAATAACAGAATAATGTAACAATAACCTGATATGTGGGGCGAAACTCCATTATTGATAGGGACGATGACAACTTCATCTCCTTGTCTCTCATCTATTCAGTGAAAAATAAACTAACACAAAGCATCAAATAACAAAAACATTGGGTTGCCTCTCAGAAACGCTAAGTTTACCGTCTTCAGCTAGACGCACCACGAGTTGAGTTAAGAATAATCCACCACTTGATCTTATCTTATTTTAAGTTCCACCGTTTGTACCATGCAAAGATAAGATCATGAAAAAAACGTATGTGGCCTAAAGATAAATTGGTTGTTAGCATGATTGATCTTTTCATGCAACGCGTATGCTAACAATTCTTTTTCCGTGGGCGTCATGTAAAAATCAACATTCATTATTTTTGGTTTGGCCGTCATTACAAACCATTGTAGCTCAAGCAGACCAAAATGACTTCCCCTCTCAAAGAATGGAAGAGGAATTATCATGTCTTTAATTATAAAATTTTTCTTTTCAAACTTAAGGTCTTTATAAGTGTTAAAAACATAAATGCAGACCTTATTATCTTCTAAAATTTTTTCTACCACCTCAATTTTAGGAATGACATGAATATTGGTGAGGTGAGAATAGATCGGAGGGTGAGGGGCGCTTATCAAATGATTAGTGTCAAGGAGATGACCAATATCAAGAGTAAAAGAAGCATGCTCCTCAAAACAATACTCGTGGGACTCAATAGGATCAGATAAATTGGCTAATTGTAGAATGTCTTCAACAAGATTAGATTCGCCGAAATCGTGAAGAGGTAAAAGATCAATACCCTCCCCTTGATCAAAAAGTGCCCAATCGAGATGAACATCATGAAAGTTTCCTACCTCCTCCTTTACCCAAGAGAGATCATTGATAGCCTCACTCAATTCCTTCTCCACTCGCACATCCTCTTCATCCTGCTCTTAGAGCAACGCCTCTTCGAATTCAGGAAGGGAGATTGGTGGAAATTGATCATTAGTTAGCACATTACTTTCCTCTTCTTCTCCCCCCAACTTGAGATCACCAACTTCTTTATGAGTCTCTTCCTCAGTGCAATTAAGCTTAAATTCGTCAAAATCATCCTTTTGGCATGATCATAACTACAACTAGCTCCATTTAAAGTCTCTTGACTGGATCTCTCCACAATCCCTTCATCTTCTAAATCAAGACTGATCTGAGTGTTATGATCTTGGGGACTCATAGATTGCTCATAGTCAACATCAAGAATTTCATCAAAAGAATTGGAACCAGAGTAGCCAAGCAATTGATCTTCCTCTATCCTCTTGATCTCCTCAGTCATCCTATTGATTCGTGCTTGATTTTGAAGCACGATTGATTGAAAGAACTGATGAAATTGATTAAATCTCTCGTCCTGATGGAGAGTTGGGCAAGCAGAGAGATATGTAGACTGAGAAGTAGAGTTTGAAGGATAAGAAGTCGAATAATGATCAACTTGATAGTGAGGTAGGGGAGAGGATGTGGGTTGTCCTGCATAGTGGGCATGATCATGAAAGCTAGTTGAAGATGGAGCCCAATTTTGATAGAATTGATCTAGAGGATTTTTGGCTGGGCCTTGATAAGAATCCTAGGAACTATTATGTTATTTATCCGCTCCAATAAGAATCATAAGAAGGGGTGGAGAGTCCTTGTAACGACCCGGATTCCGGATACCCGGTGCACCCGGTATAAATACCGAATACACGTGATACCATGAGGGACCCGCGAGGCCTCCCAAGCGCGGGAAAGCGCCGAAGGGATAAAAGGCATGTGTAGAGTACATTGAAGCCACAGAGATATAACAGAAAGCAATTTCATTAGATTGGATTGCTAAAGTAGCAGAAATAAAATTACCTTTTCATTAAAATTTCAACAATTACAATTATACACCGAGTCCAGCCCAAAGGAGAGACAACAAGTCTAGCACAGTACAGTACGACAGAAAGAACGTACACAGAAGTCGGGAGAAGCCCGACGCAGGTACGGCTGGCAGCTACAACAGCAAGAGAGCGCTCCACCAAGAACAGCAGAGGCAGAGGGCGAAACCCACCTGAAAAGCAGCAGGGGTGAGTCTCAACAGAAACTCAGTAGGGGTCACGCAGATCCCCACTGGACAGTGCACAAAGCGAAGGCAACGGAAGCAACAACAAAGCAGTAGGAACAGCAGGTGTGGCAAAGCAGGAAAAGCTACACTACAAAGCTGTAAAGGAACAGACGGGAAGTAGGAGTAGGGAACACACAGGAGAGGGTGAGAACCCGCACCAAACAAGCGGCTACTGAACTAACCTCGGCATCCCAAACTACTCCAAACAAAAAGGCAACAGGTGGATGACCCTAAACTCACACAGAAGGGTACATCGGCCTGTCAACCAGCCCAAACAAAGGCGAAGGTGAACGCCGACACCGGGAAACAGACAAAACACGACAGAGAACGTCGTGCACAAAGCCCCACGCACGATCAGAACATCGTGCAGATGACAGAACACTGACCTCGAGCACAGCCACGAACGGACAACTCGCAAAGGTCACAACGCGCAAGAAAACGCGAAGAGCTACGCGTCACGTGACGGAAGCACCCCCTTAAAAAGCCAGCTGCGTCCACTGACGTCTTACGCCGCACCTCAAGCGTCTCGCCTACAGCACTGCTGTAACAACAGCAGAGACAGAGACACAAGCTGAACCAAACAGGAACAACAAACAAGTAACTAGTCAGGGTCACGCCCGTCGACGTAAGTCCTCCGTCCCTGACCACGTGTGCACACACTGGCTATAGTCTAAGCCAGGTCCTCTAGCTAGTATTCTCCCTCGGTAGGACGCTACCGTTGACTAGGAGCCCGCGGAACTAACTAAAAACCGCTCACCGGGAATAACCCTCCGCCATCCGCTAGCGGGTCGGCACCTCTAGGCCTTAGACAACAACAAGTGGAGGCTTCACACGACACAGAAGCTCAAACACAAGTGCCGAAGTACAAACGGGCGACCACACCCCTCAACACGTACTTCGAGGCACCAACTGGCAGTATCGCCACTGCCGACAACTCAGGACAAGCAACTAGACCTCCTATGTAACGATCCTGAGTCGAACGACTCAAGGCAAGATCGTCACAAACAGCGGGACAAGCCGCCAATCGGTCTAATCCTAAGCCAAAGAAACCACGCTCCGTAGAAAACAACACACGGAGACCTGAGGGAAACACCAAGAACCCTCAGCACAGCTGGACACGCAAACCGAGGTAGAACAACACCTCGAAGCATCCAGAAGCAGCGTCTCGGACAAGACAGAACTGCCAAGACACGCACAGACAAGGTCACACGTCAACCACTGGGTCAAACCGGGTTGACCGAAACCAAACAACAACAGCATACAAGAGTAGGATCAAGAATCCTACCACAAGTAAGAAGACTCCTGGCTACCTTGCAACGTAGTCTTAACCCTCATAGGACATCAATAGACATCCACGGGACAACGGGCAGACCACAAGGCCAAGCCAAGACACACAGAAACATCGGGCGGAAAACCAAGGCACAAGGCAAATAACGCACCAGCCCTAGACCGCTACTAGCAAGTGACGGTCTACACCAGGGCCGTTATTTCCCAAACGACGGACGGACACCAGGCCGTCACACACCACCCTAACAACCTACAAAGCACACAAAAGCCAAGTAACGCACGGGACCAGGGGCGTTACAAGCAAACGACGCACGGGGTACCCACCGTCACATCCAACGGTGCAGCAAACCCAAACCAACGCGAAGTAACGCACGGCGCTAGGCGCATTACAACCAAACGACGCGGCAGGAGAGGGCCGTCACATTCCAAATGACGCGCAGGGGCCCATCCGTTACATCCAACGGCATGGCCACCCTCAACCCAGCACGACAGCAAACGACGGACGGAGGCATGCGCGTTACTCACAAACGACGCACGGGGTCTCCACCGTCACTTCCAACGATGCAGCCACCCAACCTCGTCCACGCAGAATGTAACGGCCAGGGGCTCTACCGTTACACTCAAACAACGCATAGGGGCACGACCGTTAGAGGCACCGCCTCAACGAGTCAACGTCAGTCAACAGGCAAGCAACGGCCTGGGCAAGGCGCGTCGCTTCCATCTAACGCGCTGGGTCAAGCGCGTTAGACCAACCGACTAAACCCCAAGGAAAAACCACAAAACGCAAGTAACGGCCAGACACCGGCGCGTTACACGGGAATGACGCACCACCCTTGGGCCGTCACTCACCCAGAAGCGAAAAAGGGCTAAACCCTCAAACCAAATAACGGTCCATCGTAGGGCCGTCAAAAGCAAGTGGCGGTCGCTGGCTAGACTGCTACTTCGGTTACGGCGGGAAAACATAGGAATGGCCGGATCGGCCCATTCCACGCCCCATTCACGCCGAAACGCAGGGGAAACACACCGCAACAACCAAAGACAACACCAAGGGGCTCCAAACCCCACATGCAACATCAAAAACGCAAGATCCGGGCGATTTTACCAAATCAACCCTAAATGGGTCACCGAGGTTCCCGGGCTTCTACCGGCCTCGAATGAACACCAAATCGCACGAAACCAACGTAGATGGGATTCTAACATCCCTGTGGTCATTTAGAAACTAACTGAACCGCAAACGGTCACCGTTTACCGGCCGACCCTAAAAACCACGAAAATCACGGTTTAGGCAAAACAAGCCCAAACACACTCGTTTCCTAGCCGAACGACGTGCAATGGCAGGGAAAACGAAGGTGGAGAAGCAAGGATCCGTCACCCTACCTCCACCGAAGAAACCGTGCCCCGAAGGGACTAAACCACGCCGAAAATGACTCGCGAACCGATTTCACTAGCTTTGAATCCACCGATCGGGATCGCGCCAGAATCGATCCGATCCTCGCTCCATCGCGCATCCAACCAGCTCCACGGCTTCACCGCCTCGCCCACCTACGCCTCCGTCTGCAGCCGGAGCCGGAAAGGGGAGAGAACGAGAGAGAACGGGAGAGAGACGGACGGTCGCGCGAATGAGAAGGAGAGAGAGAAAGAGAAAAGAAAAAGGAAAAGAAATTAGGAAATTTTCCTAATTTCCAAAAATTCCGAAAATGCGCTGAAAATACACAAATTCAGAAAAATACGCAAAAATAGTCGAAACGACCGGCTCGACGAGTACATCGTCGCTGCAGCATCCACGAGCTCGAGAATTGACAAACAAACTCACCGTAGGGTTCCGTAACTAGTACGTGAGAAAAACCCACACGGCTCGTCAAACTCAACTCGGAAGCCACAAAGGCGAACCGAAACTCAACAAAACCAATCCGAAAGAGATCCAACAAAGATCCAACAAGACCTGCAAAGGATTCGACAAAGATCCGACAAGAAACCGGGTCATTACATCCTCCCCTCCTTTAAGAAATTTCACCCTCGAAATTAAGGACTAACAAAGGAGAAGCAGGGAAGAACAACCCAACAACACAAATATCGAAAAACACAGCTCAGAGGAACAGCGTCAGACCACAATTACAGGTACACACTCTAGCTTCCAAGACAGCAAGTCTACAGCACGAGTACGGCACCAAAGTGAACACATCTGACACCTCCGAAGCAAAGGCAACATCGTTTACGTCTCACAGGGCAAGAGACACGACAGCCACAACAATCGAGAACCAACACCGAAAAGCACAACAACAACACGGCAAGCAGCAGCTCACACAAGGAGACACAGTCCTCACAGCTGACCGCTCGACCACATCATCGGCTCCAGTGCCAAAGGCAACAGGGAACACCTGGCACACAGGACGCCAACGGCAACAACACCACTGGACCACAAACACCATCACGTCAGCACTCACTCAGATATCACATCTGATCAAGTCGCAAGCTAACTCCAGGGAAGAAGAGTACAGCAAAGCTAACTGACAAGACAATGGTCCAAAGGCAAGAACACAAAATCATAAGGAAACAGCGCTCAAACAACACAACGGCAGCACCTGCAGAACTTCAGCTCCGCACAACACGCAGTGCCAAGAAACACGTCTGCAAGCAGGGTCACAACAAGGCACAAGAACAGCTGAGCACACGACCACTAAAGTCAGGTCACGCATCAAACTGCTCACCAAGAGAAAACCCACAACAACAAGAAACAACAACAATCTCGGGGAACGCAACTCAAGGACTAGCAACACGCCTCAAGAGCACAACACCCAAGAAAGAAAAATGCAGAGCAAAGGGTACTTAATCAGCAAGGAATGCCAACCAATTCCCCAACACTCACACAATTGCCAATGCCAACACAAGAAAAACCACAAACAAAGGCACGGCAACTGACAACATCAAGGCACGAGAAGCCAAGACGGAGTCACATCGAGAAAGAAAGAACCTCTCGACAAGTGGGTAGCCAACCCACACACAACAGCTGTACTCTCAACAACATGCACAGGCAATAGAACAACATCGGAAATCGCATCTCAGCACACACCAGCGCCATCGCAATCAACAAGATCGCAATTCACACGCCACGAGCACCAATCCAGCGAATAACCGAACACAAAAAGCCTAAGTGCAACAAGAGAAGAGCACCAGCTTCAGCGCAAAGCACAAGGAAAGCATCAGTCTCAGCTTACCTTCACGTCCTAAAACAACAAATGAGCCTTCACAACGCATCGGCCGTTAGACACAGCACGATAACTACGGTGCACAACAGCTCTTAACACCATTACGGAGTCCAAAGCCAAGCAACCGTACAACAAGGAGCAGATCAGGCTCAACACAAAGCTGTCCACGCTTAAGCAGACACAGGACAAAGGCAGCACTAAGACAGCAATTCCAAGGCAAACCTCGAAAAATCTTCACCAAGAAGGACGAGAAGTAACAAGCTCAACAACAGCAGCTCACCAGGAAGGGAAAATCCTAGGTTCGCTCGAGCAACTTCTCAATCGAGGCAACACGACAACCGAAACGGTGAAAACAACAATGCATCAGAAGCTAAGCAGACTCAAGCCGGGATAACCAAAGCAACGTAAGAACGTGCATGGCCATCACACCAACGCTAAAAGTCATAAGCTACCTGAGCAAAATACAGAAAACAGCTCGAACAATGCACAGCAGGTTCATGCCAACCGACAAACACTGCCAAGTGCAACACGATCGAGACCAACTTCAAAACTGAACGAAGCACGTCGTCACATCCGGACGAGAGCAAAAACCATCTCGTACAGTGCCAACCAAGCACGTACAAGACCACACGCGAGAAGCACCGCGATAAACATCGCAATACCTACGCCAGCAAGAGACTGTACTGGGCCTAAGGACTCTGGTAACTGTATATCTCGGATTTCCATGTACTTCACACAACAACGCTCTGATAGCTCAGAAAAGAAACTCCGAACATCTCAGAACACTGCTCTGATACCAGCTGTAACGACCCGGATTCCGGATACCCGGTGCACCCGGTATAAATACCGAATACACGTGATACCATGAGGGACCCGCGAGGCCTCCCAAGCGCGGGAAAGCGCCGAAGGGATAAAAGGCATGTGTAGAGTACATTGAAGCCACAGAGATATAACAGAAAGCAATTTCATTAGATTGGATTGCTAAAGTAGCAGAAATAAAATTACCTTTTCATTAAAATTTCAACAATTACAATTATACACAGGGTCCAGCCCAAAGGAGAGACAACAAGTCTAGCACAGTACAGTACGACAGAAAGAACGTACACAGAAGTCGGGAGAAGCCCGACGCAGGTACGGCTGGCAGCTACAACAGCAAGAGAGCGCTCCACCAAGAACAGCAGAGGCAGAGGGCGAAACCCACCTGAAAAGCAGCAGGGGTGAGTCTCAACAGAAACTCAGTAGGGGTCACGCAGATCCCCACTGGACAGCGCACAAAGCGAAGGCAACGGAAACAACAACAAAGCAGTAGGAACAGCAGGTGTGGCAAAGCAGGAAAAGCTACACTACAAAGCTGTAAAGGAACAGACGGGAAGTAGGAGTAGGGAACACACAGGAGAGGGTGAGAACCCGCACCAAACAAGCGGCTACCGAACTAACCTCGGCATCCCAAACTACTCCAAACAAAAAGGCAACAGGTGGATGACCCTAAACTCACACAGAAGGGTACATCGGCCTGTCAACCAGCCCAAACAAAGGTGAAGGCGAACGCCGACACCGGGAAACAGACAAAACACGATAGAGAACGTCGTGCACAAAGCCCCACGCACGATCAGAACATCGTGCAGACGACAGAACACTGACCTCGAGCACAGCCACGAACGGACAACTCGCAAAGGTCACAACGCGCAAGAAAACGCGAAGAGCTACGCGTCACGTGACGGAAGCACCCCCTTAAAAAGCCAGCTGCGTCCACTGACGTCTTACGCCGCACCTCAAGCGTCTCGCCTACAGCACTGCTGTAACAACAGCAGAGACAGAGACACAAGCTGAACCAAACAGGAACAACAACCAAGTAACTAGTCAGGGTCACGCCCGTCGACGTAAGTCCTCCGTCCCTGACCACGTGTGCACACACTGGCTATAGTCTAAGCCAGGTCCTCTAGCTAGTATTCTCCCTCGGTAGGACGCTACCGTTGACTAGGAGCCCGCGGAACTAACTAAAAACCACTCACCGGGAATAACCCTCCGCCATCCGCTAGCGGGTCGGCACCTCTAGGCCTTAGGCAACAACAAGTGGAGGCTTCACACGACACAGAAGCTCAAACACAAGTGCCGAAGTACAAACGGGCGACCACACCCCTCAACATGTACTTCGAGGCACCAACTGGCAGTATCGCCACTGTCGACAACTCAGGACAAGCAACTAGACCTCCTATGTAACGATCCTGAGTCGAACGACTCAAGGCAAGATCGTCACAAACAGCAGGACAAGCCGCCAATCGGTCTAATCCCAAGCCAAAGAAACCACGCTCCGCAGAAAACAACACACAGAGACCTGAGGGAAACACCAAGAACCCTCAGCATAGCTGGACATGCAAATCGAGGTAGAACAACACCTCGAAGCATCCAGAAGCAGCGTCTCGGACAAGACAGAACTGCCAAGACACGCACAGACAAGGTCACACGTCAACCACTGGGTCAAACCGGGTTGACCGAAACCAAACAACAACAGCATACAAGAGTAGGATCAAGAATCCTACCACAAGTAAGAAGACTCCTGGCTACCTTGCAACGTAGTCTTAACCCTCATAGGACATGAAGAGACATCCATGGGACAACGGGCAGACCACAAGGCCAAGCCAAGACACACAGAAACATCGGGCGGAAAACCAAGGCACAAGGCAAATAACGCACCAGCCCTAGACCGCTACTAGCAAGTGACGGTCTACACCAGGGCCGTTATTTCCCAAACGACGGACGGACACCAGGCCGTCACACACCACCCTAACAACCTACAAAGCACACAAAAGCCAAGTAACGCACGGGACCAGGGGCGTTACAAGCAAACGACGCACGGGGTACCCACCGTCACATCCAACGGTGCAGCAAACCCAAACCAACGCGAAGTAACGCACAGCGCTAGGCGCGTTACAACCAAACGACGCGGCAGGAGAGGGCCGTCACATTCCAAATGACGCGCAGGGGCCCATCCGTTACATCCAACGGCATGGCCACCCTCAACCCAACACGACAGCAAACGACGGACGGAGGCATGCGCGTTACTCACAAACGACGCACGGGGTCTCCACCGTCACTTCCAACGATGCAGCCACCCAACCTCGTCCACGCAGAATGTAACGGCCAGGGGCTCTACCGTTACACTCAAACAACGCATAGGGGCACGACCGTTAGAGGCACCGCCTCAACGAGTCAACGTCAGTCAACAGGCAAGCAACGGCCTGGGCAAGGCGCGCCGCTTCCATCTAACGCGCTGGGTCAAGCGCGTTAGACCAACCGACTAAACCCCAAGGAAAAACCACAAAACGCAAGTAACGGCCAGACACCGGCGCGTTACACGGGAATGACGCACCACCCTTGGGCCGTCACTCACCCAGAAGCGAAAAAGGGCTAAACCCTCAAACCAAATAACGGTCCATCGTAGGGCCGTCAAAAGCAAGTGGCGGTCGCTGGCTAGACCGCTACTTCGGTTACGGCGGGAAAACATAGGAATGGCCGGATCGGCCCATTCCACGCCCCATTCATGCTGAAACGCAAGGGAAACACACCGCAACAACCAAAGACAACACCAAGGGGCTCCAAACCCCACATGCAACATCAAAAATGCAAGATCCGGGCGATTTTACCAAATCAACCCTAAATGGGTCACCGAGGTTCCCGGGCTTCTACCGGCCTCGAATGAACACCAAATCGCACGAAACCAACGTGGATGGGATTCTAACATCCCTGCGGTCATTTAGAAACTAACTGAACCGCAAACGGTCACCGTTTACCGGCCGACCCTAAAAACCACGAAAATCACGGTTTAGGCAAAACAAGCCCAAACACACTCGTTTCCTAGCCGAACGACGTGCAATGGCAGGGAAAACGAAGGTGGAGAAGCAAGGATCCGTCACCCTACCTCCACCGAAGAAACCGTGCCCCGAAGGGACTAAACCACGCCGAAAACGACTCGCGAACTGATTTCACCGGCTTTGAATCCACCGATCGGGATCGTGCCAGAATCGATCCGATCCTCGCTCCATCGCGCATCCAACCAGCTCCACGGCTTCACCGCCTCGCCCACCTACGCCTCCGTCTGCAGCCGGAGCCGAAAAGGGGAGAGAACGAGGGAGAACGGGAGAGAGACGGACGGTCGCGCGAATGAGAAGGAGAGAGAGAAAGAGAAAAGAAAAAGGAAAAGAAATTAGGAAATTTTCCTAATTTCCAAAAATTCCGAAAATGCGCCGAAAATGCACAAATTCAGAAAAATACGCAAAAATAGTCGAAACGACCGGCTCGACGAGTACATCGTCGCTGCAGCATCCACGAGCTCGAGAATTGACAAACAAACTCACCGTAGGGTTCCGTAACTAGTACGTGAGGAAAACCCACACGGCTCGTCAAACTCAACTCGGAAGCCACAAAGGCGAACCGAAACTCAACGAAACCAATCCGAAAGAGATCCGAAAGATCCAACAAAGATCCAACAAGACCTGCAAAGGATTCGACAAAGATCCGACAAGAAATCGGGTCATTACAGTCCTGGAGCAATTTGGGCTTGTTCTTAGGTGCAAGATGAATTATAGGGCCCATGAAAGAATTGGGTGGATTAGATATGATCTTGATTAAAGGAATGAAGCTGGGCACTCATGAGTGATGGGCTTTCATTGTAGGCCGACCAAGAGTATGGGCTTTCGTAGTGGGTCAGGCCAGGTTGGGTGAATGGTAAAGGTTGAGTTAGACCATTACTAACATAATAGGTCGGCTTGACCCATATGTGAGAAAAAGGTGGCATGAAAGAATTTAGATTCATAGCCTAAGGAATGGATCAAGAAAATTGGGCTAAAAGATATGCCTTATTGAATATGGAGGCCCAACTCAAAAATAGGAATTTCTCACCCATTTTTAAATTTTGATTTTGATTTTATCTTTTTTTCAACGCAATGCAATCAAAGAATCAACAACTATATGAATAATGCATGCAACATGATGATTGTTTTGTATTTATGTGTTGTGGTTTTTTTTTTTTGACCTTGTAAGGGCAAACTAACTTCGGGATACTTCGTGGTACAACCTGCCTGACGTTCGTGAGGGAATCCACGGGTGCGGGGACTTAAGGATGTCTTAGAAAAGGAGATTCCAATCCAATGAGATGGAGTGCTCAATGGAGAGTCCTTCCAATTCCAAGAGGGGTGTGCCTAGATTGCCATTGAGAAGGGAGAAAGAGAAGAAGAGAATGACGATTTTTTTTTCAAATAATGCAAGTGATAAACAAAGAACTAACTAAATGTAACTATGCATGTAAGATATGCAACTAGCATGAAAGCATGATGTCATAATGATGATGAATTTTTATTTTTTGTTTCCTATTTTTTTTAGAATTTTTTTTTTGATTTTTTTAAAGGAAGATAAATATGATAAAACTAACAACTAAAACACAAATACACATGTAAATCTACTGGAAAATAAAGCCTAAATTCATGTTTTTTTGAAGTTTCTGGTTTTTTGATTTTTTAAAATAATTTTTATAATTTTTATAATTTTTTTATTTTTCAAGGGTTTTTCAGATTTTTTTGAAAATTTACAAAACAGAACTTGTTCCTACGCTTACTCACCTTTGGCGACGCTTAAATTTCCAGGATTTTTAGATTTTCAAGTTTTCTACTTCCTTTGGCGACAGATTCAGCCCTTCAGCGACGCTTTCTACAATAGTTGATTTCCTAGGTATTTTAGGTCTGAAAATGATTTTTTTTATTTTTTTCCTGTAAAATAAAAGTAGACAAATTAGTATACAAATGTACACATCAAACACAAGAATTTCCAACTATCAAAAATCATTTCCATCCCTCGCAAAGGCGCCAAAAATTAATGAGCACTACACTTGTCGTTTAAAAATGTCGTGCCACAATATCAAAAATATACCGCACTCACTCACAAAAAAGATTTTAAATTAAAGTAAAGTGAGAGTATGGGTCGATCCCATGAGGAGGAAAAATTCTCTTTTTAAAACAAGTTGGAAAACTCTTGTATTTTGAAAAGCCAATTTTTGAGTGAGTTTTCTTGAAGATAAAATTTAAGATTGGATGGAATGAAATTGCTTAAAATTAAATCTACTTAAAGAATATAGGAGGGTTGAGAAGAGAAGATTGGAAGAGATAGAAAGAGAGAAAAGAGTAACAATTGTAAAAATTGACTTTTATTGCTAAAAGAAAGATTACAAGTCTATGAAAATGAAAATTACAACTTGTATGAAAGTAAAAGAAAAGGGGAACAATTAAGAACCAAGATAGTGGAAGAATGATGCCGCCCAATCGCCTCGCCGAGTCTTTGATTGGATCGCCCCGCCTTGGAGATGAACACCATTAGAGGACCGAAGAAGAGAACTTCCGCCATGGAAATTTAGAAGAATATAGAAGAGGAGGGAGATAGAGAGGAGGAGGAAGATTAAAATCTAAGAAAAATAGTAAAATAGAAATAAAAATAGAGCAAGAGAAAAATCAAAATATATTTAAAATGAAGAGGAATCAGAAGATGACACAGAAGATGAAGATGAAGATCTCGAATAGAGAAAGAACTTTCATGAAGAGAGCAAAGGGAGAAAACGATCAGAAGAGGGAGAAAAAGTGAGAAGAGCAGAGAAAAACATAAGTATAAAAAAATGTGAAATTAAACTTTGAAAACTAAATTATAACATGAAAACTAAGCAGAATTGGAAGAAGAGGAAGAAGAAGAAAATCTAGAACTTTGAAAAATGAAGAACTTTATTGAAAGGACTAAGATGAAAAGAAGAACAAAAAAATATGAAAAATCCTGTAGAACAGAGAAAAACACAAGTAGGGAAAAACGTGAAAATTGAACTCTAAAAATGAAGATATAACTTGAAAACAAAGCAAAATTAGAATAAGAGGAAGAAGCAGAAATTGTATAACTTTGAAAAATAAACAACTTTTATGATGACATCAGAATAAAAAGAGGAATAAAAAGAGGTGAAAAAGACTAAGATCTCTGGTTCCGTTCTCCCGGGCGTCCTTTTATAGCGTTTTGGGGAGTTCCAATCATACATGGCCTTAGAGATCATGTCCAAATCCATCCTTCCTACAAAATCCTATTCGAACTGAGTCTCTTGCCTTCCCAAGAGTCCATGCAGTGCTGGATTTGGAGAGATAACCTTGTTTAGAATTGTCTGCTTCCATTTCGGTTTCGAACTTAAATGGCATCCACTAAAGTGGCCGCTATTTATAAAAATGGTGACTTTATAAACATGCGCTATTTTCAATTGGCGTCCAAGTCCCAGCCGCTATTTCTTATTTCCTTATTTTGATATTTCTTACTTTTTTGTACAAGAGGAATTGGCGTCTTCTTCAATGGTCGCTAATTCATTTTCCATATTTTCAGCCCTTTTCTTTCTATTTCGTACAAAGGGAATGGGCGCCCTATCAAACGGTCGTTATTTCTTTCTTTCATAGGACCGCTTCAAATGGCACCTTTCTAAAATGGCGTTGATTCTTGATGTGGCGCCCTTCCAGACAAGCGCTCATTTAAATGTAGACAAGGCTCTGGCCGCCAATTCTTTTCTTATATAAATGAGATTTAAATTAGCGTCGGTCAGAACGCCACTGATTCTTGAGATTGGCGCCTTTTTTCAAAGGTGTTATTTAATTGGCATCTGGCCTCTGGTCGCTCATTCATGTGTCTCAAAGAAATGGCGTCTAGTCTTTGGTCGCTAATTTCTGTAATAATGAAAATTCATTGTAAATGCCAAAAATAAGTTATGCAACTTATCCCTTGTGCAAGTTCATATCTCACATAGTCATTATGGCTCAAAAGGATGGTTTATTTCATGCAAACTCAAATTAATTATGAGAATGAAGTTAATTATCCAAATTGCATAACTTTATTCTTTTAATGCTCAAAGATGACAAATGTGATGCAAATTATGACATGAAATATGATACTCATCCCCATCACTTCTTTTCTTTTGAGCATGACGAGGTCTCCTTTCTTAAATTCACGCTCTTTGACAAGCTTGTCAAAGGCGCACGCCATACGGGCTTGGTAGACCTATATGTTTTGTTGGGCTTTGAGAAGTTGCCCCTCTAAATCGGAGAGCTTCTATAGTTTCCTAGCCATCTTTAACCAGTTCATGCTGGATTGTGACTCGTAACGAGGGTATCTCCAACTCTATCTGGACAATTGCTTCTGAGCCATACACTAGTGAGAACAGTGAGCAACCGGCTGGGGTCTTGTACATAGTGTGGTACGCCCACAGTGCCTCGTACATCCTATCCTCCCAATCCTTCTTAGTAGAGCTGACTGTCTTGGCAATAAGTGTGCAAAGAGTTTTGTTGAAAGCTTCAACCAACCCATTTGCTTGTGGGTTGTATGTAGTGGATGTCCTCCAGTCAATCTTAAAATTTTGGCCAACTTATATACCTTCTGATTCCGGAAATGACTTTTGATGTCGGAGATGATTCGATCGGGCATGCCAAATCGAAATATAATGTTTCGACAGACAAATCTGACCACAATTTTGCCCATTACTTCTTTTAGAGGTATAGCCTCTGCCCAGCAGGAGAAGTAATCTGTTGCTACTAGAATGTATCTGCATCCTAATGAGGATGGGGGTAGCGGGCCCATTACATTGGTGCCCCATTGAGCAAACGATCAGCTAGGTGCTGTCGGATGTAGGTGTATCGGGGGTCTTCTTAGGACCGTAGCATGTTCTTGGCATTTATTACACCACTTGGCATACTTACAGCAGTTATCTAACATAGTTGGCCTATAATATCCCAATTTTTTTATTTCAATTTTCATCTTCGGCCCGGCTTGATGGGCACCAGCTGATCTGGCATGAACTTCCTTCATGACCGTCCAAGCCTCCTTCATTAATAGACATCGGAGCAGTACTTTTCTTTTGGCATCCGCCATAATCCAGAACAAGGTTTCATTCCTGAATTCATTAGAGTCTTTTGTTCTCATCAATTTGATCTTATCTTCCCTTCGCTTGGGTAGTTGCTGGTACTTAAACCATTGTATCAGAGGTTCCCTCCAGTCGGGTGAGCCGACTTCTTCTGCTGTTGCAACTTCACATTCTTCTTCTTCTAGCTCCTCTATCATACTGGGAACCTGGCGTCTATTTATCACAGTTATATTAAGAGATCCATTGATGGGAATCTACACCGGGCACTAACTTTTATTTTTGTATTTGTGTCCTTTTAGTTTGCATTTATATCCATGGGAAGTAGGTTTGCAATTGTAAGGCTTCATAAGCCAATTTGTCATTCCCCAAGGATGTTTGGGTTTTTATGTAAAAGTTCAATAGGTCCAGCAAGGGGGCCCTCACTCCTTCCCTATTGGTCCACCTAAACCCTAGGAGTCCATGTGGGGCTGGTCAAATGCCAAGGTGGCTTCTAGAAGGATTCTTTCCTTCTTGGACAAGTCAAGGGGACAATGGGTGAAAAATGTCCAAGATGCCTCCCCTTAAGTCAAGGGGGTGTCCCCCCATTAAAATGACATTTTATATTTTCTTTTTTTAGGTCAATTGACCACATGGGGGAAGAAAATGCTACCCCTCCCTTCTCTCCCATGAAATCCCAACCCCCTCCCTCTTCCTCCCCTTCTATATAAACCCATGTATAGTGTTTAGTAAGGTTTAATGAGAAGAAAATTCAAGAATTGTTCTTGGCCATTGGGCGCCCCTATCTCCCTCTCCTCTTGCAGCATAGATGTGCTATATTTCTAGGGTGTGAAGCCCTCATCTTGGTGTGACTCCAAGATCTCCAACCTCTGCTGGATGCGACTTCCGGCCGCCACCTTCCGTTCTTGCCGCCACTGCACCACCATCCCCACTTCTTCGATATTCTGTTCATCCTAGATAGAGCCCTATTCCACGATTTTTAGCTCTCCATCAGGAGCTCTGGTCTCAACCAAACTTGGAGGGTGAGTCTCCCACGTCCAGCCCAGCCTCCACAAAATAAATCCGGCCATTTACCCTTCGTTTGCTATTTTTCCATTTTCGTGTCCCTCAGTCTCCCAGTTCTATCTGTACTCATTTTTGTGTCACAGTAACCCTATGTTTCCTCAGTTTGACCCCTTTTCCTTTATATGTTTGAGTCACCGATTTTATTGGAAGTTTTGTCCACTACACCCATCATCCACAATTTTTTTTTGAAATTTCTGGAGTCCTTTTACTATTTTTAAAAATCTCTATCTTTTCCCAAATCTGTTCTGTCCCTTGCAGTTCAGATCCGACCCCTTTCTAGTATAAAATCACCAAAAAATCGAAACCTCCACCAAAAGTCAAACAAAAATTATCTTCGTCTTCCTCGTTTCTTCCTCTACAACGTTTATGAAGAACTCAACATCTGGATCCGACGTTGATGAACGGTCAACGCCAACTCTCAAAAAAACTCAATTTTGTCCTACCAGATCTGGTTCTGTGAGCCAGTAGATGGTAAATTCGACTAGGGCCAGATCTGGGATATTCAAAATTCTTTCTCTAGCCATAGATCGAAGTACTTCAAGTCAGCTTTCCAACGGTACCACTTTCGCGTCGATCCGACATCGAGAGTGATCGCAGCAGCTAATCTCGCCAGGTCGCGCGCTGTAAAATAGAAGCTTCAGATCCGTGGACAACACATCCTCGGGCCTCCGGCTCGGACCGCCCGGCCTCCTCCCGGCGTTCCAGGTTGACCACCTTCCAGGGATCGCCCCTCCAGGTGCCCCATTCACAACGGGACCCACCCCGAGCCGCACGTGGGCCCCACAACCCGCAGCAAGGGTCTTCCGGACGGCACCGACGAGTGGATCCAAGTGCTGCCCGTCAACTCATGATTGGTCCTCCCGGGCCCACTTGTAACCCGTTACCTCCCTGCGTGGAGTGGGCATCAAAATTCACTGTTGTAATTTAAATATTTATTGTACCGGGAGTTACTGACTTGGCCGGCATCGTCTTCGCCACGCCCGGAGCGTAGAGGTAAAATCGCTCCCTCTCCCTTTCGCATTTGCTTTAATTGTATCTATTTGTATATGCCGCTGCGAGTGTTAGGATTCTTAGCCCAATATATTGTTATCACCGCTGCGAGAGAGCGAGAGTGAGTGACCCGTCATGTGACTCGATTCGAGTACATGCAGAAAGCCGATACCCGAGACTCACTGCCGGTTTCTCAACCGTGCACGGTCCAGCGTTTCCCTCGCATAGGGACGATCGCGAGCTAGAGTCCCAGGTCGCGTGTCCGTCCCGCATCATCCATCTGGCAGGACAACCATCGAGCTTGCTAGCTTTGCCAGTGCATCTACTTGAGCATTTTGATTCCGACCGACATGGCCTATTTCAATAAAGTAGAATTGCCTCATGAGCTTCTTCGCCTTGGCGCAATAAAGAAGTAATTCGAGCTTTCGGACATCAAATTGTCCTTGTATCTGCTTGATAATCAGCATTGAATTGCCAAATACTTGCAGTATCTGAATCTCCATATGAAGAGCAATATGAAGTCTGATAATTAGGGCTTTGTATTCTGCCTCGTTGTTTGTGCAAGGCTTGTTAATTGCACATGATGTATGCAACATTTCTCCTTCTGGGGACTTAAGGAAGATGCCTGCTCCGGCCCTTATCCTTGTTTGCCACGTTTGGGATGTCATGCCCCGAGATATGTAGCGGAAGTAGTTCGGGAACGTGAATAGACGGCATGGTAAGCCTCATGCTAGCAAGACAATCAGAGCGCTAATCATTCACACATAAAAAGAGTGAACACAATGGAATGTACTCGAAATTCAATCTTTATTGAATAATAATCATAAATTTACAAAAGACTCTTTCACCTTTGACTCTTTACATTCTAGACTCAAGAAAAAAGAAAAAAATTACATAAACATGACTAGACTCTTAACACTCTAAGTCTTCTCTTGATCTTTAGTCACTCTCGGACCCAACACTTGCATCATCCGAGTCGACCCGCTAGAGCTTTCTCAAAAGACTGGAAAGTAGGAATGAGTACACTTGCCCAGTAGGTATCTTCGTATCAACATGAAGGCAAGTTTAAGTAATTAACATTTTAGCTCTAGAATATAAAGTAAGAAAAATGCGATAAAACACGTGGATAAAAACCAAAGTAATAACACAAGTAAAAAGATATAACTCATAGAGATATGAGAATTCATGTAGAATGAGAGCATGATCAAGTAAGGATATAATGTGGCCTTTCATTAATGAGAATGTACTAGAATGTACTTTTCATAACCATAAAGGCTATGCACTAGAAAGTCATGAACAAGAATGTACCAGCAAGTATGTAAATTTCATAAGATAGCCTCGTAGATTTCACCCCTTTATAAAAAAAGTACTCCCGGCGCAATGCGAGGCCAGCGTTCATCATACCCCATAGTTTACAACATGTTTCTGGCCATCCGCCGAGGGGGCTAGCGTCGAGCCCTTGGACACTGTCCGTGCCCGCTCTTGTATCTTCAAGTTATAAATCAAGCTACTTCCACAAGATATAAATAAAGTTCGGACAATAATGTACAATCCAAACAATGGTTTCATGATACAAAAATCAAGGTGAGAACGTACCAAATTGAATTCATGAGATCAAGGATGATTTAAAGACATGGTCATGCCACGGAAGGAATCCGGCAACATAACGGTACATTTATTAATTTCCATAATTTATCAACAGCTTATTAAACATAGTGTTATGTTCCTGAAAATCAAAGGATCACCTAGGAACATAGTATTACTAACCCTTGGGTCAAACCACTGGTTAAGGCACAAGATGGAAGAAAGTGGTCTAGCCAGGACCGTCTCTTTGATATGGCGGTCAAGGTAAGACCGTTTCTTGAAATTAGCGATCAAGAGGGAACCGCTACTTGACGGAGTCGACGCTAGAAGAAAGAAGAGTCGACTCGATAGCACAGCAGGTAGACAACGATCTTGGTCAGGCTGCTACCAGAAGGTGGCGGTCGCCTAAGGGCCATAATCTGTCCGGGGTGCAAAAAATGCCAATAACACAAGTGCTTTCTAGACCATTGGGTTTTAAGGGTACAATCAGCTCGACGTCCTAGTGGGAATCCCAGACTCGCGGAGACTTACGGAGGCCTTGAAATAAGATCGCCTAGTCCGGCAGAAGGAATATCCAACGGAGAGGATCACATGTCCAAGAAGGTGTGCCTATAAGTGCAAAGTGTAACTAATAGCCATGTATCGAAATACGTGCTATATTCTTAACTAGAAAGACATGAGATAGGAGTGAAATCATATAAAACAGCGACCAAAACATCCATATACTGTGTTTCATGATTCATTGAAAACATCTTTATTACAAAACTATATGATTTTAGCATGAAAATAATGTATGAGTAAAATAGTTTCTAAAACATGATAGACATGACACCTAGCATGATTGATGGGTGACATAACAGGGAACATATCATGGTGAAATGTGGATAAAATATAGTCAAATAGATAATTTAGCTAGGAACCAAAAGGAGATGATCTGACTCCTGTTTAGGGTGAACCGCAAATAAAATGGAAGAGACGGTCATCGTGGAACCGCTTTATGGAAACTGCAGTCGTTTGGAGATCGCTTCTTGGAAGTTGCAGTCTTTGTGGGACCGCCTTCTGCCTCTCAGACAGAAGGGTGAAAATCTTACGTGCATGCCCAATCCAGGGCAATAAATGCATGGAACTCATGGTAACCAATGAGGTAAGGTAGAATAGAACAAAATTAACTCATGGGGGTGCATGGATTAGCAAGAATTTGGACAAAGTTATCATCTTTTATATTAATGGTGCTAGGTTGTGCATGTAGAAATCACCAAGCTATGCAGTGATAGTAAAACAAGAAATTCGATGTGTAGGAAATATGAAATCTTATGAAAATATAGGGATTTTACTCCTAACACATTATTTTAGCCATCCATGAGATAACCTACCTCTGGGAAACGCTCTAAACTTTGAATTTCTAACTGAAAGATGACGCTGGCTCCTGCGCGTACGTCCTGCATGGAACCAGCAATTTTCTGGCCTTCTAACTCCTTTAATGCTTGACCTTAATTCATGATAATTGGAGGCTAGGTAGAAGATACAAAGGAGAACAATTTTTTCTAAAGGATGGATATGAAATTACCTCTTCTAGGCCCTCTAAACTTCTTATCTTCACTGGACGGACACACTTATTCTTGTGCGATCTGCAGGGAACCAACGACTTCCGATCCTCCTAACTCTCCAACAGCTTGACCTCCTAGCACGAGATTTGGAGGAATGTTAGAAAAAACTAAGAAGAATAAAATCCTCTAAAGGACTAAAACAAATTAACATCATCTTACCATCGAACCACGTGAGCCAAAACAAGGGTTCACACAGATCGATTCTGGGCCCTATTTATAGAGGTTAAACTATGGCTGAGGATTAGGTTGATTTGGGAGTCTCAATTGGGGTTAAAGTCAATCCTCAAGAGTCCTAGATAGGTTTATCTGCTAGATAGCATCGATCCAAGGTGATTTGGATGCCAAAGATCAACGCTTTTCGTGTCTATTCAATCCTCATTTTCGGAAGAAATACGCGGTCGCCTCAGGACCGCCTTCGCCAAGTTGCGGTCTCGCGACTGACTGCAACTATTTTGGGCATTAGAATTTGAATTATATTCAAATTCCTCCTATAATTAACCCCTAATTATCCATTTAAATTAGGGAATTTATCCGATTACGTTTCTAAAAGTGGGCTTGGGCCTAAAAAACTTTAGTATTGGGTTTTTGGGCCTATTTAGGTTGGGCTTAGCCCTTTGGTTAATATAGGGCCTTTAAATAAATTTAATTAACCCGCAATTCATCAAATAGTCCATTAAGTTTTTTTAAATACTTAATAATTATATTTAATTCTAGAAAATTCCTAAAAAATTCTAGAGTGTTACACCCTCCGCCACTTAAAGAGAATTTGGTCCCCAAATTCATTGTATGGGATATATGTGTTGCATTCTGTGTGTTTTGATGATGTCAATACACTATGGTATCAAGCTTAAACTGGTTTGCGAATCACACCATGACGAAGCACCAAGAAGCTTCCTCGACGCACCAAGTCAAAAGCCAGCATTCGAAGCCTCTGGCCAAAGGTTCTACCTTCACACTGCACCGACGCATCTGAAGAGTGCATCGACGCACTCAGCTCGGAACCAGCAATTGGAAGTCAACAACGTCGAAGCATCAAAGAGCTGCATCGACGCACGAAAGGCCATGCATTCTAAGCTACACTGTCTAAAGAGCTCCCTAGCTACACTGCATCGACACAACAAGAAGGTACGTCGATGCAACCCTTTCCAATCTTCAATACAGAAGTACGGGTGACAGACTTAAGAGGATAAAGGTATAATGAATGATTAAGGATGAAAATTTTAGACTGCCTTGCCTGACAAATGGATCTGAAAGTCTGAAGTATACTTGGGCTTGTTAGACCTTAAGAGGATCACGTGAGAGCGACCTCAAGCCTTGGCGTGAAAATTTCAGCCCACGTGGCTGAGTTTCTAGAAGATTCAGATTGAAAGAATATTCTTCTTGCCACCTATACCAATGATTTATTTCAGCTATGGATCAATCTTTGTTTTCTAAAAAGGGCGATTTCTATGCTATATACATGAGCCGATCAAAACCAGAGAGGATGGCTGCATTCCCTGCGAACTCAAGAGAGAAAAACTGCCTTCGTTGAGAAAATAAAGAGAGCCAAAGAGAAAGGAAGAGAGAAGATAAAAAGAGAAGAGATTGTAGCCCAGCAGAGAGAGGATTAATCCCGAGTTTCTTAAGCTCTTGAATCAACGTTCAGAGCTACGCTTGTTTTTCTCTTCAGTTGTCTTTTGTTTCTATTCTTCTCAATTCAGACCAAAATTTCTTTTGTTTCTGTTCCTTCTGAGTTTTCAGAAGAAGGGAGAGTGTTCTCCAGGTTCTTCTCTCTGCATAGTCAGAGGAAGGGATAATTGTCTCCGGGAGTTCCTTCTGAGGATTCAGAAGAAGGGAGGATCAATCCTCCGGTCATTACATTGTGTAGTGGGTTTGATCTTTGCTGGGAGCAGGATTGGCTCAAGGGATTTGTTTCCCTTGGTGTTAAGTTGTGGTTTTAGCCGTTGTCTGCAGACTGAGTCTGCGTGTGATTTGCCTTATGCAAGGAATCCTCACTCTGCAGAGTGAGGGGTGGATGTAGATTGCGGATAGCAATCGAACCACCTAAAAATCTTCGTGTCTGATGTGTGGTTTGCTTTATTGATATCATTCATGTTTCACTTCGACTAACTGGTATATTAAAAGACTCAGTAGGAAAGATAGGTCAGGCCTATCTAGATTGCTGGTCCTTGCGTGAGGAGATTCTTAGATCAAACCTCCGCCTCGTACCGATATTAGTCGCTGCTACTATACTCGTTTGTTGAGTGGGAGTTCTCACTGTGGATATCCTTGTGTGTGCATTCTAAGTTCTTCATTATCCTCTGCACATAAGCTGGTTGATCCTTAATCTAATCAGGTGCTTGTGTTTGAATTGATTCTACTTTTAGCGTAAACTGATAGTTTAGCACTTGAGTTCAGATTTGGTTGTGTTTGGTGTTAGATCTATTCATCCCCCTTCTAGATCTATCACTCTAATTATATCAATTGGTATCAGAGCGGGTTTCCCTCAATGTGATCCAACGACCATGGAAAATTTGGAACTAGCAATGCTCGCAGCTTCATAGCTGACAGGCATTCAATCCCCCAATTTTCAATAGTGCTAACTATTTGTACTAGAAGAACACGATGAGGGTGTTCTTGCTAGCTCAGAGTCATGAGCTATGGAGAGTTGTCACCATCGGTCTATTTGAACTCCCTGAAGATAAAAACGCATGGACCAGAGAATAAATTTGTTTGTCAATCGTCAACTGGACAGCTCTGAACATCATACAGTGCGCCATGCATCTAGAGGAATATTCAAGGATCTCAGCTTGTAAAACTGCCAAGAAGATGTGGGACGAGCTGGAGCTGATCTATGAAGGAACGTCCCAGGTGAGAGAAACTAAGGTAAACATGCTCACCTCTGATTATGAACTTTTTAAGATGAAGCATGATGAAAGTATATCTGAGATGTATGCGAGGCTCTCACTGATCACTAATAGTGTTAAGGCTCTAGGAAAACAATTTCAAGAAAGTGATCTAATTAGGAAGATTCTTAGGTCCCTAACCCCTGCGTGGCACACGAAAGCCATTGTCATAGAAGAGTCTAAGGATCTGTCCACTATGTTAGTGACAGAGCTGATGGGATCATTGATGACATATGAGATTAATCTCAAGAGAAGTGTGGAAGAAAATAAGAAGGTACAAGCTATAGCTCTCAAAGTGTCTCGAAGTAGTGGAGAGAGCAGTGAAGAGTATGAGAACTTCTTTGATCTAGATTATGCTCAACAAGTTATGCTGACTTGACAGTTCCAAAGGTTCTTAAGAACCAGAGGTAAGACCTTCAAGAAAAGAAGGCCACAACAGGCTGGTAAGAATTCTAATTTTAAATCTGATATTGACAAAAATTCTGACAATATTACTTATTATCATTGCAAAAAGTAAGGTCACATGAAAGGAGACTACCCCGAGTTGATGAGGAAGAACTTCAAATTTCAGAAAAAGAAACCTTAGGCCATGGTTTGTACATGGAGCGATGAAGAAGAAGACATCGAAGGTGAAACCTCGGATGAAGAAGAACAAGGGCTATGCCTTATGGCCAACAGTGATGAAGAGGTAACCAATCCCTTCGAAAAATATTCAATTGATTATTGGGAAGATGCATATGCAGATATGTTAGTTAAATTCAATTGTCAAACCAAGGAATACAAAATGATAAAGGGAAAATTGAACAATGTTATTCATGATCAAACTTCTATTAAAGAGGAAAATGAAAAACTCAAAACAAAGGTTGAAGAATTTAATTTGCTGAAAATTGACTCTGATAACCTGAAAACTGAAAATGAGGAGATTATGAAATACCTGGATGATTTCAAAATAAAATTTCAGGAAATCCAGAAGGAAAAAGAATTAACAATCGAGAAATATGAAGCTGTTAAGAATACAAATTCTGAAATTCAAAAACAATGCGAGAAGCTTGAAAAGGAATTAAATTATAAACAAGGCAAGCTTGAAAAATTTGTTCAAGGAAAGACAAATCTAGATACCATGCTAGGTATAAAAATAAATTTCAATAAAGAAGGATTGGGATATGATCCCTCAAGCAAAAAGCCTTTTGAATTCAAAACAGTGACCTTCGGTCAAGAGAAGGGTAAAGAGAAATTGGACACCCCATCCAGTTCAAACAGTAACAAACATGTCCAGCAACCAAAGATGATGGAATTCATAAAAGCCAATTCAACAAATCCCACTAGACAACCAACCAAAATTCAGGGTAATCAAACTGTTAAAACAACCGTTCATCGACCCAGCCCAAGCGGTGAGTCGAGTCACCATGTCCCTGACAGAGCTAAAATTACCCTTCAAGCTAAGATGCATCGACGCAGCCAACACCATAGGTCGATGCACCCTAACCAGAACAGAAGCTCTAAGAAATATAGAAATGTGACTAATGACAAGACACACTGGTCACATCTTGGTTATCCTTAAAGATATTTCAATAAGAACACCCTCCAAAGTCAGAAGAGTTTCATGAGGTACCCCACAAATCACTTTGGAAGTAGGTGGAATAAACATGTGTCTAACAAAGCTCAAGTAAAACCAAACCCAAATCTTGCAAACTCCAAATCTGTCAATGCTGAAAACAAGAAATTCAACAACAGTCAGAAGAAAATTGTTAGACATGTTTGGATCCCAACAAATTTGTTGAAGGGTTTGAATAATGTATTTGGATCCAACTTTTCCTAGGTTCCAAAATTTTCTACATAAATTGCTTGCAGGTCGGCCTGATAGCCATGCAAAATAGGTGGTATTTAGATAGTGGCTGTTCGAGGCACATGTCAGGAGATCGAACCAAGTTCAGCAAGTTGGAGATGAAGGGAGGAGGAATGGTTAAGTTTGGAGGGAAAAACAAGGGTAAGATAGTTGGTTCAGGCACCGTTGGTAAGTTTCCCTCAAACACCATTGAAAAGGTTTTACTTGTTGATGGATTGGAGCATAACCTGTTAAGCATCAGTCAACTCTGTGACAAGAATCACAATGTTATTTTTGATAACCATGCATGCTAAATCTTTGAAATAAATTCTAACAGTCAAATTTTTAGGACACATAGTCAATAATGTCTACATAATAGACTTGGATGAAAACTCTTCATCTAATCTTTGTTTGTCTGCCAACTTAGACAATAACACCTTCAATTGATATAGGAGATTGGGTCATGCTAGTTATAGCCCTTTAAATAAATTGGTCAAGCATGATTTAGTTAGAGGTCTACCCAAGCTTCAATTTAAAATAAACACAAAAATATGTGATGCATGTGCACAAGGAAAATAAACAAGAAAATCCTTCAAAATAAGTTTAGAATCCCTGTCATCTAAACCACTAGAATTCCTACACATGGACTTATTTGGTCCCACAAGAACCCAAAGTTTCAATGGCAAGAGATTTGGGTATGTAATTGTGGATGACTTTACTAGATTTGCATGGATATTTTTCTTGGTTCATATAAGTGATGCATTTCAGGAATTCAAACACTTCTTTAATAAAATAAAGCAAGAAGGTAAGCACAGAATCAGTGTTATTCAATCTGATCATGAGGGGGAGTTTGAGAATACACTATTTTCAGATTTCTGTAAACAAGAGGGACTGACTCACAGGATTTCTTCTTCCAGGACCCCAGAGGAAAATGGTATAATGGAAAGAAGAAATAGAACGATCATGGAGATGGGAAGGACAATGCTCATTGAAAGTCAACTACCACGAAGATTTTGGGCAGAAGCTGCAAACACAGCCCCTTATATAATTAACAGGGCCATGGTAAGACCTGTCCATAAGAAAACTCCATATGAACTGCTTAAAGGTAAGAGACCTAACTTGGCTTATTTTAAAATTTTTGGTTCTAGGTGTTTCATTCATAACAATGATAAAATGGAAATTTGAAGCCAAGAGTAGTCCAAGGATTTTCCTAGGATATTCTGAATTATCAAGGGCATACAGGGTCTTTAACATTTTTGAGCAAACAATAGAAGAATCCCATCATGTCATATTTGATGAAACATTCAATTCTACTCACATGAATAATGATGATAAGAAATCAAGAGATGATGGAGAATTTCTGGAGGACAAGCTGAATGAGGAAACAAATGAACCAGCTGCACAAAATGACCCAGAGCAGGGTGAGTCAGCCGAGCAAGGTGAGCCCTCAAACAATATCATATTTCTAAAAGACCATCCTAAACATAACATAATAGGAAATCTACATGATCCCCTAAGGACTAGATCCTTTCATCAAGAAGTCAACAATCAAGATCTAGTAACTTTAGTTTCACAAATTGAACCAAAAATAATTGAAGAAGCTTTAAAAGATAAGTCATGGATAAATGCTATGAATGATGAATTGGGTCAGTTTGAAAGGAATAAAGTCTAGAACCTAGTTCCCAGACCTGAAAATGTGTCTGTCATAGGAACTGAGTGGGTCTTTAGAAATAAGGTGACTGAAGATGGAATAATATCTAGAAACAAAGCTAGGTTGGTGGCCAAGGGCTACTGTTAGGAATTTGGGGTGGACTTTGATGAATCCTATACACCAGTTGCTAGGATGGAAGCAATCAGAATATTGCTAGCATTTGTTTGCTCAAATAACATCAAACTTCATCAAATGAACGTAAAAATGGCTTTCTTAAATGGGTTTATAAAAGAGGAAGTTTATGTTGAGCAACCCCCATGTTTTGAATTAATTAAGCTGCCTAACCATGTCTTTAGATTAAATAAAGCTTTGTATGGATTGAAGTAGGCCCCTCGGGCTTGGTATGATAGGCTGACAGAATTTCTACTCAGCAAGGGCTACAACAGAGGTAAGGTGGACCAGACTCTTTTTACAAAAAATCTGAAGCACCAACTCATCATAGTTCAGGTATATGTAGATGATATTATTTTTGGCTCAACATGCACTAAACTATGTTATGAATTTGTAAATCTAATGTCTAACAAATTTGAAACGAGCTTGGTTGGTGAACTGAAATACTTTCTTGGTCTACAGGTACAGCATATGAATGATGGCTGCTTCATCAGTCAAACCAAATACACAATGGAAATTCTGAAATGTTTTGGAATGGACAAATTGAAGCACATAGCCACACCAATGGGTACGAATGCTTCCTTGGATACTGATGAATAAGGTAAAGAAGTAAATGTAAAACTTTACAGAGGTATGATTGGCTCCTTGCTTTACCTTACTGCCTCTAGACCTGACATACAATTTATTGTGTGTATGTGCACTAGATTCCAATCTAGACCTATAGAATCTCATCTTGCTACTGTTAAGAGAATTTTCAGATATATTTCAGGCACACACAATCTAGGACTGTGGTTTCCTACATCACACACACTGGATTTAAAATCTTACACTGATGCAGACTATGCTTGATGTAAGTTAGATAGGAAAAGCACAAGTGGTTTTTGTTAATTCTAAGGTGGGTATTTAGTTTCTTGGACTTCTAATAAATAACATTCTGTTGCCCTCTCCACTGCAAAGGCTAAATATGTAGCTGCAGGGAGTTGTGCTACTCAAGTCATTTGGATAAAACACCAACTCCAGGACTACAAAGTAGACCTTGGTTGCACACCTATTTACTGTGATAACACTAGTGCAATAAACCTGTCTAAAAATCTTATTCTACATTCACGAACTAAGCATATGGACATCAGACATCACTTCATCAGAGATGAAGTCTCTAAGGGTAATTTTAAATTAATACATGTAGGCATAGCACATCAAATTGCAGATATATTTACTAAGCCTTTGGGTAATGAAAAATTCTCTACCTTGAAAAGAGTGTTGGGTATTTTCAGATCATCTTGAATTCCATGCTGTTTTCTGAATCCCATTTCATGTATGTCTGTATTTTTTTTTTGAGTCTATAGCCTACCTCGTTGCACTGCTATCACCGCCTTGACCTATCAGTTCAAATTCTTCACATCTGCAATCCTGTGAATAGTCTCTGTGTCGATGCACCCTGATCCCAGGTCGACGCATCTGTGCATTTCAATGTTCTTTATCCTTTACTGCTCTTGTTCAACCATCCTTGATATATAAAATGGCATTAGGAGAAGGGCAGATTATATCTGTCTGGAAACCTACACTGCGCATGAGGTGGTCATTGACATAAGTTCTTCGCCAAGTACCAAGGGTAATGGACTCATGTAGTCAGGGGGAGATTTTTTTTTGGTCTGGTTAAGCATTCTTCTTGAGTCCATGAAGTAAAGCTCATAGGGGGAGTATGTCCTTATTCTGGAGTCTTTCCGATCACATTGTGATTTTTGAGAATCATATACAGTTCTTTCACAAATCTTGAATTTCAGAACCTCCTTAAAAAATTTAAGTCGGTTAACTAAAATTTCAGCCAAGAAGTTTAAGTCTTATGATCTTGTATAGACTAAGATAAAGGTTCTAAAGAATATCTTCCTACACATCTTAATGAGTAAAGAACAATGTTGGATTGTCATGCCTTGAATTATTCTAAAAGCTTGAACTTTAAACATAAGAAGGCAACTCTAGCTGAAAATCTGTACATTTAGTATTGTCTTCAAACTCTCTACATCAGTGAAATAAAAAGGGGTAAAATTCTTTAGAGCAATGGTTTGGTTATTGAGAAACCAACTATTCTTCACCATGAAGTGAAGAGAGTTGTGTCATGAAGTGCTAGATTAACTCTGATTAAAAATACATTGCCAATGCAACCATGGCAGAGCAATAGCATAGAATGTTGAGTAACTGGGTCACTTCACCTAAGACGTGTTTGTTGATTGTTTGTTTACCTATCTCTTCTTATCTTCTTTCTTTTTTTGTTGATTGTGAGGGTTTTGAAAAATGATATGGCGAGATGATAAATAAACTACCAAAGATCAGCTCAACCTATGCACATGTGAACATAAACCTAGGCAATCAAATCTAACTCTAGCATGGGCATGCTATCTCAATCAAATTACGCTAAGGGAAAAACAAAAACACACACCGGGGCGTGGAGCAAAGATAAATAAAAACACACCGCTAGGGGTGGAACAATCAAGGGGAATAAAGAGATTTGATGAAAAAGACAGCTAGTGCCCAACACTAAGGAAAGTCATGATCGCCACCAAAGTAAACACGAGTCAAAGACTCGAACATACCTTGGAAGTAGGTGGATGAAACACCCGCCCACGGGAGAGAAAACCAAGGAAAGCCTGCAGATCAACTTGAAAATAACGGTCCAAACCCTGTGCGTCACTTGGAAGTAACGGTCGTGAGATAGACCGCCAGAAGGAAATAACGCTCCTGAACCTGACCGTCAGATAACCTGTAGTGAAAAGATGTGAATTCTTTGAACTCCAACCCTTCCAGCCGGCTAGAAGACTTGGGCCTCGTGCTAGTGATCCTGTAAAACCTGCCAAGGATGTAGAAAGCAAAACAACACAACCTCAATTAGCCCTCAACATAAGTATAGCATCAATCCTTAAAAAGCTTAAAAACATCAAAAGGAGAGGGGATTACCGGGGAGTTGTTGGTTTTTTTTAACCCCTCTGGGCGTTTTTTAAGTTTAGGAGGATATGTGTATGCTTAGCAACAGTGAAAAACGTGGAGGAAGAGGAGGGACAATGGTTTTGATTGATAAAACCAAGGGAAACTTGAGCATGCAAAGGTGATGATCTTGACAAGCTAAAACCCAAAATTACTCCCTTGACTTGGAAGATGGACGTGGGAAGCAGCTCCTCCTGGATGTAGATGGCTCCTGAATTTGGCAGCACTTCGTCGTGAATCAAATCTTCCTCCTCCGGGTCATGAAATCAAGAGTTCTATTTATAGACTCCCTCAAACTCTCAGGTCGTGTTGAAGATAAATCAGCCAAGAAAGGAGGATAATCCTTAGCAAATCCTTGAGGATAATATCAACAAGAGTCCAAAGAAACAAACGAGAGGTCCTGAGGATTAGAATTGAAGGAGATAATGCCAATCCAAAACCCTATCTTGTCCACGGAGTAGCAGAGAAAAGGCCTGAACTGTTAGGACTCTCTGAAGGAAGTAACGGTTGCACGATAGACCGCCACTTGGAAATAACGCTCCAAGGAATTACCGTCATTTTCAACCCTATCCAAAGGATAAGATCGACGGGAAGAAGATCTAAACAATAGGACTCTGCAAGTAAGTAACGGCCAGGGCATAGGGCGTCATAAGGAAACAACGGCTAGGGAGTAGACCGTTATTATCAAAGGATAACGAGGCCCTAAGTCTTGGGACTCTTCAAAGAGTAACGGCCTAGGCTTCATGCGTTATTATGAAATGACGCGCCTAGTCCAGACCGTTATTATCATTGATTTTCAAGAAAATAGAATGGAGGGATTGCCAAGCTTTTGAACGAAGTGCCACCAGGAACCAGGTCTAATCCAGGAATTGAGACCCAGAAAACAGGCTTCAACTCATTAAAAGGAATTCAATGAAGAGTGAACAACTCGGAGCATCATATTGAATGAATAAGGAGATGACCCGACTTATTGGGTATAAAACGGGTGTCAACAGATGCCCCTCCTTAACGTCCTCTTTGCAGGGGAACGAGCGGAAGTGAAGCGAAAGTGAAATGGAACATGGAGATGAAGCGGAAATGAAGCGGAGTGGATCAAAAAGAGGGCGTTAAGGTAAACGACACCCGTTCTTCACCAACAAGCGATAAGAATTTTCTGGAAAAACTTCAAAACTGATCACAAGGAAATAACTAACCAAAGGATGCAAGTCTGGAGGATTTAATTAACTAAGGAAAGGAAACACGGCTGGCCGCCGGAGGCAACGGAAAGGAAAGAGACTAAACTCCAGACAGGAATCTTTAGTCAACCAGATCAAGCGAGCAAATCGAAGGAAACCTTCAAATTCAGAGTGGAATAATTCTCCTTATCCAGGATCAAGAACACAGCTGTTCACCGTCAATGAGACCTCTTGAACAAATGAAGCTCATGAATGCTCAAAGAATGCGTATGATGCATGCTGGGCTAAAGAAAAACAAATCTTCAAAGCAAATGCAAAGAAAGATAAAATAACAAGATATTCAAGAATAATATTGCTAGATTGGGGAAACCAGAGTCAAGACACTATCTGCAACCACGGCGTGCAAGATAGAACCATCATCCCCAAATTTTCCAACCTAACGACCTACCCAACGATTATTCATGTGAACTTAGATCATCATCATTTTTGTTTAAGGGGAACTTCAGATCCCAGGACACCTGAATGACCAGCCGGTTCTCGAGATAATATATCATAGATAACATATAGTAATGCATTAAGGGATAAAGGAACGAGATACAATACCTGACTTACCTGCTTGACGGACGGCGAAGCGTGCCTTTTGTTCATAGTTCCTTTCATGAAAGATAGGTTAGCCAACAAGATAGTTATGATAATAGTTAAGGCATAACCCTTGTCTGTGTGATAAACTCATCAAATGTTTTTATGATGGAGATAAGTTTAAACATTAATTTTGACCATTCATTCATCAAGAAACTTGCAAGCATATAACGGCCTGACTCAGGAGCGTCACATGAAAATAACGGATTAAGCCTAGTCCGTCAACAACGAGTCGGTTCATATTCTTCAATAAAACAGTCCGTCACAAGCGACGGCCTTAGAGGGGGGCGTCAGGATGATGTGACGGTCTAACGATAGACCGTCGCTTCTCCTGAGTTTTCAAAAAAAAACAAACCGAACGGCCGTTCGATCTCATTTCATGCTCAAACAACCAAAACGCCAAACCAGAAAAAACCCACCGGCGACCTCCATCTCCACACTCCAATGGCCGGCGACGAGGCACCGCAGCCACCACCTCAGAAGAGAGGGAGAGGAAAGAAGATGGCTATAAGGCGGTTCCACCGCCGGCTCGAACGAGAGACCACCCCGCCGCCCGTGGAGGAAGAACCGAGGGGAAGGGAGCCAAGGGAAGAGGAGGAGGTCCCCACGGTCGTGGAAGAACCAACCGAAGCCTCCTTGGGTGCAGAGGAGCCCAAGGAACCAGAGAAGAAGAAGAGGAAGGTCCTCGACCATGAGGTAGGCCCTCCGCCCTAATTTTTAAAATTTTGATTTTTATGTTTTTATTTATGAATGCATGTGGGGGATAAGGGTAGAAATGGGTCTATGAACCCACTAGGAACACTTGTAGGCCATTTGGCCAAAGTGAGAAGTCATGGGGATGCAGGGGAGAAATTCCCTACTGGCAGACTAAGTGACGGTCCCGCCAGCGACCGTCACTCCTCTGACGCTCCAAGCTAAGGCCGTCAGAGACAAGTAACGCCCCATCCCAGGGCCGTTACTTCTGCCAGGGTTCCAAACTCTTTTTAGGGTTTTCAATTTTCAAATTTTTGTTTTTCTTTTCGATATTTAATGTTTATGCAATGTCTATATGATGCGAATGGACTAATTAGTGCTCTAATATGCAATGCAGGGAAAGAGGAGATCGAGGATCTCATGGCTGCAGATTCGGGCGGTGTACCAGGCACTGCCCGACTACCAGAGAGACAGACTTGCAGAGATGGGTTTCGCCGAGATGCTCAGCATCGAGGTGATCCGGATGGATATGCCATTGCTGTACGCATTGCACGAGAGGTGGGACCCGGTTAGCAGGGCGTTCATCTTCCCATGGGGCCACATGATCCCCACGCTAGAAGACATGGCGAGGATTATAGGCTTGAGAGTCCACGGCGCTGCAGTCACAGGATGGACGTACGGCGACTATCGGGAGATAGCGCAGCAGCTACTGGGGTTGGACCTGATCAGGCCGGGCCAGTCTTCATCCCAGCTCTCGAGATCGGTGCTGCAGGAGAGTTTGGGGCTGAGAGGGGCAGCGATTGCCGTGGGAGAACTGCCCGAGGAGCATCTAAGCAGAGTGATAGACCGGGTGTGCCCTCGTGTGGCGGCAGAGGCAGGAGAGGAGGGGGATCGAGTGATGAGGCGCTTCTTGATACTGTTGTTCGGGAAGCTCCTGTTCGCGACCAGAGCGGATGTCATCAGCTGCAGACTGCTGCCGCTGATAGAGGATTTAAGCAGAGTGAGGAAATACGCCTGGGGAGCAGCGGTCTTAGCCTTCCTGATCAACTCGTTGAGCACCACGGACCGACTGACGATGCTGGGAGGCTTCTCGCCCTTCCTACAGGTAAAAATGCGCTTAAGTGCTTTCTACTATGCCATGATGTATGCTATGATTGATGATTTATGTAACTGACTTGATTCCTAAATGCAGATCTGGAGCAATTTGTACCTCCCGGGCATTAGGAGAGGCGCATTACTCCATCCTGGCCTGATACCGATCGCGAGGCGATGGTCGATGGCGAGGGATACGGGGTTGGTCTTGAGACAGACCCGGATGATCCAGGAGGACCTGGACTCCCACCCACACACATCGGTGAGCCCAGAATTTAAATGCTTTAAATGCTTTATATGCCTATATGTGCTCATGCTATGCGAATGCTAATGGATCTAAATGCCTGCAGGTGAGGTGGACCCCTTACCGCGGTGAGGGTTACACAGGACAGCCATGGGTGGAGGCGTCTCTATCGTATCGGGGACGAGACGTCTGGCTGCACTGCCTCCATATCATCGAGCCTCTGCACTACAGGCTGATCTTGCGGACCCGAGGACTACACCAGCCCGAGGTGACCTTTCCACTCCGCACCGACGACCATCCAGGCAAGTCGGCGAGAGGTATTAGTGGGAATGTGGATTGGCGTGCCCGGAAGGTGAAGTACGTCCTCGACTGGAGGCAGCGAGGCAGGGCTGTGAAAGAGCGGGCAGAGAGCGACGAGGCCTACCTGAAGGCCTTTGCTCGACACTACGGCGACCGGGTATACCGAGGTACCCGACGACCGGTATGCCATTCTAAACCTAAAGAACCTTTCTATATGAACCTGTAGGACGATGGATGCTGACTTATGCTTTCTAAATGCAGCTAGATCCAGAAGGGTGGATAGCCGAGCTAGAAGGGCTACTCCACTCCACCATCCAGCAGCGGGATGAGTACCGGACTGCTTTGGAGCTCCTAGTGAGATTCTGAATGCTTATGATATGACTATGATTATGCATGATGCTAATGCTTTGGCTATGATAATGCAGCGGGCAGAGGGAGCTCAACGAGCAGGACCGGATGCCCCATCGTCGTCCTCGCAGCCTGCGGGAGACAGGGCTGGGCGAGATGCTAATTTTACTCGGGCGGTTGCCCGGGCCGAGGAGGCGGAGGCCACCCTCGCGGAGCGGGTAAGATACTTACATGCTTTATGATTATGCTTATGCTAATTAAATTTATATGACTAACCTATATGCAATGCAATGCAATCTACAGGCGATAGAGCTGGCAGCGGCAGTGGCGGAGGCCACCCAGGCGAGGGCAGAGGTAGAGAGGAGCCGGGCCGAGACTGATCGAGCTCGAGCAGAGACGGAGCTCGTGCGGGCAGAAATAGCCCGACTGAGAGCGGAGACCCCTCGACATGTGGACGATGTGGAGATGGTGTGACTTCGAGCAGATTTAGCACGGGCGCGGGCCGAGGTGAAGGACCTTCACCTTGGGACCGCGGATCTTGATCGCTACCGGACCGAGGCACGGGAGACGCGACGCCAGATCTTCACACTGAAGATCAGGCTGCAGACCATGGAGCAGACGGTCCGGATGCTAGGCCGGGCACTAGAGCGGAGTTCTTCCCGGAGCGGGGCTCATAGGAGTGCTGCCCCAAGTGGCTCGGTTGGGGATTTCTTAGTTAGTTCCGTCGGCCAACGAAGAAATGAGAGGGCAGAGCAGGGACTGCCAGAGGAGAGCACTTCCCAAGCACCGTTGCCCACGAGGAGACCAGAGGATGGGGAGGATGAGGGCGGCCCGACGGATAAGCCGGCCGAATGATGTACTTTTATGCTTTTCTTACCACTTGTACATGCCTTTTTATGAAAATGAAATTTTGTTGACTTTTTTATGTGGATGTATGAATGGATATGCACGAATGAGTGATTGAAAGTACGCATGATGGATGTGTATGTGTGAATGAATGCTTGTGTGGAGAAGGTGTGGTGTACAGATGTGAAAGACCGCCAGGTCTAGGCAAAGGATAGACTAACTGCCTGAATTTAGTAGCAGAGGAAATGACGGTCTGGTCTTGGACCGTCATAATCAAACGACGCGCCTACCTTAGGCCATCATTCATGAAATATCTTATTCTGATAGCCGGGCTGCAGAGGAAATAGCGGCCCATGGTAGGAGCGTTAAAAGCAAAAAAACGGTCCTAGACCAGACCGTTGTTCATGGCAGAACATGGTTTTAGAACTACTCTCAGAAAACGCGACGGCCTGAAGGAGACGCGTCATAACGAAACGACGGTCCTAACCTGACCGTTACATGGCGTTCAGCCCAGAAGAGAGAGACTTGAGCGATTTGAAGGATATAATGGATTAGGGTTCGTCCGTTGAAAGGCGACGGTCTGAGACCAGACCGTAAACAGCCACAGAACATGTTTTAAGGAAAACCCAACCCACAGAAAGAGTGACGGCCCAGGGTAGGCGCGCCAGAGTGAAGTAACGGCCCTACGACAGACCGTCAGAGTCTGGGTCGTTTCCAAAACGGATTCGGCCGTGAGAGCTTAGAGTCCGAGGTTCAGCCACTTAATCTCTTGCTAGAACTTATCCAAATTTCAGATAAAGCCTCCCAACTCCAATCTTATCCTTCCAAAGTTAATAAAAAGCCCCAGCAACTTGGGAAACTTATCCAAAATCGCAGCTTGCAAAACCTCTGTTCTAGGGTTGAAGAATTCTCCCTAACAAGCAGAAATCAAGATGAAGAGGTGCTTCGAGATGGCGGCTATGGAAGAGAAGATCTACACCGGCCCTAAGGCTGCAAGGAGGGAACATGGGGAGCTTCAACGGCTATCCTTGATCCCCAAGCATCTAAGCTCTAATGTCCAAAGGGTGGTAAGCTTGCATGACTTCATCCAAAGTTCAGATTTTTTGCTGCACTTTAATTTTCTTCATAACCTTCCTTCTTCTTTTCTTCTTCAAGCCTCTTCCTGGCCCAAGGTGTTACTCCAACCTGAAGTGGGTGGCTCCCATGGTAAAGGCACTCCCTTTAGAGGTGGTATCAATCCTCAAAGCATGGCACCTCCAACCCCTCTTGGTTCTAGGCAAAAACTTCCAGAAATTGTCTTTGGATTGGCCATGCCTTTCAGCCCTTGTGGAACTATGGCATCCACAAACTCATACCTTCATCTTCCCCTCCTTTGAAGCAACCGTCCTATTGGAGGAGGTAGAGACCTACCTAGCCCTTCCTAAGACTAAGGTGGGGGATGAGGATCGGGTTTGCTATACAATAGAACCTATTGATCCGTCCTGGATCTTAAGCGACTTCATTCGTAACCCAAAGGACGTGCGGACCATGATCAGCCCGCGCCACATTCACTTGATCCCTATGGCACAATGGATAGTGTCTCACTGTAAAAATAAGTGGGAGAGACACGAAGCAATAGCCAAGGCGGTGGCGGTTTGCTTGTGCGGGGTCTTCCTTTTCTCCACAACCGACCACCTCTTAGATATCCAAAATCTTAACATTATTAGTGGACTGTGGCGGGGTATGTCTATTTCTCAAGCGGTCCTCTCATACCTCTATGAAGGACTAAGCTCGGCTTGCCTTGGAGGGCCTTTGTTCGGTTCCATGATACTCCTTGAGTGTTGGATAGGAGTGAGAATCAAATTCCTTCCCAAGGAAGATATGACTTCGGCGAGCCGGATCTTCGGGAGCCACCCTCTCTTCTTTATTGGAGGGGCATTTGGATATTCTCCTCAGGTTGAATGTAAGACCGCGGATAAGAAAACTCGGGATGAATGGCGCCTCTTCTTCAACACTTTACCAATGGACAAGTTCATCATGCGACCAAGAGTCCTCCGAAGTGCTCTTCTCAAAATACCGCGGAGCCAGGGCCTCGACCTCCAGCTAGTAGGGAACACTACCATAGCGATCTACAACCCGCACCGATGCCATCTTCAGATCGGATTACCTCGAATCAGCGTTTCCGTACTATCACACTACCCTCCCCTTCTACCGAGGAAGATGGGGACCGAGGAAGATGAAAGAGCGATCCGGAACGCGCTGACCATGTGGGAGATCAGCAAGGTGCGTCCGTGGCAAGCAGAAGTTGAAGAGAACGACGAAACACGCCGAGATTACTTGGAAGAGTTGAGCAGAATCCGCCCTCTTGCGGATAAGAAGTTGAATGTACCTTGATTTTCTTTTGTTTATGAGAGATATTTATGCTATTGACAATCAATTTTGATTTTATAAAGATTTATATTTCATTAATCTTTGCTTGAGTGAGATAAGATTGCCATAGTTAAATGATCTTGAATTCCATCACGGGGAAGGCTAGAATGATATGACCAGATGGGGCTTCTGGAGGATATGACGGATGGGCCATGGGCCGTTACAAGGTGATAACGGTCTTGCGATAGGCCGTCAGAATGGGAGTAACAAGAGCCCAGTTTCTGAAGGATGTGACGGATGGGTCATGGGCCGTTATTTTTAAGTAACGGTAGACTCCCAGACCGTTATAATGATGGTTTAATGGAAAGGAAGAAGGCCCATGCCTGAAGGAAGTGACGGTCAAAGATGGGCCCGTTACATGACTGTAACGGTCTGATGCTGGTGCGTTACACACCTGAACCTGCATAGTTGTGAGCTTTTACCTTTGGGCTTGCCCCTGCATTCTGCACACACTTAGACATGAAACAAGTTAGATCGGTTCTTAGACTCAACCCCTTGCCTTGAAGCAAGTTAGATAATGACCGTTTCTTGATATTTGGTCAAAGGGTGGAGCCTTATTAAATAGGCGAAAAACATAATGAAAATGCGATGCATGCTATGCATATGATGGTATTTTGGGGGTTTCGGAAAATATTTAATGTTTTGGATTTTGAAAATATTTGTTGTTTTTGGATTTTGAAAATATTTGATGTTTTTGGATTTTGAAACATATTTGATGTTTTTGGATTTTGAAACATATTCGATGTTTTTGGATTTTTTAAAATATTTGATGTTTTTGGGTTTTGAAAAACCAGTGCCTCTCTAGCAACACGAGACCTCCCTTGTTTTATCTTGAGTCTCGAGACCGGCGTGCAAATAGTGTGACAACCCCTGGCTGAGACCTGGTCATTGTGACGGTGTTTTTACCAACGTCATACCTAGGGTACTCGTCTCAGTCCTAAAAGAAAAAAGAATATGGGGGTAAGCTTAGGCCAGATATGGAAGTTTTTAGAACTTGATTCCCTCACCGTGCAACCTTATTAGAGATTTGGTCTGTTGTGCCGGGGCTTTTTATGTCCGTCATCGAACCTTTATCCACTTAGGCATGCATGCGACCGGGCTCATAACGTCCCGCGGGGAACTGTACTGCCACTCTTGTCATGCCTAATTTTCTTTTCTTTTGGAGCTTTTGAGAATTCATTCACAGACCTTGAGATGATGCTTTTGATTTCATGGTAAAGAGCACTCCTTTGCTTTTCTTTTCTTTTCTTTCTTGTGGAGTCAGGTCATAACGGACTTGCCCCTATTTGAGACCTCTTCTCGTTAGGGAGTTTGGATCGGTTGTCTCCTTCTTATTTACTCCTTGCCCCTGGATGCAGCCGAAGAATGAAACGTACAGGGACTTTGACTTTCCCCCAAAGCATGGCCAAGGAAAAACCGTGTTTTTTTAAACAAGGAACCTGACCAGGGGCGTCGTGTTGTGTGTGTTTGCCTTACTCAAGACTCTCTTTTGAAGATAGGGAGGCATTTCTTATTGCCGGAAAAGCACATGGTTTAGATTTTTAAGGAAAGAAACGCTTAAGATACAACCCATTCCACGGGTGAGAGAGCTCCTCACCTTCCGCGTTTACTAAACGATAAGCATTCCCTGGATAAGCTTCTTTTATTACAAACGGCCCTTCCCAGTTAGGTTGCAACTTGGACCTAGGACCTGCAGACCGAATGAATTTGCGTTTCAAAACAATTTTACCCTTACAAAATTTTCGTTCAATTACCTTCTTTTGAAAATAGCGCGAAACCCTCTTTTGATAAACAGAAACGTGATCGGCCGCATTCATCCTCTTCTCATCTAAGAGTTCTAGCTGGACCAGCAACGCCTCTCGACGTTCATCGAGATTAAGTTCCTTATCGAGCTGCACTCTAAGAGAAGGGATTAAGATCTCATATGGGAGCACCGCCTCCATCTCGTAGGTTAGAGAATAGGGAGTTTGTCCCGTAGGAGTACGGACGGAGGTGCGGTAAGCCCACAGAGCTTCCACCAATCTTTTAGGCCAATCAGAAAATTTATGCGCTTCGCATGTTTTCTTAATGATTTTAAGAAGAGTTTTATTAGTGGCTTCGGCTTGACCGTTGCCTTGAGGGTAATATGGTGACGAATGATGCAATGTAATTTTGAACTTCTTACAGAGGTCTTTAAGCTCCTGGGAGACAAACTGGGGTCCGTTGTCGGTGATGATGCTGCTTGGCACTCCGAACCGCGAGATGATATTCTTCATGATAAAGCGGCACACCGTTGTAGCTTTGATCTCTACGTACGCCTCGGCTTCGGCCCATTTGGTGAAGTACTCAGTAGCGGTGAGGATAAAGGATTTCTGCTTGATCTGAGAATTAGGATCACCGAGTGGGCCGACGACGTCAAAAGCCCACATAGAGAATGGCCAAGGAGCAGTCATAGGATGGAGGGATGAAGCTGGAGAGTGAATTTTATCAGCATGGAGTTGGCATTTAAGACACCTCCGGACATAGAGGGAGTAATCTTCCTCTAGAGTGGGCCAATAGTAACCCTGCCTAAGGATCTTCTTTGCTAGAGCCTGGCCATTGACATGACCTCCACACTCACTAGAATGGGCTGCTTCAGCCACCTTCCAAGCTTCTACATCATCTAAGCATCTCATGAGCATTCCATTAGTAGCGCGCTTATATAGTTCTCCTGCAATGATAGTGTACCTTGCGGCGGCTCTTCTTATTGCTTTACGCTGCTCAGCCTTTGCCCCTTTTGGGAACGACCCTTCTTTGCAAAATAATTCGATTTCATGATACCAAGGCAATTCTTCTTCGTCCAGAATCTCCTCTAGTTCTGTTAATGAAACCTCCTCGAGATCTTCCTTTTCAGCTCTCACTTCTGCAGACTTCCTAAGGTTGGTGAACCAAGGATCCTGGAGAGAGGGTACGTCCATCCTCTGGATGACGACAGTCTCAGTACTACGACTGAGAGGGAAGGATAAGGAGGAGGCCAGAGATGCCAATGCATCCGCCAGAATGTTCAGAGAATGGGGAGTATGGATATAGATTAGCTTGCGGAATCGCTTAGCGATGAGCGTGACCAAATCTTGATAGGGCTTGAGCTTGGGGTCACGGGTACGGTAAGTGGACAGAACTTGCCGTAAGACGAGCTGAGAGTCTCCTATGATGTTTAAATAACGCGCGCCTAAGAGATAGGCGTGCTTCAAGCCAGCCAGGAGAGCCTCATACTCAGCGATGTTGTTGGTAGCAGGAAATCGAAGTTGATAAGCGAAGGGGATGGTTACTCCCTCAGGAGTAAGCAAGACAGCACCGATCCCTTGGCCCTGTGAGTTAAGCGCACCATCAAAGTGCAGAGACCAGAAGGGATGCTGAGAAAGGACAGAGAGATGCTCATCAGGGAAATCGTCCTGAATAGAGTCGGTGTGAGGAATAGGGAGATGTGCAAGATGCTCAGTGATGGCATATCCTTTGACTGCCTTCTGAACGACAAAGGTGATATCGAATTGAGAGAGGAAGCTCTGCCAGCGAGCTAACCTACTAGAAAGAACGGGCTTTTCTAAGAGATAACGGATCGGGTCCATTCTAGAGATCAGCCTAACTGGGTGGGCGAGAAAGTAATGTTTAAGCTTCTGAACTACCCACACTAAGGCGGCACAAGTCTTCTCCATAGCGGTGTACCTGGATTCAGCTGGATTAAACAACCGAGAAAGATAGTACGCAGCCCGCTCTTTTCCTTCGTCATCCACTTGTGCTAAAACCGCCCCTAGGGAGTCCTCAATGACCGAGATGTATAGGATCAGGGGTTTCCCAGGGACAGGAGGTTGCAAAACCGGGGGATTGGATAGATATTCCTTGAGGTCCTCATAGGCCTTTTGACAATCTTGATTCCATTCGAACTTGACCCCCGCCTTGAGCAATTCATAAAATGGACGGCACCTTTGAGAATGCTGGGATATGAATCTTCTAATGAATTGCAATCTACCAATCAGTCCTCGAAGTTTCGTAATGTTCTTTGGCGGAGGCATATCCGTGACGGCCTGTGCTTTGTTAGGATCAATCTGGATCCCCCGTTTGCTCACTATGAAACCTAGCAGCTTCCCCGAGGAGACTCCGAATACGCACTTCTTCGGATTCATCTTTAGCTTGTACTCCCTGGCTCTCTGCAGCACTTTAGCCAAAATAGAGGGGTGTTCTTCCTTTGATCTTGACTTCACCAGAATGTCATCCACGTAAGCTTCCATATAGATGTGCATCATGTCGTGGAAGATAGCCATCATCGCCCTTTAATAGGTGGCGCCTGCGTTCTTTAATCCAAAAGGCATAACTACATAGCAGTATGTGCCCCAGGGCGTGGTGAAGGAAGTTTTCTCTTGATCTTCAGGAGCGAGACGGATCTGATTATAGCCCGAGTACCCATCCATGAACGATAGAGCTTCGTACCCGGCAGTGTTATCAACAAGGACGTCTATATGAGGCAGCGGGAAATCATCTTTAGGACATGCTTTGTTAAGGTCCCTGAAATCAATGCATATGCGCACTTTCCCATCCTTCTTGAGAACAGGGACTATGTTTGCCACCCACTGAGGATATAAAACTACTCTGACGAACTTGGCCTTGTATAACTTATCGACTTCTTCTTTAATCCGCAAGGCCATGTGGGGGGTAAAATCTTCTCGACTTTTGTTTAACAGGTGTTGCCCCTGGTTTAAGCACGAGTCGGTGTTCCACTAAGGAGGAGTCAAGACCTGGCACGTCCTCATAAGACCAGGTGAAAGAATCGCTATACTCCCTCAGTACCTTAATTAGATCCTCTTCTACCTGTGGAGGGAGATTAGCTGAAATATTGATGGGCCTTGGATCTTCTTCTGTTCCCAAATCGATTTTCTTCGTAGGTTCATCCACTGCCGTCGACGGCTGGTCGAATCTCTTCAGTCCCTTTGCATATAAGTCGGCAGTGTCCTCTACATCGCTGTCTTCATCAATTGGATCTTTCTCATCCAGCACTTCATAGACGCCTAATCCGTCATCGCTCCACACCCCTTCTATTTCCTCTTCATCTTCAATCGCAATCGCCGTGGCGACGAATTCTGGGCACTTCAAAAGAGCATGACACCGCTGAGCTAGATCTTGCAAGAACCTATCAGGAATAGATCGGGAAGGATGCGCAAGCGAGCGCGGCTCAGGAGGGGAAGGGTTGAACGACCTAGAACAAGACCCTACTTCTCTAGACCTAACTGACTCTACTTCTCTAGACTCGCTAGACCCTAACTCTGACCTAGGAGAGAGGAAGCTTAATGGAAGGGAAGGAGCAGGGGACTTGTGCCCCTGGGACGAGGAGGATGGAGACAGGATAGCATAATCTTCCACTGAAATCTCCGTTTCAAGTTTGACGTTTTTTTTTTTTTTGGAGATCAGTGGAGACCACGCAGCACGACGGAGGAGGCGGGAGCTGCATAGGGAACAGCTCAGGAAAGATGCAATCGAAGAAAAGATCACAAGAGGAGGAACCCCACATCTCGTGGATTTGAGAGTTAAAAAACGGAGGGATGGGGAAAGCAGGCAGATTAATGGGGCAGCGAGGCCCATAAGCAGGAGGATTGATTGGAATCTGGAATGGATCACTGAAAGATGGATTAATCATAATCGGAGGAGGACGGGGTACAAACCCCTTCAGCTGGATCATGCTCTGAAAATGAGAGGGAGATAGAGAAAGAGCAATCAGCGAGCTCCCTTCTTTCTTTGAATCATCACCAGGCCGCTTCTTCGGCCTCCACTGCATAAGCTGAACCTTCTGTGGCTTCTGGCTGCCTCTTTCACAAAACAGCCCCTGGAGGGCCCAGCTGTAGTCGATCACATCGTCATTTAGCCCCCTTGGCAACGGGGGTGGACTGGTGACTGGACAAACCGTGTCGGTTTCTGACTGGACTGGCATCGCAGCTAACGTACCCGGCTGTGGGGGCCCTCTGACAAAATGCTGACGGTAATCCCAGGTAAGCGGCCCAGAGTCACCCATCATTGATAATGCTGTCTCCTTGTAACCGAGACCTCGTCTGCCCATTTTTCTTCCTTTTGGTATGGGCTTGGTCATCCCTTGCAGCTGTGCACCGAGGCCTCTCCCCGGTTGATAGCCCAGTTTCAATATAATGTTCCACCCCTTTGAATCTCGAATCTGCGACTTTGCCTTGATATTGACCGGGGTAGTGACGGGCTTAGGAGTGGTGTACGCCCAAGGAAAGTTTAGGTCTAGCACTGATAGCACGGGCCGGCTGCTTGGCCAGAGAGTAGGAAGGATCTGTTCAGAGATGGCCTTCACTGACTGTACCGTGGATAAACTTTGAACTTTGACGACCCTCCCTTGAAAAGGGAATTTAATGCATTGGTGCGCGGTAGAGGGCACGACGCCAAGTGTGTCGATCCAGGGACGACCCAAGATAGCCTTGAACATAGGGTCGATATCAAGTACATAGAATTCTATAGCCATGGAAAGAGGCCCGAGCTCAGCCTGAATAGTGACTACCCCGTGACATGCCCGCCTTGAGTTGTCGTATGCTGCTATAGTGGTGGGGGTAGGCCGTAGTAACTCCTCAGATATATTGCAGGCTCGGAGAGTGCTAAGGGGGCAGACATTAATTGAGGCCCCAGTGTCGACCAGTGCTGCTTCAACGTCGACTTTGTTCAAAGTAATTGTTATGCAGAGCGGCATTTGCCGAGCCCCCGGAGGTGCAAGCTCGGTCTCAGAGAATGTGATTGCCGGCCCTTTAGAGATAGTTGCTAGTGCCGTTGGTAGACTGTCGACTGCCATGTCTTCACTAACCATGACCTTCTGCAAAAAATCCCTCAGTGCATCTTGATGGAGAGTGGACCTCTTGATTAACTCCAGCACAGATATCTTGGCGGGTACCCGATCTAGATGATGCAGTAAATCATATTGAGTCCCCGGTAACGGTTCAGCTTCCTCTTGCTCGGCCACCGGTTGGGAAGACTGGGGATTGCTAGTAGTGGCGTAGTTCCGATGGAACATCTTCCCGCTCCTTAGAGCACAATTTACCGCGGCATCGGGGGATAGTATGATGGGCCCTGCGGGGCGAATGAGTGGAATAGGTGGCTTGGGGGAGGCAGTTTGGTAAAGCGGAGGGTTGGTGAAGTTAATGGGGGATGCGCGGATGATAGGTGAAGGATTGGTGGGTGGTAGGGTGGTGATGGACGTGGATGCTGGTGAAGGCAGGGTGAATGGATGGGTAAGGATAGGTGCGGGATTGGATGGTGGTGTGATGACGGTGATGGGGGTTGGCGAAGGATACGACGGGATGGTGAGCGGATTTGGTGGAGCGGGTGTGAATGGTGGGATGAGCGGAGAGGGTGTTGGTTGTGTAGGGAGGATGAAGGAAGGTTTGTGGTGGAAGGCCATGACCTGTGGTGCGGCGCCATCATCATCAAATGACCACCCGGCGTTGGAGGCCGGTGGTTGGACTACATTAACTTGTGCCGGTGCTGGCGGCTGTTGCGGAGGAGCGGGTTGATGGTTTGGCATCGGGTTCTGATGGATGCCCAGATCTTGTGCTTGCTACGGTGGCTGCTGTTGTGGCGGCTGCTGCGGCTGCGGTGCTGGATGCTGCTGCACTTGCTGCCCCTGCGGCTGCCTTCTCTTCTCTTTGATTTCCATAATGGCCCTATGCATTTCGGCCCAGTCTATTCTCTGTCCTTCGTGTAAGTCGTACACGAGATCTCGGAAGTGAAAGCATCCTTCTATAGTGTGACTCGGCTGCCGGTGGAACATGCAATACTTAGTTTGATCAACAGCTGGGTTCCAAACAGTCCTTTCTGGAGGAAGTTGAATTGCATTTACTGCCATGAGCGCTGAGAATATGTCTGTAAGTGTCTCTGGCAATGGAGGATAATGGGCTCTTCTGGGAGCCGGGCGCTTGCTGTTGAGATTATTATTGTTGTAGTCGCCGGGTGGAGGGAGGTTATGGTATTGCGGTGATGGTGGTGGTTGTTGTGGTGCGGTGAAGGTGTTTTGCGGGATGGTGAAGGTAGGCGAAGGGTTTTGTTGAGTGTTTGAAAAGTGTTGCGGAGCGGAGTTTTGCGGATTGCGGGGGCTTTGGTTGTAGCGGAATGGTGCGGCTTGGTAGGGAAAAGCAACAGCTTGTACTTGCTCATTTGTCTGGACTCCTTCGGTAACCGGCCCCTGTGGTTTCTTATGGTACTTGGGCTTTTGGTTTTCAAAAAGAGAATGGATAGGGGAGTCCTTAAACTGAGTTTGTATAAATCGCGCCCGGCTATACAGTTGATGCATATTGGCTATATCGTTCATTGCCAGGATGTTCTTGAAGGTGGGCGAAGCATTTGAAATTAGCAGCTTAACTTTTTCTTCCTCTGGAATATGGTCGGGCACCCTGGCGGCCATCTGCCTCCATCTATCTGCATAAGTTGCGAATTCCTCATCCGGCTTCATTTTCTCGGTCACCAGATCTGTGAATGAATATTCCGGGCCGACCTGGTCTTGAAACCGCTGAATAAACTTGTCCTTGACCACTTTGAAGCTCTCGGCCTCTTCTAGGGGCAGAGAATAAAACCATTCCAGAGCAACGCCATCCAATGATCGGCGGAATAGGTACGCCATAAGGCGATCATCATATTGGAACTGCGCCGATTCATACAGAAAATCCCTCACATGGATGAAGGGATTGCTGTTCCCATCATACTTACGGTAGTTGGGGAGCTCAGACTGCGGAGGGAAACGGATGTTCTGGAAGCTTGGGACGAGAATATCAGTCAAGGATTGTGGGCCCACCTTCTTCTGAAGAAAATCAAGTTGTTGCTGCATGGTGGCCCACTTATTAAGCAAATCCTGCTCTCGAGAGGGAGCAGGGGCAATGAAGGGAGTTGATTGTATCTGGTGAGCAGGAGGAATGGCGGTTGCCGAGGGCGGGAGCCCATAGGAAGGAGTAGAAGGATAACTAGTGGAATTAGGGGGGCCGTAAGAAGGATACTAGGCCTGAGATAGACCCGGATTGGAGTGAAATTGGGCCACCGCGTGCTGTTGGGGCAAGAAATCGGATGGGCCCACGAGGACCTGTGGAGCCGCCAGAGCAGAGGGATGATAATCCATCGGAAGAGAGGGGATAGATGATTTCCCCTTATCAAAAGATTGATGGGTCGGATTGGAGGATTGACCCATCTCCATGCCAGCAAAGGTGATGGTCCGGGGCTGGACCGGGGTGAGCTCAATCGGGGTGGGCTGAACAGACGGCCCAATAATGGAAGAATTAGAGTGCCCCTGGACGGTAGCGGAGGGAGGAGGATTGGACCCTTGCATGGCCTGATAGAGGACCTGGAGTTGGGTCGGATCCAACTGGGCCATCATATGGAGGACAGAGCCCGCGGAAGGAGCGGATAAAGAAGGGATGACCTGACCACCTTCTATGGGAGTGGAGGATGAGAGAGGGGCGGTGCCCTCTCCAGCGGAGAAAGAAATAACCCTCGGGGGGTTCTCAAGGAGCCCTTGAGGAAGGGAATCCTCTTGGGAGCGAGGAGGATTGCAGGATGCCATGGTAGATTCGAAGAGGGAATTGGAATAGAATGTGAAGGAGGAAGCGACTCGAGGAGATGATTCGGACGAACGAAAACAACTCCACATGCAACGGACACCCTTGATAAATGCAAAACAACAAACACAACAAACACACAATGAGCAACCGCACCTAGGTGATTCAAACAAGATACAAGTGATAGGGAATGAAGACACTCAAAAGCCAACCAAGTTGCTTAAGATGATGCAAACAAAGTTTCTTTATGGCTTCTCCTTTGGAACTTTAGTGAATTGATTGATATGTGCTCTCTCCAAATGGGTTCCTAATAGGAGGTGGATATGGACTTGGCTTGACTTTAAGTGTGACCACTCCTTCACTTATGCAACCCTAGACACAAGGGGGGAAAGGTACAACCGGCCCGGCATCCGTGTGGGAATCCACGGCTCGCGGGGACTTATGGAGGTCCCTGCTGTGATTTCCTAGTCGGCCCCAAGGAATATGGAGACGAGAGGTCCTCACAACAAGGTAGGAAAATGCAGTCTAATATATGAAAAGATGGATGACCCTATGTGCACCAGAGTGCATGCAAAGTCTAGCCTAGAATCTAGCAAACAACGGTGCACATAATGATATGAAGATATGAATGGAATTATGGCAGAAATCAAGCAGCACCCAAGCAATAAATCACAGCCAAAAACTACGGAAATAACTGCACCTCGGATGCGTACCTGCCAGGAGAGTGACGGACGAAGGCCCCTTGCGTCAGAGCCAAATAACGGTCAGAGACCAGACCGCCATAAATAATGTAACGCAGGGGTTCCAGACAGTCGTATGAGCCAAGGAACCAAAAAACAAACTGAAGTAACAGGAAAACCCGTGAAAGCTCACACCACAGAGACAAGCGACGGCCTGATGTCCCCGCATCAGAACACTGTAACGCGCCGAGACAGGGCCGTCATATGATTCAGAAAGCCAGAAAGAGGGGTGAAAACAAAGGGATCAAAAGACAACTGAACAAACAGCTGATGGCAGGTTTAAACAGGAATCAGAAGCACGATTGGCACTAGTTGTCCCACCTTGATCGCCAAAAAATTATCTGTTGATTGTTTGTTTACCTATCTCTTCTTATCTTCTTTCTTTTTTTGTTGATTGTGAGGGTTTTGAAAAATGATATGGCGAGATGATAAATAAACTACCAAAGATCAGCTCAACCTATGCACATGTGAACATGAACCTAGGCAATCAAATCTAACTCTAGCATGGGCATGCTATCTCAATCAAATTACGCTAAGGGAAAAACAAAAACACACGCCGGGGCGTGGAGCAAAGATAAATAAAAACACACCGCTAGGGGTGGAACAATCAAGGGGAATAAAGAGATTTGATGAAAAAGACAGCTAGTGCCCAACACTAAGGAAAGTCGTGATCGCCACCAAAGTAAACACGAGTCAAAGACTCGAACATACCTTGGAAGTAGGTGGATGAAACACCCGCCCACGGGAGAGAAAACCAAGGAAAGCCTGCAGATCAACTTGAAAATAATGGTCCAAACCCTGTGCATCGCTTGGAAGTAACGGTCGTGAGATAGACCGCCAGAAGGAAATAACGCTCCTGAACCAGACCGTCAGATAACCTGCAGTGAAAAGATGTGAATTCTTTGAACTCCAACCCTTCCAGCCGGCTAGAAGACTTGGGCCTCGTGCTAGTGATCCTGTAAAATCTGCCAAGGATGTAGAAAGTAAAACAACACAACCTCAATTAGCCCTCAACATAAGTATAGCATCAATCCTTAAAAAGCTTAAAAACATCAAAAGGAGAGGGGATTACTGGGGAGTTGTTGGTTTTTTTTAACCCCTCTGGGCGTTTTTTAAGTTTAGGAGGATATGTGTATGCTTAGCAACAGTGAAAAACGTGGAGGAAGAGGAGGGACAATGGTTTTGATTGATAAAACCAAGGGAAACTTGAGCATGCAAAGGTGATGATCTTGACAAGCTAAAACCCAAAATTACTCCCTTGACTTGGAAGATGGACGTGGGAAGCAGCTCCTCCTGGATGTAGATGGCTCCTGAATTTGGCAACACTTCGTCGTGAATCAAATCTTCCTCCTCCGGGTCATGAAATCAAGAGTTCTATTTATAGACTCCCTCAAACTCTCAGGTCGTGTTGAAGATAAATCAGCCAAGAAAGGAGGATAATCCTTAGCAAATCCTTGAGGATAATATCAACAAGAGTCCAAAGAAACAAACGAGAGGTCCTGAGGATTAGAATTGAAGGAGATAATGCCAATCCAAAACCCTATCTCATCCACGGAGTAGCAGAGAAAAGGCCTGAACTGTCAGGACTCTCTGAAGGAAGTAACGGTTGCACGATAGACCGCCACTTGGAAATAACGCTCCAAGGAATTACCGTCATTTTCAACCCTATCCAAAGGATAAGATCGACGGGAAGAAGATCTAAACAATAGGACTCTGCAAGTAAGTAACAGCCAGGGCATAGGGCGTCATAAGGAAACAACGGCTAGGGAGTAGATCGTTATTATCAAAGGACAACGATGCCCTAAGTCTTGGGACTCTTCAAAGAGTAACGGCCTAGGCTTCATGCGTTATTATGAAATGACGCGCCTAGTCCAGACCGTTATTATCATTGATTTTCAAGAAAATAGAATGGAGGGATTGCCAAGCTTTTGAACGAAGTGCCACCAGGAACCAGGTCTAATCCAGGAATTGAGACCCAGAAAACAGGCTTCAACTCATTAAAAGGAATTCAATGAAGAGTGAACAACTCGGAGCATCATATTGAATGAATAAGGAGATGACCCGACTTATTGGGTATAAAACGGGTGTCAACAGTGTTGTGTCTCACGTAAAAAGACATCTCTACTGCAAACTCTATTCTCAAAAGAGAGGCATTAAGGTTACCATACTGAGTAACTGGGGATTCCTGCATCTAACCAATGTGTGTCCTCACGCAAAAAGGTGTAGGTTAAACCACTTTGCTCAATGGGAAAAAGAAATTCATTCAATTTTTTTTTTGAAAGTGTTCAAAACCCCAATGTAAAGAATGGTGTGATTTGTTTGTCCTCAATACTGCTAGAAAATTTTCACTTAAGAAGTCTCTGAAAGGTTAACTAGTACAACATTTGGACAGCTTATTCAAGGTGTCTATATGACAATTTGCTTGCTCTCCTTATTCCAGTATGAAGATAATTTTCAAGATTTTCTACTCTATGTTTCTCTGGATTATCAGTCTAAAACATCTAAGCAAATTTTGGTTACCACTTCCTCTCTTAAGAGATGGGTCTGATACTTTCTAAATCTGTGAACTTACTGTATCTGGTATCTCTTGCACTTCCATATTGTCCCTCTCGACCCATTATTTTTGATGATGTCAAAGGGGGAGAGTAAGTTGGGAGAGAAAGTTGGGGGGAGAGTAAGTTGGTAAGTTGGAGTGGAGAGAAAATTGGAATTTTTGGAGTCCTCTCATCATAAAGGTCTTATCTGTCTGTTTTTATCCTGATTGGTATCATGTCTATTATTTTGGTGTCTCAAATAAACCTTCCTTCTCTGTTTTAGTCTATTTCTTTCAAATCTCTGATTGTTCAATTTTGGGCGCTAATAAGACTCAATAACTCATATTGTTGCCATCATCAAAAGGGGGAGAATGTTGCATTCTATGTGTTTTGATGATGTCAATACAATATGGTCCATTAGCTAATAAAATAAGTCTTAGTTGCAGGTGTTTTGGCTATTAGAGCTGTATCAAAAGAGTGAGGAAGATCTGAGAAATGAGAGGGTAAATTCACCTTGAAACAAGGTGAAACTTCCAGAAGAAAAGATCAAGAGTACAAGTGTCGAGCTTACCATAAGAGGTTGAGGCAGCATCGACGCAACAGAGAACGGCCTCAACGTAGTGATGCTCAAGGAAGCCATTTCCAAAGTTCTGCCTCGATGCAATAGAATACTACCTCGATGCATCAAGCTTAAAACTGGTTTGTGAATTACACCCCAACGAAGCACCAAGAAGCTACCTCGATGCCCCAACTCAAAAGCTAGCATTCGAAGCCTCTGGCCAAAGGTTCTATCTTCACACTACACCGATGTATCTGAAGAGTGCATCGACACACTTAGCTCGGAACTAGCAATTGGAAGTCAACAACGTCGAAGCATCAAAGAGCTGCATCGACGCACCAAAGGCCATGCATTCTAAGCTACACTGTCCAAAGAGCTCCCTAGCTACACTGTATCGACGCAACAAGAAGGTATGTCGATGCAACCCTTTCCAATCTTCAATACAGAAGTACGTGCGATAGACTTAAGAGGATAAAGGTATAATGGATGATTAACGATGAAAATTTTAGACTGCCTTGCCTGACAAATGGATCTGAAAGTCTGAAGTATATTTGGGCTTATTTGACCTTAAGAGGATCACGTGAGAGCGACCTCAAGCCTTGGCGTGAAAATTTCAGCCCACGTGGCTGAGTTTCTAGAAGATTCAGATTGAAAGAATATTCTTCTTGCCACCTAGACCAATGATTTATTTCGGCTATGGATCAGTCTTTCTTTTCTAAAAGGGCGATTTTTCTGCTATATACATGAGCCGATCAAACCCAGAGAGGATGGCTGCATTCCCTGCGAACTCAAGAGAGAAAAACTACCTTCGTTGAGAAAATAAAGAGAGCAAAAGAGAAAGGAAGAGAGAAGAGAAAGAGAAAAGAGATTGCAGCCCAATGGAGAGAGGATTGATCCCGAGTTTCTTAAGCTCTTGAATCAACGTTCAGAGCTACGCTTGTTTTTCTCTTCAGTTGTCTTTTGTTTTTCTTTTCTGTTCCTCACAATTCAGACCGACATTTCTTTTGTTTCTGTTCCTTCTGAGTTTTCAGAAGAAGGGAGAGTGTTCTCCAGGTTCTTCCCTTTGCATAGTCAGAGGAAGGGAGAATTGTCTCCGGGAGTTCCTTCTTAGTATTCAGAAGAAGGGAGGATCGATCCTCCGGTCATTGCATTGTGTAGTGGGTTTGATCTCGCTGGGAGTAGGATCGGCTCAAGGGATTTGTTTCCCTTGGTGTTAAGCTGTGGTTTTAGCCGTTGTCTACAGACTGAGTCTGCGTGTGATTTGGCTTGTGCAAGGAATCCTCACTCTGCAGAGTTAGGAGTGGATGTAGATTGCGGATAACAATCGAACCACCTAAAAATCTTCGTGTCTAATGTGTGGTTTGCATGCTTGATATCATTCATGTTTCACTTTGACTAACGGGTATATTAAAAGACTCAGACGGAAAGATAGGTCAGGCGTATCTGGATTGTTGGTCCTTGCGTGAGGAGATCCTTGGATCAAACCTCCGCCTCGTACCGATATTAGTCACTGCTAGTATGCTCGTTGCTTGAGTGGGAGTTCTCACCGTGGATATCCTTGTGTGTGTGTTCTAAGTTCTTCATTATCCTCTGCACATAAGCTAGTTGATCTTTTATCTGATCAGGCGCTTGTGTTTGAATTGATTCTGCTTTTAGCGCAAACTGATAGTTTAACACTTGAATTCAAATTTGGTTGTGTTTGGGGAAGATATATTCATCCCCCCTTCTAGATCTGTAACTCTAATTATATCAATATGGAGAGTGTAATTTACTTACATTCGAATAGCTCTGGGAACCTCTTGCTCATAGCTTCTTCGTCCTCCCATGTTGCGTCTTGGTCCGTACCTTTATTCCATCGTATTTTAAGCATGGAATAGTTTTATTTTGAAGATAACGTACCTCTCGATCAATGATTTTGATTGGCTTTTTCTCGTACATCATATCCTTTTGAATCTCCAGGTTGTCATGACTTATAACATGGAATGGGTCATAGACATACCTTTTGAGCATCGAGACATGGAATAACTGAGGAGGCAGAGCGATCCGATATGCGACCTCACCAACCCTTTCAAGAATTTCAAAAGGGCCAACATATCTTGGAGTAAGCTTGCCTTTGGTGCCAAATCTTCGAATACCTCGACCTGGAGAAACCTTGAGGAATACGTGGTCTCCCACTAGGTATTCTAGGTCTCGCCTTCTATTATCAGTATATGACTTTTGTCTCTCTTGAGCCACCTGAAGTCTTTCCCAAATAAGCTTTACCTTCTTGGTGGTATCCCAAATAAGTTCAGGGCCTAGAAATTATTTTTCCCCAACTTCATTGTAACACCCGGTAATTTTGAAGGCTAAAAAGGGAATAAATATATAAATATATATTTAGATTTCGAAAATAAAAATAACATATACATGATGATATCTACATATCTCTATAAATAGTTAATAAAGTAGCCATTTAATACACAACATAATTTTTGGAATTGAGAATCCTTAAATCTTGAAGAAAAGGTCAATTTATATTTTTACTAATTTAGCAAATGTAATATTCCACATTTATTACATTATAAAGGGAGGATATATATAAATATAAGATTGACGTATAGACTTGGGAGGAATGTATAGACATGGGGGAATGTATAGACTTGGGAATGTATGAATGTCTCATGCAATGGGGAATGCACAGACGTTGGACGTATAGACTTACGATGTGTAGACTTAGGAGGAACGGATGTGTAGACTTTGCATTGTATAGACTTGCATTGTGTAGACTTGGAGGATGTATGGACTTGGAGAATGTATGGACTTGAAGAGTGTATGGACTTGGGGAGTGAGATGCTCTGGAATGTACAGACTTAGGAATGTGCAGACTTAGATGCTTAGGCTTGTGGAATGTATAGACTTGGATTAGATGGATGTACAGACTTTGATGAAGAATGCGATGTATAGACCTAGGAGGATGGATGTACAGACTCTATGCAATGTATAAACTTATGAAATGCAAAGACTTTGGAATGTGCAGACTTAGAACGTATGGACTTAGAATGTATGGACTTAGAGCTTGGACTTGCGAGTATATAGACTCTATGGAATGTGTGGACTTGAGAGTGTATAGACTCTAGGGAATGTGTGGACTTTGACAGGTGTACAGACTTAGGGAATGTGTGGACTTTGACGGGTATACAGACTTGGGATGAAGGAATGTACAGACTTAGGATAAAGGAATGTGTGGACTTGTGAGCGTATAGACTTAGGGAATGAATGTATAAACTTGGAGATGAATGTATAGATTTGGAGAATGAATGTATAGACGTTGGAGAATGTATGGACTTGTGGAATGCTAACTAAAAAAATGCTAAAACTTAATTGACGCCAATGTCAATGGACGTCAATTGCATAGAAAATGACTTTGAACAAGTCGTCATTTCAAATAAAATGAATAGTGCCGATTTTTCGACTAAAGAATTTTGGAAAACTAATTATATGAAAAAATAGAGAAAAATGGAAAACTCGTACCCCTAAAATTTCCCAATAAGATCACATATAGAAAAAAGATAAAAATCCAGAAAGATAGTTACACCTTAAATTAACAAAATGGGAAAGGTGAATGACGCCTTTGTTCAAGTCGACAATTAAGGAATTGACGACTGTGTGTACAAGCGTCGTTTATGAAAATAACGCCCTAACCTGAGGCGTCATTTCCAAAAGGGACAGTCGGTGTTATCTGAGTAAGTATGTTTAGGGAAAGGATTAATATGAGGAAATCTCCATTCCAATAAGGATTCTTCCGGGAGTAATATCACTCCCAATCGAACTCTAACCACGGGAGAACCTTCTCCTTATAAATAGGATTCCTCCAGAGACCTTCAGAGGCTACTACCTCTGAGAGTTCTTCGTCCACCTGCTTTTTCCCTCTACCCCTGTTTATTAAGATTGAGGACCCTACTGCTGTAGCTGTGGAGGAGTTCCACTTTTCCTACGCACTGGTTTTTCGATTTAATCATTGCCAAAGGAGCAAGTCTTCTTCAAACGATCGTGGGCTACTGTTGCCTGCTTCTTAGTCTTCCTGTCCAACGAAGCTGTTGATTGCTGCTGCTTCTTCCACAGTACGAGAAGAACCTGAGGAGTTCTTCAAATTCTTCTTCTTTCTGCTGCCGCTGGTTCTTCCTATAAAGGGGAGGAAAATCTTCTTCCTCTTCTTTGATTGCACGAAGAACGAGAGGGAGGGGAAAGCTATTCCTTCCTCTGCTTCTCTATTTTCAAAGAAGCTGCTGTGTGCCGCTCTCACCTTTCTGCAGCTTCATAGAAGGGTTGCTGCTATTTGCATTATTGAGAGTTACTGTCTACGAAGGAAGGGCTCTGGTACTTCCTATATCTTTATTTCTAAAGGATATCTCTATGCAACAGAGATTATTATTCTCTTCCGTTCTTCACCAAATCAACATCCAAGGTAGGTTTTCTCAACAACTGAAGCCCAAAGATAATAGTAATTAAATTTGCATGTTAAAAATTCATGTTTTGTTATCATCGTTTTGCTTAGATTTAATTTACTGTTTAATTATCTTAATAAATTAAATAATCTCAGCACGTTAAAATTTTTAAAACCAAGTAATTACACACCAAAACTTTTGGATAAATATACTTCTAAAATCTTCATGTTATTATGAAATTTCCATGTCTTATATGGTGTATTTACTATAAGTTTAAACAAGTTAAATCATTTAATATATATAATCATGTTACTCGGCGAATTCCAAAGATTACTGTAGCATGCTAGTTATAGGTTTTTCCTTTGACGACTTGATTCTCATCACCGGAGCGTCCTTTGGCTATGAAATTTTATGAGTGTATTGTTGGGGAGGAGACCGAGGTAGTGAAAGTGGTTGCACCATTTTTCGTGCCCCCTATCTCAAGATCTCCCATCTCTCAACGGAAAATTATTTTGAACGTCTGGTTGGGTAGAGTTTTTCGAGCCCGTCATTTCGGTATATTATAAGCTCGATTCCGACATAGTTACATCGAGAAACGAGAGGTTTGAAAATAGACAATTTTTGAAATAACGGCCAACTAAAGGTCGTCAAATTCCTTTTGGACGCCACTGTACAATGGCGTCAGATTAACTAATATGTATATATATAAATATATATATATACATATATCATGTATGTATATCTTGGAAAAATCCATATTTATTAAAATATGTAACAGAAAATTATAAAAAATATATATTTAGAATCCTTGTATTTTTCTCCTAATTATCATATATTCTATTTCCTTAAATTATTTTAAATAAATCAATGTGTCTTTGAATGTATGTTTTTGAAATTATTCAATTAAATAGATATAAATGTGAATTCTTGTTAAATAAATTACGTTAAAAATCATAAAATTAACGTCCCTCCAAGAGGACGCTAATTAATAAATGACGCCACCCCTGGGCGTCAAATAATATCAGTTTATTTAATTATAGTTAATTATAGAATTGGATGGACATGAATTCTATAATTAACGCATTCGTGTTCTCACCATTTTCTCCCGATTTTGACCCATACCGCGGGTCTTCTGGCACTCTCATCTCATGTCCGTAGATGGAGTCCTTGTTTCATGATTGGTTCACGTATACACCTCAACTCTCGGTGACATACGAGCTCTCCGTTGGACATTCCGTTCCTTCGGACTATCAAGTTAGTCATCGGGACCTCCGTAAGTCTCCTCGTAGCCTTGGATTCCCTCAAGGCCGACTGAGCTGGTTGTACCTTAAACACCTTGTACCCATTTTAATGCCATGTCACTCTGGAGAAACGTGGTAGCCCGGCCCTTTTATGGTGCTATTCTTGGCCCATGAGAGAAATTCTCTTAGCCGGTGGAATGAGTGATCATTCCACTAGGTGATACATTGAATTGGGTAACTTATTGCTAAGTACCAATTATTCAACTTGCATCATGTCCATTGAACTGGTGACTATCTTGCTAGTCATCTATTCAAGTTATTCATGGCAACCTATCTAGGTGCCAATTCCACCCAGTTTTTTGACATGTCATAGTTTCTATGCTTTCACGTGGATTTTATCGCAAGTCTGTCCCTACTCAAGGGCTTTGTCCTTGAATTCCGTGAATTCTACGTTATCGTTCTATTTAAAGCTTGATCTTGAAACTCTTTATTGGCTATCAACTATCGTGGATGTCTAGATCTATCTTTAAATGTTGTGCATATAGGGCCCGATCTGGTCCTGGGAGGAGCACCCGAAAGTACTAGTGTCCATGGGAGTTATATTGATCACGGTGTCTGGCATTACACCGAAGTACTTGTCTCTCTTGATCTTTAGCATTCCACACTCTCTCTCTGATGGGTACATCAACGACAACCCGCTCACATTGTGTTTGCATTTCCGTCCTTTTATATTTGTATGTATACCCTTGTGATATATGGGTACACAATAGTAGGTCTTAGTGGATTTATTTGCAAAGGGCCATTGGGTATTTTTGCAAAAGTGCATGTAGGCCCTGCAGGGGCCCCCTCCCTCCTCCTTATTGGTCCACTTGGACTCCCGGGCCCAAGGGGGCTGGTCCATGGTCCAACCTTGGACTTGGACCTAGATTTAGTTAAAGAAGACAAATCAAATTTGTCCTCTTAAAGGGGGGGGGGCGAACCATATAGTTTATTAGGCTTTTATTGTGGTTGTTCAAACCACATCCCAGCCCTTCATTCATCAACCCTTGATCCAAGGGTCTAGAATTAGTTAGAGACTTAGCCTATATAATGTTGTATTTTTCATGAGAAATTGAATGGAAAAATCAGAATTTTTGTGAATGCCTTGAAGCTTGGTGCGCCCCTCTCTCCTCCCTTGCTATTCTTCCTTCCCCAACCCCAGATCTAGAGTGGATTCTATCTCCTTCCTCCCCTCTCAACCTCCGGTGATCGTTTGTGCCGCCGCCGCCGCCGTTCGTGCCGCCTTCGAGCCGCCACGGGATCGTCTTCGGTTTTCTGTCCTGCTGGACAGAGGTTCAGTTCGAGAATTCCTGAAGCCAGCCATGAGTTCTAATCGATTTGAAATTTTGAGGGTTGGTTCATATCTTCTAGCACCTTCTCCACAAAAAAATTGAGATTCAAAATCCACCGTTTCATATCTTTACCATTTCGTTCAACTCTCAATCTCAGATATGTTCTATCACTATCTACAGTGACAGTATCCCGGAGTTTCATGTCTTAGGTTAACTTTTTGATTTATTTTAGTTCACCCATTTTTACTGGAGATTACACCCATCACCCCTTCATCCACAATTTTTCTCAATTTTCGGTTCGTCCATTTCATATTTTCTAAAAATCATTCTCTGTCCCAGCTACAGTTCTGTCCCCCTGATCCCAGATCTGACCTTCGTCCACTAAACAAATCACAGAAAATCATAGATACATCCAAAAGGGTCCAAACTAATTTTTCTGTCTTTCCAGCTCAAATTCCAACAACTTTTCTGAAGAACACAACCCCTGATTCGAACGTCTCCCACGCGGTCAAAGGCAATCAACAGGGATGTTGTCTGCAGATCTGAGTCTTCGGTTACTGTACAACAGGAGGTTGCAAATTCCATAAGTCAAGATCCAAGCAGATCCAGGCCAGATCTTTAGGCCTAGGTTGAAGAACTTCAAGCTAGCTTTCCAACGGCGCCAGTCTCGTGTCGATCCGACATCGGGGCTGATCGCAGCGTCCGTTCTCGTCGGAGCGCGCGCTGCAAAACAGCAGCAACCAGTCCGTGGATAGCAAACCCGACGGGTGCCGATCGGAGCCGCCCGACCTCCGGGCGACGTTCCAGCGTGCCGCCAGCCCGGGGATCGCTTCCACCAGTGTCCCCACCACAGTGGTGACACCGGGTCCCACACGGCCCCTCCAGACAGCACGTGGGCCCCGCCGTCACTAGTTCGGGTGCTACCGAAGCTACGCGGAAAGCCGCCCGTCAACCCGTATTCGGTCCTCTCGGGCCCCGTCGTGCCGCCCTTTACCTCCCTGCATGGAGTGGGCATATTCCCATTGCTGTAATATTCATGTATTAACTGTCCCGGGAGCACGAGTTCGGCCGGGCCCGTCGTCCCCACGCCGAGCGCGTGGAGGTATCGCATTCGCTCCCTTACTTGGCATTTTGATTAATTTTCATATATGCTTGCTTATGCCACTGCTAGAGAGCATGATAGGGTAATTAGCTCGCTTTCTATTTATATCACCGCTGCTGCGAGAGAGAGCGTTACCGTCCCGTGACCCGATCCGGGCACGAGTGAGAGCTGACCACCCTAGCTTACAGCCGGTTTCTCAACCGCGCACATCCGACGCTTCCCTCGTTAAGGGGCAGTCACGAGCTTGTCGTGTCCGTGGTCTCGTCCCGCATCAATTTGGTAACAGAGCGAGTTTGAGTCTAGGGTGTCAAAAAAAAATTGTCATTTACGTCTAGTCATTAGTCGGTCTAAGTCGTGTTTAGGGTCATCATTGTTTTAAAAAAAAAAAAAGTGTCTTTTTGCATTTGCATCCCTTTACTCGGTATATCAAAAGGTGTTGTCCGAACGTTAGGCTACGCCTATCGGGAAGACCGCACACTTGCGCGAGTGATCTTCGGATCGATTAACTCCGCCACATGCCGAGTTTTGGTTACGTCTAGGTGCATCATATTAGTGTGTGTTTGCTTTAGTCAGCGTCGTCTAGTCGGTGTGTTTGCATGCCCACTCGTCGAGGTACTCAATACTCACCCCCACCACCACCAATGGCGGAATCCCGAGTCTATAGTTCCGATGAGGTGGCCACTATGTTCCGAACACTTATGGGAAAAATGGATGGGTTGAGTGAGCGCATGGATGAGTTTAGCACTCGAGTGGATAGGATGGAAGAAGCGAGTACTCGAGTGAATGGCCTAGGTACACGCCTAGAAGAGAGGATGAAAGTTGTAGAGGATAGGGCCGCTGGGTCGAACCAGTCCGTTCAAGGATTGGTCGGGAGAGTCACCACACTAGAGAAAGGACCAGCTGAGACACACCCGATTGTCCCAATCCAGGCACCCGCCCCACCTACACAAGGTCAACCGGAGCCGGTTCATCAACCTGTGACTCCAAGGGTTCAAGGGGTAGCTACTAGGAGGCACGAAGTCCCCGAGGTGCATGACTACGAGTCCGATAATGAGCATCGGGGAGATGGTCGTGATTATCACCATACACGGCATACCCACGACCAAGATATGGATGAACGGGCCATTCGGACCGTTCGGGCCGACCCTCCCACCTTTGACGGGTCCTTAGACCCGAAGGTCTACCTTGATTGGGAGGCTAGTATGGACCGATATTTTGAGTGGTTCGAGATGTCGGACCAACGAAAAGTCAAGTATGCCAGGATAAAACTTTTAGGCCAAGCCCAAACCTATTGGAGAAACATGGAGAACCTATTGTTTCATCGTCAAGAGCCCCCGATCGATACATGGACCGATATGAGGGAGAAGCTTAGGAAGAAGTACCTCCCTACCTCCTACCGCCAGTGCCTTATAGCGAGGTGGCAAAGTCTCACCCAAGGAGACCGGTCCGTCTCGGATTACATCGCCGAATTTGATGAGTACTACTTGCGATGCGATGCCACGGAGGAGGATTCCCTTACCATCTCTCGGTTTCGGCGTGGTCTACGCCCACACTTACGGTATGAGCTTCTCCGCCGCAAGGTGGACAAGTTGGAGGATGCATATCGAGTTGCTCTCGAGATGGAGCAATTCGAGGGTGAGTTCGAGTCTATTCCCCGGTGGAGCCCCGCTCCTCCCCGTAGTGACTCCCGTGGCTCCTTAGGTTCATACCCGAGGGGACCCATGACTCGTCCACAGGAGCCCGCCCGTCAGGAGCACTTTGCTCCTAGACCTCGACCTCCCCCACCACGGGATCTACCTCCACCCCATCCACCGGCACCTGTTGCCCGTCCCCCAGCTCCTATAGCCCTTCCTCTGGCACCGTCACCCCCTCCACTATTGTCCAAGGCACCTACACCTCCCCCATTGCTGCTTACACCCCCTACCCGACGGGATGATAAGGGTAAGGCCCCTCTTTTCGGGGAGAGTAGTCGATCACGAGTGCAGTGTTTCCACTGTCATTGATTTGGCCACATTGCCAGCGAGTGTCCCGCTCGCGCCACCCTAGCCTTAGGTGTTGGAGGATCCGTACCTCCCGAGCCTGAGTGTGTTGATTACGAGGCCGATGAGGCACTAGCCGAGGAGTACTATGCCTTGGGGGGGGGGAAGAGTGGGAGAGCTCTCCTGCCGCCCAGGATGCGGCCACCTAGTGGGATTGATGCTACCACCTTAGTCTCGAGTCATATATGAGTCGGTGTGTTTTCCTTGTGTGGTTTGTTTTGTGTGGTGTGTTTTGAGTCATTTGTTTGTGTGGTTTGCATACGTGTGTTAGTGCATAATGAGTTGCATGTGTCGTGTGTAAGCTCGTTGTCATTCTCTTGTGAGTAAGAGGTGATTGGACTCACCCGATGAGTATGGGACCGGTTCTACATCTATACCCGGATCAGTCACCTATAGGGACTCAGCGGTGATTCCTAGTGAGTCTTCGAGCTGTTTCCTTCCTTTTGAGAGTGCCCCTTCGGAGTGACCACCTTAGCCATAGCAGTTCGCATATCGAGTATATATGGAATGAGCAGGTGCCGATTATTTGGAGTGGGGCGTACCCACGTTACTTGGCACGGAGACAGATCCGCCGATGTACTTGAGCAGCAGCATCCCTTACTCGACGGGGTCGAGTTCCTCCCACCCGGGGAGAATTGATGGAGACATCAACGACAGCCCGCTCACATTGTGTTTGCATTTCCGTCCTTTTATATTTTTATGTATACCCTTGTGATATATGGGTACACAATAGTAGGTCTTAGTGGGTTTATTTGCAAAGGGCCATTGGGTATTTTTGCAAAAGTGCATGTAGGCCCTGCAGGGGCCCCCTCCCTCCTCCTTATTGGTCCACTTGGACTCCCGGGCCCAAGGGGGCTGGTCCATGGTCCAACCTTGGACTTGGACCTAGATTTAATTAAAGAAGACAAATCAAATTTGTCCTCTTAAAGGGGGGGCGAACCATACAGTTTATTAGGCTTTTATTGTGGTTGTTCACACCACATCCCAGCCCTTCATTCATCAACCCTTGATCCAAGGGTCTAGAATTAGTTAGAGACTTAGCCTATATAATGTTGTATTTTTCATGAGAAATTGAATGGAAAAATCAGAATTTTTGTGAATGCCTTGAAGCTTGGTGCGCCCCTCTCTCCTCCCTTGCTGTTCTTCCTTCCCCAACCCCAGATCTAGAGTGGATTCTATCTCCTTCCTCCCCTCTCAACCTCCGGTGATCGTTTGTGCCGCCGCCGCCGCCGTTCGTGCCGCCTTCGGGCCGCCACGGGATCGTCTTCGGTTTTCTGTCCTGTTGGATAGAGGTTCAGTTCGAGAATTCCTGAAGCCAACCACGAGTTCTGATCGATTTAAAATTTTGAGGGTTGGTTCTTATCTTCTAGCCCCTTCTCCACAAAAACGTTGAGATTCAAAATCCACCGTTTCATATCTTTACCATTTCGTTCAACTCTCAATCTCAGATCTGTTCTGTCACTGTCTATAGTGACAGTGGCCCGGAGTTTCATGTCTTAGCTCCACTTTTTGATTTATTTTAGTTCGCCCAATTTTACTGGAGATTACACTCGTCCACCCCTTCATCCAAAATGTTTCGTAATTTTCGGTTCGTCCATTTCATATTTTCTAAAAATCATTCTCTGTCCCAGCTACAGTTCTATCCCCCTGATCCCAGATCCGACCTTAGTTCACTACACAAATCACAAAAAATCATAGATACATCCAAACGGGTCCAAACTAATTTTGCTGTCTTCCCAGCTCCAATTCCAACAACTTTGCTGAAGAACACAACCCCTGATTCGAACGTCTCCCGCACGGTCAAAGGCAATCAACAGGGACGTTGTCTGCAGATCTGAGTCTTCAGTTACTGTACAATAGGAGGTTGAAAATTCCATAAGTCAAGATCCCAGCAGATCCAGGCCAGATCTTTAGGCCTAGGTTTAAGAACTTCAAGCTAGCTTTCCAACGGCGCCAGTCTCGTGTCGATCCGACGTCGGGGCTGATCGCAGCGTCCGTTCTCGCCGGAGTGCGCGCTGCAAAACAGCAGCAACCAGTCCGTGGATAGCAAACCCGACGGGTGCCGATCGGAGCCGCCCGACCTCCGGGTGACGTTCCAGCGTGCCGCCAGCCCGGGGATCGCTTCCACCAGTGTCCCCACCACAGTGGTGACACCGGGTCCCACATGGCCCCTCCGGACAGCACGTGGGCCCCGCCGTCACTAGTTCGGGTGCTGCCGAAGCTACGCGGAAAGCCGCCCGTCAACCCGTATTCGGTCCTCCCGGGCCCCGTTGTGCCGCCCTTTACCTCCCTGCGTGGAGTGGGCATATTCCCATTGCTGTAATATTCATGTATTAACTGTCCCGGGAGCACGAGTTCGGCCGGGCCCGTCGTCCCCATGCCGAGCGCGTGGAGGTATCGCATTCGCTCCCTTACTTGGCATTTTGCTTAATTTTCATATATGCTTGCTTATGCCACTGCTAGAGAGCATGATAGGATAATTAGCTCGCTTTCTATTTATATCACCGCTGCTGCGAGAGAGAGCGTTACCGTCCCGTGACCCGATCCGGGCACGAGTGAGAGCTGACCACCCTAGCTCACAGCCGGTTTCTCAACCGCGCACATCCGACGCTTCCCTCGTTAAGGGGTAGTCACGAGCTTGTCATATCCGTGGTCTCGTCCCGCATCACTCTCTTTCTCTCGTGACTTGCGTGCGTGACTCGACTTGCGTGACTTTACTAGCATGGCCCGAAATGGGCAAAGTACTTGCGTGAAATAGCCAATATTCTATAAATCTCTCTTGGATATCTCTTGCTTGAATGTTTTTGCACGACGTTGTTAATCTCTTGCTAGTTTTGTTTCACTTGCTTGGTTAAATTCTACATGCATAGCCTTACTGCATTTACATGTGAAAGATGTAATTACTTAAACCAATTACTTGTTCTTGAGATATAATTCCTACTGAGCTTTCACTCACTCAGTTTATTCCAACATTTTTCAGGTAATCAGGTGGCTAGCGAGACCGTGAGTCACATGGGAGGGACAAGTGTGCAAGCGAGCTTCAAAAACTAGTGAACCTGTGTCTTTTATCTTTCTTGAGTCTAGCATGATGTCTCTTATTTAGTTATCTTGTCTAAGTCTATTAGTGCGTCATCTCTTTTTCTTTCATAGTGACGTAGTTGAGTCTTCAAGTTCTTGTAAGAGATTTATATTTGAAATAAAATTTTTATTGTTGTTCCAAATTATTTGGTCTCATGCCATTGCTCTTGATCGTTCACGACTGTTTAACTGCCACGTTCCGAGCAAACGACACGTTCCGCTGCTATCGGTTCGGGGCGTGACATTCATGCCAACAGATGGGTGAGCGGCAGCTTCTTCCATATAATGCCTCAAATGGTGCCATTTGAATGCTAGCTTGATAGCTATTATTGTAGGCAAATTCAACTAGAGGCAGGTGATCGTGTCAACTCCCACCAAAGTCAATAGCACATGCCCTGCACATATCTTCTATTACATGATTTGTCCTTTCAGTTTGACCATCAGTTTGTGGATGGAAACCAATGTTAAAATTGAGTCGAGTCCCCAAGGAATGTTGTAGACCCTTCCAGAAGTGTGAGGTAAAATGAGGGTCTCGATCAGAAATAATAGTGACAAGGACATCGTGTAGTTTGACAATCTCCTTCATATATAAAGCTGCTAATATATCCACAGACCATCGACTTTTGATAGGTAGAAAATGTGTAGATTTAGTCAATCGGTCTATGATCACCCATATACCATCATGTCCACCTCTTGTCTTTGTCAGACCTATGATGAAATCCATCCCTACACTTTCACATTTCCATTCGAGAATTTCTAAGGGATGTAGTTTACCAGCGGGTTTTAGATGTTCCGTCTTGACTTGCTGACAAGCGAGGCAGCGAGATACAAAGTCCGCTATCTCTCTCTTCATGTTAGGCCACCAGAAAGTCCACTCGAAGTCTTGGTACATCTTGGTAGCACTATGGTGAATAGCATATCTTGATTTATGAGCTTCTTCTATAATCAACCTTTTAGTGTCGGCATAATCCGACACACAAATGCGATCCTTGAACAATAACCTTCCATTGGTCGAAATAGAAATTCTGGCCATTGGTCAATATTAGTCTTGATCTCCATTAATATGGGGTCATTATCTTGCAACTTGACTAGGTCTTCAATTAATGTAGGTTGTGACTGGATATTAGCAATGATATCCCTTTCTTCTTCTACATCAACATCTAGATTCAAATTTGTAAAACCTTGTATAAGATTCGCCATACCTTTCTTGAGACTTGCTAGAGTTGGTAGAGGTTTCCTACTGAGCGCGTCGACTACAGCGTTTGCTTTGTCAGGGTGATACTGAATAGAAAAGTCGAAATCCTTGAGATACTCCTTTCTCTTCTTTGTCTCATATTCAAATCCTTTTAGGTGAAGATACACATCAGACTTTTGTGATCTGAAAATATGGTGAATGTCTTACAATAAAGGTAATGTCACCAAATCTTCAAGGTGAAGATAATAGCAGCTAGCTCCAGATCATGCACTGGATAATTTCACTCATGATGCTTCAACTGCCTGGAAGCATAACAAATTACTCTTCCATGTTGCATAAGGACACAACCAAGGCCAATGCCCGATGTACACTTCAAAGCCACCGCCTTCGATAGGTAGTGCCAAGACAGGTGCCGTAGTGAGATGTTCCTTGAGAGTCAAGAAAAACTCTCTTCGCAATCCTTTGACATAATAAAAAGGTTCTCCTTTCTTGTAAGACTAGTCAAAGGGACAACGATCTTTGAAAAGTCTTTTATGAATCATCGATAATAGCTTGCCCGACCAACAAAACTTCTAACTTTGGAGACAATTGTCGGTCGGCTCTAGTTTTTGACAGCTTCAACTTCAAAAGGATCCACAACGATACCTTCCTTTATAATAATATGGCCAAGGAAAGAGACCTCCTTTAGCTAGAACTCGAACTTGCTAAGCTTCACATAGAGTTGGTGTTCTCTTAATGTTTGCAAAGCTATCCTTAGATGCTCTTCATGATCCTCCTTGGTCTAAGAGTATATGAGAATATCATCAATGAAGATGACCACAAATTGGCCGAGATAATTCCTGAGGACATTATTCATAAGTTGCATAAATGTTGCAAGGTCATTGGTTAACCCGAACGGCATTACCATGAACTCATAGTGTCCATATCTGCTCTGGAAAGCAGTTTTGTAAATATCTTCATCTTTGATTCTGAGCTGATGGTAACCAGACCTAAGGTCAATCTTGGAGAAATATTCTGCACCAAAAATCTAGTCGAATAACTCGTCGATACACGGCAATGGATATTTGTTCTTGATAGTGAGTTGATTTAGTTGCCGGTAATCGATGCATAGCCTAAGAGATCCATCATTCTTTCTGACGAATAAGACCGGCGCACCCCAGTGGGATGTGCTGGGTCGAATGAAGCCTTTCTCTAACAGCTCCTGAAGTTGTTTCTTCAATTCTTTGAGCTCCGTGGGGGACATCCTTAAGAGAGCTATTGAAACAGGTGATGCTCTAGGAATGAGTTCAATAGAGAAGTTTACTTCCCTTTCCGGCAGTAAATCGGGTAGGTCGGATGGAAAGACATCGGAGAACTCTTTTACTATAGGGATTTCTTCTAGAATGATTTCTTTAGACTTGGTAATAACTACTGAAGCAAAAAAAGCTTCACAACCTTGCGAGATGAGTTTGCAAGCGTGAAGAGAAGAAATAAGAATTAGATGTTTCCTATACTTATTGCCAAGGAAATAAAATCGTGGAAGATCGGGTTTATGGAAAGAGATCCTCCTATTACGATAATTGATATCGGCATAGTGATCAACAAGCCAATCTATGGCTAAGATGGCATCGTAGCCTTCCATTAAACCGTCATCCCTTGGCACTTCTTCATCTAGTACGGCATTAAGACGAGCCAGCCGCCTACGTCCGCCATTAGAAGTTTGCTCTTTCAGGAGGAGGAAATCTGACATGCGGTGCTCCCGGCTTCCACAACGTAAACAAGCGCCAAGGCACTTCCAGCACTCTTCAGCCGAATGACCGAACTTCTTGCAGAATGAGCAAGTCATCATGACTTGCTTTTCTGCCTCCATTACTTTCTTGTTCTTGTTGTTGCCGCCATTCCCATTACGGGACCTCTTCTTATTATACTGGATTTGTAGGTGCCCATGATGCTAAACTTGTCTTCTTTCTTTCCGCGCTTGTCAAAACTCCGGCTTGACTCCTCTCCCTTACTCTTGAACTTTTTGACCTTTTCCAAGGTCCTTTCGCATAAATGTACCCGGTGGACCATCTCCATGTATGTGCGGATATTTTGAGGCCCAATTTGCTGCACAAAGATGAGACGTAACCCATCCATAAATCGGTTAGCCTTTAAGATCTCTGTAACCACAAGGTGTGGAGCATACGGCGCTGGTCGTGAGAATTGTAGCTCGTATTCCACTACGGACATGATGCCTTGCCGTCGGGAGGCGAATTCTGCAGCTTTCTGCTCTTGTATGTGTTTGGAGAAGTATTTCTCTCGGAAGAGTTCGAGGAACTCCTCCCAAGTGATTTGGCATTATGAAGGTGAGCAGAAGTGGCCTTCCACCATGTACGCGCATCTTTGTTTAGCTGGAATGCGGCGAGAAGGACCTTCTATTAGTCAGAACATTAGATCACGTTGAAGATTCGGTCCATCTTGTCGATCCAATTTTCAGCTTCATCTGGGTAAGACGAACGCGAGAACCACAGAGGATTCATACTCCAAAAATTACGATGTAAATCCCCAGTGCCCGCCCTTGTGTCGTTATGAACCACGTTCTATAGGGCCTGGGTAAGACCCGCAACAGTTTGTTGCATAGATTCCCAATTTGCATGGTTTATTGTCATTGTAAAGATTTAAGGTACCTGAGGAAATAAATAACTAGTTATTATTTGGAATTTATGAGGACTACCTTAGATATTAATTTCTAAAAATCTAGCTTGGAGAGGGGAAATCTGACAGCCCAGACGGAGAGGCCAAACGAGCTCCAATCTGACCCAACGAGGCCCAACTCCTTGAAGTGGTATCCCCTGGGATCACTCAATATAAGCCCAATAATTCACTCGGATCAAGCACTTCCTAGGCGGCCTTCGGGTTGGGAAGTCCAGGCATCAGTTCGATCGGGAAAGCTCCTTCGGAGCCCGTTATTCCCTGTCCTGACCACGCACTCATCGCTCGGGAGGCATGTCCTGGGACAGTGCCTCATGCTCGAGCCAACTGATGGAAGCTTATCTGTACGGCCATTACGAGTCCCTTAATAGGGATAGGGGAGATCAAGAGTCCACATGCTATAAAGAGCCCACAAGGAGGACGTAACCCCCCCTGAAACTCCTCAGCTTACAGGGATCAATCTCTGAACGAGCCACTATTTAAACTGGAAGAGCCCTACTGTGCAAATGTAAGCCAAAAACCCTGAGCAGGAACCACTTCACCTTCTGGTGGAGAGGGATCTCGCGTTCCCATCTTCCTCCTAGCTCCTCCCTTTGCACCAGTGCTCTACGGCCATTTGCTGACTTAAGCATCGGAGGGTCTTCCCCGGGGATCCTTCCCTTGGCACCTCTGACTTGTTTCCCCTCTTGCAGTTCATACTTCAAGGGTACGTGGTCATCTAATTCCCCGCTCAGGAGCAGCGCGAGATCGCCCCTCTTCATCTGGCGCCGTCTGTGGGAAATGAACAAAGAGCCATCATGGTGCGAAGAAGTTCTGGTAGGAGGACTACCGGTGACAAGGGAAAGGCCCTGGCGACAGAAGAAGGCCCACCTTCCCTCCCCACAGAGAATTCCCCATCAGGCGACCACGCCAATGAAATACCTCCGTCAGTGGCGGGGGAACAACTTCTTGGCGGGAGAACCGACGCCCTCCAAACCCTCAACGTAAAATTGGATGTCCTCGTGGATCCCATAAGGCCCCAAGCAGCCAGGGAGGAGAAGTCGCATCCCCTACGGAAGAGCAGCCCCCCCCCCCCCGCGGAGATGCCTCCCAGCAAACCGCTGGAGGCCGTTTTACCCTTCGGGGGCGGCGGCTCATCCGTGACCTGTCAGGAGGACCATCGCATACCCCTCCCCTAGAGTAGGAAGCCGTCTCCACCCCGAGGAGAGAGAAGTCCGGAGTACGCCAACAGTTCCTAAAAATCGAGGCCCCTGAAGAGCGTCGGGATACCATGCAAGTGCGCCCCCCCAGCCCTTCAGACCAACGACAACCGGAGCTGTCCCTCCGGCTGCGAGACTTTGAGAGGCGTTTCACAGAGCAAGAGCGCACCCTCTGCGCCTTGCAGAAGACCTCTCTTGTGGAGGATGAGGAGCGATCCCCGTTCTCCGACTATATCTTGAAGGCCGAGATTTCCCCCAGGATCTCCCTTCCATCCTTCAAATCGTATGACGGCCAGGGAGACCCAGCCGATCACTACGACAGCTTCGATGCCCCGATGACCTTACATGGGGCGTCAAACATGATCAAGTGCCGAGCGTTCGTGACCACTCTGGTCCAGGGTGCTCAAGCATGGTTCAGGGCCCTCGCCCCCGACAGCATTCACAACTTCAAGCAGTTTAGGCGAGTGTTCAAGGAAAGCTTCACCGGCAGCGGTCCACCCCGGTCAATGGCGGGATTACTGCCCTCAAGCAGGAACAAGGGGAGAAGCTGTGGGCTTATATCAACCGATTCAAATCGGAAGCCTTACGCATCCCCCACCTGGATGTTGCCTCAGCCATCACTACATTAACCGGGGGCACCCGTGTTGAGAATCTATGGCGCGAGCTAGTGCTTCATCCTCCCACCTCCCTTGCCGAGCTAGTGACCCGGGCCCTGCGCCATGTAGAGTGCGAGGAAGTCCTCAGCACCTGTCGAGGCACGACAGGCTCGGGTTGGGAGGGGGACAAGAAGCGGCCTTCCGAGCAAGGGACGGGCCAAGGAAAAAGGCAGAACCAGGATGAAGACCGCAAAGAGCCATCCCGAATGTATGAGCGGTATACCTCCCTTACCGCTCCCATCTACGAAATCTACGAAGACATCAAAGGCTCGGGTCTCCTCCACCAGTCCGAGCCTATGAAGGTCAAGCACCACAATCGCCGCAAGCATTGGCTGTTCCACGGTGATCACGGGCATCACACCAGCGATTGCCATCAACTCCAAGACTAGATCGAGCGCCTCATCAGCCAGGGACACCTATCTCGATACGTGGCCGGGCAGATGGAAGATCGAGGCGCCCCCGAAGAAATTGACAATGCCCCCTCGTGGAGTCCACATCAATGTCATTGCGGGCGGCGTGACATCAGGAGGAGATAGCAGTCGAGGAAGAAAGCGTCACGCCGAGCGAGCGAGTCGGGCCTCCGCCAAGCCCCCTAAGGCCCCGCAGGCGAGCGAACCGCATGCCCTGGTATTCTCCGACCAAGACCTGGAAGGGTTGACCACCCCGCATGACGATGCTCTCGTTGTATCGGCTACAATAAACCATTCTAACGTATATAGAATCTTAGTTGACAATGGTAGTGCCCCTGATGTATTATCCTACGAATGTTTCCTCAAGATGGGAGAGAATCCATCTAAACTCCGCTCGATCTGAACCCCCCTCTGTGGGTTCAACGGCCAGGCAACTTATCCGGAGGGAGCCCTGAGCCTGCAACTTACTATCGGCACCCCACCCAAAATCGTTACGGTTATGGTGGACTTCATCGTGATTAAAGGGATGACGGACTATAACGCCATCTTCGGTCGAGGTATCCTCAGCCGAATGAAAGTAGTGCCCTCTACTTTTCACCAAAAAATGAAGTTTCCTACCAAGTATGGCATGGGGGAGGTCCGAGGTAACCATGCATTGGCTAGACGGTGCTATATAATCTCGGTTGAAGCCACAAGACCGGAAGGGAAAAATAAAGGAGTAAAGGGAGCCGAGGAGGGACCAGCAACATCTGAGTCTGGCAGCGAGTTGCTAACGGTCTTTCTCAACGGTGACCCGACTCTAGGAGTCAATATCGGAGCTGATCTACCACTTGAGGAGCGAGAAAAATATAAGGATTTTCTTGCCCAGTACATCCAAGTCTTTGCATGGTCTGACGAGCACCTCCCCGGGATCCCGAGAAATGTTGTGATGCACAAGCTCAACCTCGACCCAATGTTGAAGCCTGTTTAGCAATGCAGGAGAAAGCACGCCCCGGAGAAGCAAGCGGTCATCAAAGAGCAAGTCATCAAGGGATAAAAGACTGGCCTCTTTCATCCAGTCCTGTACCTCAAATGGCTCACCAACGTCGTCTTGGTAATGAAGGCTTCGAGGAAATGGTGAATGTGCGTAGACTTCACCGACCTCAACAAGGCTACCCCGAAGGATTGCTACCCACTGCCAAGCATCGATCAACTGGTCGACTCAACCTCTGGCAATGAGTTGCTCAGCTTTCTAGACGCCTACTCTGGTTACCATCAGATCAGGATGGACTCGGAGGACATCGAGAAGACCATCTTCATCACCGACTTTGGCGTACATTTCTACACCCGAATGCCGTTCAGGTTGAAGAACACTAGAGCAACATATCAGAAACTGATCAACCACATCTTCGAGGGACAGCTCGGTCGAAACGTCGAGGCCTACATTAATGATATGCTCATCAAAACGCCCAAGGCCGAAGACCATCTTGCCAACTTAGCTGAGACCTTTGACACCCTCCTGAGGTGCAACATGAAGCTCAACCCCGCTAAATGTGCATTCGGAGTCAGATCCAAGAGGTTCCTAGGCTTCCTGGTAACTCAGCGTGGGATTGAGGCCAACCCCGACAAGGTTCAGGCCATCCTGAACATGCGGCCACCCATCTACATCAAGGACGTCCAACGCCCTACGGGGCACATTGCTGCGCTCAACCGCTTCCTATCTCGGGCGGCCGAACGATGCCTACCATTCTTCAAACTGTTGAGGGGACCCAAAATGGTATCTGCTACATTCACCTGGGATGAGGAATGTCAAAAGGCATTCGCCGAACTCAAGGAATTCTTGGCCTCGCCCCCAGTACTATCCAAGCTGATCCTTGGCGAAGCTCTACACCCTTACCTCTCGGCGACCCCTTCTACAGTAAGCTCGGTCCTAGTCAGGAACGATACGGGGGTCGAGAGACCGATTTAATATACCAGCAAGGTGCTTAATGAGGCTGAAAGAAGGTACCCCGTAACCGAGAAACTCATGCTATCATTGGTTACCTCGGCCAAGCGCCTCCGACCCTATTTTAAAGGGCACTCCATCGTCATATTGACCGGTGAACCCCTGAAGAATATCCCTTTTCACCCTGAAGCCTCGGGATGCCTTGTCAAATGGGCCATCATGCTCGGGGCCTACGGCATCTCGTATTGCCCCCGCTCGGACATCCAGGGACAGGCTCTCGCGAACTTCATCGCCGAAAGCACGGTCCCAATTGAAGAAGCACTTCCACCTATGCCCGGGCCCACTTGGGACCTGTTCGTTGACGGGTCCTCCAACTCCACCGGAAGCGGCGCTGTTGTCCTCCTCAAGTCCCCCGAAGGAGCAGAGTTGTGGTACGCCTTGAAATTCAACTTCCAGGCATCCAACAACGCCTCCGAGTATGAAGCCGTTATCTCGGGAGCAAGGATGGCCCAGAGACTGGGGGTCGAGCTAGTCAGGATTCACACTGACTCCCAATTGGTCGCTAGCCAGGTTAACGGTGATTACGAAGCTTTAGAATGACAAATGATCAAGTACCTCCAGGTGGTCAAGAGGATGACCTGACTCTTCGAGAGCTTTGAGGTAGTCCAGATAGCCCGAGAGGAAAGCTCCCGAGCAGACGCCCTCTCTCGCCTGGCCTCCTCCCTCGACCCCGAAGGTACTCGGTCGGTCTTCCTCGAAGAGCTCGAGCGATCGAGCATCGAATCTGAGCTCATGAGCATTGACCTGGCACCCCCGAGCGACTGGCGGACCCCCTACATGTCCTGGCTTTGGGATTCTCAAGAGCCCCCCGACCCTCGAGAGGCTCGGAAGCTTAAGTACCAAGCTCGGTGTTTCATCATGCTGGACGATGCCTTGTACCGCAGATCTTTCTCCGGTCCCCTCCTCAAGTGCATCAACGTAGACAAAGCCAGCCGAACGATTCAAGAAGTACATGAAGGCATCTGTGGCACGCACCAAGGAGGAAGATCGCTCGCCAGGATCTTGCTTCGGTAGGGTTACTGGTGGCCCACTCTCCAGCGCGATTGCAAGACCTATGTATAGAAGTGCGACCGATGTCAGTGCTTCGACCATCTGATCCACTAGCCCACCGCGGAGCTCATCACCCTTGTCGAGCCATACCCCTTCGCTCGGTGGGGAATCGATATCTTGGGGCCATTTCCCACGGCTCAGGCTCAGAAGAAGTACGGCATCGTCGCCATCGACTACTTCACCAAATGGATCGAGGCCGACGCCACCACTAGGATCACCGAATCAGTCATATGGAGTTTTGTTTGGAAGTCGATCATTTGTCGTTACGGTGTCCCCCGAGTGATTGTGAGCGATAACGGTCGGCAATTTGATTCTCATTACTTCAGAGACAGATGTGCCGACCTAAATATTCGCAATCACTTCACTTCTGTAGACCACCCTCAGGCCAACGGACTGGTCGAGAATGCCAACAAAACTATCTTAAAAGGCATCAAAACCAGGCTCGGCAAGCCCAAGGGCAGCTGGCTGGAGGAATTACCAAGCGTACTATGGTTGCACTGAACTACTCCGAGAATGGCCACTGGTGAAACACCTTTCCAGCTGGTGTATGGCATGGAAGCCGTGATTCCATTGGAGGTCGGCAATCCCTCTCTCCGAGTTGTCCACTTCAAACCCGAGGTGAACGAGCAGAAACTGCTGGAAAACCTCGACTTAGCGGATGAGATTCGAGAGATTGCAAACATCCGAGCAATGGAATACTAATGGCGCATCACTCGATACTACAACTCCAGAGTCTGAGATAGACATTTCCAACCAGGGGACTTCATCCTGAGAAAGGTCGAAGCCTCTCGACCACTGGAGGCGGCGTGAAAGCTAGCCCCTAACTGGGAAGGCCCCTACCGAGTGGTCGAGAGGCTCGGGAAAGGGGCGTATCGATTGTCCACCATGGAAGGAGAACCCATCCCTCAGACATGGAATGCGACAACACTTCGCAAGTTCTACTTTTGATCATCTGGCAAACACGCACATGTAAGCAAAGTAGAATAAATGCAATTCTTCTCTTTTCATTAAACTCTAGTGTACATCAAGTAGGCCGCAGCCAGCACAATATACATATCAGCAAACAAAAAATTACATCCACTGGTACTATGGCGCGAGCAGAGCGCTCGGCCAACTCGAAAAGCACTCCTATGTCCAACCACTGACTCTGCCTAGTGCGGAAACTGGCTAGGATAAAGGATAGCTGACCCTGTTGGTCTGAGAAGCTCGAAAAAAAGGTGCCAGAGGGATTGGAAGAATTAAAAAAAGGGAGAAAAAGAGAAGGAAGAAGTCAACCCAAGAAAAATGAAGAGGAAGCCTTAAGAGCTCGCCCTTTAAGCAATGGGATCGACGGAGGAAAGAAAGGAGGGGCTGGGTGAACAGTGAAAGAAGGAAGCTTGAAGAGCTTCCCCTCCCCTCAGGATGGCATGGGCGGGTTAGGGACAGGAAGGCGACATGCTCCAGCATGTCGAACCTTCTCCCAAACCGACCTCCGACTGTCGAACCCTCTTCCAAACTAGAATAGTAGGAGCTTCCCTCCTATTGCTATTCGCATCATCATCTTCTTAAGTGCTTTCCATGCTCCTCCGAGATCGACAGCATAATACTTCGTGGAAAGGGAAGAAGGAGAAACCGTCAGGGATGGCCTTAAGCGATGGAAGAAAGAGAAGACACCCCTCGAACCTTTTATAGGCCGAAGGGGGAGCTGATCGCCTTAAATGACTCTCTCCTTATAAACACGCTAAAAGGAACCTTCCCTGAGACAATTACCTCATTTCCCAACATCCCCCCCTAGCGAGACGCGTGAAGCGGCAAGTCATTTAGGGTGACATGAAAAAGCGGAAAGGTGCCACTGCCATGTCAGTTATCTGACAGATCGGCACGCACGATATCTACAGAAAAAATCGGCGCCTTCCCCAACTACTACGGATACGATAGTCAAATCACGCCAAAGGCGGTAAGAAACAATCAATTAGGCACTTAATATTGCCACTTCCCCCCAAAAAAATTCTTCTCACGGCTACATAAGGAAAAAGAAAAAGAAAGAAAGAGCTTGTACATCAGGCATCGGGCCCATCTCGAGGCTCGGTAGGCAAGGCCATCTCAGCACCAGCCGATCTGCCCTCGGTATTCTCGGCGAAGGCCGACCCAGGCACTAACCCCACCTACGTGGGAACTGTCTCGGTCGCATGCCCTCCCGAGCCTGCTGGAGTTGGCGATCGCTCGGGTGAGACCGAGGCCTCTCGACTCTCCTCTTCGCTCGATGTATAGTGGGAAGAGTCGGTGGAACCCCAGTCCGAGTCATAGCGTTGCCCGAAAGGAAAAACGAGCCCAGACGCTTGGGCCTCCGCCTCTATGATAGCCCGATTGAAGCCCTGGGAGAAGCCCTTCCGAAGGCCTCGACGGTAGCCCGACTCATAGTATGGGAAGGCAGTCTGATGAAGAGTTGCGTGGTAAGCCTCTGAGCGCCTAAGCTGCTCGAGTGCTTCCACCCCAGCCAGCTCCGCCTTCCTCTCCAGCTCGGCTATCATCTGTTGTATCTCAGATAGCCTCCTCTCGTCCTCAGTCCGTGCATCCTCGGCCCCCCAGACTCGGTCCTCGAGCCCCTCCCACTCGGCCCTCCATTGCTCACCGCGCTCCACTTGAATCCTGCGCTCCACCTCAAAGAGCTCATTCTTCAGATCGACCATACAACGGGCCTGGGCCAGCTGCTCCGCCAACAACTGAGCCTCCGCCTGGCTCGACTAGACCTGTGCCCGGAGCGGGGCCACCTCTCGACGAAGGTCCCCAAGATCGACGGTCAAACGCTCGACCTTTCAATCAAGCGCACCATGGTCCCATGAAAGAGTCTCACGCTCTGACTCCGCCCGAGTGTACACGTCCACTGCCTCAGCTCCTAGCAGGGCCAAGACTAGGCCGCTTTCCATAAGTTGCTAGAAAAGCGTGGAAGGGGGACCCTTCCGGAGTTTCTCTCGCACGGCTCCTGAAGCTATGGAATGGCACCTCCGGTACAGAGAGGCCCGGATGCTGAAGGCGCTGGTCAAGTGAGGGGAAATCCTCTCCAGAGCGACCGAGATTGGGGCACCTCCCCCGAGCAATCCCACCTCGGGGGCCCCACCAGTTAGCTAGGGATGGGTTGCCTCACCGCGTACCTCCCCGGCCTCGGTCGGATGCGATTGAGTCGCTTCATCCTGCGACCCTACAGCCTCGACCGGCTCGGACCGGATCCCTCCGTCTGGCACCCCCTCTGTTTCGTTTGACGCCCCGATGTCTGCCATGGCCCCTCCGTCATCCGCTCCCTCTTGCTCCATATAGAGAGAAGGCAACAGAGGACCCTCATCGGCCGGGCGGGCGACCTCCACCTTCCTCGCCAGCTTCTTCTCGGCAGATAGAGCCTACAACGAAGACCTCAGCAACTTCGCCACGGGATCCTTATGCTTGACCCCCCGGCGTTCAGAAGCATCGTCCTGGACGACCCGCTTGCCCTTATCTCGGGCACGAGAAGAACCTTCCAGATCACTTGGAGTTGGCATATCATCCACATCGACGATCTCCAGCTCGGTTAATGGTGCCTCCTCATCAGCCGCTCGCCTCAGGTCTGAGCGAAGAAGAGCAAATTATGAGAAGGAAGGCACTAACCTGATAAGAAGAGAACAAGCCCCTAAGACCCTTTCCTGTCGGCAATAGTGCTCAAGAAAGGTACTCCTCAATGTTGGATGGGGTCACCAACTCAGCAGGCGATTGGCGATTCTACAGAAGGATAGCAGCATCCCTCACCACCTCCGGGAAGACCTCTGTTTGCTTCAGAGGGATGTTCCGGTGAAAGTTGGGCACCGTCGGGAAATTCCAGACCACACCGACCGCAGACGCGCCCACCCAGATGTATTGATTCTTTCACCCCTTATGAGAAGAATCCTTCATGGAAAGGGACACGCAACTCCTTTTTCGCTTCACTTGAATGAAGAAGAAGCCCTTCCCCGCATAAAGGTTCTCCTTCAACTCAAAAAAACAATGGAAGAGGTCCAATGAGGTGTTCACCCCACTCTGGCCACAGAGGAAACTGAAGGAGAAGATAAATGTATAAGAGTTCGAGACCAGCTGAACAGGAGTCAGCCGGTAGAGTCGAAGTAAATCGGCAATAAAGGAATGGAGGGGCAGGCGGAAGCCGCACTTCCATGCCAAGAGAAAAGAGCAGAAGAGGCCGGAGCGAGTGGCCAGACTAGACTCATGGGGCTCGGGCACGAGGAACTGGAATCGCCAAGGCAGCCCATACTAGTTCTCCAGTCGCTTCACATCAGTCTCCCCCAGCTCGCTGCGGAGAGGCTCCAACGGCACCAAGAAAGACCTTGGGGCATGTTCTCCCCCCCGCCCCTCGGCCTCAGGATTTTTGCCCGCCATGGAACAGCCAGAAGAACTGGAAGAAGAAGGGGAAAGCTCTGGATCAGAGGACTCTAGAGGAGAAGGAAGCAGACGGATCACCATCGCGGTAATCTCTCCTAGCTCTGTGAAATCCACTGCGATTCTCCGCTCCTCCAAACTGCTCTCACGGTGCATGAGCCCCCCTCAAATATAAATGCAAATAAAAGGCAAAACCCTAAACCCCGGAGATAAAGGGACGCAAACAACGCGCAATGCTTATAACCCCTAGCTGGAAGCGACGCGGCCTCCCGATCTTCCGAAGAGTGGCCTTCTTGCAAAGATTTTTCCAGAATCAACATCATGACAGGCATGTTTTTAGGACAAGCTGCATCATGTGGCCCCTACTAGAGAGAGATCTCTACCCAACCAGAGCCATAAAAAGTCCAACCCAAATGCTACTCGTCCGAGCCTAATTTTGGCTCGGGAGTAGGAGGGGGACAAGTGGAGAGGGGAAATCTGACCGCCCGGACGGAGAGGTCAAACGAGGTCCAATCTGACCCAACGAGGCCCAGCTCCTTGAAGTGGTAGCCCCCGGGACCACTCAATATAAGCCCAATAATTCACTCGGATCAAGCGCTTCCTAGGTGGCATTCGGGTTGGGAAGTCCGAGCATCAGTTCGATCGGGAAAGCTCCTTCGGAGCCCGTTATTCCCTGTCTCGACCACGCACTCATCGCTCGGGAGGCATCTCCTGGGATAGTGTCTCATGCTCGGGCCAACTGATGGAAGCTTATCTATACGGCCGTTACGAGTCCCTTAATAGCAGGGAGCTCAAGGGGATAGGAGAGATCAAGAGTCTGCATGCTATAAAGAGCCCGCAAGGAGGACGTAACCCCCCCTGAAACTCCTCAGCTTATAAGGATTATTCACTCAACGAGTCACTATTTAAACTGGAAGAGCCCTACTGTGAAAGGTAAGCCAAAAACCCTGATCAGGAACCACTTCACCTTTTGGTGGAGAGGGATCTCGCGTTCCCATCTTCCTCCTAGCTCCTCCCTTTGCACCAGTGCTCTACGGCCATTTGCTGACTTAATCATCGGAGGGTCTTCCCTGGGGATCCATCCATGGGCACCTCTGACTTGTTTCCCCTCTTGCAGTTCATACTTCAAGTGTATGTGGTCATCCAATTCCCCGCTCAGGAGCAGTGCGAGATCGCCCCTCTTCATAGCTCATCCCAGGCTCTACCCAGTCTCACATGGGTTTGGAAATTTCTTCCCTAGTTGATAGGTACATGTCCTTAAACATTGGACTTGTCCAATGACATGACATTTTTTCTAGGACTTACTTATGCCTAGGCTCTGATACCAACTTACTTGTCACGCCCTGAGATATGCAGCGGAAGTAGTTCAGGAACATGAACAGCCGGCATGGTAAGCCTCACGCTAGCAAGATAATTAGAGTGCTAATCATTCACACATAAGAAGAGTGAACACAATGGAATGTACTCAAAATTCAATCTTTATTGAATAATAATCATAAATTTACAAAATACTCTTTCACGTTTGACTCTTTAAATTCTAGATTCAAGAAAAAAGAAAAAAAATACATAAACATGACTAGACTCTTGACACTCTTAAGTCTTCTCTTGATCTTTAGTCACTCTCGGACCCATCACTTGTATCATCTGAGTCCGACTCGCTAGAATTTCTTGAAAAGATTTAAAAGTGGGAATGAGCACACTTGCCCAGTAGGTATCTTCATATCAACATGAAGGCAAGTTTAAGTAATTAACATTTTAGCTCTAGAATGTAAAGTAAGGAAAATGCGGTGAAACACGTGGATAAAAACAAAAGTAATAACACAAGTAACAAGATATAACTCATTGAGATATGAGAATTCATGTAGAATGAGAGCATGATGAAGTAAGAACACAATGTGGCCTTTCATTAATGAGAATGTACTAGAATGTAACGAGAATGTACTTTTCATAACCATAAAGGCTATGCACTAGAAAGTCATGAACAAGAATGTACTAGCAAGCATGTAAAATTCATAACATAGCCTCGTGGATTTCACCCGTTAATAAAAAAAGTACTCCCGACACAATGCAACACCAGTGTTCATCATACCCCATGGTTTACAGTATGTTTCTAGCCATCCGCTGAGGGGGCTAGCGTCGAGCCCTTGGACACTGTCCGTGCCCGCTCTTGCATCTTCAAGTTATAAATCAAGTTACTTCCACAAGATATAAATAAAGTTCGGCCAATAGTGTACAATTCAAACAACGGTTTCATGATAGAAAAAATCAAAGTGAGAACGTACCAAATTGAATTTATGAGATTGATGATGATTTAAAGACAAGGTCATGCCACGGAAGGAATCCGGCTGCATAACGGAACATTTATTAATTTTCATAATTTATCAACAGCTTATTAAACATAGTGTTAGGTTCCAAATAATCAAAGGACCACCTAGGAATAGAGTATTACTACCCTTGGGTCAAAACACGGGTTAGGGCACAAGATGGAAGAAAGCGGTCAAGCCAGGACCGTCTCTTTGATATGGCGGTCAAGGTAGGACCACTTCTTGAAATTAGCGATCAAGGGGGAACCGCTACTTGACAGAGTCGACGCCAGAAGAAAGAAGAGTCGACTCGATAGCACAGCATGCAAAAAATAGTCATGGTCAGGCCGCTATCAGAAGGTGGCGGTCGCCTAAGGGCCGTAATCTATCCAGGGTGCAGAAAATGCTGGTAGCACAAGTGCTTTCCAGACCATTGGATTTTAAGGGTACAACCAGCTCGGCGTCCTAGTGGGAATCTCAGGCTCGCGGAGACTTACGGAGGCCTTGAAACAAGATCACCTAGTCCGGCGGAAGGAATATCAAACGGAGAGGATCACAAGTCCAAGAAGTTGTGCTAGTAAGTGTAAAGTGTAACTAATAGTGACGTACCGGAATACGCACTATATACTTAACCAAAAAGACATGAGATTAGAGCGAAATCATATAAAATAGCGACCAAAACATCCATATAACGTGTTTCATGATTCGTTGAAAACATCTTTATTACAAAACTATATGATTTTGGCATGAAAATAATGTATGAGTAAAATAGTTTCTAAAACATGATAGACATTACACCTAGCATGATTGGGAACATATCATGGTGAAATGTGGATAAAATATAGTCAAATAGATAATTTAGCTAGGAACCAAAAGAAGATGGTCTGACTCCTGTTTAGGGTGAACCGCAGATAAAAAGGAAGAGGCAGTCATCATGGAACCGCTTTATGGAAAATGCAGTCATTTGGAGACCGCTTCTTGGAAGTTGCAGTCTCTGTGGGACCACCTTCTGCCTCTTAGACAGAAGGGTGAAAATCCTGTGTGCACGCCCAATCCAGGGCAATAAATGCATTGAACTCATGGTAACCAATGAGGTAAGGCAGAATAGAACAAAATTAACTCATGGCGGTGCATGGATTAGCAAAAATTTGGCCAAAGTTATCATCTTTTCTATTAAGGGTTCTAGGTTGTGCATGTAGAAATCACCTAGCTACGTAGTGATAGTAAAACATGAAATTCGACGTGCAGGAAACATGAAATCTTATGAAAATAGAGGGCTTTTACACCTAACATGTTATTTTAGCCATCCATGAGATAACCTGCTGATGTGGCATAGCCAAAGGGTGATAAAGGAAGACTTAATGAGCCAAGGACCTAGACCCACAAGCATACAAGCACATTCAACGATCTTACGCTAGCGGCTCACTCGCACGGCGCACACGATCTCCCGATGGTGACCGGGAGATGATGGCGAGGGTCCAAGGTGGGACCCAATCGTTTCTGAAGGCCTAGCGGGCTTAGGCTGACCCCTAACGGCCTGGGGTTCCCAACTTCATGGGCGGCCGGTACGTCGGGCCGTGGGTTGGGAGGCACTCACTCACGGTCCGTGGCGGGCACACTTATGGTGGTGTGCGAGTCCGAGCTCTCATCTCACCGACCGACGGCAAGTAAAGATGGTGAGGACACGCGCCGCCTTTCTCGACGGAGCACGCGGAGCACGCCGGCATCTCTTTGGCTCGGCGACTACGGCATGGTTTAGAGGACCTTCTTTTACATGATGGCCATACCAGGCCTTGGTTTAGTCCCTGCGTGGACATGTTTATTCTTTATTGTGGACCTTTGTAGGCCAATTGGGGCCAATTAGACCTTTATTGGGTGTGCTAGGCTCATTGGTTGGGCAATAGGACTAGTGGGCCACTTCTTGGTCCAACCTTTTGGCCCATTAGGGTTTTGGGCGCCCCTCTCATCTCCTCCAAGAGGAGGAGGTGGCAGCCGCCCCCACTCCTACTTTCTAGGAGTGGAGTGTGCGGCCCTCTCCTAGATTTTAGGAAGAGGGATGCGCACCCCCCTTTTCCTTCCCCATCCGGCCACCCCATCCCTCCTTTGGCCGCCCCCCCTTCCCCAATTCCCTCCTAGAATCTAGGAGTGGTGCGTCCCCCCCCTTTTCCCCCCTAGCCAATGTGCGCACCCCCCCCTTTTTCCCCCATGCCACATTGCGCACCCCCCCCCTTTCCCTTGTGGCTAGGGTTTCAACCCTAGCCTTCCCCCTCCCCATATAAAAGATCTCTTGTATTTTCTTTAGAGAATTAATGAATAGATGAAATGTTTTGATTGAGCAGCCATTGGTGCAGCCACCCCTTGGAGAGGGCGACCCTCTCTTCCTCCTCTGCTCCTGCGACGGGAGCAACCCCGGGGTGCGACTCCCCATCCCCTCGGTGCGACGCCGAGGTTCTTCCTCCCTTCTACTTCGTCTCCGGTTCGAGTTCGCATGTTCCAGATTCGGCCCCGAGTTGCAGCGGCGTCCCCATCCGGTGCGGATCGAATCCAAGCCCCTCCTTTTTTTTGTGGATACTTCTACGAGTCGTCAGCGCGTGGGCTTTGGTTTCGCCTCGATCCGAGGTCGGCACCACCCGTGGCGAGTTTTCTCGTGAGCTAGCGCAGGAGCCTCCCTCTCTGCGCACCCAGATCCACCCTCCTTCTTGCGAAAATCCCACAGGACGGAAGACTCCGATTTTGGAGCTGATTTCTTCAGGGTTTGTACCTCTCGTCGTCCTCTTTCCAACGCCGCCAACCTCGTCTCGTTCCGACGTCCGAGCTGTTCGTGGCGTTCGTTCCCGTGAGGTCGCGCGGGTCTGCCCAGTCCGCCCGGTGCCAGGACAACCGGCGATTTCCAAAGTTCACAGCGTCCAACCACGACCAGATCTGATCGAGCTCTTTGGTCCGGACCTGCTGCTCTGCGTCCCCGACGTCCTCCCACAAGCGGGGCCTCGTTCGCCTACCGGAGCAGCGAGTTACCATTTTCCCCGCTCGACAGCGCAGTTCTGGGAGCAGATTCCTTGTCCCCACTTGCAGGTGCGGCCACGGCTTCCACGGACGGAATCTGAGCACGCCTTTTGGCCGAGGCTTCCTCCTGCGACCTAACTATGCGCCCTCGCTGACGGCGCCCCAATCGGACTCCGGATCCATTCGTGGGAACGTTTACCACCGAGTCGCGCGTTGCTGCGATTCTGCCGATCGTCATCCGGACCCTCCTCGTGGCCAACCCTTCACCGAGTGCTGCCCGTCAGCCCGTGTATCGGCCGCCCCGAATGGAATTGTTGTAGCCTGTTATCTCCCTGCGAGGAGTGGGCACCATTGCTGGCTTGTACCTATTCTTTCATTGTGTGTATCGGGGTTGTCGGTCTCGGCCAGGGTTCCTTCCCCACGCCTAGGCGTGGAGGTACGTGCGACGCTCCACCCCCTTGGCATTTTGCTTTACTAGTATGTGATCTTGTATGCCGCGTGAGAGTGTAGGGATCCTAGCTAGCATTCAACACCGCGAGATCGTGAGTGAGAGTATCCCATTCCGTGGCCCTAGTCGAGCACCGAGCTCGGACTAGACTCCTATAGTTGCGCGTCGGCTCCTTTGCCGCTTTGATCCGCTCGCTTCCCTCATAGGGATGACCGTGGACTTGGGTTTCTTGTTGAGAGACGCCTCTCTTCGGAGGAATAGTACGGAGGTCGATCACTCGGCTTGCCTTGTCACGTGTGAGTGCTGGCCGCACTTGGTCTTCATCATAGGTTTAGTCCATTTGTCAGTTCCGTCCCGCGTCAAATTTGGTATCAGAGCATGGTCGTCCAGTTTGTCCCTACAGACTGAGGTCCTAGGCCATGTCGAGTCATTAGATTTGCTAGAGTTCATTTGAGTCCATAGGTCTACTACTTGCATTGGAGTCCATTGTTGAGTTAGGAGTTTTCTGTCTAGGTTCGTGTCTAGTACCCTTTCATCCTTGTCCCTTAGAGTCTTGCATGCCCACCCGGCGTGGTACATCCTACCATCGCCCTATCCAGATGGCTGACCCTAGGAATCCCGTCCCAGATGACCTATCCCTGCGAGAGATGATCGAGACCCTGAGTCTCAACTTTAGGAACCACGCCGATCGGATGGAGGGCCGGATGAAGGCCATGGAGGATCGGCTGGGAGATGTGGAGGGTCGGGTTGAGGCTTCTAACCGGACCATCCAAGGTCTGGTTGATCGCCCCCAGGGTAGAGCCCCACCGGTAGATGTTCCCGAGCAGGCCCATGGCCAACGTGACCCTGCTCCTCGACCCGACCAGCCTAGGGGAGGCAATAGGAGACCCCACGTGCATGAGGTAGATGATTTTGGGTCCGATAATGAGAGTGAGGGCTATGGCCGTGATCGCCAAGGCCATCGGTATTATAGGGATGAGGAAGATGAGCGTCTCCTTAGATCCGTGCGGGTGGACCCTCCTACCTTTGATGGGTCATTGGACCCCGATGTTTTTAGTGATTGGGCTGCTAGTATGGATCGTTATTTTGAGTGGGTCGACATGGCAGAACATCGGAAAGTCCGATATGCCAAGATGAAGTTGATTGGAAGGGCCCAAACCTACTGGGCCAATGTGGAGAGCCTAGTGAGACGTCAGGGCACACCCCCGATTGAGACATGGGTAGATATGAAAGAGAAGCTCCGGCAGAAGTACGTCCCTCGTTCCTACCGCCACCAGTTAGTTGATCGGTGGCAGACCCTTAGTCAGGGGAACCGGCCTGTGGCAGAATACGTCGCCGAATTTGATGATTGTCTCCTGCGATGTGGAGTCTCGGAGGAAGCCATCATGACTATAGCCCGCTTCCGTCGAGGTCTGCGACGGAACCTCCAGATTGAGTTACTCCGCCGCCACGTGGCTACCTTAGATGAGGCGTACCAGGTCGCTCGTGATATGGAGCTATTTGAGTTTGAGTTTGTGCCCGATCAGCGCCCCGCTCCCACATACCCTCGTGGGACGGACTCTCGCACTAGCACAGGACAGTATGCGAGGGGACCCGTGGCCCGACCACAGGACCCCACTCGTCCAGATTTTGCTCCTAGGCCCCGGCCTCCACCTCCCCAGAGGGACTATCCACCTCGCCCCCAGGCCCCAGCTCCCGCACCCCCTCGGCCCCAGCAGCCCACTATTCCTACCCGACCTCAGCTTCCACCACCCCCGGCCCGTCGTGATGACAAGGGAAAGGGGCCGATGATTGGTGGAGCACCGCAGGGCTCTAGGCCTCGTGGAGATTGTTATCAATGCGGGGGGGTCGGTCATTATGCTGCTCTGTGCCCTTCTCGGCAGCAGACCGTGGCCTTTGGAGATACCTCAGCAGGTGAGGCCGCACCCGAGGTCGAGCCTGTCAGTTATGAGGCAGACCCAGAGCTCGCCGAGGAGTTCTTTGATGAGTTGTTAGAGGGAGAGTCGTCAGGTGTCCAGGGCACGCAGTGCCAGGATGGTGTTCAGCTAGGTGTTGTCAGGTGCGTCTTGACCCAGCCTTTGGTGAGTGATGACTGGCGTCGCACCACCATTTTTCACACCTTTTGCAGGCTGGGTGGGAAGGTCTGTAAGGTGATTATTGATAGTGGGAGTTGCATTAATGCCATTTCCACGGGTACAGTGAAACGCTTGGGGTTAACCCCCGTGGACCATCCCTCCCCTTATCGTGTGTCATGGGTAGACACCACCTCTATTCCAGTCAGGCAGCGATGTCTGGTGCCTTTGCAGTTCCACGCCTACCAGGAGGAGATTTGGTGTGACGTGTTGCCTATGGAGGTAGGCAGCATTATCTTAGGGAGACCCTGGCTTTTCGATAGAGATGCTACCCTCCATGGCCGGTCGAACACATGCACCTTCGATCACAAAGGCCAGAGGATCACCCTTCATCCATCCCAGCCGACACGCCCTCCCGTTCAGGGTCCCACTGGGCCTAGTACCCCCAGCACTGATATTCCTGGGCCCAGTACCCCATCTTTGGCTCCGACCACGACACCCCCTCCTGTTGCTCCCACCCCGATTGATCCTCCGACTAGGAGGCTGATGCTTATTAGTCCCCGGGAGATGGAGCACGAATTCATTAGAGGGGACCCCATCTACGCTGTCGTTGTTCGGGAGAGGGTTAGTGAGGCGGAGGGTGAGCTCCCTTCTGATGTTGCTGTTATCCTTCAGGAGTTTTCTGATGTTTTCCCTGCTGAGTTGCCTGAGGGTCTTCCCCCCATGCGGGATATACAGCACGCTATTGATTTGATCCCGGGGTCATCTCTACCCAACTTACCCCATTTTAGGATGAGCCCCGCTGATCATGCTGAGCTCCTGCGTCAGATTGAGGAGTTACTGGCCAGGGGATACATTCGTGAGAGCATGAGCCCTTGTGCCGTCCCTGCATTACTTGCCCCAAAGAAAGACGGTACTTGGAGGATGTGTGTAGACAGCCGTGCAATCAATAAGATCACGGTGAAGTACAGATTTCCCATTCCCCGCTTGGATGATATGTTGGATATGATGGCGGGAGCCACTGTGTTTTCCAAGATAGATTTAAAGAGTGGCTATCACCAGGTGAGAGTCAGGCCTGGTGATGAATGGAAGACGGCCTTTAAGACCAAGGATGGTCTTTATGAGTGGCTGGTCATGCCCTTTGGGCTGACCAATGCTCCCAGCACCTTTATGCGGCTGATGACCCAGGTTCTACGGCCATTGATTGGGGTCTTCGTGGTTGTCTATTTCGATGATATTCTCATTTATAGCCGCACCCGGGAGGACCACCTAGAACACCTTAGGCAGGTCTGTCTTATTTTGAGGAGAGAGAGCCTTTATGCTAACCCGAAGAAGTGTGCTTTCATGACTACACAGGTCACTTTCTTGGGGTTCATTGTATCTAGTGATGGAGTCTCCGCCGACCCGGAGAAGGTCAGGGCTATAGTGGAGTGGCCCGAACCTCGCACCCTGCACGATGTCCGTAGTTTTCATGGGCTGGCGACCTTCTATCGCCGATTCATTCGAGGTTTCAGTTCCATCACCGCCCCCATCACTGATTGCATTCGAAAAGGGGCGTTTGAGTGGACCAGGGCCGCTTCGGCTGCATTTGCGCTCCTCAAGGAGCGCATGACCCAGGCACCTATCCTTCGTCTACCAGATTTCACGAAGGTGTTTGAGGTCTCTTGCGATGCCTCTGGGGTTGGTATTGGAGGAGTTCTGAGTCAGGAGGCTCACCCCGTTGCCTTTTTTAGCGAGAAGTTGTGCGATGCCCGACTGCGTTATTCTACATACGACAAGGAGTTCTACGCAGTCGTGCAGGCTCTGCGGCATTGGAGACACTATCTTCTACACCAGGAGTTCGTCCTATTTTCTGATCATGAGGCACTCCGATATCTCCATGCCCAGAAGAAACTCAACTCTCATCATAGTCGTTGGGTAGAGTTCCTCCAGGAGTATACTTTTGTGCTGAGGCACAAGGCCGGTGTGGAGAACCGGGTAGCTGATGCTTTGAGCCGCCGTGCTCACCTTTTGACCACCATGAGTGTAGAGGTGGTGGGGATGGATAGGATGAGGGAGTTGTACGCTGATTGTCCGGACTTCGGTCCGATCTACACCACCCTCCAGGCAGGCCCGTCGCGTGAGTATTCGGATTACATGCTGCATGACAATTATCTTTTCCATGGGAGTCACTTATGTGTTCCGCGGACCTCGGTTCGCGATTTTCTTGCTTGGGAGATGCATGCTGGCGGTCTAGCCGGCCACTTCGGCCGGAATAAGACCATCGAGGCAGTTGAGCATTGCTTCTATTGGCCTAGCCTGAAGTGTGATGTTGCCTGGATCGTGGCCCAGTGCCGCATTTGCGCTATGGCCAAGCAGAGGAAGCAGAATACTGGCCTGTATACTCCCCTCCCCGTGCCGGACAGTCCATGGCAGGACATCAGCATGGACTTTGTGTTAGGTCTGCCCCGTACCTCGCGTCGTCATGATTCCATCTTCGTGGTGGTAGACAGGTTCTCTAAGATGGCTTTGTTTATTCCCTGTTCCAAGACATCTGACGCCTCTAGAGTTGCCCGTCTATTCTTCACTCATTGTGTCTCCCGATTTGGGCTTTCACGTACCATAGTGTCTGATAGGGATGTGCGTTTCACGAGCTACTTTTGGAAAACCCTTTGGCTTATGATGGGCACCCAGCTGAAGTTCTCCACCGCCTACCACCCCCAGACCGATGGTCAAACAGAGGTAGTCAATAGGAGTTTGGGGGATCTTCTTAGGTGCCTAGTGCGTGATCGTGTCAGGGACTGGGACTTGGTTCTGCCTTTAGCAGAGTTTGCTTATAATGACTCGGTCAATAGGTCTACAGGTCTGAGCCCTTTTGAGATTGTTACTGGTCGTAGACCTAGGAAACCGATGGTGGTTCCTCGAGCCCACATGTCAGATTAGTCATCCCTATTGGCCCGATTCGATGCTTTTATGGTACGACCCCTAAGTGTCGCCCCTACCACTCAGTCGTCGGGAGACCCGATCCCTATACCGATGACCGAGTCATTCCAGCGCCCTGTCATGTCCACTGCCATCCTACCTAATGGGATGCATACGGAGATCGACTTCATCAGTAGGGTGTCGTCTAACTGTGTCTCACAAGACATTATTGAGTCGCTCTCTAAGACTGGGGAGATTGTTCTCCGTGATGGTTTAGCTTTTATCGAGTTTCAACGGTGGTTTGGCCCCGTTAAATATTTCGATGGCGCTTGGTGCAAGATCAGCACACTTACTGGTCCATGCATCATTTTAGGGCGAACTTGGTTGGAGGAAAGAAGTGCGACCATCGACCTCGATAGGAGGACCTGCACCTTACACCCATCTCACCTTCCCGGTGAGTTTGTCTTCCATGACGGCGTTACGCCGACCACCTCCATGTCATCACCTGGGTTTGTTCCAGTGAGTTACGAGGCTGAACAGGAGTTGATTGAGGAGTACCTAACTGAGGTTGAGGAGTTAGGGAGTGATCCCCTCCACATCATAGAGGACTCCGTTTCCCCTCCCGAGAGAGAGGCTTCACCCTTAGACCCTCATATAGAGACATTCTTACCTTCCGAGGGTGAACTGGTCATTGGTGAGTCTTTAGCTAGCTGGCTAAGGGAGGGTCCACTTCTAGATGTCTCCATTCCTTGCTATACACCCATGGGACCAGCCCTCCCAATAATACCCCTTAACTCCTTTCACACCACTTTTCGGTCCTTCTGCTTTCTTGAAAATGTGAAGGACTTCCTTAGGAGTTTAGATTATCAATGGGAGTTGACTTATATGTTGACCTTAGGGTCTGACCAACCCTATAGTCATAGCTTTACACTCCCTGCTTTGGGGTCTATTACCTCGGTCTACACCATAGGACATATCACATCCGAGGTCCTTTTATTATTTCCCATACCCGTGGAGGTTGATTTTGTCCCCGCTTATGGTTTCACGGTCCCGAGGGAGGAACCTTGCCTTCCTTGCCTTCCTCATGAGCCTCTTGCCCCATACATGAGAGTGCCTGAAGGTGATTATCTGCACCTGGGCGAATGTCGCACATGGGCAAGTATAGTGAAGGGACCTGTCGGGAGGGGTCATCATTTCTTTGACCCTTTCGATCCCCTCCCTAGTGAGCCTCTCGACCCATATTCTTTTCCCCACTTTGTCGAGGAGGTCCACTATCATACACCACCTAGGCCTTCTAGTCAACACCTCACCTTACCGGCATCCAGATGCCCGAGCTTAGGAGGCCAGGGACACATGTCTCTTCCCCATGTTTCTTCATGTCCACCATCATATAGGGGTTTGTCTCATATAGGGAATGTCATGAGTGAGTTTGGGCAATTTAGTCCCCATGAGTCTACCACATTCCGTAGGACACCCATGCATGATAGATACAACTTTGGTTGTCCTGGTCCTCCCCGTGTTGTCCAATCATGTAGGAGTCATAGGCATGCTAGGTCTGTGTTTGGATGTCCAGGACCACCACTGCATTCACATAGGTATGAGTCAACACAGCTAGTTCGGAGTCTGCATCATCACCACCTCGAGGCCAGCAACGCACGTTATAAGGATCTAGCTAATGCGCATCGACGCACCCGTGAGTTCCAAGTGGGAGAGTACGTCATGATCAGGGTTAGACCTGAACGGTTCCCTTCGGGGGCCGTGAAGAAACTCCAGGACCGCGGTGCAGGACCCTTCCGAGTTCTGAAGCGAATAGGGTCGAATGCGTATGAGATTGAGCTACCAGACGACTATGGGATCAGTTCGACATTCAATGTCTCTGATCTGGTGGCATATCGGGATCCCGCGGTGATTCCCAGTGAGCTTTTTGGGCCTACCCCTCCTGTTGAGAGCATTACACCTTCTGAGCGTCCACCTCCTCCAGCCCCATTACAGACACGCGAGCATATAGATTGCATACTGGATGAGCAGGTGACCACGACCAGGAGCGGAGCCTACCAGCGCTTCCTAGTGCGCTGGAGAGGGCGCCCTGCGACAGACGACACCTGGATCACACGTGGAGAGCTGGAGCTGATCGACCCGGACCTGCTGGAGCGTTACTTGAGCGACCGTGACCCTTACTCGACGGGGTCGAGTTCTTCCCACCCGGGGAGAATTGGTGAGGACACGCGCCACCTTTCTCGACGGAGCACGCCGGCATCTCTTTGGCTCAGCGACTACGGCATGGTTTAGAGGACCTTCTTTTACATGATGGCCATACCAGGCCTTGGTTTAGTCCCTGCGTGGACATGTTTATTCTTTATTGTGGACCTTTGTAGGCCAATTGGGGCCAATTAGACCTTTATTGGGTGTGCTAGGCTCATTGGTTGGGCAATAGGACTAGTGGGCCACTTCTTGGTCCAACCTTTTGGCCCATTAGGGTTTTGGGCGCCCCTCTCATCTCCTCCAAGAGGAGGAGGTGGCAGCCGCCCCCACTCCTGCTTTCTAGGAGTGGAGTGTGCGGCCCTCTCCTAGATTTTAGGAAGAGGGATGCGCACCCCCCTTTCCCTTCCCCATCCGGCCACCCCATCCCTCCTTTGGCCGCCCCCCCTTCCCCAATTCCCTCCTAGAATCTAGGAGTGGTGCGTCCCCCCCCTTTTCCCCCCTAGCCAATGTGCGCACCCCCCCTTTTTCCCCCATGCCACATTGCGCACCCCCCCTTTCCCTTGTGGCTAGGGTTTCAACCCTAGCCTTCCCCCTCCCCATATAAAAGATCTCTTGTATTTTCTTTAGAGAATTAATGAATAGATGAAATGTTTTGATTGAGCAGCCATTGGTGCAGCCACCCCTTGGAGAGGGCGACCCTCTCTTCCTCCTCTGCTCCTGCGACGGGAGCAACCCCGGGGTGCGACTCCCCATCCCCTCGGTGCGACGCCGAGGTTCTTCCTCCCTTCTACTTCGTCTCCGGTTCGAGTTCGTATGTTCCAGATTCGGCCCCGAGTTGCAGCGGCGTCCCCATCCGGTGCGGATCGAATCCAAGCCCCTCCTTTTTTTGGTGGATACTTCTACGAGTCGTCAGCGCGTGGGCTTTGGTTTCGCCTCGATCCGAGGTCGGCACCACCCGTGGCGAGTTTTCTCGTGAGCTAGCGCAGGAGCCTCCCTCTCTGCGCACCCAGATCCACCCTCCTTCTTGAGAAAATCCCACAGGACGGACGACTCATAGTTTGGAGCTGATTTCTTCAGGGTTTGTACCTCTCGTCGTCCTCTTTCCAACGCCGCCAACCTCGTCTCGTTCCGACGTCCGAGCTGTTCGTGGCGTTCGTTCCCGTGAGGTCGCGCGGGTCTGCCCAGTCCGCCCGGTGCCAGGACAACCGGCGACTTCCAAAGTTCACAGCGTCCAGCCACGACCAGATCTGATCGAGCTCCTTGGTCCGGACCTGCTGCTCTGCGTCCCCGACGTCCTCCCACAAGCGGGGCCTCGTTCGCCTACCGGAGCAGCGAGTTACCATTTTCCCCGCTCGACAGCGCAGTTCTGGGAGCAGATTCCTTGTCCCCACTTGCAGGTGCGGCCACGGCTTCCACGGACGGAATCTGAGCACGCCTTTTGGCCGAGGCTTCCTCCTGCGACCTAACTACTCGCCCTCGCTGACGGCGCCCCAATCGGACTCCGGATCCATTCGTGGGAACGTTTAGCACCGAGTCGCGCGTTGCTGTGATTCTGCCGATCGTCATCCGGACCCTCCTCGTGGCCAACCCTTCACCGAGTGCTGCCCGTCAGCCCGTGTATCGGCCGCCCCGAATGGAATTGTTGTAGCCTGTTATCTCCCTGTGAGGAGTGGGCACCATTGCTGGCTTGTACCTATTCTTTCATTGTGTGTATCGGGGTTGTCGGTCTCGGTCGGGGTTCCTTCCCCACGCCTAGGCGTGGAGGTACGTGCGACGCTCCACCCCCTTGGCATTTTGCTTTACTAGTATGTGATCTTGTATGCCGCGTGAGAGTGTAGGGATCCTAGCTAGCATTCAACACCGCGAGATCGTGAGTGAGAGTATCCCATTCCGTGGCCCTAGTCGAGCACCGAGCTCGGACTACACTCCTATAGTTGCGCGTCGGCTCCTTTGCCGCTTTGATCCGCTCGCTTCCCTCATAGGGACGACCGTGGACTTGGGTTTCTTGTTGAGAGACGCCTCTCTTCGGAGGAATAGTACGGAGGTCGATCACTCGGCTTGCCTTGTCACGTGTGAGTGCTGGCCGCACTTGGTCTTCATCATAGGTTTAGTCCATTTGTCAGTTCCGTCCCGCGTCAAAAGAGTATACTAAATAAGCAAAGATTGCAACCAGCCAAGGGGGTATCAGATGCTCACCTAATCAGTGTGAAAATACCGATCCCGACCGGAGACGCAGGCGCGCCGGGAAGGGTGGGCATACGCCCTCACGCTGTGGCGATGGCGCTTGACCTGAAAACAAGTGGGTTACAACACTGCACCTCAAACAAAAGGGGGATTTCGGGGTGGGGGTTAAGAGATTTACAACAAAACACTACCTCCACGCAGGGAGGGGCTATAAGCCGGCCAGGCGGGGAGTGGGAGTGAAGCTAGAAAATCGTTGTTTCGAGCACTGCCAGTGCTATCAGCTTCTAGAACCGTCGGACAGACAGTCGAAGATGGCACCGCCACGGTCACTACCGAGCTTCGAATAGGCTGCAACTGGTGCCAAAATTCTCTGACTTGACCTAAGAGGATGCCTGAATTTTTTTGGAATTTCTTGAGGGTGCCGCTGGTCGAGGCAGAGCCTGGAACAGGGCTGGCCTACGCTGGTTCTGGTTGCTCCAGGGTGATGCTGCTGGAAGACGGGGGAGCCACGAATAGTCCCGTGCTCTGTTGGAGGTGAGACTAGTGCCGTTGGGATCGCGGTCGAGTCTTCTTTCCTCTGGGACCAGCGGCGCCGTCGGCATATGTCGGAGCTGATCGTGGAGGCCCGAATAGTAGGGAGTGTTGGTTCAGGCTCAGAGAAACTGACCTGGCACACCTTGGAGAGAAATTTTGGAACTTTTGATGTCGAGGTCCTAAATTCACTTTGCTTCTTGGAAATGACAGAGGACTTGTAGGGGAAGCCCTCAGCCAAGTGGCGCTCTAGAAATCATAGGAATCAGATCGTGGGAGCCTCTGCAAGCCTTCTCTGGTTGTCTGCCTGGGAGGTGCTACGTAGGTTGCCGAGATTTGCTCCTCCGGGTAGCTCCGAGGTTGGACTGTGGCGATGCTACCCTCGTTGCAAAGCTGACTGGATGATGATTCCAACGGTGTATGATGCGCCTCCTGAAGCCTCCAGATGTCACCGTGGCACGCTCTGCTAACTGAGGGTTATCTGCTGCCTGCGACCTGAACCAGGACTGCTAGTGGTGGGGGCTATGGAGGGGGAGGGAATGGGTGAGGGGAGGCTAGGGATTGAGGGAGTGATGGTTGGGCAAGAGGGTGGACGTCGTTGAGGGTCTGTTGGGGCTGGGTGGCAGAGGTGGGGGGGTGGAGCTGGACTGGGGCTGCTTGAGATGGGGGAGGGGCTGGGTGTGCACTTGATAGAGGGGAAATGGGGAAGATGGAGAGGGGCACCCTAGGGTTATGGGAGGGTTGAGGGGATTCTCCAGATCTGAGATGGGAGATTAGGGAGGTGAGAGAGGGTATCTGGCAGGGAGGGAAATTCAAATTTGGCCTAGGGAGTGGTGGGTCAGTCTTGGGAAGGTGGAGGGATGCTTGGGGAAGGGGAGTGGGTGGTTGGGGGTTGGAGGGTGGAGCAAGGATTGGGTGGGGATCTCTTGGGGCGGGGGTGGAGTAATGGAGGGGGTGTGAGGACTTGGGAGAGAGTTATTGGGGAAGGGAAGTGAGAGAAAGTGGTTTGGAGGGGGAGGAGAGAGAGTAGGGGCGGCCCTCCCTTGATGAGAGAGAGAGTGAGAGAGAGAGAGATATTGAGAGAGAGAGGGAGAGAAAGAATTGGGATTTTTGTGGGAGGAAAAACGGTTTGGAATTTTTCATTCACTAATGCATCAAGGTTACAAATGAGAGAGTGGGGAGGCCTATTTATAGGCATCCACTCTTTACATGACCCAAATACCCTTGACAACTAGACAAAAGACCAATCATGTCCTAGACTCAATCCTTTGGGCCCATAACTAAAGTACTAAGGCCGATTTAAACACAATAAGGGAAATGAACTAAAACAACATGACTCAATAAAGGAAATTACATAAGATATGACTCAAAGAAAAGGAAAATAACATCTGATCACATAGCTAGTCTTCCTCAAAGTGATGCAGGCGATCCGAGCCAACGAGAGCGCTGTGAGATGCCCCTATCAAATCCCCTGGGGTGGGGAGAACTCGACCCCGTCGAGTATGGGTCCGCCTGGCTATGGTAGCGCTCCAAAATATCTGGGTCAAGGCACAACATGTCCTCTCGGCTCACCCAAGTGTCCTCTGTCAGGGGACGGTTCTTCCACCTCACCAGGTAGCGCTGATACACCTTGTACCTGGTAATGGTACTTTGCTCATCCGGTATTGCCTCTACCTGCTCACGTCGGCCTCTCAAGCTAGGAAGTGGTGTCCCACCATGGGTGTCTCTCTCAAGGGGGGGTAAAGGCTCTAGCTCCTTACTGGGTCCCACCACGGGGCCCTTGTAGGGTACCAGGTCCGCCACATTGAAGGTAGGGTGTACCCCAAAACCCTCATGTAGGTTCAGCTCATAAGCGTTACTGCCAAGTCATTTTAGAACTCGAAAGGGTCCCAAACCCCGTGCCCTCAACTTGGAGGCAGGCCCCGGAAGGAGTCGCTCCGTCCTCACCATCACCGAGTCTCCCACTTGGAACTCACAGTGACGCCGTCGAGCATTTGCTTACCTTTTGTAAGCCTCATTACTTTTCCATATATGCTTACGGATGTCATCATGCAACTCTTTGATATGTTGTGTAAAGGACTCAACTGAGACTGACACTCTAGCATGTGGGGGAAGGGGAATAAGATCTGAAGGCTTTCTTGGCCTATAACCATGCACGACCTCAAATGGACTTTTGCCTATGGACCTATTGACGGAATCATTGTAGGCAAACTCGGCCTGAGGTAAGAGGAGATCCCAATTACCAGGGTGGTCCCCGACTAGGCAACGGAGCAAGTTCCCAAGACTTCGATTGACGACTTCAGTTTGGCCATCGGTTTGAGGGTGGTAAGCAGTGGAGAATTTGAGGAGGGTTCCCATCAGATGCCAGAGGGTTTTCCAAAAGTAACTAGTGAATTTCACATCCCGGTCAGACACAATGGTCTTAGGTAATCCATGGAGTCAGACTACCTCATCAAAGAATAATCGGGCGACCCTTGAAGCATCGGAAGTCTTGGAACATGGGATAAAGTGGGCCATCTTAGAGAACCTGTCAACCACTACAAAGATGGAATCATGTTTGTGCTTGGTCCTAGGTAGGCCAAGGATGAAGTCCATGCTCAAATCTTCCCAAGGTCTATATGGGATGGGAGGGGGTCTGTAAAGCCTGATATTTTACCTCACTTGCTTGGCCGAGGCACAAATGCGACATTACCTCACAATGTTGGCAACATCCTTCTTGAGACTGGGCCAATGGAATTGCCTCTCAACTAGCTCTATGGTCTTTTGGACCCCAAAGTGACCAGCTAGGCCACCACCGTGTAACTCCCAAACTAAGAAGTCCCGAAGTGAAGTCCGGGGTATGCATGGCCTAGCTCCCTTGAAAAGATACCCCTCTTGGAGTATGAATCCCTCATGTTCCTTGTGGGGTTGAGTGGAGAGGGTGTTGTAGTGAGTCCCAAAGTCGGGGCAATTTGGATATTCCTCTTTGATTCTCTCAAACCCGGTGACTTCCACCTGGACAGTGGAAAGTAAGGCTACCCGCCTACTTAGTGCATCGGCGGCGAGGTTCTCACTACCCATCTTGTACTTGAGGACAAAGGTATAAGCCTGAATGTATTCTACCCAACGGGCATGGTGGGTATTGAACTTTTGTTGGGTGTTGAGGTACTTCAAGGCCTCGTGGTTCGAGAAGATCACAAACTCCTTGGGTTGGAGATAGTGCCTCCAATGTCGAAGGGATTGAACCACAACGTAAAGCTCCTTGTCATATGTGGAGTACTTAGTCCTAGCCTCACAAAGTTTCTCACTAAAATAGGCTACTGGGTGACCCTCTTGGCTAAGAATGCCTCCAATCCCTACCCCGGATGCATCACAAGTGACCTCGAAGACTTTAGAGAAGTCGGGTAGGCAAAGGACCGGGCTTGGGTCATCTTTTCCTTGAGCTCTAGGAATGTTGTGGAGGCTGCCCTAGTCCACACAAAAGTGCCTTCTTGAGGCAATCCGTGATAGGAGCAGTGATAGTGCTAAACCCACGAATGAATCTCCTATAGAAAGTGGCTAGCCTGTGAAAGCTTCAGGCCTCATGGAGGGTCTTGGGCTCGGGCCACTCAAGAATGGCTTGGACCTTCTCGGGGTCCATGGATACCCCTTGGGATGAAACAATAAATCCTAGGAAGGCTAGTTGATTGGTCAAGAAATGACACTTCTCAGGGTTGGCAAAGAGACTCTCTTTCCTAAGAACGGTGCACACTTGTTTGAGGTGATCAAGGTGGGCTTCCTTGGACTGGATATATATGAGAATGTCATCAAAGTAGACGACAAGGAAGATGCCAATGAAGGGGCGGAGAACCTCGGTCATGAGGCGCATGAAGGTGCTTGGTGCATTGGAAAGGCCAAAGGGCATCACAAGCCACTCATAGAGACCGTCCTTGGTCTTAAAGGCGGTCTTCCACTCGTCCCCGGGCCTAATGCAAACTTGGTGATAGCCACTCTTGAGGTCAATCTTGGAGAAGATGGTGGCTCCAGCAAGCATGTCTAACATGTCATCTAGCCGAGGGATGGGGAACCTATACTTGACCGTTATCTTGTTGATGGCTCGGCTATCCACACACATGCGCCAAGTTTCATCCTTTTTGGGTGTGAGAAGAGCTAGGACGGCACATGGGCTCTTGCTAATGCGGAAGAAGCCCTTCTTGATGAGCTCCTCAATTTGCCTCCTAAGCTTGGCATGCTCGGTGGGGTTGAGGCGATAGTGGGGGAGGTTGGGTAAGGTAGCTCCAGGCACAAAGTCGATGGCATGTTGCACATCGCGCATGGGTGGTAGCTTATCCGGAAGCTCATCAGGGAACACATCATGGAAGTCCTCAGGGAGTTATTGGATTTCTATTGGGTGTGGGTCGGTTGGGGTGGATTCCCCAAGGTAAATGACAATGGCACACACTTGTCCCCCTTGGTTGACTTCTTCCTCAAGTTCTTTCCTAGTGATCAGGTGTAGGCTCCTAGTAGTCCCAATGGTCAAACTAGGGCTAGGATTTGATGGGGTGGGGTTTGGGGTAGAGGGAGGAGTGGAGGATTCCTCTAGGGGAGGAGGTGTCTTCTTGGGGACGGAGCGGGGTGGTGAAGGGTTGAGTTGGATTCTCTTCCCTTCATGGGTGAAAATGTAAGTATTCGTCCTCCCGAGGAAGGTGGCATCTACATCATAGATCCAAGGCCGTCCTAGGAGTATACTCCCTACTTCCATCGACAGAATGTCACACAAAACTTGGCCTTGGTAGGATTGAAGGGTGATGGGGACAAGGCAGCAAGTGCTAACGGGTTCGGAGGTAGCATCAATCCAAGCTACCCGATAAGGTTTTGGGTGAGAGGAAATGGTGAGGCCTAGGAGTTTGACGGTGTCGGGGGACACCACATTCACACTACTCCCGTTGTCCAAGATGACTTTCCTAGCATGACTCCCTATCCGGATGTAGGTGTGGAAGATGGTGTTTCTTCTCCCATCATGTTCTTGGGCATGAGTGAGGGTGCACCTAACCACTCCAAGGTGACAGTCGGTGGGTGGAGGGGGTTGTTCTGGATTGGTCCCCATATAGTGGTTCTCATATTCTTCCTCCCAATCGGGAGAGGGCTCATATACCTCAACCTTTTCCTCAAATCCAGCTTGGGGTAGGGGGTTTGTCTCCTCAATGAGCAAGCTAGATGCACCCTTGGTGGGGCATTGATTGGCAAAATGTCTATACCCAAGACACCTAAAGCATTGCTGCCCACTTTGGTGGTTTGGGGCAGCCCTAGTGTGAGGGGGAGTGGGTGTCAGATTGGGCCTATTGGGAGTGGGGTTGGGGGGCGCACTTGTCGGGCGAGGCGGTGGAGTGCCACTAGGAGGGGCTACCCGGGTGGGAGGAGCTCCCATGGGGGTGGGAAGGAGACCTCTTTGAGGAGGTGGGGGGTTGGTCCGAGGTGCCATGGCTTTGGGGTCCATCCCCCTAGGGGGAACCATTCGGGTGTATCGAGATAATTTCTAGGCATCCCGGGCTACTTGGCAGGCTGTCTCTAGAGTGGTCACATGACGCATGAAGAGCTCCTTTTTTATGTGGAATTGAAGCCCATTCCTAAAGCGGGAAAGTGTGACTACGGGATCCTCTTGGACTCCACACTGAAGAAGGTAGTAGTCAAATTTCTCAATGTACTCTATAACGGTCTTCCCTTCTTGGGTTAAGGCTTGCCACTCATCTAAGAGGTTTTGATGGTAGGAGGGAGGGACATATTTGAGTTTGAGTTGTTCATTCATGGCCCCCCATGTGGTGATGGGAACTTCCCTCCTAACTATCCTTAATGCCTCAACGTTCATCCAATGAGTCTTAGCTAATTTGGTAAGTTACATTTTTGCAAGCCGGACTCTCCTATCCTCGGTCATTGGGTACCAATCAAAATATTGGTCCATAGCCACCTCCAAATCTAGGTAGATGCTTAGGTGATGGGACCCATCAAAGGTAGGGGCATCGACTTTGACAAGTCTCATTAGGTGATCATCCGGGTTGTCCCGGGGGGGTATCTCATTCCTCCTTGGTGGTGGGTCTCTTTCCGGTTCGGGAGGATGGTCAAGGTTGAGCTCTCCTATGGCTGGTTCCTCATGCGAGGGAGGTGCCCTCCTATCACCCACACTTGGGGTGGGCCTATTCTCCTCATGTTGCTCAAGTCGGGCCGTTATGCCATCAAGCCGTCCTAAGATACTAGCCATACCCTCCACTAGGAATCTCATGTGATCGGGAAGCTCATGCTCATTGTGGGCGGGATTCTCTTGGGGATTGGGATTCATTGTGGAATTGGAAGAGGATGGATAGGATTGATAATGAGCTCCACTACGAGTGGTCATACAAAGTTGGGTGGGCTATGCACGGGTGTGCGGATGCACCTATGAATGACCTATTGTGAAGACGCCCCAAGACTATACTTGTGAGAACAAGCCTATGACCGCTCTGAAACCACTTGATGTGGCACAGCCCAAGGGTGATAAAGGAAGACTTAATGAGCATAGGACTTAGACCCACAAGCATACAAGCACATTCAATGATCTTACGCTAGCGGCTCACTCGCACGACGCACACGATCTCCCGATGGTGACCGGGATATGATGGCGAGGGTTCGAGGTGGGACCCAATTGTTTCTGAAGACCTAGTGTGCTTAGGCTGACCCCTAAGGGTCTGGGGTTCCCAACTACGTGGGCGTCCGGCATGCCGGGGCGTGGGTTGGGAGGCACTCACTCACGGTCCGCGGTGGGCACACTTATGGTGGTGTGCGAGTCCGAGCTCTCGTCTCACCGACCGACGGCAAGTAAAAACTATACTAAATTAGCAAAGATTTCAACCAGCCAAGGGGGTATCAGATGCTCACCTGACCGGTGTGAAAACATCGATCCCGATCAGTGACGCGGGTGCGTCGGGAAGCGTGGGCATACGCCCGCACGTTGCGGCGATGGCGCTTGACCTGAAAATAAGTGGGTTACAACACTACACCTCTCGTAGGAGGGAGATCTCGGGGTGGGGGTTAAGAGATTTACAACCAAACACTACCTCCATGCAGGGAGGGGCTGTAAGTCGGTCAGGCGGGGAGTGGGTGTGAAGCTAGAAAACCGTTGTGCTGAGCTCCGCCAGTGCTATCAGCTTCTGGAACCGCCAGACAGACAGTCGAAGATGGTGCCGCCACGGTCACTACCAAGCTCCAAATAGGCTGCAAGTGGTGCCGAAATTCCTTGAGTTGACCCGGGAGAACGACTTAATTTTCTTGGAATTTCGTGACGATGCCGCTGGCCGGGGCAGAGCCTGGAACAGGGCTGGCCTATGCTGGTTCTGGTTGCTCCTAGGGTGATGCTGCTGGAAGATGGGGGTGCCACGAACAGTTCGGTGCTCTGTTTGAGGCGAGACTGGTGCCATTACGATCGCGATCGACTCTTCTTTTCACCGAGACCAACGGCGCCATCGGCAGATGTTGGAGCTGATCGTGGAGGCCCAAAAAGTAGGGGGTGTCGGTTCAGGCTCAAAGAAACTCACCTGGCGCACCTTGGAGAGAAAATTTAGAACTTTTGATGCCGAGGTCTTAAATTCGCTCTACTTCTTGGAGATGTCAAAGGACTTGTAGGGGAAGCCCTCAGCCAAGTGGCGCTCCAGGAATCACAGGAATCAGACCGTGGGAGCCTCTGCAAGCCTTCTCTGGATGTCTGCCTGGGAGGAGCTGCGCACGTCGCCGAGATTTGCTCCTCCGGGCAGCTCTTAGGTCGGACTATGGCGAGGCTGCCTTCGTTGCGAAGTTGACTGGACGACAATTCCAACGGTGTATGATGCGACTCTTGAGGCCTCCAGATGTTGCCATGGCACGCTCTGCAAACTAAGGGTTCTCTACTGCATGCGGCCTGAACCAGGACTGCTAGTGGTGGAGGCTATGGTGGGGGAGGGAATGGGTGAGGGGAGGCTAGGGATTGAGGGAGTGATGGTTGGGCAAGAGGGTGGACGTCGTTGAGGGTCTGTTGGGGCTGGGTGGCAGAGGTGGGGGGGTGGAGCTGGACTGGGGCTGCTTGAGATGGGGGAGGGGCTGGGTGTGCACTTGATAGAGGGGAAATTGGGAAGATGGAGAGGGGCACCCTAGGGTTATGGGAGGGTTGAGGGGATTCTCCAGATCTGAGATGGGAGATTAGGGAGGTGAGAGAGGGTATCCAGCAAGGAGGGAAATTAAAATTTGGCATAGGGAGGGGTGGGTCAGCCTTGGGAAGGTGGAGGGATGCTTGGGGAAGGGGAGTGGGTGGTTGGGGGTTGGAGGGTGGAGCAAGGATTGAGTGGGGATCTGATGGGAATCGACGCCTAGCATGTACCTTTTATTTTGCATTTATGTCCTTTCAGTTTGTGTTCATATCCTTGGGAAAGTATATGCGTAATTGTACGGCTTTGTAAGTCAATGCGTCACTCCCACGGATTGTGTGGCTTTCTATGTAATTTTCCAGTAGGACCAGCAAGGGGGCCCTCAGCCCTTTTCCATTGGTCCATGTCACCTTGTGGGGCTAGTCAACCATCCTAGGTGGACATCTAGAATGTTGGACTAGTCATATGCCACATGGGTAGACAAGGGGGTAAGCATTTCCATGGTAGGCTACCTACCAAGTCAAATTGTCCCCCTTGCCTCCCCTTGGTCAATAGGCCCCCCCCCTTATATATTAATTATTTTTTTTTGTGTGATTGGTGGCATGCAATCCAGACCCTCAATCTCACATCCCAAGATCTAAGGGTGGAGGTTGGATTTGGTTGGAAGCATATATAAGGTGTATTTTCATGTGAAAATTAATGAAATGAAGAAAAATTGTTGGAGAATTCAAGAGCTTCTTGCACCCCTATCCCCTCTCCTGCTGTTATTCCCTTCCAAACCCCAGATCTAGAGTGGTTCTATCTTCAATCCCCTCCCCTCTATCTCTGGTGATCATCTGTGCCACCGCCGCCGCCGTTCGTGCCGCCGCGGAGCCGTCTTCAAGTTTCTATCCTGCTGGATAGAGGTGTAGTTCGTGAATTCTTTCTGCCCGCCAAAAGCTCAGATGGATTTGAAATTTTGAGGGTGTGTTCTTGCCTTGAGTCCCCACCTCCACCTAAATTTTCACGTCCAAACTCCTCCATTTAGTAATTTTCCATTTTCGTTCATTTTACATTCCCAGATCTATTTTGTCTCTGTCTACAGTGACAACAGCTCTGAGTTTCCCATCTCCGACCACCTTTTTGAATTTTGCAACCCCTCCCAATTTTACTGGGAGTTCTGTCCATCATCCCCTATATCCACCATTTTTCCTAATTTTTGATCTGGCCTCAATCCATTTTTCACAATTCGTGTTCTATCTCTGCTACAGTGCCTTTAGTCAGATTCCAGATCCAACCCACTATTAGTGAACAAATCCTATCAATTTGTAGCCACATCCAAACTTGTTCAAACTAGTGTTGCCGTCTTCCTAGCTCCATTTCCCACAACTTTCCTGAAGAGGTCGAAGTCTGAATCTAAGGTCTTCATAGCGGTCAAAGGTAGTTCTCAGAGAATAGCCCTGCAGATCTGAGTGCTCGGCTATTGTACAACAGGAAGTTGTAAATTCATTAAAGCCTAGATCCATGCTGATCCAGGCCAGATCTCTAGGCCTAGGTTGAAGTATTCAAAGAGAGCTTTCCAACGGTGCCAGTTTCGTGTTGATCCGACATCGGGGCTGATCGCAGTGGCCGTTCTTGCCAGAGCGCGCGCCGGAAAATAGAACCGGCAGACCCGTGGCCGATTGTTCCGATCGGTGCCGAACGGAGCCGCCCGGCCTCCGGTCACCGTCCCAGCGTGCCGCCAGCCCGGGGATCGCTTCCATAAGTGTCTCCACCACAGTGGTGCCACCGGGTCCCACACGACCCCTCCGAACAGCACGTGGGCCCCACCGTCACATGTTCGGGTGCTGCCGAAGCTACGCGAGAAGCCGCCCGTCAACCCGAATTCGGTCCTCCCGGACCCCATTGTGTAGCCCTTTACCTCCCTGCGTGGAGTGGGCAGCGAGTTGTATTGCTGTAATACTGTGTATTATTGTCCCGGGAGTACGAGTTTCGGTCTGGTCCGTCTTCCCCACGCCGAGCGTGTGGAGGTATTATTTTCGCTCCCTACACTCGACAATTGCTTATTTTCATATATACTTGCTTATGCCGCTGCTAGAGAGCATGTTCTAGGATCGTAGCTCGCTTTATTTTCATATCACCGCTGCTGCGAGAGAGTGAGCGAGACCGTCCCATGACCCGATCCGGGCACGAAAGTGTGAATTGACCACCCTAGCTCTAGCCGGTTTCTCAACCGTGCACGTCCGACGCTTCCCTCATTAAGGGACGATCGCGAGCTGGTCGTGTCCATGTCTCGTCCCTCATCAATTTGGTATCAGAGAGAGTTTGAGTCTAGGGTGTCAAAAAAAAGTGTCATTCATTAGTCATTTACGTCTAAGTCGTGTTTAGGGTCATCATTGTTTTAAAACAAACAAAAAAAGTGTCCTTGCATTGCATCCCAATAACCCGGTATATCAAAAGGTGTTGTCCGAACGTTAGGCTACGCCTATCGGGAAGGCCGCACACTTGCGCGAGTGATCTTCGGATCGATTAACTCCGCCACGTGCCGAGTTTTGGTTACGTCTAGGTGCATCATCTTGTAGTGTGCATTTGCCTTAGTCGGTGTCTCCTACTCCGTGTCTTGCATGCCCACTCGTCGAGGTACTCAATACTCACCCCCACCACCACTAATGGCGGAATCCCGAGTCTATAGTTCCGATGAAGTGGCCACATTGTTCCGAACTCTTATGGGGAAAATGGATGGGTTGAGTGAGCGCATGGATGAGTTAAGTACTCGAGTGGATAGGATGGAAGGGTTGAGTACTCAGGTGAATGGCCTAGGCACCCGCCTAGAAGAGAGGATGAAGGCCGTAGAGGATAGGGCCGCCGAGTCGAACCAGTCCGTTCAGGGATTGGTCGGGAGAGTTGCCGCTCTAGAGAAAGGACCAACCCACGCACCCATCCCACCTACCCAAGGTCAACCGGAGCCGGATCACCAACCCGCGACTCCAAGTGTTCAAGGGGTAGCTGTTAGGAGGCACGAAGCCCCCGAGGTGCATGACTATGAGTCCGATAATGAGCATCGGGGGCATGGTCGTGATCATCGCCATACACGGCGTACCCACGACCAAGATATGGATGAACGGGCCATTCGGACCGTTCGGGCCGACCCTCCCACCTTTGACGGGTCCTTAGACCCAAAGGTCTATCTTGATTGGGAGGCTGGTATGGACCGATATTTTGAGTGGTTCGAGATGTCGGACCAACGAAAAGTCAAGTACGCCAGGATGAAACTTTTAGGCCAAGCCCAAACCTATTGGAGAAACATGGAGAACCTATTGTTTCATCGTCAAGAACCCCCGATCGATACATGGACTGATATGAGGGAGAAGCTTAGGAAGAAAGATCTTCTTACCTCCTACCGCCAGCGTCTTATCGAGAGGTGGCAAAGCCTCACCCAAGAGACCGGTCCGTCTCTGATTACATCGCCAAATTTAATGAATACTACTTACGATGTGATGCCATGGAGGAGGATTCCCTTACCGTCTCTCGGTTTCGGCGTGGTCTACACCCGCACTTACGGTATGAGCTTCTCCGCCGCAAGGTGGACAAGTTGGAGGATTCATATCAAGTTGCTCTCGAGATGGAGCAATTCGAGGGAGAGTTCGAGTCTATTCCTCGGTGGAGTCCCGCTCCTCCCCGTAGTGATTCCCGTGGCTCAGGTTCATACCCGAGGGGACCCATGGCTCGTCCTCAGGAGCCCGCCCGTCAGGAGCACTTTGCTCCTCGACCTCGCCCTCCTCCACCCCGGGATCTATTTCCACCCTAACCACCGGCACCCGTTGCCCGTCCCCCGGCTCCTATAGCCCATCCTCTGGCACCGGCACCCCCTCCACTATTGTCCAAGGCACCTACACCTCCCCCATTGCTACCTACACCCCCTACCCGACGGGATGATAAGGGTAAGGCCCCTTTTATAGGAGAGAGTAGTCGGTCGAGAGTGCAGTGTTTCCACTGTCACGGGTTTGGCCACATTGCCAGCGAGTGTCCCGCTCGCACCACCCTAGCCCTAGGTGTTGGGGAATCCGTACCTCCCGAGCTTGAGTGTGTCGATTACGTGGCCGATGAGGCACTAGACGAGGAGTACTATGCTTTGGGGGGAGAACTAGGGGACTCTCCCGCAATGCAGGATGCGGCCACCTAGTGGGATTGATGCTACCACCTTAGTCTAGAGTCGTGCTTGAGTCAGTGTGTTTTCCTTGTGTGGTTTGTTTGCATGGTTTGTGTGTCGTTTGTCTGCATGTGTCTTGTGCAAGCTCGTTGTCGTTCTCTTATGAGTAAGAGGCGAGTGGACTCATTCGATGAGTATGGGATCGGTTCTACATCTATACCCGGATCAGTCACCTACAGGGACTCAGCGGTGATTCCTAGTGAGTCTTCGAGCCGCTTCCTTCCCTTTGAGAGTGCCCCACCCGGAGTGTCCACCTTTAGCCTATAGCAGTCCGTGCATATCGAGTATATATGGAATGAGCAGGTGACAGTCACTTGGAGTGGAGCATACCCGCGCTACTTGGCACGGTGACGGATCCGCCGGAGTACTCGAGCATCCATACCCCTACTCGACGGGGTTGAGTTCCTCCCACCCGGGGAGAGTTGATGGGAATCGACGTCGAGCATGTACCTTTTATTTTGCATTTATGTCCTTTTAGTTTGTGTTCATATCCTTGGGAAAGTATATGCGCAATTGTACGGCTTTGTAAGCCAATGCGTCACTCCCACGTATTGTGTGGGTTTCTATGTAATTTTCCAGTAGGACCAGCAAGGGGGCCCTTAGCCCTTTCCCATTGGTCCATGTCACCTTGTGGGGCTAGTCAACCATCCAAGGTGGACATCTAGAAGGTTGGACTAGTCATATGCCACATGGGTAGACAAGGGGGTAAGAATTTCCATGGTAGGCTACCTACCAAGTCAAATTGTCCCCCTTGCCTCCCCTTGGTCAATAGGTCGCCCCCCCCCCTTATATATTAATTATTTTTTTGTGTGATTGGTGGCATGCAATCCAGACCCTCCATCTCACATCCCAAGATCTAAGGGTGGAGGTTGGATTTGGTTGGAAGCATATATAAGGTGTATTTTCATGTGAAAATTAATGAAATGAAGAAAAATTGTTGGAGAATTCAAGAGCTTCTTGCGCCCCTCTCCCCTCTCCTGCTGTTCTTCCCTTCCCAACCCCAGATCTAGAGTGGTTCTATCTTCAATCCCCTCCCCTCTATCTCCGGTGATCATCTGTGCCGCAGCCACCGCCGTTCGTGCCGCCTTCTAGCCGCCGCGGAGCCGTCTTCAAGTTTCTGTCCTGCTGGATAGAGGTTTAGTTAGTGAATTCTTGCTACCAGACACAAGCTCAGATGGATTTGAAATTTTGAGGGTGTGTTCTTACCTTGAGTCCCCACCTCCACCTAAAGTTTCACATCCAAAATCCTTCATTTAGTAATTTTCCATTTTCGTTTATTTTGCATTCCCAGATCTATTTTGTCTCTGTCTACAGTGACAATAGCTCTGAGTTTCCCATCTCCGACCACCTTTTTGAATTTTTCAACCCCTCCCAATTTTACTGGGAGTTATGTCCATCATCCCCTACATTCACCATTTTTCCTGATTTTTGATCTGCCCTCAATCCATTTTTCACAATTCGTGTTCTATCTCTGGTACAGTGCCTTTAGTCAGATTCCAGATCCGACCCACTGTTAGTGAACAAATCCTATCAATTCGTAGCCACATCCAAACATATCCAAACCAGTTTTTCCGTCTTCCTAGCTCCATTTCCCACAATTTTCATGAAGAGATCGAAGTCTGAATCCAAGGTCTTCATAGCGGTGAAAGGCAGTTCTCAGAGAATAGCCCTGCAGATCTGAGTGCATGGCTATTGTACAATAGGAAGTTGTAAATTCATTAAAGCCCAGATTCGAGCAGATCCAGGCCAGATCTCCAGGCCTAGGTTGAAGTATTCGAAGAGAGCTTTCCAACGGCTCCAGTTTCGTGTCGATCCGACATCGGGGCTGATCGCAGTGGCCGTTCTCACCGGAGCGCGCACAGGAAAATAGAACCGGCAGACCCGTGGCCGATTGTTCCGATCGGTGCCGAACGGAGCCGCCCGGCCTCCGGTCACCGTCCCAGCATGCCGCCAGCCCAGGGATCGCTTCCATAAGTGTCCACACCACAGTGGTGCCACCGGGTCCCACACGGCCCCTCCGGACAGCACGTGGGCCCCACCGTGTTCGGGTGCTACCGAAGCTACGCGAGAAGCCGCCCTCAACCCGAATTCAATCCTCCCGGACCCCATTGTGTAGCCCTTTACCTCCCTGCGTGGAGTGGGCAGCGAGTTGTATTACTGTAATACTGTGTATTATTGTCCCGGGAGTACGAGTTTCGGCCGGGTCCGTCTTCCCCACGCCGAGCGCGTGGAGGTATTGTTTTCGCTCCCTACACTCGGCAATTGCTTATTTTCATATATACTTGCTTATGTCGCAGCTAGAGAGCATGTTCTAGGATCGTAGCTCGCTTTATTTTCATATCACCGCTGCTGCGAGAGAGTGAGCGAGACCGTCCCGTGACCCGATCCGGGCACGAAAGTGTGAATTGACCACCCTAGCTCTAGCCGGTTTCTCAACCGTGCACGTCCGACGCTTCCCTCGTTAAGGGACGATCGCGAGCTGGTCGTGTCCGTGTCTCGTCCCGCATCAGGATCTCTTGGGGCTGGGGTGGAGTAATAGAGGGGGTGTGGGGACTTGGGAGAGAGTTATTGGGGAAGGGAAGTGAGAGAAAGTGGTTGGGAGGGAGAGGAGAGAGAGTAGGGGCGGCCCTCCCTTGATGAGAGAGACAGTGAGATAGAGAGAGAGAGAGGGAGAGAAAGAATTGGAATTTTTGTGGGAGAAAAAAAGGTTTGGAAATTTTCATTCACTAATGCATCAAGGTTACAAATGAGAGAGTGGGGAGGCCTATTTATAGGCATCCACTCTTTACATGACCAAAATACCCTTGACAACTAGACAAAAGACCAAGCATGTCCTAGACTCAATCCTATGGGCCCATAACTAAGGTACTAAGGCCCATTTAAACACAATAAAAGGAAATGAACTAAAACAACATGACTCAATGAAGGAAATTACATAAGATATGACTCAAAGAAAATGAAAATAACATGTGATCACATAGCTAGTCTTCCTCAAAGTGATGCAGGCGATCTGAGCCAAAGAGAGCGCTGTAAGATGCCTTCATTACCTGCCTCTGGGAAACGCTCTAAGGGTACAACCAGCTCGGCATCCTAGTGGGAATCTCAGGCTCGCGGAGACTTACGGAGGCCTTGAAATAAGATCACCTAGTCCGGCAGAAGGAATATCAAACGGAGAGGATCACAAGTCCAAGAAGTTGTGCTAGTAAGTGTAAAGTGTAACTAATAGTGACGTACCGGAATACGCGCTATATACTTAACCAGAAAGGCATGAGATTAGAACGAAATCATATAAAACATCGACCAAAACATCCATATAACGTGTTTCATGATTCGTTGAAAACATCTTTATTACAAAACTATATGATTTTGGCATGAAAATAATGTATGAGTAAAATAGTTTCTAAAACATGATAGACATTACACCTAGCATGATTGATGCATGACATAACAGGGAACATATCATGGTGAAATGTGGATAAAATATAGTCAAATAGATAATTTAGCTAGGAACCAAAAGAAGATGATCTGACTCCTGTTTAGGGTGAACCGCAGATAAAAAGGAAGAGGCGGTCATTGTGGAACCGCTTTATGGAAACTGCAGTCGTTCGGAGACCACTTCTTGGAAGTTGCAGTCTCTGTGGGACCGCCTTCTGCCTCTCAGACAGAAGGGTGAAAATCCTGTGTGCACGCCCAATCCAGGGCAATAAATGCATTGAACTCATGGTAACCAATGAGGTAAGGCAGAATAGAACAAAATTAACTCATGGCGGTGCATGGATTAGCAAAAATTTGGCCAAAGTTATCATCTTTTCTATTAAGGGTGCTAGGTTGTGCATGTAGAAATCACCTAGCTACGTAGTGATAGTAAAACATGAAATTTGACGTGCAGGAAACATGAAATCTTATGAAAACAAAGGGCTTTTACACCTAACATGTTATTTTAGCCATCCATGAGATAACCTGCTGATGTGGCATAGCCAAAGGGTGATAAAGGAAGACTTAATGAGCCAAGGACCTAGACCCGCAAGCATACAAGCACATTCAACGATCTTACGCTAGCAGCTCACTCGCACGGCGCACACGATCTCCCGATGGTGACCGGGAGATGATGGCGAGGGTCCAAGGTGGGACCCAATCATTTCTGAAGGCCTAGCGGGCTTAGGCTGACCCCTAAGGGCCTGGGGTTCCCAACTTCATGGGCGGCCGGTACGTCGGGCCGTGGGTTGGGAGGCACTCACTCATGGTCCGTGGTGGGCACACTTATGGTGGTGTGCGAGTCCGAGCTCTCGTCTCACCGACCGATGGCAAGTAAAGAGTATACTAAATAAGCAAAGATTGCAACCAGCCAAGGGGGTATTAGATGCTCACCTGATCGGTGTGAAAACATCGATCCCGACCGGAGACGCAGGCACGCCGGGAAGGGTGGGCATACGCCCTCACGCTGTGGCGATGGCGCTTGACCTGAAAACAAGTGGGTTACAACACTGCACCTCTCACAAAAGGGGGATTTCGGGGTGGGGGTTAAGAGATTTACAACAAAACACTACCTCCAAGCAGGGAGGGGCTATAAGCCGGCCAGGCGGGGAGTGGGAGCGAAGCTAGAAAATCGTTGTGTCGAGCACTGCCAGTGCTATCAGCTTCTAGAACCGTCGGACAGATAGTCGAAGATAGCGCCGCCACGGTCACTACCGAGCTTCGAATAGGCTGCAACTAGTGCCAAAATTCTCTGACTTGACCCAAGAGGACGCCAGAATTTTTTTGGAATTTCTTGAGGGTGCCGCTGGTCGAGGCAGAGCCTGGAACAGGGCTGGCCTACGCTGGTTCTGGTTGCTCCCAGGGTGATGCTGCTAGAAGACGGGGGAGCCACGAATAGTCCCGTGCTCTGTTGGAGGTGAGACTGGTGCCGTTGGGATCGCGGTCGAGTCTTCTTTCCTCCGGGACCAACGGCGCCGTTGGCATATGTCGGAGCTGATCGTGGAGGCCCGAATAGTAGGGAGTGTTGGTTCAGGCTCAGAGAAACTGACCTGGCGCACCTTGGAGAGAAAATTTGGAACTTTTGATGTCGAGGTCCTAAATTCGCTTTGCTTCTTGGAAATGACAGAAGACTTGTAGGGGAAGCCCTCAGCCAAGTGGTGCTCTAGAAATCACAGGAATCAGATCGTGGGAGCCTCTGCAAGCCTTATTTGGTTGTCTGCCTGGGAGGTGCTACGTAGGTTGCCGAGATTTGCTCCGCCGGGTAGCTCCGTGGTTGGACTGTGGCGATGCTGCCCTCGTTGCAAAGCTGACTGGATGACGATTCCAACGGTGTATGATGCGCCTCCTGAAGCCTCCAGATGTCACCGTGGCATGCTCTGCAAACTGAGGGTTCTCTGCTGCCTGCGACCTGAACCAGGACTGCTAGTGGTGGGGGCTATGGAGGGGGAGGGAATGGGTGAGGGGAGGCTAGGGATTGAGGGACTGATGGTTGGGCAAGAGGGTGGACGTCGTTGAGGGTCTGTTGGGGCTGGGTGGCAGAGGTGGGGGGTGGAGCTGGACTGGGGCTGCTTGAGATGGGGGAGGGGCTGGGTGTGCACTTGAGAGAGGGGAAATGGGGAAGATGGAGAGGGGCGCCCTAGGGTTATGGGAGGGTTGAGGGGATTCTCCAGATCTGAGATGGGAGATTAGGGAGGTGAGAGAGGGTATCTAGCAGGGAGGGAAATTCAAATTTGGCCTAGGGAGGGGTGGGTCAGTCTTGGGAAGGTGGAGGGATGCTTGGGGATGGGGAGTGGGTGGTTGGGGGTTGGAGGGTGGAGCAAGGATTGGGTGGGGATCTCTTGGGGCGGGGTTGGAGTAATGGAGGGGGTGTGAGGACTTGGGAGAGAGTTATTGGGGAAGGGAAGTGAGAGAAAGTGGTTGGGAGGGGGAGGAGAGAGAGTAGGGGCGGCCCTCCCTTGATGAGAGAGATAGTGAGAGAGAGAGATATTGAGAGAGAGAGGGAGAGAAAGAATTGGGATTTTTGTGGGAGGAAAAATGGTTTGGAATTTTTCATTCACTAATGCATCAAGGTTACAAATGAGAGAGTGGGGAGGCCTATTTATAGGCATCCACTCTTTACTTGACCAAAATACCCTTGACAACTAGACAAAAGACCAAGCATGTCCTAGACTCAATCCTTTGGGCCCATAACTAAGGTACTAAGGCCGATTTAAACACAATAAGGGAAATGAACTAAAACAACATGACTCAATAAAGGAAATTACATAAGATATGACTCAAAGAAAAGGAAAATAACATCTGATCACATAGCTAGACTTCCTCAAAGTGATGCAGGCGATCTGAGCCAAAGAGAGCGCTGTAAGATGCCCTCATCACCTGCCTCTGGGAAACGCTCTAAACTTCAAATTTCTGACTGAAAGATGATGTTGGCTTCTGTGCATCCTACGTTGAACTGGCAATTTCCTTGCCTTCTAACTCCTTAACCACTTGACCTTAATTCATGAGAAATGGAGGGTAGGTAGAAGATACAAAGGAGAACAATTTGTTCTAAAGGATGGACATGAAATTATCTTTTCTAGGAATTCTAAACTTCTGATCTTCGTTGGATAGACACACTTGTTCCTATGTGATCTACAGGGAACCAGTGATTTTCGATCCTCCTAACTCTCCAACGGCTTGACCTCCTAGCACGAGATTTGGAGGAATGTTAGACAAAACTGAGGACAATAAAATCCTCTAAAGGACTAACACGAATTAACATCATCTTACCGTCGAACCACGCGAGCCAAAACAAGGTTTTGCGCAGATCGATTTTGGGCCCTATTTATAGGGTTTGAACTATGGCTGAGGATTAGGTCGATTTGGGAGTCCCAATTAGGGTTAAAGTCAATCCCCAAGAGTCCTATATAGGTTTATATGCTAGATAGCATCGATCCAAGGTGATTTGGATGCCAAAAATCCAAACTTTTCACGTCTCTTCAATCCTCATTTTCGGAAGGAATACGCGATCGCCCGGGAACTGCCTTCGTCAAGTTGCGGTCTCGCAACTGACCGCGACTATCTTGGGCATCAGAATTTAAATTATATTCAAATTCCTCCTATAATTATCCCCTAATTATCCATTTAACTTAGGTAATTTATCCTATTACGTTTCTAAAACTGGGCTTGGGCCTAAAAAGCTTTAGTATTGGATTTTTGGGCCTATTTTGGTTGGGCTTAGCCCTTTGGTTAATACAGGGCCTTTAAATCAATTTAATTAACCCATAATTCATTAAATTTTCCATTAAACCTTTTTAAATACTTAATAATTATATTTAATTCCAGGAAATTTCTAGAAAATTCCAGGGTGTTACATGGGATGTTTCTATTCTGGATGCCCCATCAAAGTAGAGCTGCCATATGGCTTGATGGACTTGATCCGCTTCAAGAAATCAGCTATGACCTGGCCCATTGAATGCCTTTTGCGGCACATAAGTGATATCAAATTCCATCAATATGATGGCCCATTTGCCCAGTCGCCCTTTCAAAGCCGGTTGGGACAGTATATATTTGATTGGATCAGCTCTTGATATCTGATGCACTTCATGTGATAACATGTAATGCCTCATCTTCTTAACCGCAAAGATCAATGCGAGGTAAACCTTCTCAATTGCGGTGTATTTTGATTCTACGCCCACCAATTTTTGACTGAGGTAGTAAAGTGCATGCTCTTTTCCCTCGTCATTGTGCTGGGCCAGTATTGCTCCCAGTGAGTATTCAATGGCAGCTATGTATAGAATCAATGGCCGCCCTTTGACAGGTGGCCCCAGCACTGGCGGGGTTTTCAGATATTCCTTCAGCTGGTCGAAGGCCTTTTGACACTCTTGGCTCCAGTAGAATAGCGTATCTTTCATCATCAGCTTGTGAAATGGCTGGCATCATCCAAACAGATTAGAAATAAATCTGCGAATGTATGCTAATCGACCTTGTAATGACTACAACTCTGTCAAATTCTTCGGAGGGGGCAGCTCCTAGATAGCTTTTATCTTGGAGGGGTCTATTTCAATTCCCCAATATCTGACGACAAAGCTGAGGAATCTCCCACTTGAAACGCCAAAGGCATATTTCATCAGGTTCATCTTTAGCTCGAATTGTCGCAGCCTTTCGATTATGATCCGGAGATCACTCAGGTGGTCTTCTCTTCTCTTGGTCTTGATGACCAAGTCATCAATGTTGCATTCAACTTTGTCATAGAGCAGCTCATCGAATATCTTTGTCATCAGCCTTTGGTAAGTGGCGCCAGCATTTTTGAGGCCGAAGGGCATTCTCTTGTAATGAAACATCCCCCTCGGTGATCGGAAGGCCGTGTGAACTCTTTCATGCCCGACAATCCATATCTGGTTATATACGGATGAACAGTCCATAAATGACAGCGCCCCGTGGCCAATAGTAGCATCGATCATAACTTCAGTGATCGGCACTGGGAAGTCATCTTTCGGGCATGCTTTGTTCAAGTCCCGAAAGTCCACACATATCCGGATCTGGTTCTTCTTCTTCTTGACAGGCACGATGTTGGCCAGTCATGTGGTATATTAATTTTCTGCCACAAAGTCGACATCTATGAGCTTGTCAACTTCTTTACAAATCTGATTTATCAGCTACGGCCTCATCTGCCGCGGTGGCTGCTTCATCGGCTCACATTTTGGGTTGATAGCCAGCATGTGTTGAGTAACTTCAGGGCTAAGACCTGGCATCTCTTTGTAGTTTCAAACCAAGCAGTCACGGAACTCTTGAAGCAGCTATATGTATTGATTTCTCTCTTTTGGGAGAAGGAGGGTGCTGAATAAGGTTGGCCGGGGATCATCTTCCATACCAAGGTTTACTTTAACCAGCTCATCAATGGTGGCCTGGCCTCCATCTTCTATCTCCGATAGGGCCGGCTGCAAGTCAATGAAGCCCTCATCATCTTCTTCGGCTTCGAGGACATCATAGCTGCTTTCTTGCCTCACTTTGTCTAGTGACAGGATATCATCAGCTTCTTTGTCTAGCTGTTGAGTTTGTTGGGAAATTAGTGGTAAAGCTGGCAATGCAACTTCCGGGTAACATGGACGTTGGCCCGTAGATAAATAGCCCTTGAGGGCTGCAAGGAGCTTGTTAACATCTTGTACTTGTAGAGCATCATCGGAGGTTATGGCAACCTCTGCGACGATAGATTTCCAACATTTGTAGGGGTCATCGGCTTCTTGCCATTCTTATATCATTGTTCGGGGCTTCGAGATATCTCCTAGCCTTGAGAGCTGCATGAGTTGTTCATGATCATCTAGGTAGTCATCGAAAGACCCTCATTCCCCAGGGTGGAGAGGGAGGTCACATCTGCTTTGTAGCATTCTTCATCTGCCGAACCAGCTACATCCATGGTTAGTCAAGTGGAGGTACATGCCCCTGTCGAGGGACAAGGGCGACTATTCTTCTTTTCTTTCATGGGTGACCTTGGCTGCCCGAATAGGTCCTTTTGGATGTGAGGTTCACCTTACTCAGCCCTGATGTCTCTTCGGGGGTGTGATAGTGGATGGAGACCACATGAATTACCCTTCTGTCAGTGCCCATTTCATGTGGGCATGGTGGGTCTACTGTGTATTCCCCATCTGAAGTTCGCCCTTCTTGATCAGACTTTGGACAATATCTTTGAAAACATAACAGTCCTCTATAGAATGCCCCATCATTCGATGATACGGGTAATATTGAGGGTTATTACTTCTTTTAGCATCCTCTGGCTTCTTGAGCTCCGGTATAGTAATCTTGTCATACTGACAAGCCCATTCAAAAATCACACGTGTCTTCTCTCTTGGGAAAGAGTAGGGTTTCTTCATCTTTTCCCGTAACGAGGGAATTTTCTTTGCATATTTGTTGGTCGAAGATCCGGCGACTTCCTTGTTTTTCATTTTCATTTGCTCGAAAGCATAGAGATTAATGCCTTCAGATATCTTCTCCCGCCTTGCCGTAGGGGTAGTGGGGCAATACTTTGCCAGAAAGGCTTCAACATCGGCTGCTACCGTATTAAGCCGATCAAAGGATTGGACTTTGTTGCCAATCATCCTTTACTGAATTTTTTTCTTCAAACCTTAGTTGCAGATCTGGACAGCAGCCTCATGGCTCAGTGGAGGTTCGTACCTTGCACAAAATCCTCTCTACCTTTGAATGTAATCTAGGACAGGTTCACCATCTCCCTGCCTATTCATAAGCAGCTCCGCTTTGGTTATGGGAGAATGCTTCGACGCTGTAGAACTGCATTTCCAGGGAAGAATGGCCCTTGTTAATTCAGAAAGGCCCCTAGTCACTTTAGCCAGTGGCTTCTTCAATCTTTTAATCTCCTGCTGCTCCTCATATAGCAATGCGAGCATGGCAGGGCTATATTTAGAGAAATCAGGAGCGTGGCTCAGGCCGCCGTCCTCCGTTTCCTGACATCGAGTAGGGGCAGCAACACCCTGTCACCTTGAATAGCTGGGACCGGCCCTTTAGAAGTGTACGCACTCGCATCCCTGTATAGAGGTGGACTCCAAAGGTTTATTTCTTTATCTTGTACTTCACCATCTGGAGACATGTGTTGCTCCTGGCTCTTAGCTTCTTGCATAGCTTGATCTTCTGGAGGGTCATCGCCGGCTGGGGAAAAAATAGATATCATATCTGCTTCATGGAATTCTTGTATTGAGAAACCCAGGCCAGGGTGCTGGGTAATGTGCAACAATTCTTTGTCCAAGTTGGGTGGATACCACAACCTTTTGAACATTTAGTTTTGTATTTCAGCTTGGTAGAAGGGAATTTGCTACCTTCTGGCCATTTTTATCACCTTGCCAGTTATATCGAGTAATCCCATGATCGGGACGACCAAATCTTTGATTTCTTCGGGGAGTTTACAATCATCATCCCCTCTCACTAGCTGTTCACTAGCCGAGTAAAGCATTGTTGGCTGCCCCTCAAGATTGGGAACCTTGAGGGTTTTTAGTAATCCGACTGTTAGACAGTCTATATCTGTGAGCGGTCTTGTGATTCCCAGAGGGACTTTCACATAACCCAGCAAATCTTCAAGCTCTTGTGCTTCTGGCTTGGGGTAAATATCAGATGGGATTGCTCAGAGCACCCCCTTGATTTCAGCAATGTGCGACACCTCCTGTTGAGCCACGTAATCGGGCGGAGGTGGAGGGAACCAGTCGCTGGTCTCTGTTGTTTTCTTTTCTTTATTACGAGTTGGCCGAGAAGTCGACTTTGGCTTCTCCTGGTAGAGCGAGGCATCGAGCAGATGACACTCAAACACCTCGTAGGGGTGCAAATCAGCAAAGATTCTTTCTTCTTTTCCATCCCAGGGGTACTTGATGCATTGGTGTAAAGTAGAAGGCACCACCCAGTTCTGATGCAGCCACGGCCGGCCTAGCAGCGCCTTGTATGAGGTATCGACGTTGATGACATGTAACTGCACCTTACTGGTGAAGTCTCCTAATTAAAGCTTGAACTTTGCCAGACCCATGGGGACTTCGAATTTCTAGTTGAAACCAACAATCTTCATATCTCTGACCTCGATCAGGTGTACATTGAAGTAATGCTTCTGATAGACTCGGTAAGGGAGTATATTTATTGCTGCCCCTGGGACAATTAGAATTATGTTGTTAGGCTGGCCATTTAATTGCCGTCATGTATAAGGGTCTATTATGGTTTGCCATTAGTAGGAGCATATCCTTATCAGCAAAGGTGACAGCAGCTTCCGCACACATCTCGGCAAAGCAGCTCTCGAAGTGCGCCGGGGTTTGCAAGGCTGCAATGACAGCTTGGAGAGTTTCTTCATCTAGGGAATGGATCTCTCAAACATTGAATCTTGCTGGAATTCTTTTTAGTTGCTTTAAAATCTTAGCATTGGCTCTTACATTGGCAAGTCTCGCTTCTTCAGCTTTGTTGTGCTTGCTGCAACCTGGTGTCAGAGCAGTCGACTCGGCAGGCGGTCTATCTCGTTCTTCGGGAATTGTCAGCTCCCGACACAACTGATCAGCTGGTTCTTTTATTTAGATGTGTTTGGCGATAGGGGTGATGCCCTTGCCACTTTCATCTGTGACAAACGACATACCCGAGGCCTGGGTAAATGTGTTTTCGGCCTTTGACTGGGACTGCTGGAATGGCTGCTTGCCTTTCTTTGCCGACAAAAATTCAGCGATTGAGGGGACTTCCTGGCCACTTGCATCTTCAGGGTAGAGGCCCAGTGGAGGTGGGACTCTAGCACCCTTTATCTCAAGTTCGAGGATCTGATATACCTATTCACCCCTGAACATGATATTGCTGTTTGTCGGGGGCAGACGTCCCCACTTCCTCCCAAACCTGGTGGCATGATGGGAGGTGGAAGTTTCAATCTGGTTTGCTTCAACCGGTGTGAAACAAATTTCTTCATCACCTTCATCAACGCTTTTGGCCATGCTAAACAAAGCCGACAAAGTGTTGTAGGAGATGGTGCTACCTTTCTTTTTGTTCTTTGATTTCTTCTTTTTCTTTCTTTTCTCTGCAGGCATCTGCTCGGGTGGAGCATCTTTCGGGGCAACCCCTCCCCAAAATTCATCTTCAGCTTCTTGTTCTAGTCCGAGTGAATCTAGATGTTCCCAATGGACATATTCTTTCAGTTGCACTGGCTGAAGCTTGGGTTGCTCATATATATCTAACCCATTTATAATCTTCTACAGCCATTTGACGACTGGGCTAACTTCTTGATGTACCTGTAATGGGGCTTGTTTTTTCTTGTTATCGTCGGCCTTTTGATGATCATTCGAGAGGCAGTATCGTGCCGAACCGGGGTTACAACTGGTGGAGCTGGCTGGGGTGCAATGCCATGAATTTGGATTTCTGGAGCAGGGTGGGATGCCGGTCTTCTCTTTTCCTTTATAGGTACCATCTGCCAGTTTTCCTGGTCTTTTGCTGCGGTTAGCACAAAAGCCTCATAGGTGTGTTTTGTGCAAGCTTCTTCTAATTCTTCGGGCAGTTGCTGATATTGTGATATCATGTTGATAGTTGCCCCCAGAGCGGGCATTTCATGCGGGCAGGGAGGATGTACCTTATACTCGCCAATCTGTAGCTCACCCTTTTTAATCAGACCTTCAATAACGTCGTTGAAGACATAGCATTCCACAATGGGGTGCCCAAGCATCTAATGCTACGGGCAGAAGCGAGGATCATCTTTCCTCCTAGCATCGCTTGGCCTCTTTGGGTCTGGTAATGTAATCTTGTTATAGCGGGTAGCCCATTCAAATAGGACCCGGGTCTTCCCCTTGGGGAAGAAGTACAGCTTCTTCATGTTATTCTGCAGGGTGGGACCTTCCTGTCATTCAGCTAGCTTTGCAGGAGGAGGGTTGGCAACTCCTTTCTCATTCTCTTTCTGCTGCTCAAATGCCTTGAAGTCTACAGTGTGAACCTCCTTGGTCACAGGCCGCTTATCAACTGATTTGGCTTTCTGACTGGAGGCGATAGGGGTAGAAGAATATCTCAAGAGGAAAGCCTCGATATCCACCACCACATTGTTTAATCGATCGAAAGACCTAATTTCCATTCCTATCATCCTCTCAAGGACTTCCCGCTTTAGATTTTGCTTACAAATCTACACAGCATCTTCTTGGTGTGGTGGCTGCCTACATCTCATGCTAAGATTGCGCCACCTTTTGATATACTCCAGGGTTGTTTCATCATTCTTCTGCCTAGAAGCATATAATTCGGCCATGGTGACCTCCCTTTTAGTAACATGGAAGCGCTCTCGAAACTTTCGCTACATATCTGGCAGTCGCTAATGGACCCAGTGATGGGAATCAACTCCGAGCATGTACATTTTATTTTTGTAGTTGTGTCCTTTTATTTATTTTCATATCCTGGGGGAAGTAGATTCGCAATTGTAAGGCCTTATGAGCCTATTTGTTCTTCCTTCGGATTGTGTGGGTTTATGTGCAAAATGCCAGTAGGACCTGCAAGGGGGCCCCCACTCCTATCCCATTGGCCCACCTCATCCATGTGAGGCTGGTCAAATGCCAAGGTGGCATCTAGAAGGTTTGACAAGTCAATTGACACATGGGGGAGACAAGTGATTTAAAATGTCAAGGGTAGGCCACCTACCACACCCACCTAGTCAAGGGGGCGCCCCCCCTATTTTGTTCCATTTTAATTTTTGTAAAAAGGTCATTAGAACTAATTAGTTCTATACCTTGTATACCCCTCCCAACCCTAGATCTGAGGGCATTAGTGGTCATTTTCCATTTATTATATAAGGCATGTAATTTCCATTTGTCTGAATTAATGAAGAAGAAAATATTGTGAATTACCTTGGAGCTTGGTGCACCCCCTCCTCTCTCCCCCTGGTTCCTCCCTCCTCCTTCAAGATTTCAGGGTGAAAACCGCTTCTATCTTAGCCCCTCTATCTCTAGATTCATCTCTGGTGCCGCTGCCGCCGTTCGTGCCGCCATCGAGCCACCGCGAAGCCGCTTCTGAAGTGCTGTCCAAGGTTCTGTTCTGCTAGACAGAGGTTCTCTCCGATATTTTTAACTCACAACTCCGACATCATCTGGAGTTGAGATTTTCAGGGTTGGTTCCCCACTTGATCCCAAACCTCCAGTAAAATTATCTCATCATTTCACTTTCTTTTTATATTTTTATATTTTCGTGCATTTCTGTCTTCCTGATCTGTCCCTTTTCAGATCTGTATAGCAGAAGCTTAGTTCTTCCCCCTTTAGATGAACTTTTTTATTTTTTTTTGGCAACCCCAAATTTATTGGAGCTTCTGTCTACCATCCCCATCCTCCACAAATTTGTTTCGAATTTTAAAAGCCCTCTACCTATTTTTAGAAATTATGTCTTTCTCCCAAATTCATATCTATTTCTGCTGTCCAGATCCGACCCCGAGTCAGTATAAAATCCACCTAAAATCGAAACGTCCACCAAACCTTTCATAAAGCATATCCCCGTTTTCCTCTCTTCGTCCTCTACAACTTTTCTGAGGAGCTCATCTTCTTATTCGGAGGTCTCCATCATGGTCAACGCCAACTCTCTGGAAAACTTAGTTCTGTCCTGAGTTTTCAGACCCTGCCAACCAGCAATTTGAAAATTCGACAAAGGCCATCAACGGAAAGTTCATGTTTCTTCCTCCGGCAATAGATCGAAGGATTTGAAGTCAGCTTTCCAATGATACCTTTTGTGTGTCGATCCGACACCGGGAGTGATCGCATCATTCATTCTCACCGGGTCGCACGCTGTAAAATAGCAGCTTCAGATCCGTGGGCAGCTACTCCGGCGAGTGGAGATCAGAGCCGCCCGGCCTCCGACCGGCGAACTAGCGTACCACCATCCCAGGAGTGCCCTCCAGGCGTCCCTACAACAGTGGTGACACCCCAGTCCAGACGACCCCTCGGACCAGCACGTGGGTCCCATGGTCGTGAGTACGTGTGCCGCCGAAGCAACACAAGAAGCCACCCGTCAACCCGAAACCTGATGTGATACACCCTAGGACTTAGACAAGCAAGCACATTCACAATCAAAAGGGCCAATTTGGGCCACCGCTCTCCCGTCGCTCACCCAAGTCCCGGGGTAACTTGGCAATGCCAATGTGAGGTTGAGGGGTTGGACCCTTGCTGGTAGAGGGCCAACAAGGCCAAGATTTGATTCCCAATGGATGTGGATGCCCAATTCAATGGGGCCGACAAAGTGCCAATGGCACCGGTTACTCTCTTCCCACGGTGATCACTCAAGACAACGGGGTTTGAGGATCAAGCTCTCACTCTCACGGCCAGCGGAACTATGAACTAATATTGAAAGACAAGCACTAAAGGGAGCGAGGTTTGAGCACTTACTCGACCGGTTTGAAGAAACCGGTCTCGCTCGGAGACGAGGGCGAGCGGGGAGCCGAGTGGATCCCCACACGCCGCTGCGGTGTAGCTTGACCTGCTCAATCCAATTACAACACTACTCCTCTCACAGGAGGGGGACCTTGGGGTGGGGGTTAATGGATATCACAGCCAAAACTACCTCCACGCAGGGAGGGGCCTTCAGCCGGCCAAGCGGGGAGGGGAATTGGAGAAAGGAACACCGAAGACGGGAGGTTGCCGATTCTGCCCGATTCTGTGGGTGCTGATAGGTGACTGAAGAGTTGACTGCTGCAGCTACTACCAAATTTTTTGGGTGGAGAAACCACCTGGAAAAACTTCGTAGGAGGCAGGGGAAGTCGTCCAAATTTTGTTAATTTCTTCTGTCGTCGATGCCGGTCTGGGTGGAGGCCCGAACAGGGAGGCAGACTCTCGGACTGGGAGCTCCTGATTTCCAACAGCAGGTTGCAGAGGATGCCTTGACAGCTCCCAAACTCAGAATCAAGCACCGTCAGAGTCGTTGGAACCGTGGACGAGCCCTCTTTGCCGCAAAACTGACGGGGAAGCCAAACGATGCCGGGGATGGCCAGGGACTCAGAACACTGCTGACAGGTCGGTGTAGACTGTGGGTAGCAGAACTGCGTAGCTGAGGGAGAAAATGGATAACTCCTGCTATAGGATGCCGAACGGAGTTCCGCTTCTTGATTCTGAAAGTAGACAGGGAGAGGAAGAACTTTTCAGAAGAGATCTTGAGCTGATTCTTCCGAGGTTCATCGTGGTGATGCTTCTACTCCGGTTCTGGTACTCAGCAATGGCAGCTCTGCGCAGTTGTGGGAGAACGGAGCTCCCAGGCAGCACACAGCTCGGATGAAGATGAAACCACTTCCGTTGCGAAGAAGACAGGTAGACGCTTCTGACGATGCCTCTTGGACCTTCATATTTGTAGGGAAGTGGTCGTGGTGGCTGCTGCAATCTATAGGTTCATCTACAACTTCTGGACTGCCAGCAGCAACTTTGACATAGCCTTCAAATGACCTAAAAAGAAGAAGAAGGGGGTAGTATATGGGGAAGGGGGAGATGAAGAATGCTGGAGGGGAGGTATGGGGGGTATGGAAGGTTGCTAAAGGTAGAGGGGAGGTGGAGGAAGAAGGGGGAGGGCGCAGGTTTCAGTTGGAGGAAGGGGGAGGGGGTGTGCAAGGGTGGTGAGAATGGAGGGAGAAAGGGGCGACCAAGGCTGAAGGTAGGAGAGAGGGGCGGCCAAAATCCTTTGGAGGGAAGGTTTTTCAAATTTGAAATGGGCCTTGGGAGGTGGAAGGCTGCATGGGGAAGGTGGGATAATGCATGGGGAAGAGGAGGGGTGGTTGGGGGTTGGGAAGGTGGAGTAGGGATTGGGGGTTCAATCCTTGGTACTAGGAGAGGAAGTAAATGGGATGTGGGGAAGTGGAGTGGCCTTAATGGAGGTAGGTGGGGGTTGGAAGTGGTTGGGAGGAGGAGGAGAGAGAGAAAGTGGCGACCCAAGGAGAGAGAAAGAGGGAGAGAGAGAGAGAGAGGTGGGGTGGGGAGTCTCTCCCCTAGGGCTTCTCACCCCAATGTTGGAATCACTCCATTAGAACTAAGTTTGAACACTCAATTGGAAATCTTTTGCATTCATTCATTCATTAGTCCAAAATGAAGGAAATGGGGTCCTATATATAGGCAACCCATATTTTACAATAAGACCCTGACAAAAGACTCAATAACAAATAACCGAGGGGATAAGGGGGGCTCTTGGGCCAAGCCCGAAGAATTGGGCCCAATAGCAAACTACACAATCTAATGACACTCAAACTTAGGAAAATAAATGCAAGACCTAGGGACATGACTCAAATAAAATGAAAATTACATCAAATGACTCAAATAGATAGCACAAAAAAGGATAATTTGGCCTTTATAGAGAGAGGCCCGAACTCAAACGATGCCGTAGTGTGAAGAAGACCCTAGCCAAAGGGAGTTGTGGATGATGCCTCCATCAAATCCCCTGGGTTGTGAAGAGCTCGACTCCGTCGAGTAGGGGTCCATCCGGCTGTGGTACCGCTCGAGGAGGTCCGGATCCAACTGCTGGAGATCCTCCCGACTCACCCAAGATTCCTCCGAAGGAGGCCGATCCTTCCACCTGACGAGATAGCGCTCATATACCTTGCTCCGAGTGGTAGTGACTTGTTCATCCAATATTTGTTCAACACGTTCACACTGGGCTCTCTTGGCTGGTGGCCTCTCCTCACGGGTGGGTGCTCTCTCAAGGGAAGAAGTAGGCTCAATCTCCTCACTAGGTACCACCGTGGGTCCCTTATATGGCACTAGGTCGGCGACATTGAATGTGGGACTTACCCCATATTCCTCAGGGAGATCTAACTCATAGGCATTTACACCAATGCGCCTCAGGACCTGGAAGGGGCCAGCCCCACGTGGCCTCAATTTGGAGATGGCTCCCGGGGAGAGCCTCTCCGTCCTTACCATCACAAAGTCACCCACATGGAATTCTTGGTGACGCCGGTGAGAGTTGGCCAGCCTTTTATAAGCCTCATTCTTTTTGCTGATGTGCTTGCGAATTTCTTCATGTAATTCTCTAATGTGCTGTGCAAAAGACTCGGCCGAAATGGACACTCTAGCATGCTGGGGAAGGGGAATGAGATCGGAAGGTTTTCTTGGCTTGTACCCATGCACAGCTTCAAATGGACTCATCCCTATGGACTTATTGATGGAGTTATTATATGCAAACTCAGCTTGTGGTAGAATGAGATCCCAATTTCCCGGTCGATCCTCAGCAAGGCATCTAAGGAGGTTCCCTAGACTCCGATTGACAACTTCGGTTTGGCCATCTGTCTGGGGGTGGTAGGCAGTAGAGAATTTGAGGAGGGTACCCATCATGTGCCAAAGAGTTTTCCAAAAGTAGCTAGTGAATTTGACATCCCTATCAGAGACTATGGTCTTAGGTAGCCCGTGGAGACGGACAACCTCATCAAAGAACAATCGGGCCACATGAGAGGCATCGGAGGTCTTGGAGCATGGGATGAAATGGGCCATCTTGGAAAACCTATCAACTACCACATAGATGGAGTCATGCTTTCTTTGAGTCTTGGGTAATTCTAGCACAAAGTCCATGCTCAAGTCTTGCCATGGACGGTCGGGGATGGGGAGTGGAGTATATAAGCCAGTGTTTTGCTTCACCTGTTTGGCCGAAGCACATGTTCGGCATTGACCCACTATCTTGCCTACATCTCTCTTGAGACTTGGCCAATGAAACTGTCCCTCAACTAGAGCAATGGTTTTGTGGACTCCAAAATGTCCAGCTAGCTCTCCCGCATGTAATTCCCAAATCAAGAAGTCACGGAGTGAGGTCCGTGGGATGCAAAGCTTTGGTCCCTTGAAGAGGAACCCATCCTCTAAGACAAATCTCTCATGTTCCTTGCTAGAATGGGTGGTCAAGGTGGTATAGATGTGCCCAAAGTCGGGGCAGCTAGGGTACTCATCCTTGATCCTATCAAATCCGCTCACTTCCACTTGGATAGTGGATAACAAGGAAACTTTCCTACTAAGGGCATCTACCGCTCGATTCTCACTCCCAGCTTTGTGTTTGATGACAAAAGTGTAGGATTGGATGAACTCAACCCATCGGGCATGTCAGGTATTTAGCTTTTGTTGGGAGTTGAGGTATTTGAGGGCCTTATGGTCGGAAAAGATGACAAATTCTTTGGGCAACAAGTAGTGCCTCCAATGTCGGAGGGATTGAACCACGGCATAGAACTCTTTGTCATAAGTGGAGTATCTTGTCCTAGCATCACATAGCTCATCACTAAAGAAGGCTACCGGGTGTCACTCTTGACTAAGAATTCCTCATATCCCTATCCCGGATGCATCACATGTGACTTCAAAGACTTTAGAGAAATCAGGAAGGCATAGGACCGGGGCTTGGGTCAACTTCTTCTTAAGTTCTTGGAAGGCTTTAGAGGCTGATTTGGTCCACACAAAAGTCCCCTTCTTGAGACAATCGGTGATAGGGCTAGTGATAGTACTAAACCCTCGAATAAACCTCCTATAGAATGTTGCCAATCCGTGGAAACTTCGGACCTCATGAAGGGTGTGGGGTTCCGGCCAATCAAGAATAGCTTGGACCTTGTCGGGGTCCATGGAGACACCCTTGGTAGACACCACAAATCCTTGGAAGGTGATGGATGTGGTCATGAAGTGGCACTTCCCTAGGTTGGTAAATAGGCTCTCTTGTAGGAGGACGGTGCAAACTTGCCTAAGATGGTCAAGGTGGGCCTCTTGGTATTGACTATAGATGAGTATGTCATCAAAGTAGACCACTAGAAAGATCCCAATGAAAGGCCTAAGGACCTCCGTCATAAGACGCATGAAAGTACTTGGGGCATTCGAAAGCCCAAAAGGCATGACTAACCATTCAAAGAGATCATCTTTGGTTTTAAAAGCTATTTTCCATTCATCCCCGGGCCTTATCCTAACTTGGTGATAGCCACTCTTAAGGTCAATTTTGGAGAAAATGGTGACTCCGGCTAACATAACAAGCATGTCATCAAGCCTAGGGATGGGGAACCTATACTTGACGGTGATCTTATTAATTGCCCGGCTATCTACATACATCCGCCAAGACCCATCCTTCTTGGGAGTTAGAAGGGCCGGGACGGCACATGGACTTTTGCTTATGCGAATGAAGCCCTTCCTAATGAGTTCCTCTATTTGCCTCCGAAGTTCGGCATGTTCCGTGGGATTGAGGCGATAATGAGGAAGGTTTGGGAGAGTGGCCCCCGGGACTAGATCAATTGCGTGTTACACATCACGCATGGGGGGGAGTTGGCCCGGGAGCTCCGTTGGGAACACATCATGGAATTCTTCTAGGAGTTGTTGGATTTCTATGGGATGTGGGTTGGTGGGAGTGGATTCTCCTAGGCAAATGATCACCGCATATAGAGGTACTCCTTGAACTATCTCCTCTTCAAGTTCTTTCCTAGTGATGAGATGAAGACCCTTGGTCAACCTCGAGGTCCCACTTTGTTTGGGAGTTTGGGTGAGGGATGGGGTTGAAGGGGTGGAGTTCCCCGAGACTTGTGTGGTGGTGGGGTGGTGTCCTTGAGGGAGAGTGTCCCTCTTGGTCATGGGACGTGGTGGGGAGGGGTTAAGACGGATAGTCTTACCCTCATGTTCAAAGGTGCATATGTTGCTCCTACCCAAGATGGTGGCATCTACATCATAAAGCCAAGGTCTTCCTAGTAGGATGCTACCTACTTCCATGGGTATGACATCACACCATATTTGACCATGGTATGAAGAGAAGGTGAGGGGCACAAGACATTGGGTGTTGACCGGGATGGAGTTGTTGTTGATCCATGAGACCCGGTATGGACTTAGGTGAGGGGTGATGGCAAGCCCAAGAAGCTTGACGGTATCGGGTGATACGGCATTGACACAACTTCCGCTATCTAGGATCACCTTCCTTACATGACTCTCTAGCTTAACAAAGGTGTGAAAGATTGAGGTTCGACGCCAATCCTCTTCTTGGGGTTTGGTGAGGGTGCATCTAATCACTCCTAGATGGGAGTTGGTAGATGGAGTGGTGTGATCTAGACCCGATTCTAAGTATTGGGTTTCATACCCCTCTTCCCAATCTAGTGAGGCTTCATGGTCCTCAACAACACTCTCAAGTTCCTTTTGGGGTGGAGCTTCTTCCTCAATAAGCAAGCTAGATAATCCCTTGGATGGATATTTCCCCACAAAGTGGCCAAACCCTTGGCACCTATAGCATTGTTGACGCCTGCTACCCGGAGTGGTTCCTACGTTTGGGCCTTTGGGATTGTCTTCCCTCCGTGGGAGGGGGTGACTAAGGGTGGGCTTGTTTGGAGTGATGGGGAGAGGAGGGTTGTAAGGCCTTAATGGGGCACTCCAACTTGGATTAGGGGCTTTCATGGGTGTGGCCGGAATGGGTCGTGGTCCCATGTTTTTGGGATCGGCCGATCGGGGAGTAGCAAATCGAGGGATCCTAGAGAATCTTTCTACATCCCTAGCTATTTGATAAGTTAGCTCAAGGTTATCAACATCTCTCATGAAAAGCTCTCTCTTGATGTGACTTTGAAGCCCATTCCTAGAGCGGGACAAGGTAACGGCCGGGTCCTCATGAACTCCACACTTCAAAAGATAGGAGTCAAACTTCTCAATATATTCAACCACGGTCTTCCCCTCTTGGGTGAGGCTTTGCCATTCATCTAAGAGCATTTGATGGTAGGATTGGGGGAGGTATTTGTTCCTAAGTTGGTTCTTCATACCCTCCCAAGTGTCAATAGGCTCTTCCCGCCTAATCCTTCTTAAACCCTCTTGGTTTAACCAATAAGTTTTGGCTAATTTGATGAGATGCATTTTGGCCAACCTTACCCTCCTTTGGTCGGTCATAGGGTACCATTCAAAGTATTGGTCCATGGCGGTTTCCCATTCTAAGTAGACACTTGGTTCATGGGAACCATCAAAGTTTGGGGCCTCTACTTTAATCATCCTTAAGAGAGGGTCATCGGGGTCGTCCCGTGGACGCCTTTCATGAATGTGAGGGTGGCGGGGTCTCTCATGGTCATGGTAGGGGTCAAGGTCCAAGTCCTCCCTATAAATTTCAGCATGTGGATGATGGGCTCTTGGTCCATTGTTCCTTGGGTGGAACTCATCCCTATGAGGCTCAACATGTGGAGGGTGGACTCTTGGGTTATTGTTCCTTGGGTGGAACTCATTCCTATGTAACTCACCATGTGGTGGATAAACTCTTGGTTCATTATTCCTTGGATAGGGCTCTTCCCTATGAGGTTCAACATGGGGAGGGTGGACTCTAGGCTCATTGTTCCTTGGGGGGAACTCATGCTCTTCTAGCCGAGCAATTCGAGTGGAAAGGGACTCAAGTTGGGCAAGAATGTTTGTAAGGGCAGCATCTACCCTATTCATTTGGCATTGAGGTTCCTCCCTAGGAGCATCTTGGTTGATTTGAGGATTGGGATCCATTGGTGGATTTGAAGATGATGGATCGGGTCGGTAACTAGCACCACTACGGGTGGACATGCAAGACAAGGGGCAAATGATGTTGGACACACAATGCAAAGGTCCTAGGACTTAGACTTGATAGAGACAAGTAAAAGACTTGCTCTGATACCAATTGATGTGATACACCCTAGGACTTAGACAAGCAAGCACATTCACAATCAAAAGGGCCAATTTGGGCCACCGCTCTCCCGTCGCTCACCCAAGTCCCGGGGTAACTTGGCAATGCCAAGGTGAGGTTGAGGGGTTGGACCCTTGCTGGTAGAGGGCCAGCAAGGCCAAGATTTGATTCCCAATGGATGTGGATGCCCAATTCAATGGGGCCGACAAAGTGCCAATGGCACCGGTTACTCTCTTCCCACGGTGATCACTCAAGACAACGGGGCTTGAGGATCACGCTCTCACTCTCACGACCAGTGGAACAAAGAACTAATATTGAAAGACAAGCACTAAAGGGAGTGAGATTTGAGCACTTACTCGACCGGTTTGAAGAAACCGGTCCCGCTCGGAGACGAGGGCGAGCGGGGAGGCGAGTGGATCCCCACACGCCGCGACGGTGTAGCTTGACCTGCTTAATCCAATTACAACACTACTCCTCTCGCAGGAGGGGGACCTTGGGGTGGGGGTTAATGGATATTACAGCCAAAACTGCCTCCACGCAGGGAGGGGCCTTCAGCCGGCCAAGCGGGGAGGGGAATTGGAGAAAGGAACACCGAAGACGGGAGGTTGCCGATTCTGCCCGGTTCTGTGGGTGCTGACAGGTGACTGAAGAGTTGACTGCTGCAGCTACTACCGAATTTTTTTGGTGGAGAAACCACCTAGGAAATCTTCGTAGGAGGCAGGGGAAGTCGTCCAAATTTTTTTAATTTCTTCTGTTGCCGATGCCGGTCTGGGTGGAGGCCCGAACAGGGAGGCAGACTCTCGGACTGGCAGCTCCTAATTTCCAACAACAGGTTGCAGAGGATGCCCCGATAGCTCCCAAACTCAGAATCAAGCACCGTCAGAGTCGTTGGAACCGTGGACGAGCCCTCTTCACCGCAAAGCTGACGGGGAGGCCAAACGATGCCGGAGATTGCCAAGGGACTCAGAACACTGCTGACAGGTCGGTGCAGACTATGGGTAGTAGAGCTGCGTAGCTGAGGGAGAAAATGGATAACTCCTGCTACAGGATGCCGAACGGAGTTCCGCTTCTTGATTCGGAAAGTAGACAAGGAGAGGAAGAACTTTTCAGAAGAGCTCTTGAGCTGATTCTTCAGAGGTTCATCGTGGTGAAGCTTCTACTCCGGTTCTGGTACTCAGCAGGGGCAGCTATGCGCAGTTGTGGGAGAACGGAGCTCCCGGGCAGCACACAGCTCGGATGAAGATGAAACCACTTCCGTTGCGAAGAAGACAGGTAGACGCTTCTTTGGATGCCTCTTGGACCTTCAGATTTTTAGGGAAGTGGTCGTGGTTGCTGCTGCAAGCTACAGGTTCATCTGCAACTTCTGGACTGCCAGCAGCAACTTTGACATAGCCTTCAAATGACCTAAAAAGAAGAAGAAGGGGGTAGTATATGGGGAAGGGGGAGATGAAGAATGCTGGAGCGGAGGTATGGGGGGTATGGAAGGTTGCTAAAGGTAGAGGGGAGGTGGAGGAAGAAGGGGGAGGGCGTACGTTTCAGCTGGAGGAAGGGGGAGGGGGTGTGCAAGGGTGGTGAGAATGGAGGGAGAAAGGGGCGACCAAGGCTAAAGGTAGGAGAGAGGGGTGGCCAAAATCCTTTGGAGGGAAGGTTTTTCAAATTTGAAATGGGACTTGGGAGGTGGAAGGCTGCATGGGGAAGGTGGGATAATGCATGGGGAAGAGGAGGGGTGGTTGGTGGTTGGGAAGGTGGAGTAGGGATTGGGCGTTCAATCCTTGGTACTAGGAGAGGGAGTAAATGGGATGTGGGGAAGTGGAGTGGCCTTAATGGAGGTAGGTGGGGGTTGGAAGTGGTTGGGAGGAGGAGGAGAGAGAGAAAGTGGCGACCCAAGGAGAGAGAAAGAGGGAGAGAGAGAGAGAGGTGGGGTGCGGAGTCTCTCCCCTAGGGCTTCTCACCCCAATGTTGGAATCACTCCATTAGAACTAAGTTTGAACACTCAATTGGAAATCTTTTGCATTCATTCATTCATTAGTCCAAAATGAAGGAAATGGAGTCCTATATATAGGCAACACATATTGTACAATAAGACCCTGACAAAAGACTCAATGACAAATAACCGAGGGGATAAGGGGGGCTCTTGGGCCAAGCCCGAAGAATTGGGCCCAATAGCAAACTACACAATCTAATGACACTCAAACTTAGGAAAATAAATGCAAGACCTAGGGACATGACTCAAATAAAATGAAAATTACATCAAATGACTCAAATAGATAGCACAAAAAAGGATAATTGGGCCTTTATAGAGAGAGGCCCGAACTCAAACGACGCCGGAGTGTGAAGAAGACCCTAGCCAAAGGGAGTTGTGGATGATGCCTCCATCAAAACCGCTACTCCCGGGTCCCATTGTGTCGCCCTTTACCTCCCTACGTGGAGTGGGCGTTCATATTCATTGCTGTAATATCTGTGTAATAATTGTTCCGGGAGTATCAGTTCGGCCGGGGTCGCCTTCCCCACGCCGAGAGCGTGGAGGTATCGTGTTCGCTCCTTACTCGGCACTTTACTTAGTTCGTATATGCTATATATGCCACAGCTAGAGAGCATGGTAGGGTAACTTAGCTCACTATTTATTGTTATTCACTGCTGCGAGAGAGAGCAAGAGCGTCCCGTGACCCGATCCGGGCACGAATTTATGAGTTGACCACCCTAGCTCACTGCCAGTTTCTCAACCGTGCACGTCCGTACGCTTCCCTCATTAGGGGCGATCACGAGCTTGCTTAGAGTCCAAGGATTGCATATCCATTTGGAGTCGAGTCGCGTGTCCGTCCCGCATTAGTTTGGTATCGGAGCAAGTTTGAGTCTAGGGTAGTCTTTGTGTCTAAAACAAAAGAAAGTGTCATTTACGTCAAGTCATCGTCCATGTCAGTCTAGGTTGCATTTCATCCCAATAACACGGTATATCAAAAGGTGTTGTCTGAACGTTAGGCTACGCCTATCGGGAAGGCCGCACACTTGCGCGAGTGATCTTCGGATCGACTAACTCCGCCACGTACCGAGTCTTGGTTAAGTCTAGGTGCATCACTTGTTTGCATTGGTCTGTGTCTCCTAGTCCTTGTGTCCTTTGCATGCCCACTCGGCGAGGTACCCAATACCATCGCCCTGCACCTATGGCCAACCCACGGGATATCATCTCGGGAGACCTTCAGTCCTTGCGCGAGGCGATCATGACCCTCGTAGATCGGATGGACCAAACCGAGGCAACCTTTAAGAGCTTCTCGGACCGCATAGATGGCCGTTTTAACGCCATGGAGGAACAGATGGAGTCATCCGATAGATCTGTCCAAGGTCTGGTCAGACGGTTGGATAAGATGTCGCATGGAGACCCTCCTATAGTGGCCCAAGGCCAACCCACACCCGCTCAGGCGGATGCCCATGGCCAAGCCATTCCCATAGCCCAGGCCTAACCCGTCCATGTGGCCCAGGACCCACGCGCACATGCTCCTCAGCCACCATGGGTTCCTCCACCCGCCCCTCCTCGGGTCCCCTAATTACCGCGCCTGACCTTGGTCTCGAGGATTATGGGTCCGATAACGCCTATGAGGGGTATGGTCAACGCCGTCGTGGCCTCCAACCACAAAGAGATGAGGAGGACGATAGGGTCCTTAAGACCGTGCGAGCGGATCCTCCCATTTTTTACGGGTCTTCGGATCTGAAAGTCTACCTAGATTGGGAGTTCGGCATGGACCGATACTTCAATTGGTACGATATGTCGGAGCGTCGAAGGATCCGATTCGCTACCATTAAGCTCATGGGACAGGCACAAACCTATTGGAAGAATGTAGAGAGCATGTTATTTCAGCGGCTAGAGCCCTCGATTGATACATGGGGTGAAATGAAACTTAAGCTTCGGTAGAAGTACCTTCCTCCCACGTACCGTTAGTGACTCATCGATAGGTGGAAGAGTCTTAGCCAGGGAGACCGGTCCATCTCCGAATATATCGCTGAATTTGATGAGTACTTTCTGCGATGTGGTGTCACGGAGGAGAGTACCATGCACGTTTCCCGCTTTCGATGTGGTTTGCAGCCCCACTACCAGTATGAGCTTTTCCGCCGCAATGCCAAGACATTGGAAGAAGCATATCAGGTTGCTCTTGAGTTGGAGCAGTTTGAGGGAGAGTTCGAGCCTAGCCATCGGTCGGGTCCCACCCCTCTTCGTAGTACCGAGCCCCGTCACTCTTTAGGCCCACATCAGCGGGCCCCCATGGCTCGATCTCAGGAGCCCACCCGTCAGGTGCATTTCTCTCCACGGCCTCGCCCACCGCCACCCCGGGATCTACCTCCATCCCAACCCCCGGCACCCATTGCCCGCCCTCAGGCACCAGCATCCCCACCCCTATTGCCCACGGCACCTACAGCTCCACCCATGTTACCTACACCACCTGTCCGTCGGGAGGATAAGGGTAAGGGCCCTCTCATCAGAGAGAGTACCCGTCTACAGTGTTTCCATTGTCATGGGTTTGGCCACTTTGCCAACCAATGTCTCACTCGTGCCACACTAGCCCTAGGGGTTGGAGAATCCTCGCCTTCTGGGCTTGTGACTGTCAGTTACGAGGTTGATCCGGAACTCATTGATGAGTACGAAGCTCTGGAGGGGTCTACCGATGTTAAGGATGCAGTCACTTAGTGGGGTTGATGTCACCACCACCTTAAGTCTAGGGTCATGCATGAGTCAGTTTTTTTTTGTGTGGTTTTTTTGTGTGGTTCATTTTGAGTGGCTTATTTGTGTGGTTTGTGGTTTGTTAGGAGTCTGCATGTGTCGTGTGCAAGCTCATCGATGTTAGTCCCCTATGAGTGATAGGCGAGTGGACTCGCTCGATGAGTATGGGATCAGCTCTACATCTATACTCGGATCTAGTCACCTATAGGGACCCAGCGGTGATTCCCAGTGAGTCTTCGAGCCGCCCCCTTCCCTTTGAGAGTGACCTCACCCCGGAGTGTCCACCACCGGCCTTGTTCCCACAGTAGCTTGTGCATATCGAGTATATACGGAATGAGCAGGTGACGGTCACGTGGAGTGGGACGTACCCGCGTTACTTGGCACAATGAAGGATCCACCGGAGCGACTAGAGCAGCCGTACCCCTACTCGACGGGGTCGAGTTCTTGCCACCCGGGGAGAATTGATGGGAATCAACTCCGAGCATGTACATTTTATTTTTGTATTTGTGTCCTTTTATTTATTTTCATATCCTGGGGGAAGTAGATTCGCAATTGTAAGGCCTTATGAGCCTATTTGTTCTTCCTTAGGATTGTGTGGGTTTATGTGCAAAATACCAGTAGGACCTGCAAGGGGGCCCGCACTCCTATCCCATTGGTCCACCTCATCCATGTGGGGCTGGTCAAAGGCCAAGGTGGCATGTAGAAGGTTTGACAAGTCAATTGACACATGGGGGAGACAAGTGATTTAAAATGTCAAGGGTAGGCCACCTACCACACCCACCTAGTCAAGGGCGCGCCACCCCTATTTTGCTCCATTTTAAATTTTGTAAAAAGGCCATTAGAACTAATTAATTCTATACCTTGTATACCCCTCCCAACCCTAGATCTGAGGGCATTAGTGGTCATTTTCCATTTATTATATAAGGCATGTAATTTCCATTTGTGTGAATTAATGAAGAAGAAAATATTGTGAATTGCCTTGGAGCTTGGTGCGCCCCCTCCTCTCTCCCTCTGGTTCCTCCATCCTCCTTCAAGATTTCAGGGTGGAAACCCCTTCTATCTTAGCCCCTCTATCTCTAGATTCATCTCTGGTGCCGCTGCCGCCGTTCGTGCCGCCGTCGAGCCGCCGCGAAGCCGCTTCCGAAGTGCTGTCCAAGGTTCTGTTCTGCTGGATAGAGGTTCACTCCGATATTTTTAACTCACAACTCTGACATCATCTAGAGTTGAGATTTTCAGGGTTGGTTCCCCACTTGATCCCCAACCTCCAGTAAAATTATCCCATCATTTCACTTTCTTTTTATATTTTTCTATTTTCGTGCCTTTCTGTCTTTCTGATCTGTCCCTTTTCTGATCTGTGTACCAGAAGATTAGTTCTTCCCCCTTCGACCCACTTTTTGATTTTTTTTGGAATCCCCAAATTTATTGCAGGTTCTGTCCACCATCCCCATCCTCCACAAAGTTTCTTAGAATTTTAAAATCCCTATACCTATTTTTAGAAATTGTGTCTTTCTGCCAAATTCAGATCTGTTTCTACTGTCCAGATCCGACCCCATGTCAGCATAAAATCCACCTAAAATCGAAACTTCCTGATGGGAATCGACGCCGAGCTAGTACTTTTCATATTGCATTATATCCTTTAGTTTATTTTTATATCCACGGGAAAGTATACGCGCAATTGTACGGCTTTATCGGCCAATGCGTCACTCCCGTAGATTATGTGGGTTTCTATGTAATTTCCCCATGGGACCAGCAAGGGTGCCCTCAGCCCTTTCCCATTGGTCCACCTAGACCATGTGGGGCTGGTCAACCAGCCTAGGTGGCCTTCTAGATGAGTGGACTAGTCATATGCCACATGGGTAGACAAAGGGTTAAGAATGTCAACATTCTACACCCATCCCACCTACCCCCATTCAACCTTCCATTCAAAACCTACCCATAGTCAATAGGCCGCCCCCCCCCCCCCCTTCATTTTTTAATATTTTTTTTTTATGTTTGTGGCATGCAATCCCAGCCCTTCAATCCCCATCCCTAGATCTAAGGGTGGATAATTGATTTGGTTGGAATCATATAAAAGATTGTATTTTTATGTGAAAATTAATGAAAATCAGAATTTTGTTGAATGAGCAAGAGCTAGCTGCGCCCCCAGCCCTATCTCCTCTGGTTCTCCCCTTTCCAAGTCTCCATTCTAGAGTGGTATCTCCTTTCCCCACCCTCCGGTGATTATCGGTGCCGCCGCCGCCGCCGTTCGTGCCGCCATCGAGCCGCCGCTGCAGTTCTGTCTGCGTAGTACCACAGCAACTTCCATGAAATTCCCACCTCAGCCATGAGCTCAGATCGAGCTAACAATTTTACTGGGTGTTCCAGAGGTGTCAAGAACATCCCCTAAATTTTGGTTTGTCATTCAGATCCAGTTTAGTATTTTTAGATTTTCGTCCACTCTTCCACTTCTGTTCTGTCTGCTGTCTATTTCCATTTTCACCCGCCCTGAGTTTTAGGTCTTAGGCCCACTTTTTGAGTTTTTTTCATCCCACAAATTTTACTGGCGTTTCCTTCCATCCACCCCTTCATCCACAATTTTTCTTAATTTTTGGTTCATCCATCTCATATTTTCAAAAATCGTTCTCAGTCCCATCTATAGTTCTGTCCACCTGTTCCCAGATCTGAACACTAGTCACTTCAAAAATCATATCAAATCACCCCCACCTCCAACTCCAATTCCCAAAATTGTCCCAGTTCCGTGGTTTGATTATCAACAACTTTGAAGAAGAGATCAAAGTCCGAATCCCACTGTAAGTAGGCGGTCAATGGCCTTTTACAGGGATCTGATATGCTGATCTGAGATTTCTGGAGCAGTGGAGCAGAAGATTGAAAAATATCTAAGGCCCTGGTCCGCATAGGTTCAGAGGAATCCACTAGCCCTACGTTTGAGGATTTTGAGTCCTCTTTCCAACGGCACTGGTTTTGTCGCATTCCGGCGACGGGGCTGATCACAGCGGCCATTTTCGTCCGAGCGCGCGCTGCAAAACAGCAGCAACCAGCCCGTGGGCAGTAATTTCGACGGGTACCGAACGGAGCCGCCCGGCCTCCGATCGCCGTTCCGGCGTGCCGCCAGCCCGGGGATCGCTTCTACCAGTGTCCCCACCACAACGGTGACACCGGGTCCCACACGGCCCCTCCAGACAGCGCGTGGGCCCCACGGTCGTGATTACGCGTGTAGCCGAATCAACACACGAAGCTGCCCGTCATCCCGAATTCGGTCCTCCCGGGCCCATTTGTGTCGCCCTTTACCTCCCTGCGTGGAGTGGGCATATTCCCATTGCTGTAATTATTGTGTGTTAAGTTCCCCGGGAGTACGAGTTTCGGCCGGGTCCGTCATCCCCACGCCGAGCGTGTGGAGGTATCGTTCTCACTCCCTACACTCGGCATTTGCTTATTTTCATATATACTTGTTTATGCCGCTGCTAGAGAGCATGATAGGGTAACTAGCTCGCTTTCTATTTGTATCACCGCTGCTGCGAGAGTGAGCATTACCGTCCCGTGACCCGATCCGGGCACGAAAGAGAGAGCCGACCACCCTAGCTCTTGCCGGTTTCTCAACCGCGCACGTCCGACGCTTCCCTCGTTAAGGGACGATCGCGAGCTTGTCGTGTCCGTGTCTCGTCCCGCATCAATTTGGTATCAGAGCGAGTTTGAGTCTAGGGTGTCAAAAAAAAAGAGTGTGTCATTTATGTCTAGTCATTCGTCATCATTGTTTTAAAACAAAAAAAAGTGTCTTTTTGTATTGCCCCCCTTTACTCGGTATATCAAAAGGTGTTATCCGAACGTTAGGCCACGCCTATCGGGAAGGCCACACACTTGTGCGAGTGATCTTCGGATCGGTTATCTCCGCCACGTACCGAGTCTTGGTTTACGTCTAGGGTCCTTAGTGTGCATGCATTCCAAACTTGCATAGTCGGTCTAGTGTCTTGTCACCGTGTGTATGCATGTCCATGTCCACTACCCATGGCCGATCCCCAAGACCATACGTCCGAGTGGTCAACTTTTGTGGCCAAAATGAATGTCCTCATGGACTGAGCCTTTGGTTTTGCCCCTCTCATTATGAAAGCCGCTCTACCCAACGGGTCCACAACGGAACTCCATTTCACCGATAGGGAGTCGGATAATTGGGTTTCTCTTGACATCGTGGAGTCTCTCTCCAAGACATGCGAGATTGTCCGCGATGGTGATTTTGCTTGTGTTGAGTTCTATAAGAGGATCGGCTCTGTTCTCTACACCGATGGCGCATGGTGCAGGATCGGCACACTTGTTGGTTCATGCATTATTTTAGGGCAAAAGTGGTTAGGAGAGAGAAGGGCCAATCTTGACTGGGACAAGAGGACTTGCACCTTATGCCCACCATACCTACCTGGTATGATCACCCATAGGGACCCCGTATGTCCAGCCACCCAGCCCCAGCGGCCCACTCCACCTTCGGATTCGCGCTTGGAGCCACCTCATCCCGAGCCACCCGTATTTCTAACGGGTACATTATACATAGCCGAGCCGCTTCTTAGTTGGCTCAAGGATGACTTGGTCCCACTCCCTTACCCGTCTATGGACCCTACCCTACCTTTGGTGTCCGTCAACTCCTACCACACAACTTTTCGGTCTAGTCACCATGTCGACACTTTGGATGACCTTATTATGGGATTAGATTCACAATGGGAGTTGACGCATCTTTTGGCCCGAGGCTTTGACCAACCCGCTAGTCTTAGCTTCACCCATCCGGCCTTAAGATCCATTACCTCCGTGTGCACCGTGGGGTGTGTCACCACGGAGATTCTTCTACTCCTCCCGATGCCGGCCGAGTCCGACTTCATTTCCTTTTGCCCGAGGGAGGAAGTTTATTTTCTTCACATGACCATTGTCCCGTTCACTATGACGGATGAAGGTGAGCATTCATACCTTCAAGATTTTCACGATTGGGACCGTGTCATGGAGGAACCCATCTCCCGGGATCATACCTTCTTTGACCCTTTTGACCCCTCCACTAGTGAAGCTCCCGAGCTATCACCTTCCCTCCACCTCCATGTCATGTTGGAACCCACCATAAGGGGTCATACCTTCTTTGATCCCTTTGACCCCTTCCCTAGTAGATCCCTAGACCCTATATATTCCCTTCACTTCTTCGGGGAAGTCCACCTTCATACCCCTTTCCTACGGGTTGGGTCCTCCATACCCACCAAGCCCGTCCACGATACACCTACACCCGGCTCTTCCACACCCGACTTTCCTAGCCCACTCAAGTCTCCTAAATCTAAAGGGCCGTCCATGCATGACTGGGTCATACTTGGATGTTTAGGTGTTCCCCATACCACCCATCTCCGGTTACATAACATGCATGCATGGCACACATTCGGGTGTCCTGGTCCGCCATCACCCATGTACGGGTCGGACTAACATTAGGTATGTCTAGGGTCATATGTGAGTCGGTGTGTTTTCCTTGTGTGGTTTATTTTGTGTGGTTTGTTTGCATGGTTTGTGTGTTGTTAGTCTGCATGAGTCTTGTGCAAGCTCGTTGTCGGTCTCTTATGAGTAAGAGGCGAGTGGACTCACTTGATGAGTATGGGATCGGTTCTACTTTATACCCGGATCAGTCACCTACAGGGACTCAGCGGTGATTCCTAGTGAGTCTTCGAGCTACTTCCTTCCCTTTTGAGAGTGCCCCACTCGGAGTGTCCACCTTTAGCCCATAGCAGTTTGTGCATATCGCGTATATATGGAATGAGCAGGTACCGATCACTTGGAGTGGAGCATACCCGCGCTACTTGGCACGGTGATGGATCCGCCGGAGTACTCGAGCATCCCTACCCCTACTCGACGGGGTCGAGTTCCTCCCACCCGGGGAGAGTTGATGGGAATCGACGCCGAGCTAGTACTTTTCATATTGCATTTATATCCTTTAGTTTATTTTTATATCTACGGGAAAGTATACGCGCAATTGTACAGCTTTATCGGCCAATGCGTCACTCCCGTAGATTATGTGGGTTTCTATGTAATTTCCCCATGGGACCAGCAAGGGGGCCCTCAGCCCTTTCCCATTGGTCCACCTAGACCATGTGGGGCTGGTCAACCAGCCTAGGTGGCCTTCTAGATGAGTGGACTAGTCATATGCCACATGGGTAGACAAAGGGTTAAGAATGTCAACATTCTACACCCATCCCACCTACCCCCATTCAACCTTCCATTCAAAACCTACCCATAGTCAATAGGCCGCCCCCCCCTTCATTTTTTAATGTTTTTTTTTATGTTTGTGGCATGCAATCCCAGCCCTTCAATCCCCATCCCTAGATCTAAGGGTGGATAATTGATTTGGTTGGAATCATATAAAAGATTGTATTTTTATGTGAAAATCAATGAAAATCAGAATTTTGTTGAATGAGCAAGAGCTAGCTGCGCCCCCAGCCCTCTCTCCTCTGGTTCTCCCCTTTCCAAGTCTCCATTCTAGAGTGGTATCTCCTTTCCCCACCCTCCGGTGATTATCGGTGCCGCCGCCGCCGCCGTTCGTGCCGCCATCGAGCCGCCGCTGCAGTTCTGTCCGCGCAGTACCACAGTAACTTCCACGAAAATCCCACCTCAGCCATGAGCTCAGATCGAGCTGGCAATTTTACTGGGTGTTTCAGAGGTGTCAAGAACATCCCCTAAATTTTGGTTTGTCATTCATATCCCGTTTAGTATTTTTAGATTTTCGTCCACTCTTCCACTTCTGTTCTGTCTACTGTCTGTTTCCATTTTCACCCGCCCTGAATTTTAGGTCTTAGGCCCACTTTTTGAGTTTTTTTCATCCCACAAATTTTACTGGCGTTTCCTTCCATCCACCCGTTCATCCACAATTTTTCTTAATTTTTTGTTCGTCCACCTCATATTTTCTAAAAATCATTCTCAGTCCCATCTATAGTTCTGTCCACCTGTTCCCAGATCCGAACACCAGTCACTTCCAAAATCATATCAAATCACCCCCACCTCGAACTCTAATTCCCAAAATTGTCCCAGTTCCGTGGTTTGATTATCAACAACTTTGAAGAAGAGATCAAAGTCCGAATCCCACTGTAAGTAGGCGGTGAAAGGCCTTTTACAGGGATCTGATATGCTAATCTGAGATTTCTGGATCAGTGGAGCAGAAGATTGAAAAATATCTAAGGCCCTGGTCCGCATAGGTTCAGAGGAATCCACTAGCCCTACGTTTGAGGATTTTGAGTCCTCTTTCCAACGGCACTGGTTTCGTCAAATTCCGGCGACGGGGCTGATCACAGCAGCCATTTTCGTCCGAGCGCGCGCTGCAAAACAGCAGCAACCAGCCCGTGGGCAGCAATTCCGACGAGTACCGAACGGAGCCGACCGGCCTCCGATCGCCGTTCCGGCATGCCGCCAGCCCGGGGATCGCTTCTACCAGTGTCCCCACCACAGCGGTGACACCGGGTCCCACACGGCCCCTCCAGACAGCGCGTGGGCCCCACGGTCGTGATTACGCGTGTAGCCGAATCAACACACGAAGCTGCCCGTCATCCCGAATTCGGTCCTCCCGGGCCCATTTGTGTCGCCCTTTACCTCCCTGCGTGGAGTGGGCATATTCCCATTGCTGTAATTATTGTGTGTTAAGTTCCCCGGGAGTACGAGTTTCGGCCGGGTCCGTCATCCCCACGCCGAGCGCGTGGAGGTATCGTTCTCACTCCCTACACTCGGCATTTGCTTATTTTCATATATACTTGTTTATGCCGCTGCTAGAGAGCATGATAGGGTAACTAGCTCGCTTTCTATTTGTATCATCGCTGCTGCGAGAGTGAGCATTACCGTCCCGTGACCCGATCCGGGCACGAAAGAGAGAGCCGACCACCCTAGCTCTTGCCGGTTTCTCAACCGCGCACGTCCGACGCTTCCCTCGTTAAGGGACGATCGCGAGCTTGTCGTGTCCGTGTCTCGTCCCGCATCACTTCCACCACACCTTTCATAAAGCATATCCCCGTTTTCCTCTCTTTGGCCTCTACAACGTTTATGAAGAGCTCATCTTCTGATTCGGAGGTCTCCATCGCGGTCTCAGGAAAACTTAGTTCTGTCCTGAGTTTTCAGAACCTGCCAACTAGCAAATTGAAAATTCGACAAAGGCCATCAACGGGAAGTTCAAGTTTCTTCCTCCAGCTACAGATCGAAGGATTTGAAGTCAGCTTTCCAACGATACCTCGTGTGTGTCAATTCGACACCAGGAGTGATCTCAGCATCCATTCTCGCCGGGTCACGCGCTGTAAAATAGTAGCTTCAGATCCGTGGGCAGCAACTCCGGTGAGTGGAGATCGGAGCCACCCGGCCTCCGACCGGCGAACTAGCGTACCGCCATCCTTGGGAGCGCCCTCCAGGTATCCCCACCACAGTGGTGCTACCCCGGTCCCATACGGCCCCACGGACCAGCACGTGGGTCCCACGGTCGTGAGTACGTGTGCCGTCGAATCAACACAAGAAGCCGCCCGTCAACCCGAAACCGCTACTCCCGGGTCCCATTGTGTTGCCCTTTACCTCCCTGCGTGGAGTGGGCATTCATATTCATTGCAATAATATTTGTGTAATAATTGTTTCGAGAGTATCAGTTCGACCGGGGTCGTCTTCCCCACGCCGAGTGTGTGGAGGTATCGTGTTCGCTCCTTACTCGGCACTTTGCTTAGTTCATATATGCTTTATATGCCGCTGCTAGAGAGCATGATAGGGTAACTTAGCTCGCTATTTATTGTTATTCACTGCTGCGAGAGAGAGCGAGACCGTCCCGTGACCCAATCCGGGCACGAATTTGTGAGTTGACCACCCTAGCTCACTGCTAGTTTCTCAACCGTACACGTCCGTATGCTTCACTCGTTAGGGGCGATCGCGAGCTTGCTTACAGTCCAAGGATTGCATATCCATTTGGAGTCGAGTTGCGTGTCCATCCCGCATCAGTTTGGTATCAGAGCAAGTTTGAGTCTAGGGTAGTCTTTGTGTCTAAAACCAAAAAAAAAGTGTCATTTACGTCTAGTCATCGTCTAAGTCGGTCTAGGTTGCATTTCATCCCAATAACCCGATATATCAAAAGGTGTTGTCCGAACGTTAGGCTACGCCTATCGGGAAGGCCGTACACATGCGCGAGTGATCTTCGGATCGATTAACTCCGCCATGTACCGAGTCTTGGTTAAGTCTAGGTGCATCACTTGTTTGCATTGGTCTCTGTCTCCTAGTCCTTGTGTCCTTTGCATGCCCACTCGGTGAGGTACCCAATACCATCGCCCTGCACCTATGGCCAACCCACGGGATATCATCTCGGGAGACCTTCAGTCCTTGTGTGAGGCGATCATGACCCTCGTAGACCGGATGGACCAAACCGAGGCAACCTTTAATAGCTTCTCTGACTGCATAGATGGCCGTTTTAACGCCATGGAGAAACGGATGGAGTCATGCGACAGATCCGTCCAAGGTTTGGTCGGACGGTTGGATAAGATGTCGCACGGAGACCCTCCTATAGTGGCCCAAGGCCCACCCACACCCGCTTAGGCGGCTGACCAAGGCCAAGCCATTCCCATAGCTCAGGCCCAGCTCGTCCATGTGGCCTAGGACCCGCCCGCACATGCTCCTCAGCCACCACGGGTTCCTCCACCCGCCCCTCTTCGGGTCCCCGAACTACCGTGCCATGACCTTGTTCTCGAGGATTATGGGTCCGATAACGCCTATGACGGATATGGTCAACGCCATCGTGGCCTCCAACCACAAAGAGATGAGGAGGACGATAGGGTTTTTAAGACCGTGCGAGCGGATCCTCCCATTTTTTACGGGTCTTTGGATTCGAAAGTCTACCTAGATTGGGAGTTCATCATGGACCGATACTTCGATTGGTACGATATGTCGAGCGTCGAAGAATCCGATTCGCTACCTTGAAGCTCATGGGATAGGCACAAGCCTATTGGAAGAATGTAGAGAGCCTGTTATTTCAGCGGCTAGAGCCCCCGATTGATACATGGGGCGAAATGAAACTTAAGCTTCGGCAAAAGTACCTTCCTCCCAGGGACTCATCGATAGGTGGCAGAGTCTTAGCCAGGGAGACCAGTCTGTCTCCGAATATATCACTGATTTTGATGAGTACTTTCTGCGATGTGGTGTCACGGAGGAGAGTACCATGCTCGTTTCCCGCTTTCGATGTGGTTTGCGGTCCCACTACAAGTATGAGCTTTTCCGCTGCAATGCCAAGATGTTGGAAGAAGCATATCAGGTTGCTCTCAAGTTGGAGCAATTTGAGGGAGAGTTCGAGCCTAGCCATCGGTCGGGTCCCACCCCTCTTCGTAGTACCGAGCCCCGTCACTCTTTAGGCCCACCTCAGCGGGCCCCCATGGCTCGATCTCAGGAGCCCACCCGTCAGGAGCATTTCGCTCCACGGCCTCGCCCTCCCCCACCCCGAGATCTACCTCCATCCCAACCCCCGACACCCATTGCCCGCCCTCAGGCACCAGCACCCCCACCCCTATTGCCCACGGCACCTACAGCTCCACCCCTGTTGCCTACACCCCCTGTCCGTCGGGAGGATAAGGGTAAGGGCCCTCTCATCGGAGAGAGTAGTAGGTCCCGTCTACAGTGTTTCCATTGTCATGGGTTTGGCCACTTTGCCAACCAATGTCTCACTCGTGCCACACTAGCCCTAGGGGTTGGAGAATCCTCGCCTTCTGGGCTTGTGACTGTCAGTTACGAGGTTGATCCGGAACTCATTGATGAGTACGAAGCTCTGGAGGGGTCTACCGATGTTAAGGATGCAGTCACTTAGTGGGGTTGATGTCACCACCACCTTAAGTCTAGGGTCATGCATGAGTAATTTTTTTTTTGTGTGGTTTGTTTGTGTGGTTCATTTTGAGTGGCTTATTTGTGTGGTTTGTGGTTTGTTAGGAGTCTGCATGTGTCGTGTGCAAGCTCATCGATGTTAGTCCCCTATGAGTGACAGGCGAGTGGACTCGCTCGATGAGTATGGGATCAGCTCTACATCTATACTCGGATCTAGTCACCTATAGGGACCCAGCGGTGATTCCCAGTGAGTCTTCGAGCCGCCCCCTTCCCTTTGATAGTGACCCCATCCCGGAGTGTCCACCACCAGCCTTGTTCCCACAGCAGCTTGTGCATATCGAGTATATACGGAATGAGCAGGTGACGGTCACGTGGAGTGGGATGTACCCGCGTTACTTGGCATGGTGAAGGATCCGCGGGAGCGACTCGAGCAGCCGTACGCCTACTCGACGGGGTCGAGTTCTTCCCACCCGGGGAGAATTGATGGGAATCAACTCCGAGCATGTACATTTTATTTTTGTATTTGTGTACTTTTATTTATTTTCATGTCCTGGGGGAAGTAGATTCGCAATTGTAAGGCCTTATGAGCCTATTTGTTCTTCCTTAAAATTGTGTGGGTTTATGCGCAAAATGCTAGTAAGACCTGCAAGGGGGCCCCCACTCCTATCCCATTGGTCCACCTCATCCATGTGGGCTGGTCAAAGGCCAAGGTGGCAACTAGAAGGTTTGACAAGTCAATTGACACATGGGGGAGACAAGTGATTTAAAATGTCAAGGGTAGGCCACCTACCACACCCCCCTAGTCAAGGGGGCGCCCCCCCTATTTTGTTCCATTTTAATTTTTGTAAAAAGGCCATTAGAACTAATTAGTTCTATACCTTGTATACCCCTCCCAACCCTAGATCTGAGAGCATTAGTGGTCATTTTTCATTTATTATATAAGGCATGTAATTTCCATTTGTGTGAATTAATGAAGAAGAAAATATTTTGAATTACCTTGGAGCTTGGTGCGCCTCCTCCTCTCTCCCTCTAGTTCCTCCCTCCCCCTTCAAGATTTCAGGGTGGAAACCCCTTCTATCTTAGCCCCTCTATCTCTAGATTCATCTCTGGTGCCGCTGCCGCCATCGAGCCGTCGCGAGACCGCTTCCGCAGTTCTGCCCAAGGTTCTGTTCTACTGGATAGAGGTTCACTCCGGAATTTTTAACTCCCAGATTCGACATCATCTGGAGTTGATATTTTCAGGGTTGGTTCCCCACATGATCCCCAACCACCAGTAAAATTATGTCGTCATTTCACTTTGTTTTTAGATTTTTTTATTTTCATATATTTCTATCTTCCTGATCTGTCCCTTTTCAGATCTGTGTAGCAGAAGCTTAGTTCTTCCCCCTTTCGACCCCCTTTTTGATTTTTTTTGGAATCCCCAAATTTATTGGAGGTTCTGTCCACCATCCCCATCCTCCAAAAATTTTCTTCGAGTTTGAAAAGTCCGCTACCTATTTTTAGAAATTATGTCTTTCTCCCAAATTCAGATCTGTTTCAGCTGTCCAGATCCGACCCCGAGTCAGTATAAAATCCACCTAAAATCGAAACTTCCACCACACCTTTCATAAGGCATATCCCCGTTTTCCTCTCTTCGGCCTCTACAACTTTCATGAATAGCTCATCTTCTGATTCGGAGGTCTCCATCACGGTCAACGCCAACTCTCAAGAAAACTTAGTTCTGTCCTGAGTTTTCGGACCCTGCCAACCAGCAAATTGAAAATTCGACAAAGGCCATCAATGGGAAGTTCAAGTTTCTTCCTCCAGCCATAGATCTAAGGATTTGAAGTCAGCTTTCCAACGATATCTCTTGTGTGTCGATCCGACACTGGGAGTGATCGCAACATCTATTCTCGCCGGGTCGCGCGCTATAAAACAGCAGCTTCAGATCCATGGGCAGCAACTCCGGCGAGTGGAGATCGGAGCCGCCCAGCCTCCAACCGATGAACTAGCGTACCGCCATCCCAGGGAGTTCCCTCCAACCGTCCCCACCACAGTGGTGCCACCCCGGTCCCACACGGCCCCTCGGACCAGCACGTGGGTCCCACGGTCGTGAGTACATGTGCCGCCGAAGCAACACAAGAAGCCGCCCGTCAACCCGAAACCGCTACTCCCGGGTCCCATTGTGTCACCCTTTACCTCCCTACATGGAGTGGGCATTCATATTCATTGCTGTAATATTTGTGTAATAATTGTTTCGGGAGTATCAGTTCGGCCGGGGTCCTCTTCCCCACGCCGAGAGCGTGGAGGTATCGTGTTCGCTCCTTACTCGGCACTTTGCTTAGTTCGTATATGCTTTATATGCCGTTGCTAGAGAGCATGATAGGGTAACTTAGCTCGCTATTTATTGTTATTCACTGCTGCGAGAGAGAGCGAGACCGTCCCGTGACCCGATCCGGGCACGAATTTGTGAGTGGACTACCCTAGCTCACTGCCGGTTTCTCAACCGTGCACGTCCGTACGCTTCCCTCGTTAGGGGCGATCGCGAGCTTACTTAGAGTCCAAGGATTGCATATCCATTAGGAGTCGAGTCACGTGTCCATCCCGCATCATCGAGCTGGTAGACTCGAGTACCACTCGAAGACGAGTCCCGTGTGAGAAGACCCGAATAACTTCAGTTGGTAGGATTCATCTGCTGCCAGATCGCCCATCACGTTCATATAATAGGCTATGTGCTCCTTCGACGATCCTTGCTCGTTGAACTTGTCAAACTTTGGCGGCTTGTTGATGCCGGGAGGGAGTCTTTTAGCAGCATGGTGGATCGGATACGGTACCTTGTATACATTGAATGAGGCATAGTCATCACCACCTTGATCTGCCAACTTCGTATCTATTATCTGTTCAACCATCAGCTTGGTCACCATCACCAGATCCACTGGATCTGGATAGAAGTGTGCTTGCTACATCCAAGGTGTTGCCAACACCGTGGCCTGAGGCATAGTAGGGGTAGTCTCTTGACGTTGACAAGCCGGTGGTGGTATCGGGTGTTAGGTGCGTAGCTAGGATCTAGAAGGGGGGGTTGAATAGATCCCCAATAAAAACTTAGGTCCAATAACAAAAACAACCCAATTTATTAATCAAACCATTTACGACAATATCTCAACAACAATACCATTATCCTAAACCACAACGAGCAGTTTAAGATAAAACCAGAGTATAGTGAGGGTGAGATTTCTCAAACTGAATTAAGTTCATGCAAGATATATTCTTTAGAAAATTGCTCAATCAGAAATCAGATTAACGCTAAAACATTCTACCACACCTGTTGTCGAGCACATGATAGATTGAAGATGTGAACATTTATGACTGAATCAAACAGTATGAATTATCATCAAGGCAATACGGCAAACACTACATGTGTGCCTAAGCTGCATTGCGAAGATAATAACCTTGAGACTCAAAACGATAGACAAATTCGTGCACTTAATGGAATCACACATCAGAAAACCCTCGAGAGCGATCCTCCGAAAGGAGGTGGATGAAAGGGAGCAAATGCAGAAGGTAAACCACTGCACACTGGAATTTTAGGTGGTTCGGCCAGACACCAGTCTGCCTACATCCACCCCTCACTCCAAATCGGAGTGAGGCTTCTCTACCAAAGTAGACGCAGACTCAGTCTGCTACAAATGCTACCTAACAGCTTGACCCAGAGGAACACTCTCCTCTCTTCTTCTGATCAAATCAGAAGGAAACTTGAGTAACACCCAGTTACTCAAAACAACGAAGGATCAAACCTCCCTTCCTCCAAACCGGAGGGGAATCACTAGTGACACCATGTCACTAGCAACTGGAGACACTGTCTCCCTTCTTCTGCAAATGCAGAAGGGACGTGAATAGCAACCAACTGCTCACCAAAACCCAGAGGATTAGATCCTCTCTTCCTCTGAATCCATAGAGGGAAACTGGAGATGAATCTCCCATCCTCTAAACCAGAGGGAAACACTAGTGACATCCCATCACTAGCAACTGGAGACACGGTCTCCCTTCTCCTGAATCCTCAGGAGGAACCCCACCCCCAAGATAGGAAATCGGAACACAGCGGTAAAAAGGTAAATGAACCAAGGGGAAATACAAGCAGGAAAATAAAAATGTAGCTCTGAGTAGAGCAAGACAGTTCATGATTTGATCCTTGAACTAATGGAATCAAATCTTCAATCACAAGCAGGCTTCGCTAAGATTCTTTTGTCTTTCTCTTCTTCTTCTTCAACTCTCAAGTTCTTCTCTCAGGATATTCTCTGGCTACCTCTAGTCTCTTCTTTTCTCTCTAACTCTTCTCTTTCTTGAGCTCTGGATCTTCTGCTCTCGGCCTTTTACTCTCTCTTCTTTCTAATCGTCTGTCTTCTCTATCTTTTCTGCAGCCCTTCCTTTTTTTTCCACACCCTTCTTCGAAAGGCAAGGCACCCTTACATAGGAACAGGGGCTCCGTAGAGAAAGATAACCTAGTGACAACTGATTGGTCCACCTGGATATTCTTCTGCAAACCGACGACACAGCGTCCCATCCTTTCTTGAATCACGTGCTTAGTAGTGTTGAGTGAAATTGTTCCATTCATTTCCTATTGGACCACGTGGCAGGAATGAGAATGTTCCTCTGTCATAGTGCCTTGGATCACATGCCCGATCATTTGCTCTCTGGGTCCATGCGCCAACATCCCACCATTTCTGGGAACACGTGCCTGTTCTTAGTTCGACCTCACGTGCTGCTTTAATCCTGTTAGTTGGAAGAAAGACGTTTCATTAAAAACCTTGTGAACATGAGCCATAAAGAGTGCACAGACGTTGCTTGATCAGAGTGTAAGTATGCACTGATCCTTACATGCCAAATTAGAAAAGATGCACAGACCTTAGGTAGTATAAAACAAGGCATGCAACAACCTTCTATATGCACGATAAGAAATATGCACTGACCTCGTATGTAGACTAACAAGGTATGCACTGACCTTATATGCAGACTAGCACCGACCTGACTATTCAATCAATGGTGACTAGCACTGACTATGTATGCAAGATACATGTCACTAGCACATACCCTTTATGCAACTAGCACCGACTATGTATGCAAGATATATGACATTAGCACTGACTCTTTATGCAACTAGCACCGACCTTAGTATGCACAAGGTGCAACTAGCATCGACTATGTATGCAAGATATATGACACTAGCACCGACCCTTTATGCAACGAGCACCGACCTTAGTATGCACAAGGTGCAACTAGCATCGACTATGTATGCAATATGCTTAGTACTAGCATCGACTTTAGTATGTATGAAATGCAACTAGCGTCGACCTCGGCTGTGTAAGAACACAACTAGCACCGACCCTAGCTATGCATGAACTACAACTAGCATTGACCTTAGCTGTGTGAAAACACAACTAGCACCGACCCTAGTTATGCATGATGCAACTGGCGTTTACTTCGGCTGTGTAAGAACACAACTAGCACCGACCCTAGCTATGCATGAACTACAACTAGCATCAACCTTAGCTATGTGAAAACACAACTAGCACCGACCCTAGTTATGCATGATGCAACTGGCGTTGACTCTATATAAGCACAATGCAGTATGAAAATGCATCTACCTGAAAGACTTTGCATGTATCATGCAAATGATTATGATGACAATATTAATGCACAAAAATTAATGAACAACAAACAATCCTCCTTAATGCACAGTGCAATGACCAGATGCATAATCAAATGCATATTTCATCATCATTCAATCTTTCATGCAAACATATGATGACTTATAGTGTTTGCTATCATCAAAACCACAGGGACACAACATCGGGCCCATGCCCCCAGCACAGTTGTGTATCGGCCGAGAAGCCATCATCTGAGGCAAACCCTCGAGCTCATTGGCGCCATGCCATGATGTTTCAGGAGTGGCTTGCACCTGCTTCGAGGCAGACGCTTGCATGCTTAGCTCGCTCAATTGTTTCTTCAACATCTCAATCTCCTGTTGGTACTTCAGGAGCAGCATCATTGTTGGGTCCCGTAGTGCAGGAACACGGTTCTAGAGGGGGGTGAATAGAACCCTCTACTAAAAACTATGTCTAATTAAAAACTTAAACCTACTCGCACAGCGGAATTAGCAAGATTAACAAGATTGAGGAATTTAAGCTAAACATGTAGGATAAACTAAATTCACTCAATCTCACCGTGCTCACACGATTGCATAAATAGATAAAACGGAGATGCACACAATCACACAAATAAAACCATGAGACACGGGGATTTTTAAGGTGGTTCGAGACCACGACGGGCTTGCTACGTCCACCCCTCACCAAACTGGTGAGGCTTTTTCCACACGCTGCGAATGCAGCAAACACGAAGATTTCTCCCCCCACACATGGGGTAAAAACCCCAAACCACACGCTGCGAATGCAGCAACACATGGGGATTTCTCCCCACGCACACCGGAAAAAGAATCCCAACACACACGCAGATATGCTCCGCACCATACGACGCACAAGCGTCAACACAAACCACTCGGAGAAACCATTCTCCGAACCCACACACAGAATAATTGTTCAGAGAAAGATGAAGTGTCCACGGATGTATACAATAGACTCCAAACAAACTATATGGACTAAATCAGAGAAGATATAGCATGTATGAAACTCCCCCTTCAAGGAATACTCTGGCTCTTCTTGGCTCGTTGTCGGATGGCCGCGATTTTGGCGTCCTAGCGTTCCTCTCTTCGAGATGCTTCTTTTCTTCTTCTACCACGAGCTCTAAATCCTCAGAGATGGAGATGAGAACCACCTTGCAATAGCTCCTCTCCCTTTTCCCTTTTTTTCTTCTCCTACAAGACAACACAAACAAGCATTAGAGTTCATTTGTTATCAAATTCGGAGGTCACATGTAAGTATATATAGAAGGCACCAAAAGACCCATATACCCATGCAACACCCTTGCAAAACCACCCTAATATGTTCATTAGTAACCTAGGGGCATTGGTGTAAAATTTCACCTCAATCGGAGGTCATTTGGATGGGTTTCGGTGGCTTCCAGAAAAGTCACGCGGAGCTGCGAACGCAGATGGGACGTCCCATCTAGCAAGTGGGTCGTGCCATCTACAATTAGAGTTCTAGTTTTTGCCCAAAACAGGGAATGGGTCGACCCATCTCTGCAAGTGGGTCGACCCACTTGCAGATAGAACACTATTTGGCCATTTTTTGGCCCAGGGGCCGACCCATTGAGTGGGGGGGGGTCGACCCATTCACTTAGAAACATTAAAAAAAGATTTCTAAACCATTCCCAATGATCTAAACATGCAACCCAATGAATTCTAACATCCATTCATAAATTTTAATGATGAAAAAATAAATTGTTTCAAATGGAGTGCATGTAATTCAACATCATGAAGGTTTTCGCATGAAAGCACATCCTAAACCCAGATTTCATCAATTCAAGCTCAATGAAAAATTATTCTTCCTCATTCAACATATAAATCAAACAACCATACATTGAGACAAGATGCTGGCATATTTTTAGACCTCATTCAACAAATGGTCATTTCAATGGCTTAAGCATTTTGCAACCTCAAAGAAAAGTCATTTAGACAATGCATGAAACACTTTGAAAACTACAACACTATATGAAGTGAATGCATGAAGGAGTTTCTAAACCACCAAAACCTCAAGTGGAAACAAAGTCTTTCAAACCACTTAAACTCATTATATGGGCACCATAAAACCAATTTCACTTTGATGAGTGTGAACGTATTAAGCACATAACAACTCTCAAGAACCATAAGGTATATTCATGAATCATGCTAAGGGCTTTTCTAGCCTACTAAAAGGCCATTTTTCACAGGTAAAAAATAGAGGGATATTACCATGCATCCAAGTGATATCAAACTGATTTCCGTCAATGTCCATCCTGTAAAAATAAGATAAATCATTAAATCTACATGGAAATCAAGATCAAGGAGTTCCACTCTTAAGACATGCATTCAATCATGAGTGCTATAAAAGAGTCAAACATATTATGAGCCTCAAGGATCATGAAGAAACCAAACCACAAACAAGGGTATTGCAACCTATACACACTATGCATGAAAACTCATGACTACACAAGATTGTTTCTATCACATGAGCACACTACCATTTAAATGAACATTATGCCATTTCACCAATACAAGATTTTGTTATGATGAACTTGAATCTATCACTCATCCAAATATAAAGACATGAAAGCTCAACCTCAACCTTCTCCAATTCAAGCACACAAGGTGGTTAGATATTACCATGATCCCATGAGTATCAACCATGAATTTTCCTTCTGAAAAGCATGATAAAGTACGAGGTTAGATGAGAATTAAAATCCTTGCATCAAGCATCAATTCTATGAACATGTTCACAATAAAATACATCAATGAACCTGTTCAAACATGTATTTTGCTTCTCATATCAATCAAAAAAATATATTTGACCAAATGACAAGGTTTTGAAATGATAAGCATGAATCTATCATTCAATCAAATATATTGACATGGGAGCTCAAACATTCAAATAGCTTACATATATATTTCATAATTTGAACATCAAAATGTTTCAATACCCAAATGTTAACAATCATGCCAAATTCAAAGCATGTAGGAGAGCATGGGAACACATTCATTCAAATGGCATTCTTGTTGACAAAAACCAACATTCATGAAGCATTATTTTCCACAAAAACTTTCTCATCAATAGAGAGCCATGAAAACATGAATAATCATTCAAGCACACGGCCAAGTAAGTCTAGGCAACAAAGTCATTTTGTAATCATTAAAATCACATACACAGCAATCTCCCCCATTTTGATGATGACAAAATGTTATGTATTGATGCTCTCTCCCCCTTTCACATAATCAGAAATGGGGATTAACAAGGGGAATTCATGATAGCAGCAAAGCCAAAACCAACATGCTTTCTCCCCTTATGGCAAAATGAGAACGGACAAGCAAAACATATGATATTCATGAAAGAAGCACAAGGAACAGTCTCTCCCGCTTTGTCATTGACAATGAGTCGACAGACAACGGGGTTATTAAGAGAACCATATGCACACTATGTTCAAGAGGATGCAATTCAAAATATGCATGTGTGAATGCACTAAATGCCAAATATGCATGAACTAATTTGCACATGTTTGAAATGCAAGTTTTGGGCAATATGAAGATGCAGAATGCAAGTAAAATGATCAAGTATGATTGACTTCCAAGCAAGTAAATCTATATACATGTAATATAGCTCCCCCATTTTATTTGTAATGTGAGGATAGGTGTATGAAAGGTGCAGGTGAGTCAATAAAATCATGGTGCTCATGTGTACACCTAGGAGAGTGCGCAGATAGATAGCAAAAGACATACACCAATCATGCAATCAATCAAATTTTCAAAACACATATTAAATCAAATTACCACGTGTATAAGTGAATAACATGAAAATAGGCTTTAGCCATATGGATATCCATATTTTCAATTGAACACAAGAGTAATTACACAGACTGCATTTAAATCTAGAGAACAACGTATTGGAGGCTACGCTCTACCCCATTAATTTTTCATCAAAAATTTTCTCAAAATTTTCACATTGACAATCTGAAATTTTCTTAGAGTGATTAGGTTCAAATAATTTCTTTTTACGCGAGGAGACACATGGAGCTCATGCCAGAATCCCCGGTTACTCAGAATACTGAACCATTTCACTTCATTTTGAACAGAGGTACTTTAGTCAACACTTTTCAGAAATGAACCACGTCACGTCTCAGGTGACGTGTATCCAGTTTACTCAGTGAGACTAAGCATTGCTCTGCCTTTCATTTCATCCAAATTTTTTTCAGCTGAGACAGGCAGGTTTTTCCTCAACTACCTCGTTATCATAAATGCAGCAAGTTTAATTACTTTAGAGTGTTGAAATGAAATTCTTATATCCTTATGAATAACACACCTTTTCACATTAAAGTGCATGAAGTGTGAGAATTTGATTTAACATGTATGGAGAAAATTTAACTCAACACAAGATAGTGCAGCTCCCCCTATGTGAATGCACTAAACAGGAAATGCTCCCCCTGAGTGTTTAACATTAAGCACAATAGTTAAGACTCAGATGCAACATTATTTATGAAGAGATATGAGATCTTAGAAGTTTCAAAGAAGAGTTTTAGCATATATTAACATGCAAGCATACAACGGAAACATGCAAATATGCAATGTAGAGTGCATCATGAATGCAGAATTTCAGATTTGATATGAATGTTCCAAATGCACCTAATGTACAAACTCTTATACGTGCAACCTATAACAACATGAGAATGCAATGCAAGATGCAAATTAAAGACCCAATGTTACGAAGTTTCAGTTCATGAAGGTTAGCGGTGTTCAAAATGATGCATCTCAAAATATGCACTATATGCATGCTGAAAATGTCAAATATGCACATAGGCACACAATGAGCTTCATCTTTCAAATGAAATGAGTATGCACTATATGAGTGATAAGTATGCAATATATGCAACTATGCACACTATGACTTCCATCTTTCAAATCAAAGTTTATGCTCAAAATTAGACGAAGGGGAAATGTATGAACAAGTAAGGTTTTAACTAACTATTCATGCAAGCACTCATTCAAGATATGCAATTATCATGAAATATATGCATATGCCCTATATGCATGAATATGTAATATGCATTTTCTTTTAATTTTGTGTGCCCATAAATCATGGCTTTCAAGCATAAATAAGTCAACGTATGCAAGAGACTCAAATTCACAAAGCATGCATGATATGTGAATGATATGCAAAAATGCCAATGCGATAATTTTATGGAGATTTCAATTTTTTTTGTGCATTCTTGAATACTCAAGTGAACATGAAATCAGTAAATGCATGAGTTGAGTTTTCAATGAATTTAACATAGAACCATAAGCATTTCATTTCAAGCTTTATCATGAGCAGCTATTTTCCTTACAACCCAAACATTCGACCATGATCATTCAAAATGGTATTGCTTGAGATAAATCTTCAGATTGAACAAATCAAGCAATTTGTCGATCATGCAGAGCAACCACACACATGGTCAACAAGCTTTAAACTAAGCCATGATCATCATCCAATGCCAATTGTTACATTAAAGAACAAGCAATTCCACCGTTCAAAAATTTTATCTTCTTGAAACATGAAAGATTTTCAAGTTGTACCGATTGTAAATTTAAGATCACTGCAAAGCAAGACAAATTGATTTCATTCCAACAGACATGTTTCCTCATAAGTCAAACATGTTGAATTTTTGAATTTTGGTACTAGGCGGAGAACTTCGATCCTAAGATCGACTCACGCATAGTGATAGCTTCTTGACATACTTAATCTATCATTTCACATATCATCATTTGATATACCAAAATATTCATTCAATGAAGGCCTGTATGACTTGTGCAGAATTCAGAACATGATTCCAACAACATAACAAAGTAACTGAAGTGAAAACATCAAAATCACCAAGTTTGACAATAAGAAAAAGTAAAGTCAGGGTTTTACCAAACGAGTGTGCCTTGTTCCCTTTTATTGGAACCCCTTTCAATTTATTTCCTCAAGGCACACCTGCATCAAATTCAACTAATTGACAAATTTGGGAACCCAAGCCTTCTTAGGTCCCTTGAAGTTAGTGCCATTACCACGCACCGAATTCTTCCACACTTTCATTACTTCCATGTCGTCATTTCTCATGATCTTGCAGTCCTCAATCACATGACCATGATTTCCACAATAAAAATATTGAGAAGAAGAATTTCTATCAAAAGATGTTATTTCATGAGCACAAGTATTTTCAAAAGTATTCCATCTCCTATTTCCAAAAGATCTAGGTTTAATAACATCAAACCTAGCATTCGTTCTAGAAGCATGGAAATTATCACTTTTCAAAAACCAACAGTTTTTCATTACATGACCGTATTTCCCACAATGAAGACAACAAAGAGATGTTGGTCTAAGAAAAGCTTTTTCATTGTTTGCATGAGTTTTTGGAAAGAAGTTTCTCTTGTAAGATGAAAACTTTTGAGCATGAATTACATGGTTATCAATGAATTTTCTGTGAACATTGAACTTAGCATTGTTAGCATGAAGTTCACCTTTTTGCTTCACAAAGTAATTTTTCATCACATGGCCTAGTTTATGACAATAAAAGCATGAAACATTTCTTTATCTTTTACATGTTAATTTTTCTTTGCATGCAAGTTGGTCATCTTTTTTCATGATATCACAATCATCCATAACATGACCATGCATGCCACAGTAAAAACAACTGAACTTTGAACTTTTAGGAATATGAGCATGCTTTTCATGATTTTGGTGAGAATCAAATTTTCTATTATGACTCTTAGGACCATTTTGACAGTTGGGTGATGGAGCAGATTTCTTGGTCCCAGGTTGGGCATGAGTTTTAATCTGGGGTTTCTCAACAAAGGATGCATTAGAAGAACATGAAGTATGCACGAATGACATTTGGTTTTCAGACCAAAGACTTTCTTTTTAGTAGGTTCATACACAAGACCTTCCCTTTGAAAATTCACCTGGGTCCCCAATATTTTATCCAAGTTATCTTTCCCCTTGACAAATTTGGACAATGATGCATTCAAATCAATGATTTCATTTTCAAGGGATGCAATGTGCAACTCATAGCTAGCAATTTCTTGTTCACTGCAAACATTACATTCATTCAACACTTTATTTGCAGTTTTATAGCTTTCAAGTTCTTGTTCTAGCACAAGTAGTTTTTCAGATTCAACATTGACATCCAAAGCTTTCCCTTTTTCAAAAGTTAATAGTTTTTCAGACATGGCGTTGTTTAAATGTTTCAACTTTTCATTTTCAACATTTTCTTTTTCAAAATTTTCAAGACATTTCAAGCTACCCTCAAGAAGAGAAATTTCAATTAGCATGGCACCATTTTTCTTTTTAAGTTCTTCATTTTCATCTATGATGCTCTTGCTATCAATTTCATTATCAAGAAGTTTTTCAAACAATTTTTCATCATCAGATAAAGAAGCAAGCTTGTTCTTAAGGCATTCTTCATTTTTCTTTATTTGATTAAATTCATCATTGAGAGCTTCATTTTCACTCCTTAAATATGCAATTGTATCTTTGTATTCTTTAATGTTAGTCATGCGTACCTCATTTAATTCCTCATTCTCAGCACATTTTTCACAGAGGGAGTCATGAACACTGTCTTTAACTTCCTTTTTCAATTTTTTATTTTCTGACTTGATTTTCTTATATCTACTCGACAACTCCTCATAAGCATCAAGTAGTTCTTCAAATGACATTTCATCTTCGTGAGAGTCAGAGTTAGAATTTACCTCATTTGAATTTTCGTCTCCATGAGCCATTAAGCATGGATCCATCACTTCTTCTTCATACTTTCGTGCCAACTCGTCCCAAAGGTCTCTTGTCGACCTGCACAAGGGGATTTGTGAAAGTATATTAGATTCAATGACATTCATGAGGAAATTTAATGCTCTAACATTCATTGCATTTTTCTTGACATGCATATCATCCCATTTGTTATGTTCAGTAGGAAGCTTGTATGAACCTTCACATATGACCTTCCAAACATTAGGCTCATGCAAACCAAGATAAACACACATAGCATTTCTCCAATAAATATAATCATGACCATCAAAAGTAGGAATGTAATTCATAGAGATTTGATCAATAGAAAAATTCATGATTGTAGAATGCACTGGGATCACTCTGTAGATCGTGAGATCTAGGGACAACAGAGCCTCGCTCTGATACCAATTGTTGGGTCCCGTAGTGCAGGAACACGGTTCTAGAGGGGGGGGTGAATAGAACCTTCTACTAAAAACTATGTCCAATTAAAAACTTAAACCTACTCGCACAGCGGAATTAGCAAGATTAACAAGATTGAGGAATTTAAGCTAAACAAGCAGGATAAACTAAATTCACTCAATCTCACCGTGCTCACACGATTGCATAAATAGATTAAACGGAGATGCACACAATCACATAAATCAAACCATGAGACACGGGGATTTTTAAGGTGGTTCGGGACCACGACGGGCTCCCTACGTCCACCCCTCACCAAACCGGTGAGGCTTTTTCCACACGCTGTGAATGTAGCAAACATGGAGATTTCTCCCCACACACACGGGGTAAAAACCCCAAACCACATGCTGCGAATGCAGCAACACACGGGGATTTCTCCCCGCACACATCGGGAAAAGAATCCCAATACGAACGCGGATATGCTCCGCACCACACGACGCACAACCGTCAACACAAACCACTCGGAGAAACCATTCTCCAAACCCACACACAGAATAATCGTTCAGAGAAATATGAATTATCCACGGATGTATATAATAGACTCCAAACAAACTCTATGGACTAAATCAGAGAAGATATAGCATGTATGAAACTCCCCCTTCAAGGAATACTCTGGCTCTTCTTGGCTCGTTGTCGGATGGCCGCGATTTTGGCGTCCTCGCGTTCCTCTCTTTGAGATGCTTCTTTTCTTCTTCTACCACGAGCTCTAAATCCTCAGAGATGGAGATGAGAACCACCTTGTAATTGCTCCTCTTCCTTTTCCCCTTTTTTATTCGCCTACAAGACAACACAAACAAGTATTAGAGTTCATTTATTATCAAATTCGGAGGTCACATGTAACTATATATAGAAGGCACCAAAAGACCCATATACCCATGCAAAACCCTTGCAAAACCACCCTAATATGTTCATTAGTAACCCAGGGGCATTGGTGTAAAATTTCACCCCAATCGGAGGTCATTTGGATGGGTTTCGGTGGCTTTCGAAAAAGTCGCGCGGAGCTACGAACGCAGATGGGACGTCCCATCTAGCAAGTGGGTCATCCCATCTACAAGCAGAGTTCTGGTTTTTGCCCAGAACAGGGAATGGGTCGACCCATCTCTGCAAGTGGGTCGACCTACTTGCAGACATATGACTATTTGGCCATTTTTTGGCCCAGGGGTCGACCCATTGAGTGGGGGGGGTCGACCCATTCACTTAGAAACATTAAAAAAAGATTTCTAAACTATTCCCAATGATCTAAACAAGCAACCCAATGAATTCTAACATCCATTCATGAATTTTAATGATGAAAAACAAATTGTTTCAAATGGAGTACATGTAATTCAACATCATGAAGGTTTTCGCATGAAAACACATCATAAACCCGGATTTCATCAATTCAAGCTCAATGAAAAACTATTCTTCCTCATTCAACATATAAATCAAATAACCATGCATTGAGACAAGATGTTGGCATATTTTTAGACCTCATTCAACAAATGGTCATTTCAATGGCTTAAGCATTTTGCAACCTCAAAGGAAAAGTCATTTAGACAATGCATGAAACACTTTGAAAACTACAACACCATATGAAGTGAATGCATGAAGGAGTTTCAAACCACCAAAACCTCAAGTGGAAACAAAGTCATTCAAACCACTTAAACTCATTATATGGGCACCATGAAACCAATTTCACTTTGATGAGTGTGAACGTATTAAGCACAAAACAACCCTTAAGAACCATAAGGTATATTCATGAATCATGCTAAGGGCTTTTCTTGCCTACTAAAAGGCCATTTTTCACAGGTAAAAAATAGAGGGATATTACCATGCATCCAAGTGATATCAAACTGATTTTCATCAATGTCCATCCTGCAAAAACAAGATAAATCATTAAATCTACATGGAAATCAAGATCAAGGAGTTCCACTCTTAAGACATGCATTCAATCATGAGTGCTATAAAAGAGTCAAACATATTATGAGCCTCAAGGATCATGAAGAAACCATGAACCACAAACAAGGGTATTGCAACCTATACACACTATGCATGAAAACTCATGACTACACAAGATTGTTTCTATCACATGAGCACACTACCATTCAAATGAGCATTATGCTATTTCACCAATACAAGATTTTATTATGATGAATTTGAATCTATCACTCATCAAAATATAAAGACATGAAAGCTCAACCTCAACCTTTTCCAATTCAAGCACACAAGATGGTTAGATATTACCATGATCCCATGAGTATCAACCATGAATTTTCCTCCTGAAAAGCATGATAAAGTACGAGGTTAGATGAGAATTAAAATCCTTGCATCAAGCATCAATTCTATGAACATGTTCACAATAAAATACATCAATGAACCTGTTCAAACATGTATTTTGCTTCTCATATCAATCAACAAAAATATATTTGACCAAATGACAAGGTTTTGAAATGATAAGCATGAATCTATCTTTCAATCAAATATATTGACATGGGAGCTCAAACATTCAAATAGCTTACATGTATCTTTCATAATTTGAACATCAAAATGCTTCAATACCCAAATGTTAACAATCATGCCAAATGCAAAGCATGTAGGAGAGCATGGGAACACATTCATTCAAATGGCATTCTTGTTTACAAAAACTAACATTCATGAAGCATTGTTTTCCACAAAAACTTTCTCATCAACAGAGAGCCATGAAAACATGAATAACCATTCAAGCACAAAGCCAAGCAAGTCCAGGCAACAACGTCATTTTGTAATCATCAAAATCACATACACAACAATCATCATTATTGGATCGGGGGTGGAAGGGCTAGGTGCTTGGCCTCCTCGCTCCGATGGAGCATCTGAAGCAAGGGCTGGCCTCTCGCCCACGTCTTCAATGGTGATCACGTTTGCAACCATGGTGACTACATCCGCGCTTGTTTCCCCAACAAGGGCTTGCACTGCATCAACTGCATCCTTCTTCCTTCTAGTGATAGGACCGGGCCTCTCGACGAGCCTAGTCATCTCTTCAGGTTCTTCGGGTAGAGTCCCATAGCGGCCAGTAACTCCGGCCATGTTGCAGGTGAATATTCGGAGGTAGTGGTTCCTCTGTATCACCCTCCTGGCTGGTTGCCCAGGGAAGGCTAGCCTGTCGAACACCAAAATCCTCGGTGTAGTTTGTTCATGGAAGGATGCTCCATAGCAACCAGACCCTTCATTTGCAACTTCTTCCGGGTTGACTTGTACTCCCCGATCTTCATTTTCCGTAGCGCTCATAGCCTCCAAGAGCCGCTGCATCCCTTGATGGGTGTTCCCAAGACCTTGGAAATATCCTTGGATGGCCTGGGTGATATCATCTTGCCCGCTTGTTGGGCAGAGTGTTGATGGTGACATTCTGTGTTGAGCCGGCATCCTGTAAGCGAGCCGACATTGTTTGGCTATTGTGCCACATCTTCTGCTACAAGTATGAACATTCGCCTGCCGGCCATAGGCTCGGAAGGTTGGTCTGCGAGGTGTCGAACCTGGCACCTCAATTCTTTCTTCTTCTTCTTCTTCTTCTTTTCTGTCAAACCTACCAACTTGGACAGACTCTGGTTGGACAGCAGCCGGGCCCTGCATCCGCTTAGGCACCCACACATGTTTAAACTTGGTCGATTTTGGGGCCATACCTCCCCTTGATCCGCACTTGACACGGTCCAACTTGTCTTGAGCAAGTGCTTGGAATGAGTTCCGCACCAATACATTGGCAATCACCCTATCAAGTGCAATCCTGGCCTGCCGGCCATTCAGAAAAACACAGACGCCTCCCATCAGCATGGACTTGCTCGATGTTGACAGCTGGACCTATAGTATGTCGATATTCTTTCTGGCCGTACTCTTGGCAGCCAATGAATGCCTCTTGTTGTGGGAAGCGCGGGACTGGACGTGGTGGATGAAATAGCCCACTGCAGCAACATCAGTCATAATCGCTTTTGCAGCAACGATCGAATTCATCTCCTGGATGTCAAGACCCCAAAAAGTTGGGGAAGCCCACCACTGGTGGGAAATCACCAAACTTCATCGGCACGGCTAGGTAGCCGTACCTGGCATGATCAGCAACCACGAGTTATCTGAATGAGACAGTCATCGGGTTAATCAGGATGCAACCTACAATTTCAGATTTAAAAGAGTTACTATTTTAGGAGGAGGCCGTTGAGCCTCCAATCCTGGCGAGAAGATGAAAGGAGGTTCAGTCCAACCGGGCATGCCAAACCTGTTGGACGCACTTTTGGTTATATACCTTGTTCATCTTTTTATTCATTCTTTTCATTCTTGGTTGGTTCATTTGGGTTTTTATTAAGTATGTGGGCATGCCAATCACCAAAGTGATAGTTTATTCAGTTCTTAAGACTGGAAGGGTCTAAGACCACGGGTGTGCTCCATCTGACTAACCGGACGATTGTGGGTATCGGGTCGGGACTAGAAACCCGCCGTGCCATGAAGGTCACAACGTTAATTACATCTCCCTAGAGGGGAGAAAACCTTTGATTAAATGCCAGGAGAAGGGGCCCTTGGGCCTAAAATTGATTTTAATGAAGAAAGGTAATGAAGTTTCTGAATTTCAGTAAAACACCCCCCATTGAAGGGTAAACAGTTGAACAAAGCTGGTCATTAATTGACCGATTCACAATTGGACAAAAGTCCCAATTTATGAGTTAAATGTATGCCATGGGTATGGCAAACTTGATATTCAGGAGTAGATCCCAATAGAAAGCGTATTAGACATCGCAGGCTATCGACCCAGAGCAGAGTCAAGTCGTGACCATGATGGGGTGACCCCAAGGCTCGCGCATGACCTGCAGAGGTCTCATTAATATCCCCTTGCATGAGGTCTGAGGGAGGAGGAGCCCTGGGCCAAAATTTTTATTAGTTTCTTAAGGGAGATGTTGATATTTGTTGACATTTGTTTAATTTATCTATTGTTATATTTTTTTGTTAGGCTTTATTATTATTTTTTCTTTTCCTTTTCTTTCTTTCTTTTGATTTCTTTTAATGCGTAAAAGGGCATAAGCTACTGCGTCGACGTAGGGCTGGAGCTGCATCAATGCACAGCGCTTGCACGAAGGGAGCTACAAAGGGCTGCTGCATCAACGTGGTTCTCACTGCACTGATGAGCAGAGCCTATCCAGGGGGCTGGCGTGAACTGTTGCGTCGACGCAGAGCCAGGCTACGTCGACGTAGCCCTCGCCAGTGAGCAGAAACTGTTGGGTCTCCTCTGGAATGTTGGGTCTCCTCTGGCTTTGAATGATAATGGAGAATGGTCACATGCTGATCTGTTTTGACTGATGGCAACGATGAAGGTTGACTTCGTTGACTGAATAGTCAACTTTGTCTATTTTATATTGATATGATGTTGTGTGTATTTTGTTGAACTTTCATATGTCAGATGTTCATATAAATGTTACCTGCATATTTACACTTAGTCTGTGCTTAAGATTAAAGTCGGTGCAACACTTAGTCGAGTCTGCATTGAGTCGGTGCAACCTAGTTGTAGCACGCAACTAAGTCCATGCAGAGTTCCTGCATGGGTTCACCAAGTCGGTGCAAGCCTTGTTGCTGCACATGACCTAGAGTCTGTGCAGGTTTTGTTGCTGCACGCGACCAAGTCCGTGCATGCTTAAGTCTAGGTGCAACAAGTCGGTGCAATACTTCTCGTTGCACGCCATCAAGTCGGTGCAATCATGCACCGGGCATATAGAGTCTGCGTAACATGTCCTAGGCAACCCGGTGCATAAGAATTCATGCATCCAGTGCTTAAACATTAAGTTCGTGCAACCTTTACACGTCAAATGATATACGTCTAAGCAATGTTGCTCTCGGCACATTGAGTCAGTGAAATGCTTGCACTTTGCATATACGCACTCAGTGCATTCCTGCATGTCACACACATATAGTCTGTGCACCTCCACTCTGTCAATAAATCAAGTCTGTGTATTAGTTTAACGGGTGAAGATTGAGTGTGTGTGCATATGTAATTACATGCTGTATTGAGTCTGTGCACTTTTGGTTCAAAACATTATTACCTCTGTGCATTCCTTTACTATCTGTCAAAGAATTGTCTCAAGCTGACTTTAAGTCTGACCTTGACAGGATATCTGCTCATGAAGTTTAAGAATGGCACATGATCCAAGTATGGAGAAGGTGCCAAGATGTTGACACGTGGAAAGCAGTCAAGTTGGGATGCTGCCACGTATCCTAACAACTCCAGATCTGGATAAAGCTTTTGGGCGGGAATCGTGGTAACCATGCGCCCTACCTCTCTGCTGCTTCATATAAATAAGGAGATTCTCCTTCAAGTGAAGACTGATCGTGATATTGAGAATTGAAGCAGAGAGAGTGAGAGCTAGCACGATCCAGAAAGAAGAAGCGAGAGCAGATCTGAAAGAAGAAGCGAGAAAGCTTTGAGAGGAGAGTCTATAAGAAATTTATGAGATATTTGTAATCAGCTTCCTGGTTCAAAACCGGAGCTGAGTTCGCTCGTTGTTGAGCTACATTCCCATCGTGGGTTTTCTAATTCTTCGTTTGTCTCTTCTATTTCTTTGAAACTCGTGTTCCTTCAAGCTGTGCGTCAGCGGTTGCAGAGGTGGCATCCTCTGGTCAGGTCAAGCTGTAAGCCTCAGCGGAGTAGAGGAGGATTCCTCTGGATAGCAAGCTGTGTTGCTCAGTTGATTGTAGGGAAGGATTTCCCCGAAGCTGTGGATCAGCGGGAAGCTGTGAGTCAACAGTAAAGCCACACTCCGATTTGAGTGTGGGGTGGACGTAGACCTCTGGGTTGATGTTGAACCACCTAAAATTTCTTTGTCTACTGTGCGATTGATATGTGGTTTGTGTCTATCCTTGTTTCATTTCATCGTTCAGTAGATGAATGCTTAGGACCGCTCGAGTGCCAATCATCTAGATATGTTTCTGTCTGGTTGCGACTGAGTGTCTTCTGAGCGTCTTACAGCAGTTTGATTAAATTCCGCAACTGTTACTGCTGTAGTCTATTTTATTGGGTGATCAATCTATTCACTCCCCTTTAGATCGTCCATCTAGTCCTTACACTTGGTATCAGAGGCTAACTCTTCTACAGGGATCAACATCTTGAAGAGTCAACGGCCATGGACGCTAAAGCGATGACGGCTGAGGGACACTCCACCACCAAGCCCCCATACTTTGACGGATCCAACTATGCATACTGGAAAAACCGTATGCAAGTATTTTTGAGGGCGAAGGATTATGAATTATGGAAGGTGGTCAGCAAAGGACCGTTCGAGCTGCACCCGAACGAGGATGTATGGACTAGAGAAGAAATCCGGAAGTCCACTCTCAACTGGAGTGCCATCAACGCTATTCAGTGTGCTCTACATCCCACGGAGTTCTCCCAAGTTTCATCATGTGCTACAGCAAAGGAGATGTGGAATAAACTGGAGGTCATATACGAGGGAACCTCGCAAGTGAGAGAGACTAAGGCTAACTTACTGGTCTCGGAGTATGAAGCATTCAGAATGAGGCCTGGTGAGACGATTACAGAAATGTATGCATGCCTCACCCTCATCACCAATGGTCTCAGAAGTCTGGGGAAGACTTATTTTGATTATGAAATTGTAAGAAAAATTTTGCGATCTCTGACTCTGGTTTGGCACACCAAAGCAACTGTTATCGAGGAGTCTAGGGATCTGCAGAACACGAAGGTTGATGAGTTGATTGGCTCATTGATGACTTACGAGATGAATCTACCGAAGATCGAAGAGCTGGAGAAGAAGAAGAAACCCATTGCTCTGAAAGCTAGTTCCAGCCGATCCAGTCATAGTGGATCTACCAGTAATTAGAGCCTTTCTGGGTCAGAGTTTGAAGGAGATCAGCTTGCTATGCTGATCAGAAAGTTCAGAAGGTTCCTCAGAAAGGAAGGAAGAAATTTTGGCAGAAGGCAATATGGTGACCGAAGGCAAACCAGGTATAAATCTAATCATGGAAAGAAAATTGATACTAATGTCTGCTATCACTGCAGGAAGGTGGGACACATAAAGGCAGACTGCCCGGAGCTCCAGAAGCTAAAGGAGAAAGCCAAAAAGAAGAATCCTAATAGAAAAGCCATGGTGAGTGAAGGGGCGTAATCTCGCGCTTGTCCTGAGCTGTGAAGATGGTCACCGAATAGTGAACTGCAGAGAAAGGGAAACGAATCAGGAGGCCGAGGGATGGTTCCCTAGGGGAAAACCCTCCGATGCTTAAGTCAGTAGTGCAATGGTGGAAGATATGGAGGGAGGTAGAAAGAGGTGCACGAGATCCCCCAACACCAAGGTGGTGAAGTGGTTCCTGCTCAGGGAGTTTTAGGCGTATATTGCCCTTGCCTGTCATTGGAGGGAGTCCCTGGTTTATATAGTGTGCTCACCTTATGAATCCCGTAAGCTGAGGAGTTTCAGGCGGGAGTTACGTCCTCATTGTGGGATCGTTACGTCTTTGTAGATCGGATTAAAATCCGCTCTTTGTTTGGGAAATTAAATATGACAATGGGATAAATAATGCAAAAGAATGCAATAAAAATAGCACGAGGTGCTAAAGTGGAGATGATGTGATCGCCAGAGGGGTTACCTCAATAAGAAGAAAAGGAGATCGCGTGTACCTGATGGAAATTAGGATGCGGGATGGATGTGGATTTCCTCCTCCAACTTCAATCGGCCGGCCGATGAAGTGGGTCTTCTTAGTTGATTACCTTGTAAAAAGACAATGAAAACAAGCAAAAGAGAGAGGGATCAGCCAGAGTGCTATAGTATCAATCCAAAACTAACATGAAATGATGAAAAGACATTAACGTGCGCACCTCTTTTTTTGGTTTTTTTTAAAACCCCTAGAAGAGAGCTAGGGAAAGGATATGATATGTTGATATGTAATGCAATAAGAAAATTAATGATAGGATGATAGTGATGATGAATATGCTTAGAAAACAAATGAAATAAGCACGATAGCCCTGCTCTTCCTGACGAGAGTAAAGGGAAGCCGTGAAGGTATTGAACGGATGCAGAGGGATGGATGAAGCACGCCCCTGATGCAGAGGGATGGAGTGGAAGCAGGCGTTCAACCTTATGAATACTTCAAATGCTTTGAATGCTTAACCCGGTTAACCTTTTTCACGATCGAATGATATTTCCTTTTATAATGCTTCAATCGGATAATCAAACCAAGGAAATGATAAGAACAGGCAATGAGGCATCCAGGGAAGGATCAAGATCGAGCAAGAGTCCCATGGATGGTAGGGAACTGTGAGGGAAAGATGGAAAAAGGAAGGACTCTAGATGAAACATGACTCAATCCAAGGCGTCAATTTATGAATTGACGACCTGCCACAGGACGTTTCTTGAAACGCGACCTAGGAAAGGCCGTTTCTTCCTGGATTTAATTTTGGAAATAAAACTTTCTTTGTTTAGAAATTCCTGAACACGCCTGAGGTAACGGCGTTGCTTAAAAACACGCCCTAAGGTAGGACGTTACGCATAAAATGCTTTTTATTTTGAAAATAGATACTTCTAGAAATTAACGGATAATACCAGGAATTGACGCCCTCACCTATGGTCGTCCCTTCTTTTGAAACGCCCTATGACAGGTCGCGACTTTTGAAAGTAACGCCCTTCGTTAGGTCGTGAATCACGAAAAATGTGGGAAAAATGCATAAAACTCACAAAAATAGAAAAACTTCATGTTATAGGAATATTGAAGTCCACTTGGGGCGTTTACATAATGACATGAGATTTGATCAACATAACGTCAATTTTGGCATGTCTACAGTCCTCATCGTGGGATCTTCATGGCCTTGAGGGATCATGTATCCTTTATTCTCATAAACTCCTGCTCATAAAGGGCTCTTCAATGGCTGCATGGATAAGCACTCATCAGTCGGTCCGAGCATAAAAGGTGCCAGCCCTGTCCGGGCGATAGGCATACCTCAGACGAAGTCAGGTCGGAGTGGGCGCAGGGCACTTGCCTCTATCCTGATGAAGAGATAACTCGGGCATGGGTCTTTCTCCGTTCTGACGCTCGGGCCTTCTGAGCCTAAGGGCCGCCGAGGAAGGGTGGGATCCCAAGTAATCTTTATTGGGCTTTTTAGCCTAAGTGGGCCCTATGGGGCTGTCACTTGGATGAGCTGAGCCTCGTTCGGTCCTGATGGGCCTAGTTCGACTGCTCTTAGATGGGCTACAGAAATCCCCCTCTCCACTTGTCCCCCTCCTACTCCCGAGCTTTAGTAAGCTCGGAAGAGTAGCTGTTTGGGGTTTTGGACCAGCGTGGCTCAGGTGGGTGGAGATCTGGCGGTGTTAGTAAGCCACGTGTCGTGGTCACCTGGGCCTGTGTTAATGATGATCCTAGCGGATTTGAACTGAAGCGGCCCCCTTTTCTCGGAGGTCGGAACGACGCGCCACCTCCCGCGTGGGGATATAGGTGTTGGGCGCTTGTTGTCATTCCAGAATCCCTCCGTCTTTAGGGTTTTGGCTCTCCTCTGTTCTTTGCTTTTGGGGCTCTTCGATGCGCCGTGAGGACGCGACGGAAGAGTAGAGGCTTGCAGCGACGTTCGAGGAGTTGGCAGAGATAATCGAGGAGGCAGTCCGGCAGTTTCCTCCTCCCCCGGAGTCTTCAGAGTCTCGAGATCGCCTTTCCTCGGAGTCTTCTCCGGATTCCATGGCGGACTAGCGCTCGGAGGCTGAGGAGTGGGAGGACGAGCCAGTGGTGAGGGCGCCGGTTGCAAACTGTAGTGAACTGGGGGAGGCAGATGTGAGGAGGCAGGAGCACCAGTATCGCATGCCCTACAAGTTCAGTTTTGCCACAACTTCTCCATACGAGACGAGCCTGGACTCTCGTACAGGCCACATCTGTATGTTTCTTCTATCGTGGAAGGGTGGATTCCGCCTTCCTTTCGAACCTTTCGTTCTTCAGCTTCTCAATTTTTTCCTGCTGGCGCCCATTCAGTTGGTAGCCAACTCTTATCTCCTTCTTTCCGCCTTCCGCATTCTCTGCCGCCAGTGTGGGGTTCCTTTTTCCTTGGACCTATTTCACTGTTTTTTTTGAGTTGAAAGCACATCCTTCGACTGGGAAGGGCTTCTACTTCATCCGGGCGAGGCGGAATAGGAGTTACATCTCCTTGGCGGCGAAGGATTCTTCCCATAAGGGGTGGAAGACTCAATTCTTCTGGGTGGGGATTTGTTCAGTGGAGGAAACCTGGAGGTGTCAAGTAATCCCCAATTTCCATACGAATATCCCTCCTAGGCAAGATGAGTTCCCTCAACATGTGAAAGAATACGCAGCCATCTTGCTGAAGCACCGCCAATCCACCGAAGAGCTGGTTACTCCAGAGAATATCGAGCGGTGTCTTCTCACGCGATTGCATCCGTCGGGCTCAGGTGCCACAAACTATATTCTACTTCGGATGGGGGGGTCATCTTTCTTTTCCTGGATATGTCTTCTTCTTCGTTCAGACACCAGGCGGGAAGCTCTGAAGGAGGCCGCAGAGGTGATCGAGATTGGTGATGGCTCGGCTGCTGATGAATCGGCTGCTCCCGTGGGTCGCTCCCGAACCAGAGATACGGGCAAGGGAGCGGCCCAGGGTGAATCCTCCAGACCACGGGGGTCCAAGCGCAAGGACCCTGTGGAGGGTATGATTCGGGCCGCTGCAAGGGCCAAGAAGCGGGCCAAGAAGGTTGGGGTCCTGCCCGTAGTTGAGGGCGACCTTGCCGCGGCTCGCCCCTCCGCCGAGCGTGATGGGGTCGACCCTACCGGGCGAGCTCTCCCACCCGCCGAGTCAGAGGGGGCCGAGGAGGTTGGGGCTGCCCCTACGTGTGGCGACGATGCGGGATCGGTTCCACCTTCGGCCAGGACCGAGGGGGCCGAGGATGCTCCTGCGACTGGTAGCGGTGCCGACCCGGCTCTCCCCTCTGCAGGAACCGAGGGGGCCGTGGCCGAAGTGGGAGATGCTGGGACCATGGCCAAGGCTGGCGCTTCAGGTGATGGTGTAGGTGCCGAGCCGGTCCAGGTTGAGGGGCCGCAGGAAAATCTGGCCGAGGCGCAAGGGGCGACCGAGGCTGGGGCTCGATCCGACCACACGGTGGGGCGTCGGGCGATGGGGGGTTCTCCGTTCCGGTGGCCTTGGAGAGGCTCGGTATCTCGGGCCCCCTACACCAGCTATGCCGTGGTATAGCCGCAAAGGTGAGGGGGGGAGGTAGGAAATACTCCCCGTCCACGGCTCTCGCAGGGGTTATGGAGGGCGGCCTGGCCCTGGCCCAGATGGGGGCTGCTCTGGCAGAAGCGTACGCTCGGTCGGAGTGGGCGCGAGCGAACCTGGCTTGGACCCTCAGTGGGTCTGACAGGAGGTTGGCTCGGCTCGTCGAAGAGCGTGATGGGCTTTCGGCGGGAGCTTTCCTCAATCAGGGAGCTGGTACGGTCGAGCCAAGTGGAGAGCCGGGCGCTAGCCAAGGCCCGTGAATCGCTCGAGAGGAAGAACCGGCTTCTTGAAGAGGAGCGCCTATCACGCGTTGAGCTGGATGGCCGGTGGGAGACCGAGCGTGCCGAGCTAGTAGACCGAGTGGAGGAAGCTGAGCGCCTTCGGTGGGAGGCTGATCGGGCCGAGGCGGAGAAGCAGGTGGTGGAGGCCGAAGAGCGGACGGCTAAGGCCGAGCGGAAGTCGGCCGAGGTGGAGCGGAGGGAGGCCGAGCTCGCTGGTAGGGTGGGATCGGCCAGGGTGGAGGCTCTCGAGCAGTACAAGAGCTCAGAGGCCTACCGGGTCGACCTTAAGGAAGCTGCCCTCCCCTACTACGAGCTAGGACTTCACCGGGGCATCCGCAAGGGGTTCAAGCAGGGCTACGACCGGGCTGTCTCTTACGCCGAGGAGCAGGCGTCCGGAGTAGTAGACTTTCCGTCGGGCAACGTTATGACTAGGACTTGTCATCCTCTAGTTCCTCTGCTTCGGCGTAGGATGAAGAGGATCAGGGGGGCTCATCATTCGAGGAGTCACCAACTCCGGATGCCTCAGGAGGGCACGCAACCGAGGCAGTTCCCACACCAGTGGGGTCAGTGCCAGGGTCGACCGTCGCCGAGGATGCCGGGGGCAGACCGCTCGGGCCCTCTACTTGCGGGCTTCAAGATGGGCCGGAGGCCTGATGTATCTGCTTCGCTTCCTCTTTTTGTATGTCTTTTTCCTTTTTGAAGGAAAAAACTTCCTTTTTTGTGTAGAAATAAATAAGACAGTAGCGTTATGATGAAGACTCATCTGTTCCGTATCGCCATTGTCGTATTTTGTTCAGCATATCTACAGTGGTTGGAAAGAGTCGATACTTTCTGCGTGGATCTCACCTGATGGTTGGGTGAGTGTCTGACATGGTGTATTTCCATTTTCTCATGTTTTGAATGCCTGGCCGCTTTGTATATCCCGCTGGGGCGGAAGATGAGAAGATTTGAGGTGACCGTTCGTAGGGAAAAATCCCTTTGGCGTGTTTTCGAGGAGAGAATCATTTAAGGAAAACAGCCTCCATTTGCCTATAAAAGGTCTGAAGGGTGTCTCTTCCTCTCCACCACTTAGGGGTTTCCCTGACAGTCTTTCCTCATTCCTTCTTCACGTAGCGTTGTGCCGTTGTACTTGGAGCATGGAAGACGCTCCGGAAGATGAGGCTACCGACGGCGGGGGGCAGAGAGTTCTTGCTGCTTCGGATTTGAAGAGGGTTCGACGGCCGGCGAATGGACTTCAAGAAGGTTCGACGTGTGGAGGCACGTCGTCTTCTCTTTATCAATTCTAGCGGCGCTTGCAAGGGGGTGAGATGGTGGACGGATTGGGGCATCAGACATCCCTGCCGCCCGTCCCCGCCTGCTTGCTTCACGGAGGGGAGGAGGAAGCCAACTAAGCTCCCTCCCTTCAGGGCCTTCCCCTGCCTCCTCATCCAGCTCTGCTGGTTTCTTTTTCTTTCTCGCAGCCTCTTTTTCCCTCTTCTGCTCTACTCCTCCTTTCTTTCACTCTTCGGAGGGTGCCTGCACTCTCTTTCTTCCAAAGAGTTGGCAGTTTGGCGGGGAGGATGCTTTCATATGCCTTCCCTCTCCCCCTTCTCTTCCAAGTTCAACTTGGAAGGTAGCCTTCTCTTTCCTAATCCCTCTGTCACCTTTGTCTCGAGCTACCCGAGCCAACGGGGTAGACTATCCTCTATCCGAGCCAGTTTCTACACGAGGCAGAGTCAGTGGCTGGACGCAGGAAGGTCATCCGAGTCAGCCGAGCGATGGGCTCATACGATGGCGTCAGATGGATTTTTTACTTTTTCGACATGTATTTTCTTGGCTTCCGCCTTCCGGATGTACAAGCGGGTTGTTTGAATAAAAGAAAGGAGCCTTTTTTATCTCATGTCATTTGCACAATGTTCAATATTCAGAAGTAGAACTTGCGTAATGTAGTTGCGTTCCAGGTCCGGGGGATGATCTCTCCTTCCATCGTGGATAGACGGTATGCTCCTTTTCTGAGCGTCTCGACCACTCGATAGGGGCCTTCCCAATTAGGGGATAACTTGCCCGCCGCATCAAGTGGTCAAGAGCCTTCGACTTTCCTGAGGATGAAATCTTCCGGTTGAAAGTGTCTGTCTCAGACTTTGGCGTTGCAGTATCGAGTGAGGCGGCGTCGGTATTCCGTTGCTCTGATGCTGGCAATATCTCGGACTTCATCTGCTAGGTCAAGGTTTTCGAGCATTTTCTAGTCTTTTGCCTCGGACGAGAAGCAGATGACTAGGAGGGAGGGATTGCCAATCTCCAACGGGATCACAGCCTCAGTACTGTATACCAGCTGAAAGGGGCTTTCACCGGTTGCCGTTCTGGGAGTCGTTCTGTGTGACCAAAGTATGTTTGGCAATTCCTCAAGCCAGCTGCCCTTGGCTTTGCCGAGCCTAGTCTTGATGGCTTTTAAGATAGTCTTATTGGCATTTTCGACCAGCCCGTTAGCCTGAGGGTGGGCGACCGAAGTGAAGTGATTGCCAATGTTAAGGTCGGCGCATCTATCTCAGAAATAACGAGAATCAAATTTTCGACCTTTATCGCTCACTATCACCCGGGGGATGTCGTAACGACAGATGATCGACTTCCAGACAAAATTCCAGACGACTGTCTCGGTGATCCTTGCTGTGGCTTCGGCCTCGATCCACTTAGTGAAGTAATCAATGGTGACGATAATGAACTTCTTCTGGGACTGGGTCGTGGGGAATGGCCCGAGGATGTCGATTCCCCAGCGAGCGAAAATATAAGGCTCGGCTAGGGTGACGAGCTCCATTGCTGGCTGATGGACCAAGTGGTCAAATCGCTGGCACCGATCACAGTGTTGTGTGTAGGCCGAGCAGTTGCGCTGCAGGGTGGGCCACCAATAACCTTGCCGTAGCAAGATCCTGGCGAGCGACCTTCCCCCTAAATGCGCTCCGCACAGACCTGTGTGAACTTCTCCAATCGCCCGGTTGGCTTTGACGGTGCTGAGGCACTTCAAGAGAGGGCCATAGAAGGATCTCCGGTAGAGAGCGCCATCCAGAGTGACGAATCACCGAGCTTGGTACTTCAATCTTTGAGCTCCCTAAGGGTCGGGAGGCTCCTGAGAGTCTTGAAGCCACGACAGATAGGGGGTACGCCAGTCGCTTGGGGTGGCCGAGTCAACAGCTAGGAGCTCCGAATCGATGCTCGGTCGCTCTAGCTCTTCGAGAAGGACTGATCGAGTACCCTAGGGGTCAAGAGAAGAGGCCAACCAAGAGAGGGCGTCTGCTCGGGAGTTTTCCTCCCAAGCTATTCGGACTACCTCAAAACTCTCGAACTGTTGTGCCACGGTCTTGACGAGTTGGAGGTATTTGATCATCGGTGCTTCTCGAGCTTCATAATCGCCATTGACCTAGCTAGCGACCAGTTGGGAGTCAGTGTGAATCCTGACTCGCTCAGCCCCTAATCGCCTGGCCATGCGGGCTCCCGATATGAGGGCCTCATACTCGGAAGCGTTGTTAGATGCTTGGAAGTTGAACTTCAGGGCGTACTGTAACTCTACTCCTTCGGGGGACTTCAGGAGAATCCCGGCGCCGCTTCTGACTGAGTTGGAAGATCCGTCGATGAACAGTTCCCAGGTCGGCCCGGCCCCGGACGGAGATCTTTCTTCAGTCGGGATGGTGCTCTCGGTGATGAAGTCAGTTAGCGCCTGGCCTTTGAGAGCCGAACGAGGCTGATACGATATATCGTAGGCCCCGAGCATGATGGCCCACTTGACGAGGCGTCCCGAGGCTTCAGGGTGAGCGAGGATCCTCTTCAATGGTTCGCCGGTCAGCATGGTAATGGAGTGCCCTCGAAAATAGGGTCGGAGGCGCTTGGCCGAGGTAACCAATGCTAACATGAGTTTCTCGATTGCGGGGTACCTTTTCTCAGCCTCATTGAGCACCTTGTTAGTATAGTAGACCGGTCTCTCGATTCTCGAGTCATTTCTGACTAGGACCGAGCTAACTATGGATGGAGTCGCCGAGAGATAGAGATGCAAGGCTTCACCTGGGACAGGCTTGGAAAGCATTGGGGGTGAAGCCAGGAACTCCTTAAGCTCAGGGAATGCTCTTTGGCATTCCTCATCCCACGTGAATGTAGCAGATGCCATTTTAGGCCCACTTAACAGTTTGAAGAAGGGTAGGCATCGTTCAGCCACGTGGGACAGGAATCTGCTGAGCGCAGCAATGCGCCTGGTAAGGCGTTGAACATCTTTGATGCAGGTGGGTGGGTGCATGTCCAGGATGGCCTGGACCTTGTCGGGGTTGGCCTCGATCCCACGCTGGGTAACTAAGAAGCCCAAGAACTTCCTGGACCTTACTTCGAAGGCGCACTTGGCAGGATTGAGCTACATGTTGTACTTCAGGAGGGTGTTGAAGGTTTTCGCTAGGTCGGTGAAGTGGTCCTCAGCCTTGGGGGTCTTCACGAGCATGTCGTCAATATAGGCCTCGACGTTCCGATCGAGCTATCCTTCGAACATATGATTGACCAGCCTCTAGTACGTGGCTCCAGCGTTCTTCAACCCGAAAGGCATCCGGGTGTAGCAGTGTACGTCGAAGTCGGTGATAAAGGCGGTCTTCTCGATGTCTTCGGGGTGCATTCTGATCTGATGGTAACCTGAATAGGCATCCAGGAAGCTGAGTATCTCATTGCCCGAGGTTGAAGTAACCAGTTGGTCGATGCTCGACAAGGGATAGCAGTCCTTTGGGGTAGCCTTGTTCAAGTCGGTGAAGTCCACGCACATCCGCCACTTTCCCAAAGCTTTTGGCACCAGGACGACGTTAGCCAGCCACGTTGGGTACAGGACTGGTCTAAAAAGGCCAGTCTTTTACCCCATGGTGACTTGCTCCTTGATAATTGCTTGCTTCTCTGGCTCGTGCTTCCTTCTACGTTGCTGCACGGGCTTCATGGCTGGGTCGAGGTTGAGCTTATGCATCACCGTTTCCTCCAGTATCCTGGGGAGTTGATCATCAGACCATGCAAAGACCCAGATATACGCGGAAAGAAACCTTTTGTATTGCTGTTGAACCTCAGATGTTAGGTCGGCTCTGATCTTTACTCCTAGGGTCGGATCGTCGTTTAGGAAAACCGCTAGCAATTCGCCTCCAAGTTCGGTGGTTGCGGATTTTTCCTCGACTTCCCGGGGGCCCTTGCTCTTCTCGTCCGGCCTTGTGGCTTCAACCGAGATATTGTAGCACCTTCTGGCCATGGCCTGGTTGCCTCGGACTTCCTCCAACCCATTTTTGGTGGGGAACTTCATCTTTTGGTGATAGGTAGAAGGTACCGCTTTCGTTCGGCTGAGGATTCCTCGACCGAAGATTGCGTTGTCTGCTATCATACCTTTGATCACTATGAAGTTCACCATGACCGTAACGGTTTTGGGTGGGGTGCCAAGAGTAACTGGCAGGCTTAGTGCTGCCTCAGGATAAGTGTCCTAGCCATTGAACCCACACAGGGGGGTTCGGATCGGGCGGAGTTTAGACGGATCCTCCCCCATCTTAAGGAAACATTCTTAGGATAATACATCAGGGGCACTTCTATTGTCAACTAGAATCCTGTCTACGTTACAATAGTTTATTGTGGCCGATATGACTAGGGCGTCGTCATGCGAGGTGGTCAGCCCTTCCAGGTCTTGGTCGGAGAAGACTATGACCTGAGGCTCACTTGGCGGGGCCTTGGGAGGCTCGACGGCTCGGTTCGCCCACTCAGCATGACGCTTCCTTCCCCGGCCGCTATCTCCTCCTGATGCAGCTGCTCCGATGATGACGTTGATGTGGACCCCTCGGGGGGCGTTGTCGATTTCCTCTGGGGCGCCTCGGTCTTCCTGGTGCCCGGCCACGAACCGGGAGAGGTGCCCCTAACGAACGAGACGCTCGATCTCGTCCTGGAGCTGATGGCAGTCGCCGGTGTGATGCCCGTGGTCGCTGTGGAACATGCAATGCTTGCTGCGACTGCGGTTCTTCGACCTCATTGGCTCGGGTTGGCGGAGGAGGCCCGAGCCTTTGATGTCTTCATATATTTCGTACACTGGAGCGGTTAGGGGAGTGTACCGCTCGTACTTCCGTAATGGTTCCTTGCATTCCCCATCTCGGTTCCACCTTTTTCCTTGGCCTGAGCTTGGCTCAGGGTGCCCGCTTCTTGTCCCCCTCCCGACCCGAGCCGGTTGCGTCTCGGCATGCGCTGAGCACTTCTTCGCACTCGACATGGCCCAATGCCAGAGTCACTAGCGCGGCAGGGGTCGAGGGAGGGTGAAGGATAAGCTCGCGGCAGAGGTTTTCATCGCGGGTACCCCCGGTCAGTGCGATTATGGCCGAGGCGACGTCCAGGCAGGGGATCCTTAGGGCTTCCGATTTGAATCGGATAATGTAGGCCCGAAGCTTCTCCCCTTGCTCCTGTTTGAGGGACAAAAGCCCGCTACCAACCTTGGGGGACCGCTGCCGGCGAAACTTTCCTTGAACACTCACCCTAATTGCTTGAAGTCTCGGATGGATCCGGGGGTGAGGGCCCGGAACCATGCTTGGACGCCTTGGACCAAGGTGGTCGCAAAGGCTCGGCACTTGATGGTGTCGGACGCTCCATGAAGGGTCATCAGGGCGTCGAAGCTGTCGAAGTGGTCGGCTGGGTAACCCTGGCCGTCGTAGGGCTTGAAGGTCGGGATGGAGGCTCGGGGAGATACCTCTGCCTTCAAAATATGGTCGGAGAATGGGGATCTCTCCTCGTCCTCTGGTGGAGAGGTCTTCTGCAGGGCTCGTAGGGCATGCCCCTGCTCTGCGAAACACCTCTCGAATTCTCGCAGTCGGAGGGATAGCTCCGGTTGCTGCTACGCCGTAGGGTTGAGGGGGCGTGATGGCAGGCTGTCCTGGCGCTCCCTGGGGACTTCAGTCTCCGGGAGGGGACGGCGTGCCCCATGCCTACCCCACTTTGGCGTGGAGGAAGCCTCTTTCTCCGGAGGGGGGGCTTGCGAGGGTCCTCCTGCTTTGTTGTGGATAAGCTGCTTCCCTCGGAGGGTGAAGCGGCCTCCGGCGGTGTGCTGGGACACGTTCTCGTGGGGAGGGCTCTCCGGAGGGGCACATGACCTTCCATCCCTGGCCACCTGGGTCCTCACGAGTTCCACGAGGATGTCCAGTTTCACGTTGAGGGCTTGGAAGGCGTCAGCGCCGCCGTTAAGCGATAGCCCTGCCGCCGCGGGGGGAGGGGGCGGCAGCCCTACCGCGGGGGGTGGGGGCGGTCCATCGGCGGGAGTGCTGGTGCCGGAGGGGGGGTTTTGAGATGTTTGAGAGGGGCCTCCCCTCGCCGCCACCATGGCCTTTCCCCTATCACCGACGGACCTCCTCCCTGAACTTCTTCTCATCATACTAGCTCTTTGGTCCTTTCCCACAGACGGTGCCAGATGAAGGGACGTGATCTCGCACTTGTCCTGAGCTGGGAAGATGATCACCGAATAGTGAACTGCGGAGAAAGGGAAACGAATCAGGAGGCCCAGGGATGGTTCCCTAGGGAAAACCCTCTGATGCTTAAGTCAGTAGAGCTATGGTGGAAGATATGGAGGGAGGTAGAAAGAGGTGCACGAGATCCCACAACACCAAGGTGGTGAAGTGGTTCCTGCTCAGGGAGTTTTAGGCGTATATTGCCCTTACCTTTCATTGGAGGGAGTCCCTGGTTTATATAGTGTGCTCACCTTATGAATCCCGTAAGCTGAAGAGTTTCAGGCGGGAGTTACGTCCTCATCGTGGGATCGTTACGTCCTCATCGTGGGATCTTCATGGCCTTGAGGGATCATGGATCCTTTATCCTCATAAACTCCTGCTCATAAAGAGCTCTTCAACGGCTGCGTGGATAGGCACTCGTCAGTCGGTCCGAGCATAAAAGGTGCCAGCCCTGTCCGGGCGATAGGCATAGCTCGGACGAAGTCAGGTCGGAGTGGGCACAGGGCGCTTGCCTCTATCCCGATGAAGGGATAACTCGGGCATGGGTCTTTCTCCGTTCTGACGCTTGGGCCTTCCGAGCCTAAGGGCCGCCGAGGAAGGGTGGGATCCCAAGTAATCTTTATTGGGCTTTTTAGCCTAAGTGGGCCCTGTGGGGCTGTCACTTGGATGAGCTGAGCCTCGTTCGGTCCTGATGGGCCTAGTTCGACTGCTCTTAGATGGGCTACAGAAATCCCCCTCTCCAGTGAGTACTTGGAGCGATGAGGACGAGGGCACCTTGAGCTGTACCTCGGAAAGTGAAGATGAAGAAAAGCCAATCTGCCTGATGTCCAAAGATAGTGATAAGGATGAAGAATCTGATGAGGTATCCTCTCCGTTTGAACACTATACCATTTCTGATTGGGAAGATGCATACAAAGAGTTGCTAGATAAAGTAGATGACATTAGAAAGGAAAATAGGCATTTGAAGAAGAAAGTCAATTCACTCATGAATGATACAACCATGTCAGATAAAATTGTCCATTTGCAATCTGAAAATGATTTGTTAAAGAAATCATGTGCTGAATTCGATGACATGAAAATTGCTTTGATTGATGCTTGGAGGGAAAATGTAATGTTGGAAAATGTCATTGATGAATTAAAATTGAAAATGCAAAAATATGAAAATGAAATGAAAATTGTAAATGAAAAATATGAAGTTGTGGTATGTGTGAACACTGAACTGAAGAAATCCATTGAAAAATCTGAAAAAGAAAATGAGGATAAATAGAAAATCATTGAGAGCATGACCCAAGGTACTGAGAATTTAAATGCCCTTTTGGGGTCCAAAGTAAATTTCAAAAAAGAGGGTCTAGGCTTTAATCCCATAGCTAAGAAAAGTTTTGAACTGAAAACTATCTCATTCATAGCTGAGAAGGAAAAGAGACCCCTCATCAAGATGAGCAGTGGAAATTCTGTTGTAAAAATTGTCAACTCCAAAATGTGCAGTGCCAAGGACAAGGGTAAACAAACGATTGATGAGTCTAGCAGTTTGAGTAGTGGTTATTACACTCCTCAGACCAGCTGTGAGGTTAGGGGTCATTCTTCTAAATCTCAAAGTCAAGGAAATCCCCAGAATAGGTTCACTCAGTTTCCTAAGAAAAATCACAGGAATAACCAACCTACACCCATATACACTTTCAGTGGGTCTAGAACTTTTAGGAGATCAGATTTGACTCAGGGTAAGTCTCGGGTTAGGAGTTAATTTCACCAACTCAGAGTCCAGACATATCACATGCACCATTATGAACATCCACAATAGTTCAATAGGTCTGGATGGAATAGAGTGCAAGGGAGGTCAGGACACCATTCATACCCAACTCAGAGTTACAGACCTCAGGTTAGCAACTGGGTTAGGCAGTCTAAGACATGGGCTCCTAGGAAACAAACTCCTCTCGGTAAGCCTAGGACCCACTCTGGTCACAATTCTCTGACTGCCCATTGGCCTAGGCACTGGCACAAACAAAATCAATTTGCTAAGAACAATGGTGCCAATACACTGAACAGGAAAGGAGAGACTAAGAATGTTAATGCTGAGAAGAAGAAAAACAACAAAAATAATGTTGAAAAATCCACTAAACCAACAATGTTCAAACAAATGTGAATTCCTAAGGATTTGTTGTCTTGTTTGAATAGCTCTACATCTGTTCTGGAGCCCAAACAATGTTGGGTTCCAAACTTTTCTCTGTGATTGTGATTGCAGGTATGCCTAGCAGCCAAGCACAACACGTGGTACCTGGATAGTGGTTGCTCCAGACATATGACAGGAGACAAGGCTAAATTTTGCATGTTGACTGAGAAGAATGGAGGCCTTGTCACCTTCGGAGGAAATACAAAGGGTAAAATCACCGGGTCAAGTAAAGTAGGTAAGTGTACTACTTGCTACATTGAGGAGGTGTTGCTGGTTGATGGTCTTGCATATAATTTACTTAGTATCAGCCAGCTATGCGATAATGGACATAATGTAGTCTTTGACGATCATAATTGTAAAATTTTTTAACCTGATTCCGATATAGTTAAAATTTTTGGTAAAAGAGTAAATAACATCTACTTGGTAGACTTAGATGACATTGCTCACTCTAATCTCTACCTCACTACAAATAAAGATGATTTAGCATTTTTGTGGCATCGTAGATTAGGCCATGCTAGCAACACTGTTCTGCATAAATTGAATAAACACACATGGTTAGAGGACTCCCTGAAATTTCATTCAAAACGAAAAATAAAATTTGTGATGCATGTACCCAATCCAAGCAAACTAGGAACTCGTTTAAATCTAGAACTGAAAACATGTCTTCCAAACCTTATGAGATGATCCATATGGACCTTTTTGGACTCACAAGATCTGTCAGCTTGTCAGGTACGAGATATGGATATGTACTTGTCGATGACTTCTCTAGGTTTACATGGGTATTCTTCCTTACTCACAAAAGTGATGCTTTCAATAAATTTCTCGAGTTTTATTTGAAAATCAAAAAGAAAAATGTAAATTCAATTGAAAATATCTTATCTGATCACGGTGGTGAGTTTGAAAACTCACAGTTTGATGATTTTTGCAGGGCAAATGGCATAACTCATTGGTTCTCCTCCCCTAGAACACTAGAGCAAAATGGAGTAGTGGAGAGGAGGAACTGGACTCTTGTGGAGATGGCCCGTACACTGCTAGTGGAAGGTAGCCTACCAAGGAAGTTTTGGGTAGAGGCAGTGAATACTGCATGCCATGTAACTAACAGAGCCATGGTAAGGCCGTTTACCCAGAAAACTCCATATGAAATCCTCAAGGGTAAGAAACCTTAACTTGCTTACTTCAAGGTCTTTGGCAGTAGGTGTTTTATTCATGTCAATGATAAAAGAGACCTTGATAAGTTTGAACCTAAAAGTGATTCAGGAATTTTCTTAGGATATTCTGAAACTACTAGAGCATATAGGGTGTACAATTTAAATTCCAAAAGTGTCAAAGAATCTCCACATGTAGTCTTCGATGAATCCCTCACTAAATCTGATAATGGTCTGTGCAGCAAAGAAGATGATGGAGAAATTCTGAAGGAAGGAAAGTTTGTAGACCAATCAGATCAGGAAGATGAACCTGAAGATAACAATGCAGAGGAGCCTGCTATTCAAGGGGACGTAAATGAAGGTCAAGGTAACCAAGTTATCAATTTGAGATTTCTTAGAGATCATCCTGTGGATAATGTAATTGGTAACTTGCATGAACCTCCTAGGACTCTAGGCTACTTTAGAGCTCAAAATGAACCGAATGCTTTTGCATTGTTTCACTTGTTGAGCCCAAGACCATTGACAGTGCCCTAAATGATGTGCATTGGATCAATGCCATGCACGAGAAGCTTAATCAGTTTGACAGGAACAAAGTGTGGCACCTAGTCCCACCTCATGATCATAGGACTATCATTGGGGCTAAATGGGTTTTTAGAAATAAAATTGATGAGCAGGGAAATGTGGTTAAGAATAAAGCCCAACTTGTAGCTCAGGGGTACAATCAAGAATTTGGAATTGACTTCGAAGAGTCTTTTGCCCGTATAGCTAGGTTAGAGGCAATTAGGATTTTACTTGCGTATGCATGCTCACTAGGAATAACTCTCCAGCAGATGGATGTGAAATCTGCTTTCTTAAATGGGGAAATAAAAGAGGATGTCTTTGTGAGACAACCTCCTGGTTTTGAATGTTTAGATTTCCCTAGTCATGTTTATAAATTGAATAAAGCTCTCTATGGTTTGAAACAAGCTCCTAGAGCTTGGTATGGTAGGCTTAGCAAATTCCTTACTAAAAAGAAATTCTCAAGAGGTGAGATTGACCAAACGTTGTTTACCAAGGTATGTCATCCAAACATTCTCATAGCTTAAATATATGTGGATGATATTATTTTTGGTTCAACTAACCCGAAGATGTGTAAGGAATTTTCTGACTTAATGACACAAGAAATTGAGATGAGCTCAATGGGTGAGCTAAAATTGTTTCTTGGACTGCAGGTGACGCAAACCCAAGATGGAACATTCATCACACAATCTAAGTACATAAGGGACCTACTGAAGAAGTTTAAATTTGAAAACCTCAAGTAAATTACAGCACCAATGGGTACTTCAACAAGTCTTGATGAAGACTCCAAAGGTAAAATAGTTGATAACAAGATGTATAGCAGTATGATCGGATCCCTTCTTTACCTTACTGCATCTAGGCCTGATATACAGTTTGCAGTGTGTTTATGTGCTAGATTTCAGGCTAGTCCTAAGGAGTCCAACTTTAGTGTAGTGAAAAGGATTTTTAGGTATCTATCAGGCACCCAAGAGCTTGGGCTTTGGTACCCTGCTAAGTGTGAGCTAGAGCTTCTAGCATACACAGATGCAGACTATGCTAGGTGTCGGGTAGATAGGAAAAGCACTAGTGGCTACTGCCAATTCCTAGGTGGTTGCTTAGTATCTTGGGCTTCAAAGAAGCAACACACTGTTACTTTATCCACTGTAGAGGCAGAATATGTCGCTGCAAGAAACTATGCAGCTTAGGCTCTATGGATTAAGCACCAACTTTCAGATTATCAGATAAACTTGGGATGTATTCCAATTTTATGTGATAACACCAGTGCTATTTGCCTAACTAAAAATCTTGTTCATCACTCTAGGACTAAGCACATTGAAATAAAACATCACTTTCTTAGAGATGCTGTAAGTAAAAATGAAATTGAATTAATCTTTGTTGAAACTAAAAAATAGATTGCTGATATCTTTACAAAACCTCTTGGAAATGAAAGATTTAAATATCTAAGAAGAGAATTAGGGCTGGAGAGGGGGATTTCTGTAGCCCAATTAAGAGCAGCCAAACTAGGCCCATCAGGACCGAACGAGGCTCAGCTCATCCGAGTGACAGCCCCCTGGGCCCACTTTGGCAGAAAAGCCGAATAAAGATCACTCGGAGTCCCATCCTTCCTCTGTGGCCCTTAGGCTCGAAAGGCCCGAACGACAGAACGGAGGAAGACCCACGCCCGAGCCATCTCCCCACCGAGATAAGGGCAGACGCTACGCGCCCACTCCGATCTGACTGCATCCGAGCTATGCCCATCACCCGGGTAGGGCTGGCACTTCTCATGCTTGGATCAACTGACAAATGATTATCCATGCAGCCGTTGACAGTCCTTTATGAGCAGGAGTTCAATGGGATATGGGTGCCACGATCTCCCAAGGTCATGAAGAGCCCACGATGAGGACGTAATGATCCCATGATAAGGGCGTAACTCCCGCCTAAAACTCCTCAACTTATGGGACTCTTCGGGGGAGCTCGCTATATAAACCAAGGACTCCCTCCGGCGGCAGGTAAGGCAGATACATGCCTAACACTCCCTGAGCAGGTACCACTTCACCATCTTGGTGTTGGGGAATCTCGCGTATCTCTTTCAACCTCCCTCAATACTTCCCACCATTGCTCTACTGACTTAAGCATCGGAGAGTTTTCCCTAGGGAACCATCCCTGGGCCCCCTGATTCATTTCCCTTTCTCTGCAGTTCACTATCCGGTGATCATCCTCCCCGCTTAGGACCACCGCAAGATCACGCCCCTTCATCTGGCGCCGTCTGTGGGAAACGACGAAACCGCCAGTATGGTGAGAAAAAGTACAGGGAGGAGGTCCACCGACGACATGGGAAAGGCCACGGTGGCGGCGGGGGAAGGCCCCTCACAAGCCTCCCAAAACCCCCCCTCCGGTGCCAGCATTCCCGTCGATGGACCGCCCCCTCCGCCTGCGGCCGGGCTGCCGCCCCCTCCTCCCACAATGGTGGGGCTGCCGCTCAACGGCGGCGCCGACGCCTTCCAAGCCCGCAACGCAAAATTGGACATCCTCGTGGAACTCATGAGGAACCAGGCGGCCAGGGATGGAAGGCCACGCCCCCCTGCGGAGAGCCCTCCCCATGAGACCTTGTCTCAGCACACCACCGGAGGTCGCTTCACCCTCCAAGGACAGCAGCTCATCCGCAACAAAGTAGGAGGACCCTCGCAAGCCCCCCCTCCGGAGCAAGAGGCTTCCTCCACGCCGAAGCGGGGCAGGCACGGGGCACGCCATCCCCTCCCGGAGATCGAAGTCCCCAGGGAGTGCCAAGATAGCCTGCCTTCACGCCCCCTCAGCCCTACGGCGCAGCGACAGTCAGAGCTATCCCTCCGACTGTGAGAATTCGAGAGGCGTTTCGCAGAGCAGGAGCGCGCCCTAGGCCTGCAGAAGACCTCTCCACCCGAGGACAAGGAGAGATCCCCGTTCTCTGACCATATCTTGAAGGCAGAGGTATCTCCCCGAACCTCTATCCCGACCTTCAAGCCCTACGACGGCCAGGGCGACCCGGTCGACCACTTTGACAGCTTCGAAGCTCTAACGACCCTTCACGGAGCATCCGATGCCATCAAGTGCCGAGCCTTTGCGACCACCCTGGTCCAAGGCGCCCAAGCATGGTTCCGGGCCCTCGCCCTCAGATCCATCCGAGACTTCAAGCAGTTCGGGCGAGTATTCAAGGAGAGTTTCACCGGTAGCGGCCCCCCTAGGTCGGTAGCGGGGCTTTTGGCCCTCAAACAGGCGCAAAGGGAGAAACTTTGGGCCTACATCCTCTGATTCAAATCGGAAGCCCTGAGGGTCCCCTGCCTAGACGTCGCCTCGGCCATAACCGCTCTGACCGGGGGCACCCGCTAAGAGAACCTCCACCGTGAGCTTGTCCTCAACCCTCCCTCGACCCTTACTGCGCTAGTGACTTTGGCATTGCGCCACGCCGAGTGCGAAGAAGTGCTCAATGCATGCCGAGACGCAACCGGCTCGGGTCGGGAGGGGGACAAGAAGCGGGCACCAGAGCCAAGCTCGGGCCAAGGAAAAAGGAGGAACCGAGACGGGGAGCGCAAGGAACCGTCACGGAAGTACGAGCAGTACACTCCCGTAACCGCTCTAGTGTACGAGATTTATGAAGACATCAAAGGCTCGGGCCTCCTCCGCCAACCCGAGCCAATGAAGTCGAAGAACCGTAGTCGCAACAAGCATTTCCTGTTCCACTGCTACCACGGGCATCATACCGGCAACTGCCACCAGTTCCAGGACGAGATCGAGCGTCTCATTCATCAGGGGCACCTCTCCCGGTTCGTGACCGGGCACCAGGAAGACCGAGGCGCCCCAGGGGAGATCGACAATGCCCCCCGAGGGGTCCACATCAACGTCATCGCCGGAGGAGCTGCATCAGAAGGAGATAGCGGCCGAGGAAGGAAGCGTCATGCTGAGCGGGCGAGCTGAGCCATCGAGCCTCCCAGGGCCCCGTCGAGCGAGCCCCAGGTCATAGTCTTCTCCGACCAAGACCTGGAGGGGCTGAGCAACCCGCATGACGACGCGCTAGTGATATCGGCCACAATAATCCGTTGTAACGTAGACATGATTCTGGTTGACAATGGAAGTGCCCCAAATGTATTATCCTATGAATGTTTCCTTAAGATGGGGGAGGATCCATCTAAACTCCGCCCGATCCGAACCCCCCTATGTGGGTTCAATGGCCAGACCACTTATCCCGAGGGAGCCCTAAGCCTACCGGTTACTCTTGGCACCCCACCCAAGACCGTTACGGTCATGGTGGACTTCATAGTGATCAATGGTATGATAGCATACAATGCAATCTTCGGTCGAGGAATCCTCAGCCGAACTAAAGTGGTGCCTTCTACCTATCACCAAAAGATGAAGTTCCCCACCAAAAATGGAATGGGGGAAGTCCGAGGTAACCAGGCAATGGCCCGAAGGTGCTACAATATCTCGGTCGAAGCCACAAGGCCGGACGAGAAAAATAAGGGCCCCCGGGAAGTCGAGGAAAAATCCGCAACCGCCGAACCTGGAGGTGAATTGCTAGCGGTTTTCCTGAACGACGACCCGACCCTAGGAGTAAAGATCGGAGCCGACCTAACATCTGAGGTTCAATAGAAATACAAAGAGTTCCTTTCCGCGTACATCTGGGTCTTTACATGGTCTGATGATCAACTCCCCGGGATACCGGAAGAGACGGTGGTGCATAGCTCAACCTCGACCCAACCATGAAGCCCATGCAACAATGTAGAAGGAAGCATGCGCTAGAGAAGCAGACAATTATCAAGGAGCAGGTCGCCAAGGGGTGGAAGACTGGCCTTTTTAGGCCGGTCCTGTACCCGACGTGGTTGGCTAACGTCGTCCAGGTGCCGAAAGCTTCGGGAAAGTGGTGGATGTGCGTGGACTTCACCGACTTGAACAAGGCTACTCCAAAGGATTGCTATCCCTTACCGAGCATTGACCAACTAGTTGATTCAACCTCGGGTAAAGAGATACTCAGCTTCCTGGATGCCTACTCAGGTTACCACCAGATCAGAATGCACCCTGAAGACATCGAGAAGACCGCCTTTATCACCGACTTCAGCGTACACTGCTACACCCGAATGCCTTTCGGGTTGAAGAATGCTGGAGCCACCTACTAAAGGCTAGTCAACCATATGTTCGAGGGACAGCTCGATCGGAACGTCGAGGCCTATATTGACGACATGCTTGTGAAGACCCCCAAGGCCGAGGACCAGTTCGCCGACCTAGCAGAAACTTTCAACACTTTCATGAAGTACAACATGAAGCTTAACCCCGCCAAGTGCGCCTTCAGAGTAAAGTCTGAAAAATTCTTGGGCTTCTTGGTCACTCAGCGTGGGGTTGAGGCCAACCCTGACAAGGTCCAGGCCATCCTAGACATGCGCCCGCCCAGCTGCATCAAAGACGTTCAACGCCTTACCGGGCACGTTGCTGCGCTCAGCAGATTCCTGTCCCGCGTGGCTGAACGATGCCTACCCTTCTTCAAACTACTGAGGGGGCCCAAAATGGCATCTGCTACATTCACGTGGGACGAGGAATACCAAAGAGCATTCGCCGAGCTTAAGGAGTTCTTGGCTTCACCCCCAGTGCTTTCCAAGCCCGTCCCAGGGGAAGCCTTGTACCTCTATCTCTCGGCAACTCCATCCACAGTTAGGTCGGTCCTAGTCAAAAATGACTCGGGAATCGAGAGAGCGGTCTACTACACAAGCAAGGTGCTCAACGAGGTTGAGAGAAGGTACCCCGCAACCGAGAAACTCGTGCTAGCATTGGTTACCTCGGCCAGATGCCTCCGACCCTATTTTCAAGGGCACTCCATCACCGTGTTGACCGACGAACCATTAAAGAAGACCCTCGCTCACCCCGAAGCCTCGGGACGCCTCGTCAAGTGGGCCATCATGCTCGGGGCCTACGATATATCGTATCGGCCTCACTCGGCTATCAAAGGCCAGGCGCTCGCCGACTTCATTGCCGAGAGCACCATCCCGACTGATGAGTGATCTCCGTCCACACCTGGGCCAACCTGGGAACTGTTCATTGACGGATCTTCCAATTCAGCTGGGAGCGGTGCCGGCATTCTCCTGCATTCCACCGAAGGGGCAGAGCTACAGTACGCCCTGAAGTTCAACTTCCAAGCATCCAACAACGCTTCCGAGTATGAGGCCCTCATATCGGGAGCCTGCATGGCCCGGCGGTTAGGAGCTGAGCGAGTCAGAATTCACACCGACTCCCAACTAGTCGCTAGCCACGTCAACGGCGATTATGAAGCTCGGGAGGCACCGATGATCAAATACATCCAACTGGTCAAGACTGTGGCACAACAGTTTGAGAGTTTTGAGGTAGTCCGGATAGCTCGGGAGGAAAACTCCCGAGCGGACGCCCTCTCTCGGCTGGCCTCCTCTCTTGACCCCGAGGGTACTAGATCGGTCCTTCTCGAAGAGCTAGAGCGCCCGAGCATTGATTCGGAGCTCCTAGCTGTTGGCCCAGCCTGCCCAGGCGACTGGCGTACCCCCTACCTGTCGTGGCTCCAAGACTTCGAGGAGCCTCCCGACCCTCGGAAAGCCCGAACGTTGAAATACCAAGCTCGGCGATTCGTCACCTTGGATGGCGCACTTTACCGGAGATCCTTCTCTGGCCCTCTTCTGAAGTGCCTCGGTACCGACGAAGCCAACCGAGCGATCAAAGAAGTTCACGAGGGTCTATGTGGAGCACATTTGGGGGGAAGGTCACTCACCAGGATCTTGCTACAGAGAGGTTACTGGTGGCCCACCCTACAGCGTGACTGCTCGACCTACACACAATGTTGTGACCGTTGCCAGTGATTCGACCACTTGGTCCATCAGCCAGCAACGGAGCTTATCACCCTAGCCGAGCCTTATCCTTTCGCTCGCTGGGGAATCGACATCCTCGGGCCATTCCCCACGGCCCAGGCCCAGAAGAAGTTCATCATCGTCACCATCGACTACTTTACTAAGTTGATCGATGCCAAAGCCACTGCAAGGATCACCGAGACAGTCGTCTGGAATTTCATCTGGAAGTCGATCATCTGTAGCTACGGCATCCCCCGGGTGATAGTGAGCGATAATGGTCGGCAATTTGATTCTCGTTACTTTTGAGACAGATGCGCCGACCTCAATATTCGCAATCACTTCACTTCGGTCGCCCACCCTCAGGCTAATGAACTAGTCGAAAATGCCAACAAGGCTATCTTGAAAGGCATCAAGACTAGGCTCGGCAAAGCCAAGGGCAGCTGGCTCGAGGAATTGCCGAACATACTTTGGTCGCACAGAACGACTCCCAGAACGGCAACCCGTGAGAGTCCTTTTCAACTAGTGTATGGCACCAAGGCCGTGATCCCGTTGGAGATCGGCAACCCCTCCCTCAGAGTTATACGCTTCTCGTCCGAGGCAAACGACCAAAAATTGCTCGAAAATCTTGACTTAGCAGATGAAATCCGGGACATTGCCAGCATCAGAGCAATGGAGTATCAACGCCGCCTCACTCGATACTACAACGCCAGAGTCCGAGACAGACACTTCCAGCCGCGAGACTTCATCCTCAGGAAAGCCGAAGCCTCTCGACCACTTGAGGCGGTGGGCAAGTTATCCCCTAACTGGGAAGGCCCCTACCGAGTGGTCGAGACGCTTGAAAAGGGAGCATACCGCATGTCTACAATGGAAGGAGAATCCATCCCTCGAACCTGGAACGTAGCTACATTACGCAAGTTCTACTTCTGAGTACTGAGTATTGTGCAGACGACATGAGATAAAACAAAAGGCTCCTTTCTTTTTATTCAAACAACACATTTGTACATCAGGAAGGCCAAAGCCAATAGATTACATGTCAAAAAAGCAAAAGATCCATCTAGCGCCGTCGTATGAGCCCGTCGCTCGGCTGACTCGGATGACCTTCCTGCGTCCAGCCACTGACTCTGCCTAGTGTAGAAACTGGCTTGGATAAAGGATAGTTGACCCCGTTGGCTCGGGCAGCTCGAGACAAAGGTGACAGAGGGATTAAGAAAGAGAAGGCTACCTTCCAAGTTGAACTTGGAAGAGAAGGGGGAGAGGGAAGGCATATGAAAGCATCCTCCCCGCCAAACTGCCAACTCTTTGGAAGAAAGAGAGTGCAGGCACCCTCCGAAGAGTGAAAGAAAGGAGGAGTAGAGCAGAAGAGGGAAAAAGAGGCTGCGAGAAAGAAAAAGAAACCAGCAGAGCTGGACGAGAAGGCAGGGGAAGGCCCGGAAGGGATGGAGCTTAATTGGCTTCCTCCTCCCATCCGTGAGGCGAGCAGGAAGGGACGGGCAGCAGGGATGTCTGATCCCCCCATCCATCCTCCATCTCGCCCCCTGCAAGCGTCACCGGAACTGATAAAGGGAAAACGACGTGCCTCCACGCATCGGCCCCTTTTGAAGTCTGTCCGTCAGCCATCGACTCATTTTCAAGTCCGGAGCAGCAGGACCTCCTCGCCCCCCGTCGTCGGCAGCCTCCTCATCTAGAGCTTCCTCCATGCTCCGAATACCACGACACAACACAACGTGAAGAAGGAATGAGGAAAGACTGTCAGGGAAAACCCTAAGCGGTGGAGAGGAAGGGACGCCCCTCAGTCCTTTTTATAGGCAAAGGGAGGCTACTTGCCTTAAATGATCTCCCCCCTCGAAAACACGTCAGAAGGATTTCTCCCTATAAACAGTTACCTCAAACTTCTCGTCTTCCGCCCCAGCGGGACACACGAAGCGGCCAGGCATTTAAAGCATAGGAAAATGGGAAGACACCCTGTCAGACGCCCACCCAACCGTCGTGCGAGATTCACGTAAAAATATCGGCTCTTTCCATCAACCGCAGATACGCTGAACAGAATACGGTAACGGCGATATGGAATATATGAGTCTTCATCACAATACCACTGCCTTATTTATTTCAACACAAAAAGAAGGAAGTTTTCTCCTTCCAAAAAGAAAAATGGGAATTAGGTTGCAGGAAATCTTGCATAGATAAACACATTGCATTCAAACTCTAAAGCATTTATTTCTATTCATTTCTTTGCAGAGAAAACATACATCATCCCCAGACCAGTTCATCTGGGAAGCAACCAGCCCGAAAGCTGGGAAAAAGAACATACATAGCAGAGAAGAAAAGAAATACAAAAAGTGGGGGGGGGGGCAGAGCATTGACTCCTCTCCCTTCCCAAATAGCACCTTCTTCTATCTCTCTCTCTCCTCTTCTTCCTCACTCAGGAGCACAATAAAAAAAACTCTGGGATCACCCTTAGGAGGCTTCGAATAGCAACCAGTGGAGGAGTATTCTCTTCAGGATTGAGCCCTTCTTTTATAGCAGGAGCATGGGTTTTCTTTTTCCCTAAGGTAGGGGGGTCAAGAGCATTCTCCAATCGTTGAAGACCTTCGATCCACGTGCCCCATATGGCCTCCATGCGCATTCTGGAAGCCGGTGCCACCGTACGGAAGCCAGCCCATGTGCCGCGATCGAGTTCATGCCGGGCACGGTCTTCTTCGCATTTGATGGTGCGTGCACACAACTTGTAGGCTGTGTCGACATAACCAGCTATGCCTGATAGGTTTGTTCTACTTCATCCTCAGATGCGTCGACACAGGCTAGGAGCTACATCGACGTAGTCGGTCATCCGTCTTCATCAGCAACTCCATTCTTTAAGCATGGCGTCGATGTGGCAGGGAGCTACGTCGGCGCAATCCGCTGACTAGGGCCTTTCTTCATCATGTGCAGTGTGGTGGGGTCGATGCGGGCAGTGAGCTGCATCGACACTCCTTTCTTCTTCTTTTGTGGCTGACCTTACTTGGCCTTTTAGTGCCAAATTTTAAGCATCCACAGGTGCCTAAGAGGATGCGGGCCCCAACCGCTGCCCAACCAGAGCATGTTCAAGCTGATAGGTTCAATAGAAAAGAAGAAGAAGAAGAAGAAGAAAGAGTCAAGGTGCCAGCTCCAACACCTCGCAGACTAGCCTTCCAGGCCTATAGCCGGCAAGCGAATATTTATGCTTACAGCAGAAGATGCGGCAAGAGGGCCGAACAACGGTGGCTCGCTTAGAGGCCGTCGGCTCAATGCAAGATGTCACCATCAGCACTCTACCCTGTAGATGGGCAACATGATATTACCCAAGCTGTCTGAGGATATTTTCGGGGCCTCGGGAACACCTATGAAGGGACGCATCGGCTCTTGGAGGCTATGAATGTTGTAGAAGACAAAGATAGAGGATTACAGATGAAGGGTTCGGTTGCTATAGACCATCCCTCCATGAAGAAACTACACCGAGGATTTCGGTATTCGACAGGTTAACCTTCCCTGGACAACCAGCCAGGAGGGTGATACGGAGGGACAGGCACCTCCAGATTTTCAGCTGCAACATGACTAGAATGACCAGCTACTATGGGTCTCTACCCAAAGAACCTGAAGAGATGATTAGGCTCGCCGAGAGGCCCGGTCCTGTCACCAGAAGGAAAAAGCTGCGACTGATGTGGCGCAAGCCCTCGTCCGAGAAACAAGCACGAATGTAGTCGCCATGACTGCAAACGTGATCACCGTTGAAGACAAGGGTGAGAGGCCAGCACTTGCTTCAGATGCTCCGTTAGAGGGAGGAGCCCAAGCACCCAGCCCTTCCTCCCCCGATTCAACAATGATGATGCTGCTCTTGAAGTATCAACATGAGATTGAGATATTGAAGAAACAATTGAGCAAGCTGAGCATGCAAGTGTCAGCCTCGAAGCAGGTCAAAGCCCCTCTTGAAACACCACGGCGTGGCACCGATGAGCTCGAGGGTTCACCTCAGATGACGGCTTCTCAGCCACTACACAAGGGCATGTCCCCAATACCACCACCGACTGCTCAACATCAGGGGACTACAGCTAGTATGCCTCAGGCCACGATGTTGGCAACACCTTAAATGCAGCAAGCCCACTTCTATCTAGATCCGGTGGACCCGGCAATGGTGAGCAAGCTGATGGTTGAGCAGATAGTAGATATGAAGCTGGTAGATCGAGGGGGTGATGATTATGCCTCATTTGATGTACACAAGGTGTCATATTCGGTCCACCATGTTGCTAAGAGGCTGCCTCCCGGCATCAATAAGCCGCCGAAGTTTGACAAGTTCAACGGGCAAGGATCACCAAAAGAGCACATAGCCTATTGCATGAACGTGATGGGAGATCTGGCGGCGGACGAGTCCTACCTGCTGAAGTTCTTCAGGTCTTCTCTCACGGGACTCACTTTCGAGTGGTACTCAAACCTGCCAGCCGGGTCCATTAGCGACTAGCCCGATATGCAACGGAAGTTCTGGGGACGGTTCCACGTTGCTGAAAGGTAGGTCATCGTTGCCGAATTATTTACTTCCAGGCAGAAAACTGATGAAACAGCCCTGGAGTATATCAAAAGATGCCGGAATCTCAGCATGAGATACAAGCGTCTGCCACATCAAGAAGATGCAGTACAAATTTGTAAACAGAATCTGAAGCGGGAAGTCCTTGAGAGGATGACAGGAATGGTAATCAGGTCTTTTGACTGATTAAACAACATGGTGACAGAAATCGAGGCCTTCCTCTCATGATATTCTTCTGCCCCTGTTGCCTCCAGTCAGAAAGTCAAATCGGCTAATAAGCGTCCCATGCCCAAGGAAGTCCATACTATAGACTTCAACGCATTTGAGCAGCAAAAAGATAAAGACAAGGGAGTCGTTAACCCTCCTCCGGCAAAGCTAGATGATCAACAGGAGGGCCCATCCTTGCAAAATAAAATGAAGAAGTCATACTCCTTCCCTAAGGGGAAGACTCGGGTCCTATTTGAATGGGCTACCCGCTATAACAAGATTACACTGCCAGACCCAAAGAGGCCAAGTGATGCTAGGAGGAAGGATGATCCTTGCTTCTACCCGTACCATCAAATGCTCGGCACCCCATTGAAGATTGTTATGTCTTCAAGGACATCATTGAAAGTTTGATTAAAAAGGGTGAGCTATAGATGGGCCAGTACAAGGTAGATCCTTCGTGCCTGCATGAAATGCCCACTATGGGGGCAATTATCAACATGATATCCCTATATCATTAATTGCCAGAAGAGGTGGTGGAAGCTTGCACCAAGCACACCTATGAGGCTTTTGTGCTGACCCCAGCAAAAGACCAGGAAGACTGGCAGTTGGTACCTATAAAGGCAAAAAGAGACCGGCATCTTGCCCTGTCTTGGGAGTCCGAATTCATGGTGTTACACCTCAGCCAGCTCCACCTACTGTGACCTCGGTCTGGCAAGATACGCCCCCTCGAATGGTCATTAGGAGGCCAACAGCTAATAAGAAAAAGCAAGTCCCATTGCGGGTACATCAAGAAGTCAGCCCAGTAGTCAAGCAGCTGTAGGAAATCATAGACGAGTTGGATGAAAAGGAACAACCCAAGATTCAACCGATGCAGCTAAAAGGATATGTCCCTTGGGAACATCTAGAGTCCCTGAGGCTAGAACAAGAAGCTGAAGATGAATTTTGGGGATGAATAGCCCTGAAAGATGCTCCATGCGAGCAGATGCTAGTTGAGAAAAGAAAGAAAAAAAAGAAAGCAAAGAACAAAAAGAAAGGTAGCGATGTCTTCTGCAACACTTTATCAGCCTTGTTTAGCATGGCCCAAAGCTCTGAAGAACGTGATGAAGAAATCTATTTTGCACCGGTTGAAGTAAACCAAGTTGAAACTTCCACCTCCGAACGTGCCACTAGGTCTGGGAGGAAGTGGGGACGTCTGCCCCCGGCTAACCACAATATCGTGTTCATGGGTGAATAGCCTTACCAAATCCCCGAACCTGAGATAAAAGGTGTGAGAATCCCTCCTCCGTCGGGCCTTTGTCCCGAAGATACAAGCGGCTAGGAAGTCCCCTCATTCGCTGATATTTTGTCGGCAAAGAAGCGCAAGCAACCATGTCGGCAGACCGAGTCAAAGGCCAAGAACACCTCCACCCAAGCCTCGGGTGTGCCATCTCCGACAGATAAAGGTGGCGAGAGCATCACCCCAATTGCCAAACCCATCCAAATAAAAGAACCAACTGATCAAATGAGTCAGGATTAGGTAACTCCCGAAGAAGAAGATAGACCGCCTTTCGAGCCAACTGCTCTGACACCAGGTTGTCGCTAGCACAGCGAAGCTGAAGAAGCAGGACTGGCCAATGTAAGAGCCGGTGCTCGGATATTGAAACAACTGAAAAGAATTCCAGCAAGATTCAGCATATGGGAGATACCCTCCCTAGATGAAGAAACTCAGCAAGACGTCATTGCAACCTTGCAAACCCCGACGCACTTCGAGAGCTGCTTTGCCGAGATGTGTTCGGAGTTGGTTATCACCTTTGCCGATGAAGATATCTTCTTGCCAATGGCCAACCACAATAGACCCTTATACATGAAGGGGCAATTAAATTGCCAACCTTAAATAAAATTCTAATTGACCCAGGGGTACCAGTAAATATACTCCCTTACCGGGTCTATCAGAAGTATTACTTCAATGTACACCTGATCAAGGTTAGGGATGTGAAGGTTGCTGGGTTCAACCCGAAATTCAAAATCCCCATGGGCATGGCAGAATTCGAGCTTTCATTAGGAGACTTCTCCACCAAGGTGTAATTCCATGTTATCAACTCTGACATCTTATACAAGGCGCTGCTTGGCCGGTCGTGGCTGCATCAGAACCGGGTCGTGCCGTCTACTTTGCACCAACGCATCAAGTACCCCCGAGATGGAAAAGAAGAAAGAATCTTTTCTGATTTGCACCCCTTTAAGGTGTTTGAGTGCCATCTACTCGACTCCTCTCTCTACATGGAGAAGCCAAAGCAGACTTCCTAGCCGGCTCAGAATAAAGAAAAGAAGATGTTGAGTCCCGAATGGTGGCAATCAAGAGGGGAGGGGTGAATTGATTGACCAATTAAAATTTCTTTTCAAGTGACAACCTTGTTTAAAAAACACACAAGCGCTTGGCCTCACTTGATCAGAACCACACTCGTGAATGCGTGTGAATAAGAGTAGGAGGTTGATGACGAAAATGGTGTACACTCAGCTCACCGTGAAGCCCACTCGACAATATATGCAAAATATCAAACCACAAGTGAAACACGGGATTTTTAGGTGGTTCGGGTACACTGCCGTGTCCCCAACGTCCACCCCTCACACGTGAGGATTAACGCTTCAATATGAATTGAGCCATACACACAAGCTGTCTAGAATAGCAACCACACACACAGCACCCGATCTAACTTGCCACACACGCACACACACACACACACACACACGTTCGTGTTTCCAAACACGAACAACACACACACAAAAATCTGATTTAAGTTTTACAATAGATACTCAAGTTCAATCAAAAATGATTCTGAGAGTAAAAGGGTGAAGAATGGTTTATCGTGGTTGGAGCTCCCCCTTTTGCTTCTCCGAATGTAGTTGAGCACTTCTGTAGGAGGAAAATCGATCTTGAATGAAGAATGGAACAATGGCGCATGAATGAGGTTGTAGCCTTGATTTCCCACGTATCCCCACGCAGCTTCCACTTGGAGATGGTTTGGAGACTTGATTCAAGCTTCTTCTCTTCACATTCACATTCAGATCAAGATGGAAGAAGCCCCTGGAGCTGTTGTTGCGACCCTTCACTCACAAGGGTTAGAACAAAACACACAATTTCAGATCTCACTAGTTCCTTAGGGTTTTACACCCCAATATGATGTATATATAAGAGCTTAGGATGTTAAAAGACACCCTAAAGACCAGATCCATAATTCCTGGAATGTTTTAGGGATGTTGGACTTGATTGGAATGACTTTCGGTGCGTGTGCACGAAAGTCCAATTTGATGGCTCAGACCCGAACCTGAAAGGGTCGACCCTTGGGGTCGACCCTCGTGAGGGTTTTAATGGGTTTAAAGAGGTTCTGGAGCAATGGGTCGACCCTAGGGGTCGACCCTCGGGGGTTACCCGTGCGGATTCTAAATAAAATGATCAGGGGTCGACCCTTGGGGTCGACCCTCGAGTGAGTGGGTCAACCCTTCCAGGTGAGAATAAAGAACCCGTCGTGTGAAAAAAAATACCATCAGGGGTCGACCCTTGGGGTCGACCCTTGTCCCTGAACTTCCAAGAAATTAGATTAACAACACACTAAGTTCAAGAATCAAGCCAAGGGGTTTCAAGTTGGGTTTCAAATCATCAAATGGAATGTTTCTAAGATATGAATCAGAAAACCCAATCTATGTAAGCTTAGATAAGACCAAACCAAATTAACCCTTGAGATCAATTTAAAGAACTTCAAACCACAAGATCAAGGGCTAATAAATTGAAATTGATCTCACCGACCGTCCTTGAGTTCCTTAAGCACTTAGGCACGTTCCTTGTCCTATAAAGACATAAATTCTGAATCAGATTTAGCCTTGCAATTTCAGTTCAAAAATGCTTACCAGTTAAGGTTATTCTTTAACCTTCTAAGCTCCAAGACTTTAATAAGAATGTTGAGCTTTGCAAGACTTTTTATACTAAAACACTTCAAAGATAATTTATATACATATAGTGTTTGGTCATCATCAAAAGCCATCACATGTAAACATTCACTCAAGGAGGAGGTTCAACAATCTCCCCCTTTTTGATGATGACAAAATACTATATGTCTTGCATAAACATATGACTTCAAAATGATTTAGCATTCACATTGAATTCAACCTCCATATCAAGAATAAGACTTTCGTAAGAGTGCTCAAACCTTCATACATCACCATGAACTATTCAAGAAGTATCATAGCATGAAACATACTGATCAAAACATGTAAGATTGACCACAAAGGCATATTCCAAACATTTCTACCGATAACCTAATTTAAAGATGAACAGGGTCTGAGTTCAAAAGCAAATGACAAGATGCAATGGAAATGCGACAAGATGCAATGGAAATGCGACACAACTGACCGAGATGCGAAATATGATGAAAGCATACATGCATGCAAGAACACATCACACAAATACATATAAGTAGCCGACTAGTCTGGACACACATATATGGCCAAATTTTCTCCCCCTTTGGCATCATCAAAAAAGGAGGGGGTGAAAAGGGATAAGAAGTGTGCCATTCCGTAGGAGCAGAACCATCTAATCATTATTCGGAGGTGTTGGATTCGGTGAACACCTAATATACTCCAAGATTTCTCCAAACATGGTGGCTTGATTGGCCAAGGCGTCTGTAACAGACTGAGTGCACTCTTGATGAGATAGCTTCAGATCAGACAATTCTTATTGCATAGCCTCCATTATCTCCCCATACTTGTCTAAACGACCATCAATGGTATCCAACTGATCCATGATTAGTTGTACCACCTCGGAGATCATCTCTTCTGCAGGAACATGTGGTTGTTGTTCGCCGACCTACTCTTCATCATCATCCTCATCTTCTGAAGAGCTAACAGCTTGTGCACCCTGTTTCAATTGACGCACCAACACCCCATCTCGCATTGCATAACCCATGTGGTGACATATGGAATGTATGGTGTAGATATCAGAAGCGCGGATCATTTGGGATGCCTCTCTTGCAAGATTAAGCTCCATATATTGAAAAATAACAGTTAAGGCTGCAGCATATGGTAATGTCCGATGTTTTTGCTTCATACTTGAACAGATATGATCTAAGATAAGTGCTGGAAACTTGATAGGAATGCCACCCAAAAAGCCAGAGAATAAAAACATGTGTTTTTTAGTGACCTTGTCATGGCCTCCCCCTCTCGGTAGCAATATAGTGGTGATCATTCTATGCAATACTCGTTGCATGGGAGGAAAATGATTTGCATTTAGTCCAGCGATCGATCTATCACCCATATCCTCGGATGTCATGTAACGATACACCGTTGCTTCTGAAACTTCAACATCCCTAAAAGCATAGCCTTCATTTGGTAAATTAAATGCTTCGCCTATCATTTGCGGTGAGAGGATAATCTGCTGCCCATTTACTATAGTACTCGGAACATCACCCGAAACGGACAAATTGCTGTAAAATTGATGTACCAAGTACGGATAGATGCGACGGTGTGCTACCATAAACACTTCTATATTTGGTTGACTACAAATGATATCAACAAGGCCTGGGAGATGGCGGTTAAGGTTATCGAAGTCGAACGCACGTGGACGGAGTACGGTCCTATCCAACACCGTGCTGGAAAGTGTATGCACGGCCTCTTTGGATCGACGCTCCCTTGCCGAGCTCGATCCCTCTCCATTCTGAGAAGAACGCCTCTTTGGGGCCATCTCAAACATGAATCGAAGGAACCGCTTGACGAGGTTGTAGAACGAGATGGTTTAACAAGATTGGAAAGCTATAACATTGGATAAATGATCCTCCACACATCAAGAACATACCTCAGAAGGTTTGGAGCTCAAGGAAGACGTGTTGAACCGCTTGGAAGGAGATGTGCACGGGACGCCACCGGAAGAACCGCGGCTAGGTCTTGAGAGTTTTGGTGCCAAGAAGAGATTTTAAGGCTTGTAAGAGATGGTGGCTAGGGTTGGAAGGGGGCTTGAGGGGTTATATGAGGTGTGGAGGGGGAAACTTAGGGTTTCCACCCTATTTTAGGATGGTTCGGACGCGGCTAAGCCGCCCGACCGTAACGGGTCGACCCCTGTAACCCCGGCCCCGGACAGAAATCGGATACCCGAGGGTCGACCCTTGGGGTCGACCCTTCCTCTATTTTTCACCAAAAAAGTGTTTTAAGTGAAATGGAAGGCCAAATATGGTTCGGCTCTAATCCCCAATGATAAATTCATGTTGGAATCAAGGAAATTTGAGTTGTTGAAGGGTAAATCAATTGGGGAACATGTTTCAATGAAATCTAAGTTCATAATAGACATTCATTATCCAATGCTTCTGGATTACATATTTTGAGGGGTTTTGCTCGCTTTTTGACATTTAAATGAAATCAAGGGAATATCGGCCATAGAAATAACAATGACATGGTTGTATGCTATGGATAGAAGGAATGCAATACACACAATATGGTTTTTCACGCAAGTTTGATTTTTCTTTTTGTTTTTCAGGTAACATAATGCATATGCATGACAAGGGAAAATTCTCTATGCACCTTACTAATGCAAATGCATGCAATGCAATGACTTATACACATAATTGTGCAAATGATCATGATTCAGACTCGTCTATTCTACAAACCCCTAATTCTCTCCTGAATGTTGTGAATTTTTCTTCACTTAGAGGTTTGGTGAAAATGTCGGCAATTTGTTGATCTGTTTCAATGAACCTAATTTCTACATCACCCTTGCTCACATGATCCCTAAGAAAATGATGTCTAATTTTAATATGCTTCGTGCGAGAGTGATGGATAGAGTTCTTTGACAGGTTTATGGATGATGTGTTATCACACAAGATAGATGTGTTTTTGAAAGAAATGCCATAGTCAATCATTTGTTGTTGGATCCATAGCACCTGGGCAACACAACTCCCGACAGCCACATACTCGGCTTCGGCGGTTGATAGTGCCACTGAGTTTTGTTTCTTGGAGACCCATGAGACCACGCATCCCCCAAGAAACTGGCAATACCCACTGGTGCTTTTCTGATCCACCTTACAACCTGCATAATCGGCGTCAGAATAAGCAATTAAATTAAAGCTCAAATTACGCAGAAACCACAATCCCAAATTAACTGAACCAGCAATATATCTGAAAATTTGTTTAACGGCCGACATGTGTGATTCTTTTGGATTGGATTGAAATCGTGCACACAAACACACAGCAAATTGGATGCCGGGCCTACTGGCAGTTAAATATAGCAATGAACCTATCATGCTTCTAAAAAGTTTTTGGTCCACGGATTTACATGTTTCATCTTGGTCAATTTTTATTGAAGTGGACATAGGAGTTGGTTGTGGTTTTGTTGATGTCAAGTTGAACTTTTTCAGCAACTCCATAGCGTACTTCTTCTGGTGTATGAACATACAGTCAACCGTCTGTGTGATCTGCAAGCCCAAGAAGAATGTTAGCTCTCCCATGAGACTCATTTCAAACTCACTTTGCATCAATTTAGCAAAGTCTTTGCTGAGAGCATCTTTGGTGGAGCCAAAAATAATATCATCTACATACACATGAACAATCAGAATTTTCTTACCATTCAGTTTTGTTAAAAGAGTTTGATCAACATTACCTCGTTTGAATCCATTCTGAATGATGAAATCACTTTACCGTTCATACCATGCCTGGGGTGCTTATTTCAAACTGTAGAGTGCTTTGTCCAGCTTGTACACATGGTCTGGATGCTTCGTGTCTTCAAACCCCGGTGGTTGCTCCATGTACACGTCCTCCTGTATATAGCCATTCAAAAATGCACTTTTAACATCCATTTGAAACAATTTAATATTGTTACAACATGCAAATGCTAATAGAACTCTCACTGCCTCGAGTCTTGCTATTGGAGCAAAAGACTCGTCAAAGTCGATCCCTAACTCTTGGCTATAGCCTTTGGCTACTAGCCTGGCCTTGCTCCTTGTTACCACTCCTTGATCATTTGTTTTGTTTCAAAAAACCCACTTTGTTCCGATCACTGAGTGGTTTCTAGGACATGGTACGAGGAACCACACCTTTTTCTTTTGGAACTGGTGTAGTTCTTCTTGCATAGCCATGATCCATGACACATCTTTCAAGGCCTCTTCTATGGAGTGCGGTTCAAACTGGGAAAGTAAGGCTATGTAATCCGTATTTTCAACTTCCCTGAAAGAGGCTCGTGTTCTTATTCTTTCATCAACATTGCCCATCACATTCTCTAGCGAATGGTCCTTTGCAAATGTCCATTGCCTTGGTAACTGCTGTTCCACTTGATCTTCCAGATTTGCATTATCTTCTTGTGGTTATTTTACTTCTTGTTTTTCAGTTTTTCCTTCCATCATCCCGATATCACCATCATTCAATTCATCGTCCTGTAAAACAGATTTTTCATTAGTGCTTTTGGAAGATGATTCATCAATAATGACATGGGGGCTTTCCTCAACTACGAGAGTTCTCAAGTTATACACTCGATAGGCTCTTGAGCTAAGAGGGTACCCAAGAAATATACCTTTATCACTTTTGGGATCAAATTTTGCCAGGTCTACCTTACCATTGTTATGAATGTAGCACACGGAGCGAAAAGGTCTAAAATAAGAGATGTTTGGCTTCTTAGCTAGGTACAGCTCATAGGGGGTTATCTTTAATAATGGTCTTACCATGGCACAGTTGACTATGTAGCAGGCAGTGTTCACTACTTCAGCCCAAAAGTACCTCGGCAAGTTGTTCTCATTTAGCATGGTTCTTGCCATCTCAATCAGTGTCCTGTTCTTCCTATCAACAACTCCGTTCTGTTTAGGGGTTCTTGGTGCGGAGAAGTCATGCATATAGCCTTGAGCCTTGCAAAAGTTGATGAACTCATTATTATCAAATTCCCTACCTTGATTGGTCCGCACGGCTTTGATGTAGCACCCCTTTTCATTTTGAACTACCCTGCAAAATGCTTCAAACTCCATCAGGGCATCATTTTTATGGGAAAGGAAGTATACCCAGCAAAATCTTGAGTAATCATCCACAATTACAAATCCATACAGTTTACCACCCAAGCTATGTGTTCTGCTTTGTCCAAAAAGGTCAATGCAGATTAACTCAAGGGGCCTCGACGTGGTTACATCATTCTTGCACTTGAATGATGTCCTTGTTTGCTTACCCTTGCTGCACGCCCCACAGACTCCTTCATCAATAACCTTCAGCTTTGGCAATCCAACTACCAAATCATTTTGAGATAATTTTTGCAAAACATTAAAACTAGCATGCCCAAGTCGGCGATGCCAAAGCCAAGCATCATCATTATTCCTTGCAACCAAACACAAGTTCTCATGAGAGGCATCATCCAAATCTATCATATATACATTGTTGTGCCTAAAATCAATGAATTTTATATCATGAGTATTTTTATTTACAACAATGCAGTGGTTAGAATCAAAAATCATGTTGCATCCTTTGTCACACAATTGACTTATGCTTAGAAGATTATGATGCAACCCTTTCACTAGCAGGACATTCTCAATGGCATGATTTTGATTCTTACCTATCTTACCTTCTCTGACAATTTTGCCTTTGTCCTTACCACCAAATGCCACTGTCTGTGGACATGCAAAATTGCACGCCCGTATGTCCCGACTAGTCCATTATTAACGACAGCTTCTACTTAAGAAACTACGTGGAAGAGGGCAATCCGGACTCCCCGAACACATATACACTGCTGTGAAGCTATCTCCGGAGTCACGACAGCGAAGAGGAATCAACCCCCAGGAGCCCCACAATCCATGGGCCTCGAAGAAAATCAAACGGGCCACAACTCAGCGCTCACAACGGGCTCAGAACTGCCCATTTAGCCCTTCAGCGGCACGCCCTTGAGCTCTTCAACGGCACACCCCGCTCACCTTCAGCGGCACGCCCTTGAGCTCTTCAACGGCACACCCCGCTCACCTTCAGCGGCACACCCTCTGCCCTGTTCAGCGGCACGCCCTTGAGCTCTTCAGCGGCACACCCCGCTGGCCTTCAGCGACACACCCCGCTGGCCTTCAGCGGCACACCCCGATGGCCTTCAGCGGCACACCCTCCGCCCTGTTCAACGGCACGCCCTTGAGCTCTTCAGCGGCACACCCTTCAGCGGCACAGCCCTCCTGGTCTTCAGCGGCACGCCCTGGCAGCCATTCAACGGCACGCCCTCCTGGTCTTCAGCGGCACGCCCTGGCATCCGTTCAACGGCACGCCCTCCTGGCCGTTCAGCGGCACGCCCCCTGCAGCCTTCAACGGCACGCCCCTGGTGGCCATTCAGCGGCACACCCTCAGTGGCCTTCAGCGGCACACCCAGGGCAACCCTTCAGGGGCACGCACTCTGTGCCCCTTCAGCGGCACGCCCTTTAGGCTCTTCAGCGGCACGCTTGCCGTGCCTTTTAGCGGCACGCCCTTTTGGCCCTCCCGGGGCACGCTTGTTAAACCCGCCAACGGCACAGCGTTCAGGCATTTCGACGGCATGCCCGGCAGATGAGATCTTACGCCCATGCCCTACAGATCTTCGGCGCACAGTAGGTTGTCCGAGGTGTCGGCCGGAGGTTGGGCCACGCAGGCTACTCCTCTGCCACCAAGGACGGGGGAAGTGAAACCCCATCATGACCCATCACTTCCCGCCTCCGACTACCGTGCTCGAATGCTTCCACCGTGGAGGATATAAAAACCCCTCTCCTTCGATACACAGAGAGGAGGACAGCGGACAGAGAAGAGAAGAAGAGGAAGAAGAGAAGAAGAAGAAGGGAGCTCCGCCGTAGGGTCCCCCCTCCGACGATCACCCAGAAGAGAGAGTAAGGGAGGGAGTGAGAGAGGGAAAGTGAGCTGTGATGTAGAGGAGGGAGTGGGGGAAGGGCAGGGAGTAGTCACCCCCTGTTCGGCCCCAACACTCCTCCCGTTTCCTTCTTCTTCTTTCATTTGCATGATCTTTTCCCCTTCCCTGCCGCAGTTTCAGCACGTATGTGCTTACCAATGTATGTGGCCCGTTGTGGTCACTCCTCTTCGTGAATAAAAATCACCCTTCCTGGATTTCTTGTTGCTTCCGTTGGTTTATGCCGATGTGCATGGTGTATTGTTCATTTTCTCCCCTCCTCCGGTGCTTTGGAGTCTCCATGCCGATGTTGTTCCCCCCGTGCGATCCCTGGCCTCACGAGCTCAATGCCCTCCTCTCTGGTCCCCAACTTCACCCGTTTGCTTGAAGGGAGAGGCCCTCCTCCATCTCTTGGACACTCAGCTACCAATATCCCTCTTGGCCTTCCTCCCTGCCTCAACTCCAGCCTACCTAGCTAACCCTCAGCCTTAACCCTTTGCTCAGCCCTCCACTGGTCCACTCCTACCCCAACGCAGCCCCCAGCTCCCAACGGCACCCCCATTGAACCCTTCGCCGGCACACCTAATTTCCCTGTCGCCGGTACACCCCCTCGTTAGCCCTTCGCTGGCACGGCCTTGACTGCCGTCCCCAACAAACCTTAGACAGCCTTCGTCGGCACGCTCCAAGGCGGCCTCCCCCGGCACGGCCCTAGCGGCCTTCACCGACACACCCTTGATCTCCCTAGCCCGACACACCCCCGACAAGTCCCAGGGAGGTTTCCTATCCCTCGTTGCTTTCGGATTTTTTAAGGTTTTATCAAAGGTGCTGCCACCTTCGGGTGCCCACCTCCAATTGTCGGGTTCCGCCACTCCATGTGGGCGTGTTCCCTTTATCTCCCTTACGCTCGGGTCAAGGGGAGATGCTGCCGAATTTTTGTTAGAGAATAATAACACATTAAAGAGGCAAAAGGATGCAACAAACAAATGGGACAACAACATATTAAAGGGCAAAGGAAAATAACGAACGAATGGAACGATTGACGATAGAATACTCCAACCGGAACAAGGCACTACGGACAACATAAGAAGAATTGGATCTAATTGATTGCTTGGTAGATTAAACGCCCAATCTATAAAGAACAGGTTGAGAGGAGAGGGAGGAAAGACTTGTGTAAAACTGCATAAAAATCGAAGAGAAGAAGAAAAGAAAAGCCTTAAAGGAGGTGGAGGAGGAGTGGGCCCTTCAACGGTACGCCCATGGCCAGCCCTTCGCCGGCACATTTTCCTTGGTGCCTTCCCCAGCACGCTCTCTTCCTCCCTTCAACGGTACGCCCCCGGCCAGCCCTTCGCCGGCACACCCTTCCTGGTTGCCTTCTCCGACACGCTCCACACCGCCTTCACCGGCACGCTACCGGTTGCCCTCGTCGGCACACTCCTAGCCCACTTTCACACCTCCCAGCCTATGTCGGTGCATATTGCACCGTCCTTGGGTCTTCCTTGGTGCACATTGCACCGACCCTACCCCTTTATGGCCCATGCATTGCACTTACCTTGGCCTCCGTACAGACTTTGCCCTTCTACAGCCTAGCTGCACCGACTTCAGCCCACAGGCCGTACAGACTTTGCCCCTCTATAGCCCAAGGCTGCACCAACTTCAGCCCGCAACCCGCACAGACTTTGCCCCTTTGCAGCCCAAGGCTACACCGACTTCTGCCCGCAGGCCGCACAGACTTTGCCCCTCTATAGCCCAAGGCTGCACCAACTTCAGCCCGCAGGCCGTACAGACTTTGCCCCTCTACAGCCCAAGGCTGCACCGACTTCAGCCCGCAGGCCATACAGACTTTGCCCCTCTACAGCCCAAGGCTGCACCGACTTCAGCCCGTAGGCCGTACAGACTTTGCCCCTCTATAGCCCAAGGCTGCACCGACTTCAGCCCGCAGACCGTACAGACTTTGCCCCTCTACAGCCCAAGGTTGCACCGACTTCAGCCCGCAGGCCATACAGACTTTGCCCCTCTACAGCCCAAGGTTGCACTGACTTCAGCCTGCAGACCGTACAGACTTTGCCCCTCTACAGCCCAAAGCTGCACCGACTTCAGCCCGCAGGCCGTACAGACTTTGCCCCTCTACAGCACAAGGCTGCACTGACTTTAGCCCAAGGCTGCACCGACTTCAGCCCGCAGGGCGTACAGACTTTGCCCCTCTACAGCCCAAGGCTGCACCGACTCCAGCCCGTAGGCTGCACCGACTTTGCCCCTCCACGGCTCAAAGCTGCACCGACTCCAGCCCGCAGGCTGCTCCGACCTCTCTTCAACCCCGTGCAATAGTTGTATCGACCCCAATTATAGTTGCATCGACCCCGAGGTGGACTCGCACCGACCTGCTGCCAGCCCAAGTCTGCACCGACCTAGCCCAATCTCTACCCAGCGCACCCTGTGACATACTCGCCGACACGCCTTCAGCCGCCCTTGCCCGGTGCACTCCCCAGCCGCTCTAACACTGCGCACCCCAACCCCTCCACCCAGTATACTATCAACTCTCCTACCCGGTACACTCCTGCCCTCCTTCAGCGGCACATCCGCTCGCGTTCTTCACCGGCACGCCCAACTTAGCCGCCCTTCGCCGGCACGTCCCTTCAGCCCCCCCTTTTTTTGGCCCTCCAGTGGCCCACTTTCTCTCAAGAAATATATATATAATATGTATATAATGGTAACAATAATAATAATAATAAAAAATTAATAAAAAATATGATAAATAAATAAATCTGAATATATATATATATATAAGGAATAAACAAAAATGTGAGATAATAATGATGATAATAATAATAATAAATAAAAAAATCATTCACAAAAATACATAAAAGGGAAATAAGTAAAAGAAAATGCATATGTATATCTATAATCGGAAGCCTAGATAAAGAGACGATAAAATCAATCATTGCAGCCCCCGTCTCTCCCGTGACCTGGTGCGGAAGGGAATAACAATGCCGCCCCTGCAGGTCGGTCCTAAGTCGCGAGGATTACCTCAATACGGCCACGACCCGACCTCGCATCGGGCCGACATTCTGATCAGACCGGACCCATTCCTCAGGACCGGACCCCTTTCGAGTCACTATTAAAATTGCTGCGCATTCGGCAGCATTTTAACGGATTCATCCCGACTTCCACCGCGTCTCTACTACGGACCTTCGTCCGAATACGAAAAAGGTCCATAAGTGACCAATATGGCCCGTGGCCCTTACCCCGATGTGGATATTAATGTGATTTGTTCCTGCTCCTCTCTTTCGCGCAGTTAGTGTCAGTCCTTTCGGCCGTAGGGCCCCTAATTTTGGCAATTAATCAATGGCGTTCCCTCGTACGGGGATGTAAATGACGTCGTGGCCTTCATGGCACGATGGGATCTGGTCCCGACACGAACCACACAATCATCTGACGAAGTCAGATCGAGGGCACCATGGGCTCTTCGGAGCCCGAATAAATTGTCACTTTATGACTGGCACGCCCACGCACTTAATAAACGAATAAACAAAGCCAAATAAATGAACAACGCAATGAGCGAATTTTAGTGCATCCACAAGTCTGGCACGCCCGGTGGGACCAATCCACCCTTCATCTCTTTGCCGGAATTAGGGGCCCTGCGGCCCCCTTCTTGTAAAACTAATTGCGCTACTTGTGCGAATGTAGGAAAATCACATTTTGGTGCCAACAATGGCGGTTACCTGCGGCCCTCAGGTCGTCGACAACCATGTTCGGGGCGGCTACCTCGCAGTCCCCCTCAACTTCAGGAGCTTCCCTCCCACGGTGGGCTTCCCCAACTTCTTGAGGGTTGCTTTTGTCAACATACTCGACGTGAAAGCACCTGAGGAGCCCCAGACCAACGCTCCCACTCCGGGGGCCACTGAGGCTGTATCGGCCGAGCTGTGGCCGAAGGACAACGATGGCGTCCCAGCCACGACGCTAGCCTGCAATGTGCACCACTTGCACCAAACTACCGGTCCGTCCCACCAAGGATCGGCATCTCACCGGAGGAGGCTCCGGAGGAATAATACTGGCGTTGTCTCGGGGCGCCGCATGTCTAACTCCGGGAAATCCATGACCGTCGGGACCCTCCGAGTTCGCTTGGACGGGCAGAGGTCCCAGGTGACACCGGACCGCATCATCCCGACTATCCCAGTCCGAAACTCTTTCTAGGGGCTGGAGAAGCTGAAGGAGAAGGTGACGCCCGCTGTTCTGGCCGCGTCACCAAAGACTGCACCAGCTCACAGGCCGGCCAAATTAAAGCAAATCTGGGTCCCCAAGGAGGCCCGGCCCACTGCACCCGCCCAGGCGGGGCCTAGCACTTTCCACCCGAGGAGGGCCCGAAGAGACGAGAGGGTCGAGGTGACGACCCCGACTCTCTAACCTGCACCTGCCATACCGACGCAGCCCGAAGGCACCCTCCGCTGGTGCCGCAGGCACCGACACCAGGCTTCCCGCCCGGCGCCCAGGGTTTACTCCCCGCCTATCACTGCCATCGGCACACAACCACCGGCCGCTCTCCCTGACTAGGAGTGGGAAGGGATCGAGCAGGCCATGAGAAACTACCTCCGGGGCCCAGGTAGTACTCCTTTGGGTCGCCAGCGACTGCTGGGGGCAATGGCCTCTGCCTTTCAAGAAGAAGAAGAAGCCTGACCTGTACCTAGTGCAGAGTCAAGAAATCGGTCAGAGGAGCCGCGCCAGTCCCCTCTTCGGGAGGAAGCACCGCCCCGACGATCGGTCCTTGACAGGTTGGTGTTCCCAAGAACGTCATCCCGGAGAATGATGAAAAGAAACAGAGACTGGAGAGTCTTCACCTGCAATATGGCAGGAATTCTGGGTCGGTATGGCGCCCTACCCACCGATCCTGTAGAAGTGGCCAGGCTCGCCGCCAGACCGGGGCCTCTCACTAGAAGGGGAAGAGTGGCAGACGAAGCGGCACGGACAGGCGCCGAAGAAACTTTTTACGAAGAACCTTCTATGGCTTTCGCGGCCAATGTAGTCACCACCGGCGACACGAGCGGCGGACCCTCCACATCATCCGAGGACGCCCCGGCCGAGGAGACAGGGCGCATGCCCAATCTCCCCACAACCGACCCGGCAATGTTGTACATGATGCAACGGTTCCATCAAGAGATTGAGTTGCTGAAAAAGCAACTAAATGAGCGGAACGCACAACCCTCGACGTCCGGACAGACCGAGGTTCCGCTCGAAGCACCCGCGGGCAACAGGCAGTCTTCAGAAGCAACTCTGCAAGCTGCGACCTCCCCAGCAACTCCCAGCTTCCTTGGGGGCATACCCCCGCAACAGGCACAGTACACAGCACCGGCCCCGCTGCGGGCCCCGCCTTCCCAAGGGTCCCCCATGGCTCCCCAGGCGACTGTGCTAACTACCCCGAGCGCGCAGCCCGCCCATTTATATCGAAATCCGGTCGACCCGGCAGCAGTCAGCCGATTGATGCTTGAACAGATGATAGACATGAAGCTGGCAGAGAGGAGCGATGGGGATCAGACACCATTCGACATCTACCGGGTGCCCTATCCGGCCCATTATGCCTCGAAGAAGCTGCCGGTTGGCGTCACCAAGCCACCGAAACTTGAAAAGTTTAATGGGTAGGGGTCTCCCAGGGAGCACGTTGCCTATTACGTGAACGCTATGGGAGACCTGGCCGCCAATGAGGCCTACCTCTTGAAGTTTTTCAGCTCGACACTCACTGGGCTTGCCTTTGAGTGGTACTCCAGCCTACCGCCCGGGTCTATTGCTGATTGGCCCGACATGCAGAAGAAGTTCAAAGAAAGGTTCTACATTGCCGAGCGGGAGGTCACTGTGGCAGAACTCTATTTCACAAGACAGAGGAATGATGAGTCGGCTCTCGACTACATTAAAAGGTGGAGAAACCTCAGCATGAGGTGCAGGCGTCCCCCGCATCAGAAGGACGCAGTGCAGATCTGCAAACAAAATTTAAGAAAAGAAATCCTGGAAAGAATGATCGGCACTGAGGTCAAGACATTCGACCGCCTGAACAATATAGTGGCCGAAATTGAAGCATTTCTGGCCCGATATTCCTCCACTCCGGCCATGTGAAGCCAGAGAGCCAGGCAGGCCTAGAAGAAGCCAGCTCCCCCTGAGGTGCATACACTGGATTTCCAGGCCTTTGAGAAACAGAAGGAAAAAGCCAAAGGAGCTGCCAACCCTCCCCCGCCCAGAACTACAGAACGGCGGGAAGGCCCCTCACTGAGGGAGAAGATGAGAAACAAGCTATATTCCTTCTCTCGAGACAAGTCCTGGCTCCTGTTCGAGTGGGCAACTAGCTACAACAAAATCACGTTGCCAGAACCGAAGAAGCCCGGTGACCTGAAGAAGAAAGATGACCCGTGCTTCTGCCTGTACCACCGGATGCTCGGGCACACTGTCGAGGACTGCTACGTCTTCAAAGATGTCATTGAGGCCTTAATCAAGAACGGGGAGCTGGACATGGGGGAGCATAAAGTAGACCCCCCGTAGCCGCATGAGTTGCCCAGCATAACCTCCACTGTCAACATGGTCTCGTTATACCAGGAGTTACCTGAAGAGTGGGCAGAGGCCAGCACCCGCGCCGCCTATGAAACTTTTGTTACGGCCCCGGCTCAAGACCAAGGGGTTTGGCAGACCGTACCCAGGAAGAATGGAAGGGGACGGGTCCCTCAGCCCACCCCAGAAGTTCATGTGAGGGGTGTGACACCCCGGCCAGCACCGCCTCCGGTGAACCCAGTGTGGCATGACGCGGCTCCCCGACTAGTCATGGGGTGGCCCACCTACAATAAAAAGAAGCACATCCCAATGTGGATGCACAAGGAGACCAGCCCGACGGTTGAAAGACTCCAGGCTATTATTGATGGGCTCGAAGATTATGAACAGCCTGAAATCCATCTCGTGGAGCTGAAAGAATATGTCCCCTGGGAGGAGTTTGAATCACTCGAACTGGCTCCAGGAGCAGAAGCTGAAGCAGAGAAAGAGCCTCCCCTGTGGGGTGAACCTCCCCAAGAGCAGCCACTGGCTACAGCAGGAAAGAAGAAGAAGAAGAGAAGACCCAAGAACAAGAAGAAAAAAGAGGTTGTCGTCGCCTGCAACACCCTCTCGGCATTGTTTGACACTGCCCTCTCCCTGGAAGAAAAAGAAGAATAGCCACCCCCTGAGCCAACAGAGGTAAACCAGGCTGAAGCATCCACTTCCCATCACGCCACTAGGTCGGGATGGAAATGGGGGCGCCCTCCTCAGGATAATCTCAACATCATGCTCGGGGGAGAGCAGCCATATCAAGCCCCCGAGCCCAAGGTTTGAGGCACCAAGATCCCTCCCCCGTCGGGTCTCTATCCCGAAGGAGCCGGGAGTCGAGGCACCCCTTTCATTCGCCGAATTCCTGTCGGCCCGAGCAGAGAGGCAGGCATGCTCCCAAGGGTCTCCTTCGACCAAAGAAGTAGGCAGTCCCCAAGCTCCGCCACCGGCAACCCTGCCTCAGCCAGAGGAGGAATTTGACGGTGTCCCAAACCTTGCCAAATTCATGAAAGAAAGGGAGGAAACCCAACAAGCCCCACAGGCTCAACACGCTGCGTCAGAACCGCAAAGGAGGCATCCTCTGACCCAGCACCCCAGCTCCAAGGTGGGGGCAGGCGTGGCAAGGCCGAAGAGATGAAGTTGCTCAAGGTGCGGGCTGCCGATCGAATAGTCAGACACCTCAAGAAGATCCCGGCCCGATTTACCGTGTGGGAGATGCTGTCTTTGGATGAAGAAACACGGCAAGCCATCATTGCGCACTCCAGACACCAGCACACCTTGAAGCCTATCTGGCTGAAATATCGCCTGAAGTGGCTGTGGCTTTCACAGAGGATGACATGCTCCTGCCCACCTGCAGTCATAATAGACCCCTCTACATGAAAGGGTAGCTGAATGGACAGCCTATCAACAGGGTCCTGATTGACCCAGGGGCGGCAGTAAATATACTCCCCTACCGGGTGTACCAAAAGCACTACTTTGACGTACACCTGGTGGAGGTCAAGAATGTCAAGATTGTTGGTTTTAACCAGAAGTGCGAGGTGCCTATGGGGGTCGCAGAATTCAACTTGACCTTTGATGATTTCACCACCAAGGTCCAGTTCTACGTCATCAACTCCAACACTTCCTACAAGGCGTTGCTTGGACGGCCCTGGTTACACCAGAATAGAGTGGTGCCTTCCACCCTGCACCAATGCATTAAGTACCCTTGCGAGGGGAAGGAAGTCAGAATCTTCGCCGATCTCCACCCGTTCGAGGTGTTCGAGTGTCATTTGTCAGATGCCAATCTATACTTAGAGAAGGCGAAGCAAGCTCCCCAAGCCGCCCAAGACAAGGGAAAGAGGAAGGTCGAGTCGGGCGGCTGGTTCCCTCCACCACCCCCAGGCTATATGGCTCCCCCTCATGTACCATGCATCACACAACAAGGAGGGGTATTCAAGGCAGCTCCTCTCGCCATCTATCCTACACCGGGGGCGCCTTGCCTCGAAGACCTGCTGGAGGATATCAGAGTCCCGCCGGGGATCATCAAGCCCGTAACAGAAATTGACTGTCAAGTAGTCGAGCAGCTGAGAATTTTTGAGGTGCCTAACCCTGCGGGGCCACCCACTATCTTCTATTTTGCCAGAGAAAAGCCAGTCAGGGAAGATGATGATTGCCGATTCCCTGACGAATTACATGACCCACACGTCCCCATCGCAGGACTTCCTCACATGACTGATCGGGCCGTCGGGTTGGTCAGAAAGCAGAAGATTCCTTTTTACCAACCCTCCAGCCGGAAGGAAATGTTCGAAAGGATGTGGAACCCACCAAACCTGGATCGGCGGATGCTGCAAATTACCAAGCACCCCGGCCTGGGCTTTTCACCAGAAGTTTATTACGAAACTGATGTTATATCGGTTTCGGCCCTGTCCGATGAGGACCCCGCTGAAGCCGCAAACTCGCGGGAAGTACATCAAGATGAATGTTCCACGCCTTTGACTGAGGAGGCGCAAGATGAAGAAGTGTTCCTCTGGAACCCTCCCCGCCGTAGCTACATGGGGAAGACTTCCTCCTTCCCCGAGGGGTTGACCTCGAAGGGTCACACCACCGGGGCACCTTCGCCCCGGCCTGTTGGCGAAGCACGGAGCAGTAGCATGGGCCATGCTCCGGATTCCCCTCGATACGACCCCGTCATGTATGCCTTATACCATAGGCAGCAACGGGAGATCGAGATGTTAAAGGCACGGCTGGCTGAGTTAACCTCGCTAGTGGCCGACCTGATCCAGGGCTCCCTCCGTACGCGGGGTGGCAACGCGTCTCGGCCCCGAGACACCAGTCCTGACGCCTCCTTCTGGTCGAGGAAGGAAGCAAGGGATACGGCGAGCCCTTCAACCGGGTGGCCAGCCAGGCGAGGCCTGACCCTCCAGGAGAAGCTGCAGAAGCCCTACTCCTTCCCAAGAGAGAAGACTCGGGGTATCTTCGATTGGGCCTGCCATTACGGCAAGGTCTCCCTCCCGAGGTCCAAGAGGCCGCAGGATGCCCGAAGAAATGGGGACCCACTGTTTTGTCCCTATCACCAGATACTGGGTCACGCCATTGAAGACTGCTATGTCTTCAAAGACATTGCTCAAGACCTCATTGACAAAGATGAGCTCAGGATGGCAGACTATGTAGTAGCCCCGCCGCGCCCCCACGTGACGGGCAGCCCGAAAAGGGGGGCCATTACGATATCTATCAAGAACCAGGCCCCTGAAGATGCGACTGCCTCAGCCCGCGCCGAGGTTGTCTATGACGAGTACACAGAAGGCCCCGAGGTGACCCTGTGCCTTTCTACGCCAGGGATCCCTGCGGACCCACCGGCCATGGCCCAGGAGGGATGCGAGGTGAACGCAGCCTCCACATCAAACCACGAGGAACAAGAAGAAGAGGATGGCGTCCTCGAGCTCGAGGACCATGAAGATCAAGGCTTTGTTGATTTGTCGCCGGCCCCGCCGGAGATTGAAAATGGCGGCCAGGCCACCGTCGACGAACTGGTTGAGATCAACCTCGGCACGGAAAGCGACCCCAGGCCGACCTTTCTGAGTGCTCTTACACCCCTACAGGAGAGGGAACAATATGTGAAGCTACTGCAAGAATTCAGGATTGCTTTGCCTGGAACTACAAAGAGATGCTGGGACTCAGCCCTGAAGTGACTCAGCACACTCTGGCCATTGATCCCAAGATGGAGCCAGTAAAGCAGTCTCCTCGGCGTATGAGGCCGAATTGATCAACCAGATCTGCAAGGAGGTTGACAAGCTCATAGACGTCGGCTTCGTGGCAGAAAACCAATACACTACTTGGCTGGCTAACATCGTGCCGGTGAAGAAGAAGAACGGGCAGATCAGGATTTGCGTGGATTTCCGCGACCTGAACAAAGCCTGCCCGAAAGATGACTTCCCGGTGCCCATCACCGAAGTAATGATTGACGCGACCACTGGCCACGAGGCCCTGTCTTTTATGGACGGATCATCCGGCTACAATCAAATCTGGATAGCTGACCACGACCGGATTCACACGGCCTTCAGGTCGCCCAAGGGGATATTCCACTACAAGAGGATGCCCTTCGGCCTCAATAATGCCGGGGCCATGTATCAGCGGGTGATGACCAAGATTTTCGATGAGATGTGGTATAGCAAAGTCGAATGCTACATTGATGATTTGGTCGTCAAGACCAAGGAAATGGGTGATCATTTCAATGATCTTATGGTCGTCTTCCAGAGGCTCCGGCAGTACGGGCTGAAGATGAACCCCATGAAGTGCGCCTTTGGCGTTTCCAGCGGGAAGTTCCTCGGCTTCATTGTCCAGCACAGAGGAGTCGAGATTGACCCCTTCAAGATAAAAGCCATCCAGGAACTGCCTCCTCCGAAGAGCCTGGGGGAGTTGAGGTCTCTGCAAGGTCGTTTAGCCTACATCCGCAGGTTTATCTCTAACCTGTCGGGGCGCTGCCAACCCTTTCACAAGCTGATGATGAAGAATACACCCTTTAGCTGGGGTCCCGAATGCCAGCATGCGTTCGACCAACTAAAAGAATACCTGAAGACCCCGCCAGTCCTGGGGGCACCCGTCAAAGGTAGACCGCTTATTCTTTATATAGCGGCTACCGAATATTCACTGGGGGCAATGCTTGCCCAGAATAATGAGGAAGGGAAGGAGCATGCTCTCTACTATCTCAGCCGAAGGTTGGTGGGAGCAGAGGCCAAATACACCCCGATTGAGAAGATTTGCCTTGCCTTGGTCTTCGCAGTCAAGAAGTTGAGGCACTATATGCTGTCTCACGAGGTGAATCTGATATGCAGAGCCGATCCCATCAAGCACATCCTCTCCCAGCCGGTCGTGAAGGGGCGTCTTGGCAAATGGGCCATGCTACTCATGGAGTTCGACATCACCTACGTGCCGCAGAAGGCCGTTAAGGGGCAAGCCGTCGCGGACTTCTTCACAGCACATCCCGTGCCCGAAGACTCCCCGCTGGCCACTAAGCTACCCGAAGATGAAACACTGGAGGTGGACCAGATTCAACAAGCCATTTGGCAGCTACACTTTGACGGGGCCTCAAGAACAGAAGCGACCCCGTCGGGCGCACCAAGGTACGGGCCGGAGCCGGCATCGTCCTCAAATCCCAGGAGGGGGAGGTAGTGCACACTTCCTGCTGCATCAGCAAGCCCTGCACGAATAATGAAGCGGAGTATGAAGCGCTGATCATCGGCCTCCAGGTGGCCCTCCAAATGGAGATCAAAATGCTTCAAGTATTCGGCGACTCACTGCTGGTCGTCAAGCAAGTCCAAGGGCAGTTTGATGTCCGGAAGCCCGAGCTGCTCCCTTACTATACTAAGGCAAAGGCGCTCATGGAGCGGTTCTATCTCCTTGAAATAGGCCATGTCGCCAGAGGAGATAATGCACAGGCCGATGCCCTAGCAAAGCTGGCGAGCTCACTAGCAGTGCCGCCAGATGGGTTACTCAACATCCAAGTGATAAATCAACGCCAAGTGCCCAGCATGATAGAAGAAGAACCAGAAGAAGAGGAGCTGGAAGTCGCTACAGTAGAAGCCATCGGCCTACCTGACTGGAGGGAGCCTCTGATGCAGTGGTTCAGATACCAGCAACTGCCCAAGCAAAGAGAAGAAAAGATCAAGCTAATGAGAACCAAGGACTCTTATGAGCTCCGAAACGGAATATTATTCCGGATTGTGGCCGACGCCAGACAGAAATTACTCCTCGATGCCTGTCCACTGAAGAAGCCTGGAGGGTCATGAAGGAAGTCCATGCCGGGACAGCTGGTGCACACCATGCAGGACCGAAGATGAAGGTCGAAATAAAGAAGCTTGGCTACTATTGGTCGGCAATGTTCGACGACTGCTGCAAATATGCTAAGTCGTGTCAGAAGTGTCAGGAGCATGCCACCATACCCAGAAGGCTGCCCGTGCAGCTGCATCCAACGGTGCCCAGTTGGCCGTTTGCCCAATGGGGAACAGACGTCGTGGGTCCCTTACCCGCGTCATCCGCCGGCTGCAAATACATTTTGGCGGCAACTGATTATTTCTCCCGTTGGGCAGAGGCCGTCACCCTAAGGGAGGTTACCGGAGAGATCGTGGCCAGATTTATCCGCCGTAACATCATATTCCGGTTTGGCACCCCCGACCGGATTGTCTCAGACAACGGCAGCCACTTCCGCAACCAAAAGGTCTACCGGCTGGCGGAAAAGTACAAAATTGACTGGAGGACATCGACTCCTTACAATCCCCAGGCTAATGGGCTGGCCGAAGCCTTTAATAAAACACTCTGCACTCTCCTGGCCAAGATTGTTAGTTCTAACAAAAGGGACTGGGAAGAGAAAATGTATGAGGCGCTGTGGGCATACCAGACCGTATACAAGACCCCAACTGGGCTGCTCGCCTTTCTCTCTAGTATACGGCTCGGAGGCAATTGTCCCCGTCGAATTGGAGGTACCCTCCCTCAGGGTCGCCATCCAGCACGGGCTTGTCCAGGAAGGGCAGACCAACGTCGAGCGAAGACTCGAAGAGCTCTCCAGTTTGGAAGGAAAGCGGCTTCAGGCCCAACAGAACATTCAGGTCTACCAGGCCCGAATAGCGCGTGCCTTTGACAAGCTCGTCAAGGAACGTGAATTCAAGAGAGGCGACCTTGTCATGGTCAAGAGAAAAGACGTCATGGCCGCCAACCCTAAGGGTAAGCTGAATGAAAATTGGCTCGGACCTTACGTAGTCCAAAAAGTCTACGAGGGTGGAGCTTATGTAATTGTCAACCACCGCGGGAGGTTCAATTCCCGCCTCTTAATGGGAGACACTTGAGGTTATACCACGCTCCAGCACCCCCATTCAATCAATAAGATAATCATTCGCCCTATCTTGGGTGAATTTGCATGATTGCTGTCCGAATGACTTGATCGTCATTCACATTCTCAAAAAGGAACAAAAAAAGGGAAAAAAGAGAAGAAAAAAAGAAAAAAAAGGGAGATAAGAGAAAAAAGAATGGGAGCAGGGAAGAGAAGAAAAAAAGGAAGAGAGAGAAAAAAGAGAGAGCAAAAGAGGGGAAAAAAGGGAGAAAAGGAAAAGAAAAAAAGGAGAGGAAAAGAGGGGGGGGAAGGAAGAAGAAAGAGAAAAAAAAGAGAGGAAAAAGAAGAAGAAAGAGAGAAAAGGAAGAAGAAAGGAAAAAAAAGAGAGAAAAAGGAAGAAGAGAATAGAAAGAAGAAGAAAAAGAATAAAAAAGAAAATGGAAAAGGGGGGAGACGGCTTCCCCCCATTTCGAACCATCGCCCCGTATCAGTAGGGATACCAAAAACTAAACAAACTCTTCTCTCCGTCCTCCCCGGGCGGTGGGTATCCCTTTGGCTTGGACCTCCCGTCCAGGCCATTGACTAAACAAACTCTTCTCTCCGTCCTCCCCGGGCGGTGGGTATCCCTTTGGCTTGGACCTCCCGTCCAGGCCATTGACTAAACAAACCCTTCTCTCCGTCTTCTCCGGGCGGTGAATATTCCCTTTGGTTTGGACCTCCCATCCGGGTCGTTGGTTAGGCAAATTTCCGTTCGCCACCCCTCCGAGCGACAAGAGGCCCAATCTCCTCCGCCTAAGGCCAGTGCGCAGTTTCGACATTGGGAGAGACCGGTGGTCCACCCGTTTGGCATGGTGGAGTGGTCCCCTCGTTCTCCCCCTGGGAGGGCGAGCACTCTCCCGTGCCCCACATGGATCCCTACCTGGTTCCCCGAGAGCGGACTACTGCAAGGACTTACACTCTACCGGTGTGTGCCAACAAAAAAAAATGATAAAGAGGAAGAAGAGAAAGAAAGGAGAGCAGAGGAAAAAAAAAAGAGATCCCCCTAGAGCGAATGCCACGCACACTGAAAGGACACGGGAAATTGTAAATGTTCTGTTCCATTCAAAAAGGATTAAATGACATGTGCTTCGGGGCATACCCCTGTGTTACATTTCAAAAAGAATAAAAAAAGAGGGGAGCTAAGGGGTGCCACGCTCAATCGACGCCCCTGAAGATGTCTTCAAGAGGGAGGATTCCGACGCAAGGAAAGTTTGTCATGTCGCGCAGTCGGCCCCTCCGTTCTTTGAGTCGGGCGAGCTCGGTCTCCACGGACGCCATCTCAGCCTGGGCGACGGCAAGTGCCTCGCCTTCCTTCTCGACTACCTCCTCAGCTCGGGCAAGGTCGGACCTGGCGGCGGTAAGGTAGCCCTCCAGCTTCGCGATCCGGTTCTTGAGGGAGCAAACATCACCCTGGCCTTCCTCCATGGCCTTCCCGTGCTGCTCTTCATCGTCGCGACGTGCCTCCAGAATTTGCAAATATTCGTCTGCCTGGGCATCGAGAGCAGTGCGCTCGCCGGGAGCTTGAGTCTCGAGGAACTCGCGACGCTTGACATACTTCAGCAGCAATAAAACCCATCGCGACCATTCCTCGAGTGGGCAGCCCAACACTTGCAGTGCCCCGGTCAGCTGCGTCACTATACTCTGCACCTCCCGATATGACAAGGAAAGATTGGCGAAGAGCATTGTCCGTAATGTCACCAACATCTGTCGGACCGGTGCGCCTGACGAGGTATGGCTGATCGAGGGCACAGTTGGAAGGACAAAATCTACAGAGCTATCCACACCGGCCCACAAATTAGCATCCACTGCGACCGAAGAAGATGGAAGAGCAAGAGTCAAGTCTCCTGGCCAGCGTAGCTCGATAGAAGACCCCTGGCGGGTCACCTCCAGTGGAATGGATAAGGTCACCGCCGAATCACTTGGTGTCGCCGCCATCTCCCTGGACGGGGATGCAGGTGCCGCTGCTGTAGCCGAAGGAGGGGCTTCGAGCAAAGCCAGGCCCGAAGCCATCGCCGATAAACCTCTTTCCCGCACCTAGGATCCTTCCAGGTGTGCGTGAAGTCCCGCGAATATCCTCTTCAATAGCGGGTCCTCCATCTTTGATGGGGACATCGCTTGCCACTTCCCATTTCTCCAAGGGTCCCGATGCTCGCCATTATGTTCGTCTTAATTTTCTGAGTCTGGCTATGTAATTTTCATATCTTTCTTGAGTCACTTTGATGTATTTCACCTTTATTTTGAGTCAAGTCCTAGGTGCTCATGCTTGTTACCTAAGTTGATCGTCATATTGGGCTTGTTTGGCTTTGTGGCCCATTTAGAGGAGCCAGGCCCATGGGCGCCCCTTTTTGCACTTTTGGTTATCTGTTATTGGCTCTTTCCTCAGGGGCTTTTGTACAAAGTTGGGATGCCTATATATAGGACCCCAACCCCCTCTTGTGGGGAGCTAATGAAGTATTAAAGAATTTGCCACAGCATTTGTGCACCTCTCCTTCTCTCTCTAGCTATCTATCTCTCTCTCCTCTTCTCTCTCTCTAAAGGGGGCGGCCCCCTCTCTCTCTCCTCCCCCTCTCTCTCCCAAATTCGCACCATCCTCTCTCTCTTCACCTTGCCACCTCACCTTGCCACATCACCCACCCTTTCACCTCCCAAGGCCACATTAACTCTCCCATTTAATCCCTCCCTCTTCCAAGGCGCCCCTTGGCATTCCCCATACACCCCCTCACTTCCCCAAGCACCCCCTTCACCCCTCCCAAGCTAAAATTTGAATTTTCCTCCCTTTGGGGACTGCACCCATTCATTCCCAGCCCCTTCACCTCCCTAGGTCGCAGCCCCCCAACCCCCCTTCCCATTGTTCTTCCTTTGGCCTACCAAGTTCTTCCACCTCTCTCTCCCCTTTGATCAGTCTGTAGGTGGCATAGGATGGGTCATCTTGCAGAAGCTATCACGGAGTCATACGGAGACCTCTGAAGACGTACCATACATTGCTGGAAAGGTCGACTAGTTGGCTTCGCATACGAGGTGACCTCATCTCATTCCGAGTTTGGGGCTGCCTGGGAGAGCCGTTCTCCCCCGACTGCGCTGGACTTCCCCTGCCAAGTTCCTGAACCTGATTTGAAGCTGTACCACGACAAACGGCGGAGGATTCAGACCGAGAGTTCTTCAACAAAGTTCCTCCACGTCCTATCCTCTTCCAGGATCAGGAAGCGGAATCACGATCGGCATCCGTAGGCCAGAGTTCTCGCTCTTCTTCCTCAACTAGACGGGTCTGCCTCCCACAACATGCAGCGACCAGCTACCACTCATTGGCATCCCCCAGTCTGCCCCGACATCAGACGGCTTACCCACCAGTTTTCCTGCAAAGAGGGTTCCTCCACGGTTCCAACAACTTTGACGGTTCGAGATTTGGTGTCCGGGAGCGGCCGGGACAACTCCTGCAAGTCACTGTTCATGTCAGGTAGCTGTTGCGGCCAGAAGCTGCCACCTTGTTCGAAGCTTTACCCGGACCAGCCACTGGAAGATTCAAGCCATGAGTTCTTCTACGAATATCTTCCTCCACCTGTCCTCTTTTGGGATCAAGAAGCGGAAGTGCGTTCAACATCCGTAGGTTAGAGCTTTCATTTTTCTTCCTCGACTGGACGGGTCTGCCTCCCACAACCTGCAGCGACCAGCTGCCACTCATCGGCATCCCCCAGTCCACCCCGACATCGAACGGCTGCCCCGTCAGTTTTGCTGCAGAGAGGACTCGCTCACGGTTCCAGAAACATCAGTAGCTTGTGATTTGGAGTTCAGAAGCCATCGGGGTGATCTCTGTATCCTGATGTCAGAAACAGGGAGCTGCCGCGCCCAGATTCTGCCTCCCCGATCAAACCCCACCCCGGATCAGCAACTGCAGCAGAAGAAATCAACGAAATTCAGGGACATCCGCGTGCCAGATACGAGGAATTCCACGCTGGTCTCGCCTCCGGCGAAATTCAGGAACGCGATCCACAGTCCAGGAATCATCGGGCAGTCAGCCGTCGCTGGTTGCAAGTGGGAACATCCTCGGCGTCCAACCTACCTTTCCCCGACGGTTCTCCCTTCCCCGCTTGGCCGGCTTACCGCCCCTCCCTGCGGGAGATAGTGTTTGATTGTACTTGAATATTTCCCACCCCCGAGATCACCCTCCTACACGAGCTGTAGTGATTGTACTTTTAAACAGGATTGAAGCTTCATCGGCGCAGTGTGCGGGGGAATCCACACTTCCCCGCTCGCCCTCGTCTCCGACCGGGGTTGGTTTCCTCAAGCCAACCAGGTGAGCTCTACCCTTGCCCCTTTATTCCTGTTCATTTCATATTTGTGAGACTTATCCGCTGGTTGGAGAGCGAGTGCCCGATCCCGGAGCCACCATCTTAGTATGGTCACCGTGGCTAAAAGTGAGCGAGTGACCTAGTGCCCTCAAGGCACCCGGCCGCCCTTGTTTGTGGGCTTCATACCTTTGGGAGGGACAACCTTAGCGGTGCTGGTCCTCTAGCCAGCCAGGGGCGAACTCCACCACCTCGACTCGGCATCACCGAGTCACCACGGGAATCGCGAGCGTGCGGTGTGTTGGCGACTCTCTAGTAGCTCTCAAGTCTTGTTGTTGCTATTGCGAATTAAGTCCTAGGGATCAAATTCTATTGCTGCATTTTGGTGTCACATCAGTTTGGTATCAGAGCAAGTTATAGACTTGTCTGTACAAGCCTAGGTCCTAGGGTATTTGCATTTTCATCATCTATGTGCATGTCCAGCCGTAGTGGTACCTTGTACCGAGCCGACCCCTCTACCTCGGTTCCACCATGAATCCCATTCTCCAAGGTTACCCAAACATCCCTAGGGAGGCTCCCCAAGCTCCAATGGATCGACTTGAGGCTGCCATTCAAGCCCTCTCGGAGAAAATGAGTGGGATTTCCAACCGCCTAGAGAGACTCGATGAAGCTAGGGCCCCGCCTTGGAACCATGCCCAACGGGCACCCCCTCCACGAGGTGAACTTGATAGGGAGGACCCTCAGGATGACTTCCACCGTGAGTATGAGAGGCCCCGCCAACCTAGACATTTTGAAAGGCGACCACGGGAGGACCCGGATGATTACCTCTTGAGGATGATTAAGGTTGAGGCTCCTAACTTTGATGGGTCACATAATCCACATGTCTACCTAAAATGGGAGAATGCTATGGACCAATACTTTGGTTGGTACCCTATGACAGAAGATAGGAAAGTTAGGCTCGCGAATATGCACCTTACCAAACTTGCCAAGACCTATTCGATGAGTGTAGAAACTAGGAAGAGGATTAGGAGGGAAGAACCAATCCATACCTGGGAAGACATGAAGACCCAACTTAGGCTCCAATACCTCCCCAACTCCTACCGTGAAGACCATAACCTGAAGAGCACTCCCACTCCCCCGTTTCCTCCCAGTCAACCCAAGACTTCCCTTAAGGCCCCCGCTCCACCTAGGCCCATGACGGCCATCACCCAACCTAAAACTATCCATCAAACCCACACCCCACAAGCTTCCACGGTCCCCACCACTACCCTTCCATCTTCCCCAAAAAGGGACACACCTCCCAAAATCAATCAACCCATTCCTCCTCGACCCACCCATCTTCCACTACCAATCCCAATCCTACCCCAACTTAGGTCTCCACTTCTTCCACTCCCAAACCCAACCCAAGTTCAAGCACCCTCACCACCCCGGGTGCACCATGCCCCAACCTTCATCACCCCATGCACAAAAGACCTTCCCATTCCCTTGGAAAGCAAAACCCCCACACCCCAAAAGGATGAGAACGTGATTGAGGAATATGAGGATTCCCTAGATTGGGAGGAAGAATATGAAGCCCAATGCCAAAGGTTGGGTCAAGAAGGCTCCTCTTTATCCAAAGAGACCACAACGAACCTAACTAGGAACATCCTCCCCCTTGAGTTGCCAGATGACCATCCAAGTCTCCCCACCCATCCTTCCATAAGACCTGTGATTTTCGGGGAACCCCTCATTGAGTGGCTAAAGCATGACCTCCTCCTCCACATCATGCACCCCCCTATGGAAAATCAATACCCAATTGTGCCCACCTCTCCATTCCACACAACCTTCCATTCGTTCTCCTTTGTAGGATCCATGAGGGACTTGGTTAGGAGTGTATTTTGGCAAATAGAGGTGACAAACATGTGGGCCTTAGAAGCAAGCAACATGGGGTACCTTAGTTTCTCATACCCCTCTATCGGGACCATCACCTCCATTTACACCAAGGGTCCTTGCACAAGTAAGCTCTTGTTGTTTCTACCTGAGCCTAATGAGTTTTACCTCACCCCCTTGCCCTCCTACAAGGAGCCTTGCGTTGGGCCCCACCAGGATCATGACTTCCACTTCCCTATGTGTGCTAGGGACCCTAGGGCGATCACTTGGATTGAAACCCCCCTCCACGTTACTCACCCCTTAGCCCATCTTGATCTGTTTGGCCACTCCCCATGGGCTTTCAAGTACTCATCACTTACCACCCACTCCCTCCTACCCTCACCCACCATGTCAGTCCTAACCCACCCATTCCAAAATTCCGCCCACACTATGAGAGTCAAGGCCAAGGGTGACATCAACCTTGGAGATGAGGGAGTGACCCATCCCAAGAACCGCTTTGATCCCCATGAGTGGAAACCCCGAAATCTCACAGATGGGACCATCTTGATAGGAATCCATGTATCACAACCTTTCGCATCATGTGGTCAAGCTAGTCACATCACTTGTGTCACTCACACACTAGGTCCAATGCACGATAAGTTTACATTTGGACAAATTGGTCATCCCCCACTCTTCATCCGTCTCATGCATGATAGGGCCACTCATGGCTGCCCCGGTCCTCCTAAGTGCACCAAGGTCCACATGGTTTCTAAGCATGATAGGTCAATTCATGGATGCCCTGGTCCCCCTAGATCCATCAAAGTGTACATAACACCATTGCATGATAGGTCCAAATTTGGTTGTCCAGGACCCCCTTTATCCACTAGTGAGTCAACATCCACAAAGACGCATGAAAACATTCGCAAACACATCAAAAAGAGCAACGAGAATTATAAAAAGACTGCCGATCCCCACCGCCGCCACCAAGAATTCAAAACTGGTGATTTTGTGATGGTGAGAACTGAGAGGCTATTCCCTGGGAATACCTCAAAGTTGAGGTCTCGTGGAGCTGGCCCCTTCCAGGTGCTGAGACAACTTGGCACCAATGCTTATGTGTTGAAACTCCCTGAAGAATATGGAGTAAGCCCCACATTCAATGTGGCTGACCTGGTACCCTACAAAGGCCCCACGGTGACACCCAGTGAGGAGATCCAGCCTACTCCATCCCTTGAGAGCGCCCCCACACCTCAGAGAGCTCCACCCAACTTGAGAAACCAGCGTGACAAAGTGGAGCGAATATTAGATGAACAGGTCACCAACACAAGGGGCAAGGCGTATGGGTGATACCTGGTTAGGTGGAAGGGACGGCCACCTTCGGACGATGCCTGGATGAGCCGGGAGGACCTCCAGCAGCTGGATCCTGACCTATTGGAGCAGTACCGCAGCGGGGAGGACCCTTACTCGACAGAGTCGAGTTCTCTGCACCCCGGGAGTATGATGGGGACATCGCTTGCCACTTCCCATTTCTCCAAGGGTCCCGATGCTCGCCATTATGTTCGTCTTAATTTTCTGAGTCTGGCTATGTAATTTTCATATCTTTCTTGAGTCACTTTGATGTATTTCACCTTTATTTTGAGTCAAGTCCTAGGTGCTCATGCTTGTTACCTAAGTTGATCGTCATATTGGGCTTGTTTGGCTTTGTGGCCCATTTAGAGGAGCCAGGTCAATGGGCGCCCCTTTTTGCACTTTTGGTTATCTGTTATTGGCTCTTTCCTCAGGGGCTTTTGTACAAAGTTGGGATGCCTATATATAGGACCCCAACCCCCTCTTGTGGGGAGCTAATGAAGTATTAAAGAATTTGCCACAGCATTTGTGCACCTCTCCTTCTCTCTCTAGCTATCTATCTCTCTCTCCTCTTCTCTCTCTCTCTAAAGGGGGCGGCCCCCTCTCTCTCTCCTCACCCTCTCTCTCCCAAATTCACACCATCCTCTCTCTCTTCACCTTGCCACCTCACCTTGCCACATCACCCACCCTTTCACCTCCCAAGGCCACATTAACTCTCCCATTTAATCCCTCCCTCTTCCAAGGCACCCCTTGGCATTCCCCATACACCCCCTCACTTCCCCAAGCACCCCCTTCACCCCTCCCAAGCTAAAATTTGAATTTTCCTCCCTTTGGGGACTGCACCCATTCATTCCCAGCCCCTTCACCTCCCTAGGTCGCAGCCCCCCAACCCCCCTTCCCATTGTTCTTCCTTTGGCCTACCAAGTTCTTCCACCCCTCTCCCCCCTTTGATCAGTCTGCAGGTGGCAGAGGAAGGGTCATCTTGCAGAAGCTGTCACGGAGTCATACGAAGAACTATGAAGATGTACCATACATTGCTGGAAAGGTTGACCAGTTGGCTTCGCAGGCGAGATGACCTCATCTCATTCCGAGTTCGGGGCTGCCTGGGAGAGCCGTTCTCCCCCGACTGCGCTGGACTTCCCCTGCCAAGTTCCTGAACCTGATTTGAAGCTGTACCACGACAAACGGCGGGTGATTCAGACCGAGAGTTCTTCAACAAAGTTCCTCCACGTCCTATCCTCTTCCAGGATCAGGAAGCGGAATCACGATCGGCATCCGGAGGCCAGAGTTCTCGCTCTTCTTCCTCGACTAGACGGGTCTGCCTCCCACAACCTGCAGCGACCAGCTACCACTCATCGGCGTCCCCCAGTCCGCCCCGACATCAGACAGATTCCCTACCAGTTTTCCTGAAAAGAGGGTTCCTCCATAGTTCCAAAAACTTCGACGGTTCGAGATTTGGTGTCCGGGAACGGCCGGGAGAACTCCTGCAAGTCACTGTTCATGTCAGGTAGCTGTTGTGGCCAGAAGCTGCCACCTTGTTCGAAGCTTTACCCGGACCAGCCACTGGAAGATTCAAGCCACGAGTTCTTCTACGAATATCTTCCTCCACCTGTCCTCTTTTGGGATCAAGAAGCGGATGTGCATTAAACATCCGGAGGTCAGAGCTTTCATTTTTCTTCCTCGACTGGACGGGTCTGCCTCCCACAACCTGCAGCGACCAGCTGCCACTCATCGGCGTCCCCCAATCCACCCCGACATCGAACGGCTGCCCCGTCAGTTTTGCTGCAGATAGGACTCGCTCACGGTTACAGAAACTCCAGTAGCTCGTGATTTGGTGTTCAGAAGCCATCGGGGCGATCTCTGCATCCTGCTGTCAGAAACAGGGAGCTGCCGCGCCCAGATTCTACCTCCCCGATCAAACCCCACCCCGGACCAGCAACTGCAGCAGAAGAAATCAAAGAAATTCAGGGACATCCGCGTGCCAGATACGAGGAATTCCACGCTAGTCTCGCCTCTGGTGAAATTCAGGAACGTGATCTACAGTCCAGGAATCATCAGGCAGTCAGCCGTCGCTGGTTGCAAGTGGGAACATCCTCGGCGTCCAACCTACCTTTCCCCGACGGTTCTCCCTTCCCCGCCTGGCCGGCTTACCGCCCCTCCCTGCGGGAGGTAGTGTTTGGTTGTTCTTGAATATTTTCCACCCCCGAGATCACCCTCTTGTGCGAGGTGTAGTGATTGTACTTTTAAACAGGATTGAAGCTTCATCGGCACAGTGTGCGGGGGAACCCACACTTCCCCGCTCACCCTCGTCTCCGACCGGGGTTGGTTTCCTCAAACCAACCAGGTGAGCTCTGCCCTTGCCCCTTTATTCCTGTTCATTTCATATTTGCGAGACTTATCCGCTGGTTGGAGAGCGAGTGCCCGATCCCGGAGCCACCATCTTAGTATGGTCACCGTGGCTAAAAGTGAGCGAGTGACCTAGTGCCCTCAAGGCACCCGGCCGCCCTTGTTTGTGGGCTTCATACCTTTGGGAGGGACAACCTTAGCGGTGCTGGTCCTCTAGCCAGCCAGGGGCTAACTCCACCACCTCGACTCGACATCACCGAGTCACCACGGGAATCGCGAGCGTGCGGTGTGTTGGCGACTCTCTAGTAGCTCTCAAGTCTTGTTGTTGCTATTGCGAATTAAGTCCTAGGGATCAAATTCTATTGCTGCATTTTGGTGTCACATCAATCTAGGCCGGGATCCTTGGGAGAGGCGGAAGCGGAACCATTAGCCGGGGTATGCCTCCCGCATGCATGAGTGCTGCGAGGGTCTCCACCCCCGGGCCCGAGACCGAAGCCGGCCCCTCCACCGCTATCGGACCGATAGTCGGCCTCCGTTTGGCGACAGCCTTACGGGCACGGCCAGGTGTCTTCCCTGGCATCGGCACTACCTAATCATGTGAAGCAGAGTTAGCCGCCCGCTGCCTAAAACAAATCACGCAAGAATGAAAAGGGTGAGGAAGAATCACAAGGCCCACGTGCTTACTTCGGCCACCGGGACGATGCTGCCTTCGGGCGCGATCTCCCCCTCCTCCAAAGGCTCGCCCGCCGGCCCAGGAGCACTGGAAGCCTCTACGGCCGACTCCTGCGGAAGGGCCTCGAACAAAAGGGCTAGCTTGCCCAGGCCCGCATCGGCTCCCGTCGGGCGGTCGACCGGCACGGCTAGAGCAACTCCCTCCACAGCCTCCGGCTCGGTTGGTTCCTGAAAATCAAGGGATGACATGAGGAAAGTCGCTGGATGATCACGAGGGAGGTCCCGTGCGAACAAGCTCACACTTACAGCAGCCTCCTCCATTAGGCTCTGAGAGCTAGCAAGTGAGGGAGCCTTAAAGATCGGCTTGGGAGGCCCAGGTACCTCAGGAGTGCCCTCGCCAAAAGCCACTTCGTCGGAAGAGTAGTCATAATCTACCTCTTCACTTGACGAAGACTCGACCGCCACGGGTTCTCCCCTCGCTGGCAAAGGGGCCTCCGCTTCGAGGTCGATGATCGGCTCATCGTCGCGTGGGCTGGGCGAGGGTAGTGCACCGGACTTCAACCTCTTCCTCGTGTACATGCGCGTTGTCGGGAGATGCAAGCGAGGCCCTGGTGGCCTGATAGTTTCCACGTCAACCCCTACTACATAAAGAAAGGGTGGATCACACCAGAGCCGATGATGCCTTAAAAATGAAAGAAGGCAATTAGCCGGACAAAGGTGGATACCCCCTCCGGCTTCTACATCACGAGACGGCTCAGGGGCCTCCTCGACAGGTGATGGTGCCCTAGGAGCTGTAGCCTCGCTCTAGCTTGGGACCGGTGTAGGTGCCGACTCCTCCATGCCGACTGAAAAGGAAAAGTGCGCATGTTATGTATGCATGAAAGCCCTACCCCCGGGAGGCAAATAAATCCCAGGGAGTGTCCGCGGTCAACAAGTCTCACGGACGGGGCGGCTCGGTTCAGCCCGGGTAACCTCGAACTCCTCGAAGGATAGAATGGGAGCAACTGAAGAGACGGTCATCAGAGCCAGGGAGGTCTCGGCCCGCCATCGCTTCACCTCTTGCCACCCAGCCGCTTTGGCAGCGGCCAACGCTTTCTTAACAGGCGACCTCGTCCGGGATCTCTCCTTGACATGTAGAGGGGGAGTCGGAGTCGGCGCCGGCGCCTCCCCTGCTACAACCATGGCCTCTCCTACGTCGGGAGTGCGAGTGGGTGCTTGCCCTTCCACATCAGGGACGGGCGCAGGAGCCGGTTCCTCCACGTCAGGAACGGGCGTGGGTGTTGTGGACGCACTTTTTATTTATTAATTAGGATCTATGGTTATTTGTTTAATGGGTTTATTAAGTGTGTGGGCATGCCAGTCACAAAGTGATGATTTATTGTGCGCTCGATCTGATTAATTAGACGATTGTGTGGTTCATGTCGGGACTGAAACCCGCCGCGCCATAAAGGTCACAGCGTTATTTACATCCCCTCCGAGAGGGGAACACCCTTGATTAATCGCCGGGAATCAGGGCCTCATGGCCAGGAAACTATATCGAGAGAAACGAACCGATAGCAGTCTCGAATCAGTCGGAAAGCCCTATGTCTAGGGAAGCAAGCATTCAAAAGATGTCGGTCACTCAAGGGACCATTTTGATATTCGGACGAGCGTCCGGCTTCAGAGAATCATGATCATCACGGGGAAAACTGGAGCATATGTATGCCGGGGTACGGCAAATTTATTGTTCGAAGGGACGGGAGACGTTCAGTTAAATCCCGGTTAGAGCGGTCGAAAACCGATAAGTTTGTCGGCCCAGTGCCAGATCAAGCTGCGACCATACTGCGGTGGGCCCCCCGCGGTCGAAGTCAGGCTCGCGTGGGCATCGTCAATGTTTCTGGCGCCAAGGGGGCAACGGGAAAGTGTCCCGGGACTAGATTCCCAAAACGAAGACGTGTACAGAGATAGCTGGCTATAGGCCTAGGATGTTGGTCATGCAATGACCATGGTTGGGGCGAACCCGAGGTCCAAACGCGACTCACAAAGGTCTTATCGATGTTCCCATGAGTAGGGTTCGGGGAGAACGAGAGCCGCCTCATTCCGCTCGGATTTTGTCGGTCATACACAGACCATTTTATGTTCGGACAAAGGTCCGTATAGAAAACAAGACGGTGACGGGAGCGAATCAGTGCAAATGTCTGCCGTGAGTACGGCAAGTTTAATGCAAGTGTGGGATTAGATCCCGGTATATATGTCGGTCACTAACGGACCATCCAGTATTCGGACGAGAGTCCGTATTCGAAGCATCGAAGACAACGACAAAGACATACGGATGTCTGCCGTAGGTACGGCAAGTTTAATGTAGGTGCGGGATCGGACCCCGATAAAGACGGGTCGAGCTAACGAACTATCGGCTCGGGATAAGATCGGATCATGGTCACGTTCGGGCGAGGGCTCCCGAGATCCAAGTCCGATCTAGTGGGGCATCATTGCTTTTCTCTTCAAACACCATCCGCGGAAGCGGATCGTTAAGTGTGAAGCTCGAACTTGCCAACATGCGCCCTCGCACGCGGATCGACCTGCGCGGTCAGGTAGCAGGGTTCGACCTGTGCGGTCAGGTCGCGGGGGTCAAGGGGGCAACGCCCCTTGCGGGGGTTTCCGGGGCGGAGCCCCCGGAACAAAATTTTTAGTTATAGCAAGCACAACTTTTGACTAGTTTTCTATTAACTTGAAGTATATTTTTTTTATTTGCTTGATCACCTTCTTTCTTTCAGGCACGCTAGATTAAGGAAGCAAAGGGGGATGGGGCGCGCCAGATTAGTATCAAGAGGAGGGCGCGCCGGTTTAAGAGGGCATGGGGGGCGCGTCGGAATAGGTGGAGCAAAGGGGGGCGCACCGATTATATGGCAAGAAGGAAGAGGGGCCAAGGGCGCGCCGGAATAGGGTAATGAATAGTGAGGCATGTCGGTTTAAGGGGGCTATGCAAGGGGCGCGCCGGACGGATGCCAAGAAGATGAAGGGAGCGTGCACTATTCATTCCAAGGGTTTGAGAGTGGTTTTGAGTGTAGAGTTAAACCGGCGCAGGGGGGGGGGGACCGCGCCGGATAAGGCCACGTCGGATTAAGATCATGCCTGATAAGTTCTGTGAGGTTTTATTTCATTCTGTTGGCTCTGTTTCTTCTTTCTTTCAACTGCAAGTTAATTTTATGATTGATTTATTCATCTTATTGGTGGATTGAGCTTGTGGAGAGAAAGTTTAAGTGTTTTAGTTATTTATTAAGGTGGATTAGCATGAAGATTAGAGTGTTTTATCAGAAGAGTTTGTTGTGTAGGGCAGTCCAGTTTACTTCAGAGGCAGCTTAAAAGTTGGGCAGTTCCTGGCAGGAAGGAGTCCATCTAGTTCATTTATTCCTGGTAAAAATTGGGCAGCACCTCCCCCGGACTGACGCTTGCCAGAGAAGAATGGGGAACACCAAACGGATTACTCCGGGGTGAACCTCAAAACTTGGAGTAAAGCCTCCATTAACCCATAAGTGCACGTGGAGACTTGAGGACAAGCCTTCAAGAGTTCCAGCAGCTTACAGGTGGTGATTTTGTGGAAGTTCCACAGGGACGGATGTTCGCCATGAATGGCTATGCATATTCACCCTTCAAACGGGTTCCCTCAAAGTTCATGCCACAGATGGGCAAGCTTCCGAGGACCCCGGGTGATGTAGGAAATTGAGAGAAAGAAAAACTGAAGGAAAGGGGAAGAGATCATAGCAATAGAACACCATACGTCGCAAAAGCCTTTCTTTTATTCATCCGCAAGGGGAAAGACAACAAAGCAAAAGGAGAAATACATCAGAGGAAAAAAAAGAAAGACACATCGGTGGGGGAAGGGGGAAGAAGCACAAGCTCCTCCCCCTCCGAACTCACCCCTCTTCTCTCACAGACCCTCCCTTCTTCTTCACCTCACGGGCGCCGGGGGATGGAGCTTCTCTTCTCTCTTTTCCTTCTTCTCTTCAACGGCCAGCCAGGGAGTTCCAGCCTCTCTCTTTTTTTCTTCTTCTCTTCATTGCTCACCGCCGAGGGCCCTCTCTTCTCTCTTCAATAGCCCCTCCTCTTCTCTCTGTCGAACATGCAGAGTATATATAGCCGGTTGCCCTTTCTTCGCTCGGACGGAAGGAACTCCCGCCATCTTCCTCCTCGTTCGTTGAGGCATCCGGAGTTGACATGCCATGGTGTCGTCTGTTGACTTGCGTAGTACGCTGGCATTTATCCGAGGAAGGGATGTTTGCGGGTTTGCCGGAAGATCTGCTGCTGCTACTCCTCCCATCGATGCTTGTCTTCACCATCGATGCAGCTGCGTTGTTGAACGGAGGTGGAGACAGGGCTCCAGAGCATTGAATGCCCATGGAGACAGGGCTTCAGAGCATTGAATGCCCTCTAGGCACCAGGCTGATGCGAAAATAGGGTATCGGCTGGTGGATGGGATGGCATTTGAGTTAAACCGGCGCGGTGTTGTGCGCGCCGGATTAACAACACATAAAGGGTCATGCCAGACTAGCATCGTGTAAAGGGGCGCACCGGATCAAGCATAAGCAAGGAGGCGTGCCGGATTAAGGCCCCTTGGGTGGGGCGTGCCGGTTTAAGGCCCCTTGGAGGGGCGCGCCGGTTTTAAGCGTCAAAGGGCTCCCTCCCAGCTTAGTGGCGATTCGGACAGATGCTTGCCCTCCCGTGTTGCTTTAGTTGTGAGCCTCCGAGTCTCGATTCAGGGCTTTGAGTGATTTCTGGTGTATGCCGAGCATGCGTTCGAATTCCTGAGTTTCTTTTGATTCGACCTTCGGCATTGCCGACTTGGGAGCCGGGGCTATCTCTTCAACTCGAGGGGCTTCTTTGTTGGGTGGCGGAGCACCGGGTAGGTATTCATCCTTCTTGGAGGAGGCATAGGGTTTATTCGGCCTTTTCGTCTTCGACTTGCTCTCGAGTGCTGAGACGTGCATGTCGTATGATCATCATCATTTTTTTGACGTCCACAAATGCCCCCCGCTCGTGGGCGGTGCAAACGAGGGATCAGTGCGCGGGGCCCGCGAGTGTAGAGTTCTTTGACAAGATATCTGTCCCTCCGAGCTAGTGGGATGCTGGTCCGGTGCAAATTCATGGGAAAGCGCTCACTCCTTCAGCGAAGGGATGAGGGGATCGCTTCACCGCATATGCACGCGGACTGAGATGTCAGAGTGGGAGTTTAGTCATCGGCATGGGGTGAATACCGAAGCAAGAACGAAGGGTCTATGCGTCGTCTTAGGCAAGAGGCCTAAAACGACTTAGATGAGGCCAATCCCAAGGGGGAGTTGATGACTCGTGCTGGTTTTAGGAGAATTGTTCATTCATCGACTCGGATGGGAGGTCCAAGCCGAAGGCTTATGAAAGGGGCTCCGATGGAGTGAAAAGAATTTTATGCATTCCGGTGGAACGTTCGAAGCAAAGGGTTTATTTGTTGGTGCCGACAGGGTGTCGGGAGCTGACGCGGTCTATTCATTGGCACAAGGTGAGTGCCAAGGTAAAGGGGTCTTTCATTCATTGACTTGGACGGAAGGTCCGAGCCAAGCAAGGAAGTTCTCTTTCTTTTTTTTTTATTCATTGACTTGGACGGAAGGTCCGAGCCAAGCAAGGAAGTTCTTTTTGTCCATAGACTTGGACGGAAGGTCCGAGCCGAGGGTTTATTCGTTAGTGGGACTGGGAATTATAATATTGAGGTGGTTTATTCATTGCCAAAGGGTGAGTGCCAAAGCAACGGTCTTTTGCTCATGGAACCAGACGAAAGGTCCAGGCCACTGGTTTATTCATCGATGCCGACGGGGAGTCGGGGGTCGACGTGGTTTGCTTGTCTCTTCTTCTCTTCATCAGTGCCGACAGGGTGTCGGGAGCTGAGGTAGTTTGTTGTTCTCTTCTTGTCTTCATCAGTGCCGACGGGGTGTCGGGAGCTGACCTGGTTTGTTGGTCTCTTTGTCTCTTCGTCAGTGCCGACAGGGTGCCGGGAGCTGACATGGTTTGTTTGTCTCTTTGTCTCTTCATCAGTGCCGACAAGGTGTCGGGAGCTGACAGGGTTTGTTTGTCTCTTCTTCTCTTTGTCAGTGCCGACAGGGCATCGGGGGCTGACAGGGTTTGTTTGTCTCTTCTTCTCTTTGTCAGCACCGATAGGGCGTCGAGAGCTGATGTGGTATGTTGGTCTCTTCTTCTCTTCATCAGTGCCGACGGGGTGTCGGGAGCTGACCTGGTTTGTTGGTCTCTTTGTCTCTTCGTCAGTACCGACAAGGTGCCGAGAGCTAACATGGTTTGTTGGTCTCTTTGTCTCTTCTTTTCTTTGTCAGTGCCGACAGGGTGTCGGGAGCTGAGGTAGTTTGTTCTTCTCTTCTTCTTCTTCTCTTTTTTTTTCTTCTTCTTTCTTTCCCTTCTTTTTCTTTTTCCCTTCTTTTTTCCTTCTTTTTTTTCCTTCTTTTTTTTTCTTTTTTTTTGAACAACTTTGGATAGCTGTCGACACAGACGCCGATAATGAGATAGCTGTCGGCTAAATGCCGATAATGACATAGCTGTCGGCTAAACGCCGATAGTTAGATAGCTGTCAGCTTAGGGCCGATAATTAGAAGCTGTCGGCTCAGGGGCTGATAATTGAAAGCTATCGACTCTGGGGCCGATAATTGAAAGCTGTCGGCTCTGGGGCCGATAATTGAAAGCTGTCGGCTCAGGGGCCGATAATTGAAAGCTGTCGGCTCTGGGGCCGATAATTGAAAGCTGTCGGCTCAGGGCCGATAATTGAAAGCTGTCGGCTCAGGGCCGATAATTGAAAGCTGTCGGCTCAGGGGCCGATAATTGAAAGCTGTCGGCTCTGGGGCCGATAATTGAAAGCTGTCGGATCAGGGCCGATAATTGAAAGCTGTCGGCTCAGGGGCCGATAATTGAAAGCTGTCGGCTCCAGGGCGGATAATTGAAAGCTGTCGGCTCAAGGGCCGATAATTGAAACTGTCGGCTCGGGGGTCGATAATTGAAAGCTGTCGGCTCGGGGGCCGATAATTGAAAGCTGTCGGCTCAAGGGGCGATAATTGAAAGCTGCCGGCTCAAGGGCCGGTAATTGAAAGCTGTCGGCTCGGGGCCGATAATTGAAAGTTGTCGGCTGAGGGGCCGATAATTGAAAGCTGTCAACTCGGGGCCAATAATTAAAAGCTGTCAGCTCGGGGGCTGATAATTGAAAGCTATCGGCGTGGGAGCCAACAATTAGGAAGTGAGCCACGAGGGCAGAGAGGAGGGTTTATTCCTTTAACGGTCTGGACGGTGGGTCCAAATTGAAAGGGATTCGTCGCCTAAAGGGACGGGGAGGAGAGTTTGTTGATTCGACAAGGATGTTCGTCACCCGGAGGGACGGGGAGAAGAACTTGTTGATTCAATGGCCTGGACGGGAGGTCCAAATCAAAACGGGTATTCGTCAACCGAAGGGATAGAGAGAAGAGTTGGTTCATGTAACGACCTGGACGGAAGGTCCAAATCAAAAGGATTATTCGTGACCCCGAAGGAACGGAGGGGTGGTCAAGTCGCTGACACAAGCTAGTGTTAGCGCAAGGAAAAGGGGATGATTCCTTACCCGAATGGCAGGCTCGGGCCAGGGTGAAAGGTTATTTCGTTCTTTAATGCGCCGGGGGTACCAGCTGTATGAAGGGTCTTTTAATTCTTTGGCTGGACGGAAGGTCCAAACCAGAGTGGAGAGAATTCCTTTTTTAGTTCTCTACCCAGATGGAAGATCTGATCTGGAGTGGAGAGAATCTTTTTTGTTCTCTGGATGGGCGACAGGCCCGAACCAAAGTGAAAAGTACTTTTTGTTCTCTAGCTGGACGGAAGGTCTGATCTAGAGTGGAGAGAGTCTTTTTAGTTCTCTAGCCGGATGGATGGTCCGATCTAGAATGGAAGGAATCTTTTGTTCTCTAGCCGGGTAGAAGGTCTGATCTAGAGTGGAGAAAATCTTTTTTGTTCTCCGACTGGACGGCAGGTCCGAGCCAAAGTGAAAGGATCTTTTTGTTCTCTAACCGGACGAAAGGTCTGATCTAGAGTGAAAGGATCTTTTTGTTCTCTAGTCGGACGGAAGGTCCGATCCAGAGTGACAGGGGTCTGTTTGTTCTCTGGCTGGGCGACAAGCCTGAACCAAAGTGAAAGGATTTGATGTTCATCAATGTGCCGAGAGTACCTGCTGTGAAATCTGAACCCGGGAAAGTGGGCCACGATGGCCGGAGTTGATGTTGCAGAAGTAGGGCGCGAAGGCTACAATTGAGGAAGCGGGCTATAGAAGCCGAAGTTGGGAGGTTAGCAGGCCGTAAAGACGAGAAGTAGGCCGTGAGGGCCAAGATTGGGCTGTATGAGCTACAACTGGGAAAGCAGGCCGCAATATTCGAAATTGAGTTTATTATTTTTCTCTTTTTTATTTCTTTATTTCTTTATTCAAGCATGCAGGCATTCGACAATAGGCATAACATAAGTATAAATAGGAAAGCTCCCTCTACAGGGGATGGGATAGGAACATCACCCGTAATTCACAAACGTGGTGCGGGCCACGAGGCACGACTAAGGGGTGGTGCGCCCATCAAGAGGATATCACATGTCTTGCATGCACAGCTTAAATTCACGCATTTCACCCGAGGCAATCCTCTGTGGAGTGGAGGAGCAAACGTGTGAGCAAAAGGCCCTAAACATAGGAATATGCAGGTTTTCTAAGCAACACTCGAGGGTTACTCTAGCGCCTACACATGGGTTTCAGGCTCTCAATTTCGGTAGCTTCGCACAACCCCCATCTGTTTATTTTGGTAGCGGATTTCACCGTTCGGCGCGAGTCTCCTCATGTGTCTCAATGGGGATTCCCGGCTACTAAGATTTATCCTTATCATAATTCTATTACGGATTTCACCATTTGACGCGAGTTTCCTCATGTGTCTAAATGGGGATTCTCGGCTATTAGGCTTCATCCTTATTGAAATTCGCTTCACCTTTTCGCGCGAGTCTCCTCATGTGTCTCAATGGGGATTCTCAGCTACTCAGATTCACGTTTCTCTCTTTTTTTTCTTTGTATCATTTTTTCTTTCTTTTTTCTTTAAGTGGGGGTAGGCAGTTTTTTCCTCACGATTACCTTTCACACGAGTGCAGAAATTCAAGCATCCGTAGAGTGCTAAGAAGAAAGTCAGGAAATCCCTATGGTTGCAGGCCATTGAACACATTAAATGTGAAGTGGGGAGTGTTGCCTCGGGTTTATTTTATGAGTTGGGCTCAGCAATTTTGCCATGACTCTTCCCCTCGACGTGTGCACCAGCCATAATTGGGTTCCCTTTGAGCGCGCATCGCGACACACGTACATCCAGAATCGGGGTAGCATTATTATTTAGCAAGGAAACAAGGTCCTAGAAAATTCCAAGGAGGTGCGTCTTATTTTATATTATAAGCAAGCATGCAAGCAGGGTAGCCAAGCAATTTTTTTCTTTTTTTCTTTTTTTTCTTTTCTTTTTTTGTGTAAGAACATACTGTCGTTACGTATAAGCATAGTGGTAGTAAAGGTATTAGGGGAGCTGGTTGCAAGAGCCGAGGCTGGGAAGTAGGCTACAAGAGCTAAAATTGGGAGGCGATCTTCAGGAGTCGAGATTGGGGAAGCAGGCCACGAAGGTCAAAGGGAATTGGGCTACAGAAGCCAAAATGTTGGGGAAGCGGCTACGAGAGCCGAAGAAAGGGGTCCCTTTTTGTTCTCCGGTCGGGGAAAGTTCCGAACCAGAGTGAAAGGATTTCTTTAATTCTCTGGCCGGGGAAGGACCCGAACCAAAGTGAAAGGGTTATTTTTTGATTCTATGGCCGGGAAAGGACCCGAACCAAAGTGGAAGGTTGATTCTTTGATTCTCTGATCGGGAAAGGATCCGAGCCAGAGTGAAAGGTTGATTCTTTGATTCTCTGGCCGGGAAATGATCCGAACCAAAGTGAACGGTTGATTCTTTAATTCTCTGGCTGGGAAATGATCCGAACTAAAGTGGAAAGGTTGATTCTTTAATTCTTTGGCCGGAGAAGGATCCGAACCAAAGTGAAAGGTTGATTCTTTAATTCTCTGGCCGGGAAAGGATCTGAACCAAAGTGGAAGGTTTATTCTTTGATTCTTTGGCCGGGGAAAGACCCGAACCAAAGTGAAAGGTTGATTCTTTAATTCTCTGGCCGGGGAAGGATCCGAACCAAAGTGAATGGTTGATTCGTTAATTCCCTGGCCGGGGAAGGACCCGAACCAAAGTGAAAGGGTTATTTTTTGATTCTCTGGCTGGGAAAGGACCCGAACCAAAGTGGAAGGTTGATTCTTTATTTCTCTGACCGGGAAAGGATCCGAGCCAGAGTGAAAGGTTGATTCTTTAATTCTTTGGCCGGGGAAGGACCCGAACCAAAGTGGAAGGTTTATTCTTTGATTCTCTAGCCGGGAAAGGACCCGAACCAAAGTGGAAAGTTGATTCTTTGATTCTCTGACCGGGAAAGGATCCGAGCCAGAGTGAAAGGTTGATTCTTTGATTCTCTGGCTGGGAAATGATCTGAACCAAAGTGAAAGGTTGGTTCTTTAATTCTCTGGCCGGGAAAGGATCCGAACCAAAGTGGAAAGGTTGATTCTTTGATTCTTTGGCCGGGGAAGGACCCGAACCAAAGTGGAATGTTGATTCTTTAATTCTCTGGCCGGGGAAGGACCCGAACCAAAGTGAAAAGGTTATTTTTTGATTCTCTAGCCAGGAAAGGACCCGAACCAAAGTGGAAGGTTGATTCTTTGATTCTCTGATCGGGAAAGGATCCGAACCAAAGTGGAAAGGTTGATTCTTTAATTCTCTGGCCGGGGAAGGATCCGAACCAAAGTGAAAGGTTGATTCTTTAATTCTTTGGCCGGGAAAGGATCCGAACCAAAGTGGAAGGTTTATTCTTTGATTCTTTGGCCGGGGAAGGCCCAAACCAAAGTGAAAGGTTGATTTTTTAATTCTCTGGCCGGGGAAGGATCCGAACCAAAGTGAAAGGTTGATTCTTTAATTCCCTGGCCGGGGAAGGACCCGAACCAAAGTGAAAGGGTTATTTTTTGATTCTCTGGCCGGGAAAGGACCCGAACCAAAGTGGAAGGTTGATTATTTATTTCTCTGACCGGGAAAGGATCCGAGCCAACGTGAAAGGTTGATTCTTTAATTCTCTAGCCGGGGAAGGATCCGAACCAAAGTGAAAGGTTGACTCTTTAATTCTCTGGCCGGGAAAGGATCCGAACCAATGTGGAACGTTTATTCTTTAATTCTTTGACCGGGAAAGGATCCGAGCCAGAGTGAAAGGTTGATTCTTTGATTCTCTTGCCGGGAAATGATCCGAACCAAAGTGAAAGGTTGATTCTTTAATTCTCTGGCCGGGAAAGGATTCGAACCAAAGTGAAAAGGTTGATTCTTTGATTCTTTGGCCTGGGAAGGACCCGAACCAAAGTGGAAGGTTGATTCTTTAATTCTCTGGCCGGGGAAGGACCCGAACCAAAGTGAAAAGGTTATTTTTTGATTCTCTAGTCGGGAAAGGACCCGAACCAAAGTGTAAGGTTGATTCTTTGATTCTCTGACCGGGAAAGGATCCGAGCCAGAGTGAAAGGTTGATTCTTTGATGGGGAAGTTGTTGGCTGGGAGCCGATAGTGGGGTAGCTGTCGGCTCAGGGGCCGATGATTAGAAGCTATCGGCCAAGAGGCCGATAAGGGGATAGTTGTCGGCTCGGAGGCCGATGATGGAGTAGCTGTCGGCCAGGAGCCGATGAGTGAAGCTGTCGGCTCGGAGGCCGATAAGGGGATAGCTGTCGGCTCGGAGGCTGATAAGTGAAGTAGCCGTCGGCTCAGGGGCCGATGATTGGATAGCTGTCGGCTCGGAGGCCGATGGTAGAGTAGCTGTCGGCTCAGAGGCTGATGGTGGGATATCTGTCAGCTTGAGGCCCCGATGGCTGAGTATCAGTCGGTGTAACGCCCCGATGGCGGAATATCTATCGGTGTAACACCCCGATGGCAGAGGGTTTTGTCGGTTTAACGCCCCGTCGGCGAAAGATTTTGTCGGTTTAACGCCCCGTCGGCGGAAGGTTTAGTCGGTTTAACGTCCCGTCGATGGAAGGTTCAGTCGGTTTAACGCCCCGTAGGTGAAAGGTTTAGTCGGTTTAACGCCCCGTTGGCGGAAGGTTTAGTCGGTTTAACGCCCCATCGGCGGAAGGTTTAGTCGGTTTAACGCCCCGCTGGCGAAAGGTTTAGTCGGTTTAACGCCCCGCCGGTGGAAGGTTTAGTCGGTTTAACGCCCCGTCGACGGAAGGTTTAGTCGGTTTAACGTCCCGTAGGCGAAAGATTTAGTCGGTTTAATGCCCCGTCGGTAGAAGGTTTAGTCGGTTTAATGCCCCATCGGCGGAAGGTTTAGTCGGTTTAATGCCCCGCTTGTAGCACCCCCCAAAAAAAATTTAAATATAAAATAAATAGAAATAACTATAAATATTAGATATAGAAAAGCATGGGAATTAAAATTTTGATAGAATAAAAATGATAATTTATCTAAAGTAGTTAAAAGGCCTAACACACATTTATAAAGCATAAAATCCTATATGAATATAATTAGTGGTCCAATCCTAAATTACTAGGCTTTAATTAAAGAAGATCTATATATATAAAATATATGTATACATGGATTTCTAGTTAGATAGTGGGCTTTAGCATATGGGCTTTAGAATTTTCAAAAGGTCTTTTAATGGATTTAAACAAATAATTCCAAATATATCTATATAAACCCTTTTACATAGATGGACCTTAATAAAAGAATTAAACTTCCAAAACCCAAATACATATATCAATGGTCACCTACTTAAAAAGCTAACCCGAAGCCACTTGCGTCCAACACCATGACCACTAAACCCACTCATACCCAACCCATGCGCACACAGAAAACCCAACCATTGTATATAAAGAAGCCAACCCCCTTGTGAGCACGAGGCTCCAAACCAATGCACAGTTCGGGCTCTAATGCCAACCAAAGGCCTTTGTATAATATCCCAACCCACACATTAAATAAATAAGCATAGGCCAATGGGCTTTATAGGAAAAGGCTTACGATATATATATTATTTTCATAAATTGGGTTTCCTGTTAACCCATTAAAGATAACAAGGCATGAAAACCTCAGAGGGATCCTGGACAGGCTCTCGTACTAACCCATGTAAATGGGCATTCACCTAAACAAGACAACCCATTACCCACAACTCACATACGTTGACCCTATCCACCACGATAGATAGTTGCATGGGTTAGGGTTTTACAAAGAGAAACTATGGCAGGCGGCTGGTTTTATGGAAGGAGTGAGTAACTTACGGTTCAATGCACGGAAGGGTGTTTAAGGCCTTACTTTTGTTAGCTCTCGACCCTCACAAAGGCTTCCCTTCCCTATAAAACAAATTTATTATCGAGCGTGCAGGTGCTGTGGATGCTACTGCCGTTGCCGCTATCCTCTTCCCTTGCTGTTGATCGAGTTGTGCTGCTGCACTGCTGCCGTTGCTATACGTGGAAGAACACTTCTTCCTTCTCCTTCCTTCGAGCAAACTTTGCTCTGCTACAGCAAGGGTTCATCCTCTGTCCTCTGCGTCATCCTATTGCATCCCTTGTCTTCCCTCTCACGTCCTCACCAAGAACATCAGAAGGTAGGCAATCTCCCAAGTAAAAATTTAAATGATCCTCAAGTTATTTCATCTTTTTTTTTGTTGATCCTGTGCAACCGTCCCGTTATGCATATTCCGTTCAAAGAAAATATGTATCTTTTTATTTGTTAATAACTGATGAATCGTTTAAAATCTAATATCTATTGAATCATGTTAATAAAAATAGTAAAGTGCACATTTTTATGATCCCTATATTTTTCTGATAATTTTTATAATTTTGTTTTATTAAAATTTTGTTAGAATAAAATTGACCGCGATTATTCGGTTAAAACTTCACATGAACTTCAAAGATTTTTATCTTTAAAAATAGAGAGAATAAATTTATGATATTACATGGTTAGGATACTTATATTTTTCTCCTATTTATCATATATTTTGTTTCATAAAATTCTTGATAAATTGAAAGTGATACTATTCATAGTAGAGTTGTGGGAAAAACAAAAATAACGACTTGATGTACGTCGTCTCTTCTGAAAATGACGCCATTGTTAAGGGCGTTATAATAGTAAATGGAGACAGTCGCAGTGTCGTCATTTAATTGCAATTCAAAAAAAAAAATGCCGAAGGACCAGTCGTCAATTTCAAAGATGTTAGTTATAATTTTTTCGCGTTTATAGTTATACATGGGTACAGAAATATCCTTTGGCTATAAAAATTTATGGGCACACTATTGGGGTGGAGACCGAGGTGATGAAAGTGGTTGCACCATTTTTTATATCTCCTATCACAAGATCACCCGTCTCTCATCGAAAAATTATTTTGAATATATGGTTAGGCAGAGTTTTTCGAGCCGGTCATTTCGGTATACTATAAGCTAGATTCTGACATGGATACGTCTAGGAACAACTGATGTGAAAAATGGAAATTTTTTAAAGGATGACCTACTATAGGTCGTTAAAATTGTTTTTAACGCCACAGGTAGAAGGCGTCAGATTTAAGTGATATATATATATATATATATATATATATATATATATATATATATATCATGTATGCATATATCTTTAAAAATTCATTATTATTAAAATATATAACAAAAAAATATGAAAAATATATATTTGGAATCATTGTATTTTTCTCCTAATTATCATATATTCTATTTCCTTAAATGATTTTAAATTAATCAATGTGCCTTTTATTGTATGTTTTTGAATTTATTCAATTAAATAGATATAAATGTGAATTCTTGTTAAATAAATTGATTTAAAAATCATAAAAATTAACGTTCCCCAAGAGGACGCTAATTAATAAATGACGCCACCCACGGGTGTCAAATAATATAAGTTTATTTAATTATAGTTAATTGTAGAATTGGAGGGACTTGAATTCTATAATTAACGCAATCATGTTCTCACCGTTTACTTCCGTCTTTGACCCATACCGCGGATCTTTTGGCACTCTCATCTCACGTCCGTAGATGGAGTCCATGTTTCATGATTGGTTCACGTTATACACTCAACTCTAGGTGACATACGAGCCCTCCGTTGGACATTCCGTTCCTTCGGACTGGCAAGTTAGTCATTGGGACCTCCGTAAGTCTCCTCGTAGCCTTGGATTCCCTCAAGGCCGATTGAGCTGGTTGTACCTAATCACCCAGATTTCCAGAATGACATGGTTTTCATCTGGTTTATTGATATATCATCCTTATTACAAATTCTGTCCTTGAACTCTATGTTCCATGAAATCTATCTTAATGTTCTTACATGCTTGATCCTTGAAATTCTTGGCCATTAATATGGAATTAGTCTAGACTAAATGTCAGGGGCTATGGGTCCCACTAAAATGACATTTTAAATGCTACGGGTCCTGATCTGACCCTATTGGGCGAGGTAAAGTCCAAACGTTACCAGTATACGATGATCGGGTGCAGGCATTCACCAACTCAGTTATTGGCATTTAGGGGTAATCATATAGTCGTGAGAACTCCTAAGTATACGACCAAATACTAACTAGTGCTATTTTCCATGAGGGGTGGTCATATCGTCGTGATTTTCCCCTTAGTGCATTGGCCAATCCTATATAGTGCTAGATGTGCAAACGCTCTCGTGATAGTGATGATCGGGAGTAATTGCCATCATAGTACATCCTTCTGCAACTTATTGTTCGTCATGAAAGGATCCTGATTTGCCTTATTGGAGGGGTTATCATATCGTCGTAATATTCCCTTAGTGTCTTGGCAAATGTTATATAGTGTTCTTGAATTATCCTATTGATAGTACTCGTTATCTTGTCACAAAGATCCTTCACAATAAAGGATACATTGAAGCTCTCGTGATAGTGTTCGTAATAGAGAGATGAATGTTATATTTCCTCATGAATGCTCTTGACCTAACTTGAGAAAGTACTTGATTAGATCTTGCTATACCCTCTTGATTATCATTGTCCCTACTCTACATGAGTTTATCTAGCATCTTGCTTACTCGTTTGTTTATTATAGTGCTTGAATTTATCTCGTGTTATTACAGTTCTCGATTTCTATATCTTGCATGACCTGCATGAGCATGTTAAATTATAATTGATTTAAAGCTAGCTTGGAATCATGAGATATTAAGTCCTACTGAGCGTTCGCTCACCCTATGTTTTCTAATGTTTTTCAGGTAAAGACCTTAGTGACAATGAGACCGAACAGGATGGGCAAGGGCAAGAGTGAAGAAAACGCTGACATCTAGACGAACCACCTAGTTTTGCTATCCTGTGTCTTATATTAAGTCGAGTCAAGAGTCTCCTTGTAATTTCTTTTATTGAGTCTTTTCGTTATTTATGGGCCCGAATATGTAAAAGAACTTATATTTGAAATGAAATTTGTTATTTGTCCAAATTGTGTTTTGTGGAAATGACTATGCTCTGATTGACATGACTGTTTAACTGCCACGTTCCGAGCAAATGACACGTTCCGTTGCTATTTGTTCGGGGCGTGACAGAAGGTGGTATCATAGCCTAGGCTTTCTAAATCGCTTGGTCATCAGGTTCAAGTCCTAGATCGAGTCGTCCTTGTCAGTTATCCTATAGGAACCCCGTGAGATTTGGGTAGAGCTATGTGTTAAATGATAAAATATGTTACATTCGCGTTAGATACCTGCCAAGATATGAATATCATTAATCCAAACCTTATTCTTGTAGGCTAGAATGGCGACTGAGAGAGCTCAGTGGAGAGAGATGCAACGAACTGTCTAGGGTTTAACGCAAGCCTTGCAACAAGCTGCACAAGGCGGGAACCAACATGGAGCCTGCGATTTGCATCGAAAATTTCAAAATATAAATCCCCCTAAGTTTAGTGGGTCGACTGACCCGGATGAAGCGGAGAATTGGGTGCAAGAAATAGAGAGGACCTTTAAGGTGATGCAATGCACCGATGAGGAGAAGGTACTATTAGGAACATATCAATTAGAGAAGGATGCCCGAGTATGGTGGGGATCCGTGGAAGTAATCTTGCCTAACGAACAAGTTACCTGGGACGAATTCTTAGAACACTTTAATGAAAAGTATTTCTCGGAAAGAATTCGTGAGAAGAAAGCTATGGAATTTGCAGCCTTGAAGCAGCGTAGTATATCAATCGCCGAGTATGAGGCGAGGTTTTCTAGATTGGCCCGATATGCACCACACTTGGTTTGCACGGAGAAGATGAGAGCAAGAAGATTTATGAATGGCTTGAAGGTGGAGCTTATTGCACAACTAGCTCCACTAGAAATTCAAACATATACGGAGATGGTTAGAAAAGCTCAACTCTTGGAAGATGCTATAGAAATGATGGAAAGAATCAAAGGAAAGGTAGCCAAGAATGACTTACCAAATGGACCCAAGAACAAGGAAAACATGAACGACAAGAAGAGATTTAATGAAGGCAACAAATTCAATGAAAATAAGCAACCCCGGAATAAAGATCGACAAATTGTTTCGGCCAAGGGGAAATGCGAGCATTGCAAGAAGGGAAGGCACAATCCGGACGAGTGTTGGTATAAACTTGGAAGATGCATCCGTTGTGGAAGCAGAGACCACAAAATTACTCGATGTCCACTCTTAAGGGAAGAAGCACCGCAAGCGACGGAAGGTAACCCTATAAACCTATCTCATCTAAAACTTGCATGAAACGGATATGACCTTAAGTACTTAGCATGATATATGCATGATCTAGCCAGAATACATGCTTTAGATATGGTGATCTTACCCCACCAATTTTTGAAAAGAAACTATGTGAATTTGGGGGCCAAATTCTTTTAAGTGAGGGAGGGTGTAGCACCCAAAAAAAAATTTTAAATATAAAATAAATAGAAATAACTATAAATATTAGATATAGAAAAGCATGGGAATTAAATTTTTTATAGAAAAAAAATGATAATTTATCTAAAGTAGTTAAAAGGCCTAACACACATTTATAAAACATAAAATCCTATATGAATATAATTAGTGGGCCAATCCTAAATTACTAGGCTTTAATTAAAGAAGATCTATATATATATAATGTATATATACATGGATTTCTAGTTAGATAGTGGGCTTTAGCATATGGGCTTTAGAATTCTCAAAAGGTTTTTTAATGGATTTAAACAAATATTTCCAAATATATCTATATAAACCCTTTTACATAGATGGGCCTTAATAAAAGAATTAAACTTCCAAAACCCAAATACATATATCAATGGTCACCTACTTAAAAAGCTAACCCCAAGCCACTTGCTGCCAACACCATGACCACTAAACCCACTCATACCCAACCCATGCGCACACAGAAAACCCAACCGTTGTATATATAGAAGTCAACCCCCTTGTGAGCACGAGGCTCCAAACCAATGCACAGTTTGGGCTCTAATGCCAACCAAAGGCCTTTGTATAATATCCCAACCCACACATTAAATAAATAAGCATAGGCCAATGGGCTTTATAGGAAAAGGCTTACGATATATATATTATTTTCATAAATTGGGTTTCCTGTTAACTCATTAAAGATAACAAGGCACGAAAACCTCAGAGGGATCCTGGACAGGCTCTCGTACTAACCCATGTAAATGGGCATTCACCTAAACAAGACCAACCCATTACCCACAACTCACATACGTTGACCCTATCCACCACGATAGATAGTTGCATGGGTTAGGGTTTTACAAAGAGAAACTATGGCCGGCGGCTGGTTTTATGAAAGGAGTGAGTAACTTACGGTTCAATGCACGGAAGGGTGTTTAAGGCCTTACTTTTGTTAGCCCTCGACCCTCACAAAGGCTTCCCTTCCCTATAAAACAAATTTATTATCGAGCGTGCAAGGGCTGTGGATGCTACTACCGTTGCCGCTATCCTCTTCCCTTGCTGTTGATCGAGTTGTGCTGCTGCACTGCTGCCGTTGCTATATGTGGAAGAACACTTCTTCCTTCTCCTTCCTTCGAGCAAACTTTGCTCTGCTACAGCAAGGGTTCATCCTCTGTCCTCTGCGTCATCCTACTGCATCCCTTGTCTTCCCTCTCACGTCCTCACCAAGAACATCAGAAGGTAGGCAATCTCCCAAGTAAAAATTTAAATGATCCTCAAGTTATTTCATTTTTTTTTGTTGATCCTGTGCAACCGCCCCGTTATGCATATTCCGTTCAAAGAAAATATGTATCTTTTTATTTGTTAATAACTGATGAATCGTTTAAAATTTAATATCTATTGAATCATGTTAATAAAAATAGTGAAGTGTACATTTTTATGATCCCTATATTTTTCTGATAATTTTTATAATTTTATTTTATTAAAATTTTGTTAGAATAAAATTGACCCCGATTATTCGGTTAAAACTTCACATGAACTTCAAAGATTTTTATCTTTAAAAATAGAGAGACTAAATTTATGATATTACATGGTTAGGATACTTATATTTTTCTCCTATTTATCATATATTTTGTTTCATAAAATTCTTGATAAATTGAAAGTGATACTATTCATAGTAGAGTTGCGGGAAAAATAAAAATGACGACTTGATGTACGTCGTCTCTTCTGAAAATGACGCCACTGTTAAGGGCGCTATAATAGTAAAAGGAGACAGCCGCAGTGTCGTCATTTAATTGCAATTCAAAAAAAAAAATGCCGAAGGACCAGTCGTCAATTTCAAAGATGTTAGTTATAAATTTTTCGCGTTTATAGTTATACATGGGTATAGAAATATCCTTTGGCCATAAAAATTTATGGGCATACTATTGGGGTGGAGACCGAGGTGATGAAAGTGGTTGCACCATTTTTTGTGCCTCCTATCACAAGATCACCCGTCTCTCATCGAAAAATTATTTTGAATATATGGTTAGGTAGAGTTTTTCGAGCCGGTCATTTCGGTATATTATAAGCTAGATTCTGACATGGTTACGTCTAGGAACGAGTGATGTGAAAAATGGAAATTTTTGAAAGGACGACCTACTATAGGTCGTTAAAATTGTTTTTAACGCCACAGGTAGAAGGCGTCAGATTTAAGTGATATATATATATATATATATATATATCATGTATGCACATATCTTTAAAAATTCATTATTATTAAAATATATAATAGAAAAATATGAAAAATATATATTTGGAATCCTTGTATTTTTCTCCTAATTATCATATATTCTATTTCCTTAAATAATTTTAAATAAATCAATGTGCCTTTTATTGTATGTTTTTGAATTTATTCAATTAAATAGATATAAATGTGAATTCTTGTTAAATAAATTGAGTTAAAAATCATAAAAATTAACGTTCCCCAAGAGGATGCTAATTAATAAATGACTCCACCCACGGGTGTCAAATAATATAAGTTTATTTAATTATAGTTAATTATAGAATTGGAGGGACTTGAATTCTATAATTAACGCAATCATGTTCTCACCGTTTACTTCCGTCTTTGACCCATACCGCAGGTCTTTTGACACTCTCATATCACGTCCGTAGATGGAGTCCATGTTTCATGATTGTTTCACGTTATACACTCAACTCTCGGTGACATACGAGCCCTCCGTTGGAGATTCCGTTCCTTCGGACTGGCAAGTTAGTCATTGGGACCTCCGTAAGTCTCCTCGTAGTCTTGGATTCCCTCAAGGCCGATTGAGCTGGTTGTACCTAATCACCCAGATTTCCAGAATGACATGGTTTTCATCTGGTTTATTGATATATCATCCTTATTACAAATTCTGTCCTTGAACTCTATGTTCCATGAAATCTATCTTAATATTCTTACATGTTTGATCCTTGAAATTCTTGGCCATTAATATGGAATTAGTCTAGACTAAATGTCAGGGGCTATGGGTCCCACTAAAATGACATTTTAAATGCTACGGGTCCTAATCTGACCCTATTGGACGAGGTAAAGTCCAAACGTTACCAGTATACGATGATCGGGTGCAGGCATTCACCAACTCGGTTATTGGCATTTAGGGGCAATCATATAGTCGTGAGAACTCCTAAGTGTACGACCAAATACTAACTAGTGCTATTTTCCATGAGGGGTGGTCATATCGTCATGATTTTCCCCTTAGTGCATTGGCCAATCCTATATACTGCTAGATGTGCAAACGCTCTCGTGATAGTGATGATCGGGAGTAATTGCCATCATAGTACATCTTTCTACAACTTATTGTTCATCATGAAAGGATCCTGATTTACCTTATTGGAGGGGTTATCATATCGTCGTGATATTCCCTTAGTGTCTTGGCAAATGCTATATAGTGTTCTTGAATTATCCTATAGATAGTACTCATTATCTTGTCACAAAGATCCTTCACAATAAAGGATACATTGAAGCTCTCGTGATAGTGTTCGTCATAGAGAAGTGAATGTTATATTTCCTCAAGAATGCTCTTGACCTAACTTGAGAAAGTACTTGATTAGATCTTGCTATACCCTCTTGATTATCATTGTCCCTACTCTACATGAGTTTATCTAGCATCTTGCTTACTCATTGGCTTATTATAGTGCTTGAATTTATCTCGTGTTATTACAGTTCTCGATTTCTATATCTTGCATGACCTGCATGAGCATGTTAAACTGTAATTGATTTAAAGCTAGCTTGGAATCATGAGATATTAGGTCCCACTGAGCGTTCGCTCACCATGCGTTTTCTAATATTTTTCAGGTAAAGACCTTAGTGACAACGAGACCGAACAGGATGGGCAAGGTCAAGAGTGAAAAAAACGCTGACATCTAGACGAACCACCTAGTTTTGCTGATGTGACACAACCTTGGACTTAAGCAAGCAAGCACATTCGCATTCTAAATGGGCCAATTTGGGCCGCCGCTCTCTCGTCGCTCACCCAAACCCGGGGTAACTTGGCAATGCCAAGGTGAAGATGTGGGGTTGGGCCCTTGCTAGTAGAGGGCCAGCAAGGCCAAGTCTTGATTCCCAAAAGGATGTGGAACCCAATTCAATGGGGCCGACAAAGTGCCAAGGGCACCGGTTTCACTCTTCCCACGGTGATCACTCAAGGCAACGGGGCTTGAGGATCGGGCTCTCTCTCACACAACCAGCGGAGCTAAGAAACAAACATTGAAAGACAAGCACAATGAGCAAGGGTTTAGAGCACTTACTCGACCGGTTTGAAGAAACCGGTCCCGCTCGGAGACGAGGGCGAGCGGGGAGGCGGTGGATCCCCACACGTCGCGGTGGTGTAGATTGACCTGAAATTGCAAACGGTACAGCACTACTCCTCACGCAGGAGGGGTGATCTTGGGGTGGGGGTTATGCTTAATACATTCAAAACTACCTCCACACAGGGAGGGGCCTTCAGCCGGCCAAGCGGGGTGGGGAGAGATGCAAAGGAAACCGAGTTTCCGAGCTTCACCGATTCTATCTAGCTTCTGTAATTCTGGATAGGGAGTCGATGTTGATGCAGCCAATAAATCCACCGAGCTCAGAATCTGATGAGACTTGCGCCAAAAGATTGCTAACCGGAGAGGGGTGCAGCCTGAATTTTTGGACGACGTTCTGATCTGGGGGCTGACTGCTCTGGCGACTGGAAGATGGATGCAGCTCTGGTCTCTGGCCGAGCTCAGTCTGAAACAGCAGATTGCAGAAGTGGCCACGGTCGGTCCTGAGCTCCAAATCTGGTACCGCTGGACTCTTTGGAATCGTTGACGAGTCTACTTTTCAGAAAAATAAACGGGGAAGTCTTCTGATGTCAGAGATGAGCTGGGTGTCCAGAGAAGTGGACGGTGGTCGGGGCAGACTGTGAGGAGGCAGACCGGCGTGGTTGTGGTATAAAATTAATATCTCTGGTTGTCGGATGCCGAACGGAGCTCCGCCTTCTGTTCCTGGACGCTAACAGGGGGAGGAAGATCTTTGTAGAAGACCCTGAAGGCTGATTCCTTCAAGGTTCGTCGTGGGAGAGTCTTCTCTGCGGCTCTGGCTTTTGGTCTGAGAGGTTCTGTGCAGTCGGGGAAGAACAGCCTTCACGGAAGGCCACGAACTCGGAATGGAGTGATTCCACCTCGCCTGCGAAGAGCACAGGGAGGCCTTTCCAGAAAGTTAGGCCACGCCACCAGCAGAACCAAGATGCAGTCGTGGACGTCGCTGCAACAGAGTGCTAATCTGCAGGTCGGCCTGCACACAAAGCTGGAGTGGAGAAGAGAGGAGGGGGCGAACTTGGCTTGAGGGGAGAGGAGGGGTGCGACCTAGGGAGCAAGGAGGGAAGGGGAGATTCGAATTTGGGCTTTGGAATGAGTTAATTCAGCCTTGGGAAGGTGGAGATATGCTTAGGGAAGTGAAAGGGGTAGTTGGTGGTTGGAGGGTGGGGTTTTGAGTGGTGGAACTTCCTTGGGACTAGTGAGGATTAAAGAGGGGTTGTGGGAAGTTGGGGGGAGTTAATGGAGGTAGGTGGGGGTTGGAAGTGGTTGAGAGGGAGAGGAGAGAGAAGAAAATTTGAATTTGGGTGTTGAGGAGAGAGAAAGTGGAGTGAAAAAGAGAGATTAAGAGAGGGAAGGGTGGGGAATCTCTCCCCTAGGGTTTCTCACCCAAAAAATGGAATCTCTCCACTAGATAAGGAGTGTAAACTCTCAAAATGGCAAGTTTTTTTCATTCATTGATTCATTACCTCCAAATGAAGGAAATGGGGCCCTATATATAAGAAACCCACATTTTACAATAAGACCCTGACAAAAGACTCATTGACAAATAACCGAAGGGGTAGGGGAGCTCATTGGGCCAAGCCCGAAGAAATGGGCCCAATTAGCACATTACACAGTCTAATGACACTCAAACATAGGAAAATAAATGCAAGACCTAGGGACATGACTCTAATAAAATGAAAATTACATCAATGACTCAAATAAAAATTACATTGGACTCAAAATTAAATGACTAGACCATGCTGGATGAAATAGGAGGTGATGTCCCCATCATACTCCCGGGGTGCGGAGAACTCGACTCCGTCGAGTAAGTGTCCTTCCCTCCTTGGAGGGTGTAGAAGTGGTACTGCCCTCAAGTCTTCCGAACGAGACCGATCCATCCACCTGTCGAGATAGCGCTCGTATACCTTGCTCCTTGTTGTAGTGACTTGTTCATCCAATATTCGTTCAATGTGCTCACGCTGGGCTCTCTTGGCTGGTGGACTCTTCTCACGGATGGGTGCTCTCTCAACGGAGGGAATATGCTCAATATCCTTACTAGGTACCACCGTGGGTCCCTTGTATAGCACTAGGTCGGCGACATTGAAGGTGGGACTTATTCCATACTCCTCAGGGAGATCTAACTCGTGGGCATTTGCACCAATGCGTCTCAAAACCTGGAAGGGACCAGCCCCACGTGGCCTCAGTTTAGAGTTGGCTCCCGGGGAGAGCCTCTCCATCCTTACCATCACAAAGTCACCTACATGGAATTCTAGGTGACGCCGATGAGAGTTGGCCAGCCTTTTATAAGCCTCATTCTTTTTGCTAATGTGCTTGCAAAGGTTTTCATGTGATTTTGTGAATGCTGTCCTTTTAGTGGTTATGGGTGGACCTGGACAACCATAGATGGACCTATCATGCCATGATGCCATATGGACCTTGATGAACCTTGGTGGGTCAGAGCAACCATATGTGGACTTATCATGCAATGTTGTCATGTAGACTTTGGTGGGCCTAGGTGGGCCTAGGTGGGCCGGGGCACCCGTAGGTGGCCCTATCATGCCAATTGGTGATAAATATCGGGGGACCCGGACATCCGTAGATGCCTTTGACATGCTTAAGATCTATGATGAATGAAGGTGGACCATGACATCCGAATATGGACCACTCATACTTTCTACTTGACATGTGGGTGATATGAATGAATGGACCCAACATAGTGTTCATGCCAAGGGGTGTGGTAAACCTAGACACATGCATGCTTGTCCCAAAGGTGACTTCCATGTGTATAGGTGTGGGACAACCTTTGAACTCCCATTGGAAAGGATCGAATGGATCTAAGAAGGTGGTCATCATGGGGTGGGGCACAACCTTATTACCTAGGGATTTGTGGCCCAAGGTCATGGTTCCCAAGGTGTAACCCGGGTCTAGGATGGGGTGGATTGGGTCAAACATGGTGAGTTGGTGTAGGGAAAGGTGGGTGGTGGATAAAGTGTTTGGGTCACACGAGTCTCTTGACTCCCATTGGAATGGATCATATGGATCATAAAATGGGTCACTTAGGGGGAGGAACTCCATGTCCTCAAGATCCTTAAAAGGTGCTAAGTCATCCTTCTCCATTATAGTTGGGCCAATGTTCTTGACAAGTGAGTCGGCCATGAGGGGAGGGCTTGGCTTTCTACCCGAGATAAGAAGCTCTAAATCGAGGAGAAGGTTGGGCTCATCGGGTGTAGGGAGGAATAGAAGGAGGTCGCTAGTGTAGCAACCAATGGTGCAAATCGAGGTGATAGACCCTATGCATAGGTGTAGGAGGCTAAGGCTCCTAGGTTGTTCGACCATAGGGGTCAACATGCTAGTCATCTCTACTTGCCATGCTATGCCCTTGAGGAGATCCTCTAAGGTCTCCACTTGATAGGATGCTTGGATTGTAGTGTGATAGGAGAAGAAGGGCACTATGGGAAGGTCTCGTTCCATGGGAAGGAAAACATGGGCCGGGGTCTCTCGAATTGGGCTCTCCTTTAGTCAACTAACAATGGGTTCTCCTAAGATGAGCTCCGCCTCAACTAGAGAGGGTGGTGTAAGGTAAAGACCATCGTGTGAGGTTCCTTCTTCAGCTTGGACTTGGGTTTCCTCCAAAGTGGGTGGTGGGTTTGAAGTGCTCACAACTATTGGATTGGGTATGAGTTCTGCTACCAAGGAGGTGAGAGAGTCTTTTGAGGGTGTGGTGATGATTGGGGCATAGTGTATCTGGGGTGGTAGGTAGTGGGAAACTTGGGTTAGGATAGGTAAGGGTAGTAGTGGAGGCTTTGGTGGGAGTTGGATTGGGGTAGGGAGAGGAAGATGAGTGGGTTGAAGGGGTTTGGGTTGATTGGTTTTGGGAGGAGTGTCCCCTTTTAGGGGTGATGGAGAGGTAGTGGTGGGGGTTACCATGGGCCTAGGTGGAGAGTTGGCCATGGGGCCCAATTGGGTATGGATAGATAGGTTTACGGAAGGAGGTTTTGGTTGGAATGTGGGGATCCTCATGGGATTTGGTGGAGAGGTGGTTGTTTGGTTTATTTGGGTCTTAAGGGAGAGGACTTGGTCGCGAAGTGTTGTTATGATGGTTGAGAGATGAATTGTTGGGGGTGGTGGGGGTGGAGACCAATGGTCGGTCTCAAGTTGGCCGGGTGGGGGTGGAGGAGTGGTAGTGCTCCTCGGGTTAAGGGTGCTTGAGTAGGAGGGGTGGAAATGTTTGGGGATGTAGATCTTTCTAAGTTCTACCTTCATCTCTTCCCATGAGTGAATAGGTTCTTGTCTTCTAACCCTTCTTAAGCCCTCTATGTGTTCCCACTTACTCTTGGCTTGACCCCGAAGTCGTCCCTTGGCCTTTCGGACTCTCGCGCATCCATATACCCAAGTCTTTTCAAAGTACTTTTCTATGGTAGCCTCCCACCTAAGATAGTCACTAGAATGCGATTCGTCAAAGGTAATATCCCTATCTAGGATGAAGTCCATGGGTGGTGAGTAGGCTAAGTAGGTGGCCATGATGATCGGGGGAATCAATGCAAGGGTTGGATTGATGATGACTCCAATGCAAGCATGCCCTAGGACTTGACTTGATAGAGACAAGTCAATGACTTGCTCTGATACCAATTGATGTGACACAACCTTGGACTTAAGCAAGCAAGCACATTCGCATTCTAAATGGGCCAATTTGTGCCGCCGCTCTCTCATCGCTCACCCAAGCCCGGGGTAACTTGGCAATGCCAAGGTGAAGATGTGGGGTTGGGCCCTTGCTGGTAGAGGGCCAGCAAGGCCAAGTCTTGATTCCCAAAAGGATGTGGAACCCAATTCAATGGGGCCGACAAAGTGCCAAGGGCACCGGTTTCACTCTTCCCACGGTGATCACTCAAGGCAACGGGGCTTGAGGATCGGGCTCTCTCTCGCACAACCAGCGGAGCTAAGAAACAAACATTGAAAGACAAGCACAATGAGCAAGGGTTTAGAGCACTTACTCGACCGGTTTGAAGAAACCGGTCCCGCTCGGAGACGAGGGCGAGCGGGGAGGCGGTGGATCCCCACACGCCGCGGCGGTGTAGCTTGACCTGAAATTGCAAACGGTACAGCACTACTCCTCACGCAGGAGGGGTGATCTTGGGGTGGGGGTTATGCTTAATACATTCAAAACTACCTCCACACAGGGAGGGGCCTTCAGCCGGCCAAGCGGGGTGGGGAGAGATGCAAAGGAAACCGAGTTTCCGAGCTTCGCCGATTCTGTCTAGCTTCTGTAATTCTGGATAGCGAGTCGATGTTGATGCAGCCAATAAATCTACCGAGCTCAGAATCTGATGAGACTTGCGCCAAAAGATTGCTAACCAGAGAGGGGTGCAGCCTTAATTTTTGGACGATGTTCTGATCTGGGGGCTGACTGCTCTGGCGACTGGAAGATGGATGCAGCTCTGGTCTCTGGCCGAGCTCAGTCTGAAACAGCAGGTTGCAGAAGTGGCCACGGTCACTCCTGAGCTCCAAATCTGGCACCGCTGGACTCGTTGGAATCGTTGACAAGTCTACTTTTCAGAAAAAGAAACGGGGAAGTCTTCTGATGTCGGAGATGAGCTGGGTGTCCAGAGAAGTGGACGGTGGTCGGGGCAGACTGTGAGGCGGCAGACCGGCGTGGTTGTGGTAGAAAATTAATATCTCTGGTTTTCGGATGCCGAACGGAGCTTCGCGTTCTGTTCCTGGACGCTGACAGGGGGAGGAAGATCTTTGTAGAAGACCCTGAAGGCTGATTCCTTCAAGGTTCGTCGTGGGAGAGTCTTCTCTGCCGCTCTGGCTTTTGGTCTGAGAGGTTCTGTGCAGTCGGGGAAGAACAGCCTTCACGGACGGCCACGAACTCGGAATGGAGTGATTCCACCTCGCCTGCGAAGAGCACAGGGAGGCCTTTCCAGAAAGTTAGGCCACGCCACTTGCAGAACCAGGATGCAGTCGTGGACGTGGCTGCAACAGAGTGCTAATCTGCAAGTCGGCCTGCACACAAAGCTGGAGTGGAGAAGAGAGGAGGGGGCGAACTTGGCTTGAGGGGAGAGGAGGGGTGCGACCTAGGGAGCAAGGAGGGAAGGGGAGATTCGAATTTGGGCTTTGGAATGAGTTAATTCAGCCTTGGGAAGGTGGAGATATGCTTAGGGAAGTGAAAGGGGTAGGTGGTGGTTGGAGGGTGGGGTTTTGAGTGGTGGAACTTCCTTGGGACTAGGTGAGGATTAAAGAGGGGTTGTGGGAAGTTGGGGGGAGTTAATGGAGGTAGGTGGGGGTTGGAAGTGGTTGAGAGGGGGAGGAGAGAGAAGAAAATTCGAATTTGGGTGTTGAGGAGAGAGAAAGTGGAGTGAAAAAGAGAGATTAAGAGAGGGAAGGGTGGGGAATCTCTCCCCTAGGGTTTCTCACCCAAAAAATGGAATCTCTCCACTAGATAAGGAGTGTAAACTCTCAAAATGGCAAGTTTTTTTCATTCATTGATTCATTACCTCCAAATGAAGGAAATGGGGCCCTATATATAGGAAACCCACATTTTACAATAAGACCCTGACAAAAGACTCATTGACAAATAACCGAAGGGGTAGGGGAGCTCATTGGGCCAAGCCCGAAGAAATGGGCCCAATTAGCACATTACACAGTCTAATGACACTCAAACATAGGAAAATAAATGCAAGACCTAGGGACATGACTCTAATAAAATGAAAATTACATCAATGACTCAAATAAAAATTACATTGGACTCAAAATTAAATGACTAGACCATGCCGGATGAAATAGGAGGTGATGTCCCCATCATTTGCTATCTTGTGTCTTATATTAAGTCGAGTCAAGAGTCTCCTTGTAATTTCTTTTATTGAGTCTTTTCGTTATTTATGGGCCCGAATATGTAAAAGAACTTATATTTGAAATGAAATTTATTATTTGTCCAAATTGTGTTTTGTTGAAATGACTATGCTCTGATTGACATGACTGTTTAACTACCACGTTCCGCTGCTATCGGTTCGGGGCGTGACACCGCTGGCGGAAGGTTTAGTCGGTTTAACGCCCCGCCGACGGAAGGTTTAGTCGGTTTAACACCCCGTCGGTGGAAGATTTTGTCAGTTTGGACGAGAGGCCGTGACGCCAACTTCAAGAGGGGTATATTTGTTGGATGGCTGAAGGTAAAGGGTGAAAGATCATGTCTACCTCAGGGCTCATTTTATTTTCTTCTCTTCTTCTTTTGTATGGAGAGGCGAGTGGAGAGACCACGTCTGCCTGACGACTGTTCTTTCTTTTCTGCTCTTCTTTTTATTATGAAGAGGCGGGTGCAAAGACCACGCCCACCTCATGACTACTCTTTTTGTTCTACTCTTCCTTTCTCATTGATGCCCCCGGACTGGGGTGTATTTCTATTAACGTGCCCCCAGGTTAGAGTGTATCTTTTCTTCATCTTCCCCCTAGGTCCGGGGGTAGGCCTCTTTGCTTTGCGCCCCCAGGCCGGGGTGTATTCTTTTATGGCTTCTATGCGCCCATGCGGGGTGTATGTTTCCTCTTCAAATGCCCCTAGAGCGGGGGTGCGTTCTTCTTTTCTTGTGCACCCAAGGTAGGATGGGTTTTCTCTTTACGTACCCCCGACTTGGGGTGTAACTTCATGCTTCTTATGCCCCCAGGACGGGGTGGATTCTACTTCTTTGCTTCTGTGCCCCCATGGCGGGGTGTATTTGCCTCTTGTGCACCCTGGGCGGAGTGTGTTGCTTTTTTTATGCCCCCAGGCCAGGGTGTGTTTCTCTTTTTGTGCACCCAAGGCAGGGCGTGTGTTTCTTTCTTTGTGTGCCCCCTAGGCCGGAGTGAGTTCTTGTTTCGTATTCCCCATGGCGGGGTATAGTCTTTGCTTCTTATGCCCCCCAGTCGGGGTAGATTCTTCTCACATGCCCTCGAGTCGGGGTGTATTCTACTCACGTTCCCCCTAAGCGGGGTGTATCTTTTTCTTCTTATGCCCCAGAGAGGGGTGGATTCTTCTTTTTCTACCCCGACACAATGAGGGATGTTTGCTTCTTGTGCACCCAAAGTGGGGTGTATTGCTGCTTTCGATGCCCCCAAGGTGGGGTGTATTGCTGCTTCTGATGCCCCCAAGGTGGGGTGTACGTTTATTCTCCATATCCTCGTAAGCTGGGGTGCATTCTTTACCGCTTCTATGCCCCCGTGGTGGGGTATGTTGCTTCTTCAAATGCCCCTGAGTCGGGGTGTATTCTTTTGTTTCTTACACCCCTATGGCGGGGTGGATGAATGCTCTCTTCTAGATTCGTGGCCGTGCTCGGCCTCATTGCTATAAAGCATTCCCTACAGCAGGGAGGAGTTTGTCAAGCTAAAGTTGCGGCTTGTTGGATCTTCGAGCAGTCACTCGAGGGGCCGTCTTATGCCAGATAGGGGTAGCAGGAAGGTGGAATGGACCAAGGCATTGCACTATGGACTTGGACCCTCCTAGAGTCGGGTGGGATGCCGGCCTTCTTCTTATCCTTTTGGTCAGCGATGTTTGCCAATTTTTTCTTTTTGTCCTTTCTTTTCTTCTCTTCTTTTTTTGTGTAATAGACCAAAGGCGGGTGCGCAGGAGAGCGCTCACTCCCTCAGGGAGGGGATGAGTGGTTCGCTCCACCGCATCAATCCCACAGTTGTAATCTTTATTCAGCATGGGTCTCGACAGATATGGCCGTACAACCCTCTCTCGTCGATTCTATCTCTTCCCTTTTTGTTTCTTTCTTCTTTCTTCTTTTCTTCTTTTCTTCTTATCTTCTTTTCTTCTTGCGGGAAGGGGGTTTGGTTTCTCCTCCCTTCTTCTCTCTTTCTCTTCTCTCCTTTTTTGGCGGCCTTCATGATTCATGGAAGCTACAGGTGCCTTGGAGTAGCATCTCTGAGGCCACAAAAAATTTTCGCCTGGTCTGGCTTTTCTCCCCATAGGGCTAGCGAAGGTAACACCTGCAATTCATCAAAGCCGGTAAATGTCGTTTATTAGGAGGCCATGAGGCCCCGAATCCCGGCGAAGAGATGAAGGGTGGTTCCAGTCCCACCGGGCGTGCCAGACTTGTGGACGCACTTTTTATTTATTAATTAGGATCTATGGTTATTTGTTTATTGGGTTTATTAAGTGCGTGGGCGTGCCAGTCACAAAGTGACGATTTATTGTGCGCTCAATCTGATTAATCAGACGATTGTGTGGTTCGTGTCGGGACTGAAACCCGCCGCGCCATAAAGGTCACGGTGTTATTTACATCCCCTCGGAGAGGGGAACACCCTTGATTAATCGCCGGGAATCAGGGCCTCATGGCCAGGAAACTATATCGAGAGAAACAAACCGATAGCAGTCTCGAATCAGTCGGAAAGCCCTATGTCTAGGGAAGCAAGCATTCGAAAGATGTCGGTCACTCAAGGGACCATTTTGATATTCGGACGAGCGTCCGGCTTCAGAGAATCGTGATCATCACGGGGAAAACTGGAGCATATGTATGCCGAGGTATGGCAAATTTATTGTTTGAAGGGATGGGAGACGTTCAATTAAATCCCAGTTAGTGCGGTCGGAAACCAATAAGTTTGTCGGCCCGGTGCAAGATCAAGCTGCGACCATACTACGGTGGGCCCCCCGCGGTCGAAGTCGGGCTCGCATGGGCATCGTCAATGTTTCCGGCGCCAAGGGGGCAACAGGAAAGTGTCCCGGTAATAGATTCCCAAAACGAAGACGTGTAAAGAGATAGCTGGCTATAGGCCTAGGATGTGGGTCAGGCAATGACCGTGGTTGGGGCGAACACGAGGTCCAAACGCGACTCACGAAGGTCTTATCGATGTTCCCATGCATAGGGTTCGGGGAGAACGAGAGTCACCTCATTTCGCTTAGATTTTGTCGATCATACACAGACCATTTTATGTTCGGACAAAGGTCCGTATAGAAAACAAGATGGTGAGGGGAGCGAATCCGTGCAAATGTCTGCCGTGAGTACGGCAAGTTTAATGCAAGTGCGGGATTAGATCCCGGTATATATGTCGGTCACTAACGGACCAGCCAGTATTTGGACGAGAGTCTGTATTCGAAGCATCGAAGACAACGACAAAGACATACGGATGTCTGCCGTAGGTACGGCAAGTTTAATGTAGGTGTGGGATCGGACCCCGATAAAGACGAGTCGAGCTAACGAACTATCGGCCCGGGATAAGATCGGATCATGGTCACATTCGGGCAAGGGCTCCCGAGATCCAAGTCTGATCTAGTGGGGCATCATTGCTTTTCTCTTCAAACACCATCCGGGGAAGCGGATCGTTAAGTGTGAAGCCCGAACTCGCCAACGTGTGCCCTCGCACGCGGATCGACCTGCGCGGTCAGGTCGCGGGGTTCGACCTGCGCTGTCAGGTCGCGGGGGTCAAGGGGGCAGCGCCCCTTGCGGGGGTTTCCGGTGGCGGAGCCCCCGAAACAAAAATTTTAGTTATAGCAAGGGTAACTTTTGACTAGTTTTCTATTAACTTGAAGTGTATTTTTTTTATTTGCTTGATCACCTTCTTTCTTTCAGGCACGCCGGATTAAGGAAGCAAAGGGGGATGGGGCGTGCCAGATTAGTATCAAGAGGAGGGCGCGCCGGTTTAAGAGGGCATGGGGGGCGCGCCAGAATAGGTGGAGCAAAGGGGGGCGCGCCGATTATATGGCAAGAAGGAAGAGCGGCCAAGGGCGCGCCGGAATATGGTAATGAATAGTGAGGCGCATCGGTTTAAGGGGGCTATGCAAGGGGCGCGCCGGACGGATGCCAAGAAGATGAAGGGAGCATGCACTATTCATTCCAAGGGTTTGAGAGTGGTTTTGAGTGTAGAGTTAAATCGGCGCGGGGGGGGGGGGGGATCGCGCCGGATAAGGCCACGCTGGATTAAGATCACGCCGGATAAGTTCTGTGAGGTTTTTTTTCATTCTGTTGGCTCTGTTTCTTCTTTCTTTCAACTGCAAGTTAATTTTATGATTGATTTATTCATCTTATTGGTGGATTAAGCTTGTGGAGAGAAAGTTTAAGTGTTTTAGTTGTTTATTAAGGTGGATTAGCATGAAGATTAGAGTGTTTTATCATAAGAGTCCGTTGTGTAGGGCAGTCCAATTTACTTCAGAGGCAGCTTCAGAGTTGGGCAGTTCCTGGAAGGAAGGAGTCCAGCTAGTTCATTTATTCCTGTCAAAAATTGGGCAGCACCTCCCTCGGACTGATGCTTGCCAGAGAAGAATGGGGAACACCAAACGGATTGCTCCGGGGTGAACCTCAAAACACGGAGTAAAGCCTCCATTAACCCATAAGTGCACGTGGAGACTCGAGGACAAGCCTTCAAGAGTTCCAGCAGCTTACATGTGGTGATTTTGTGGAAGTTCCACAGGGACGGATGTTCGCCATGAATGGCTATGCATATTCACCCTTCAAACGGGTTCGCTCAAAGTTCATGCCATAGATGGAGAAGCTTCCGAGGACCCCGGGTGATGTAGGAAATTGAGAGAAAGAAAAACTGAAGGAAAGGGGAAGAGATCATAGCAATAGAACACCATACGTCGCAAAAGCCTTTCTTTTATTCATCCGCAAGGGGAAAGACAGCAAAGCAAAAGGAGAAATACATCAGAGGAAAAAAAAGAAAGACACATCGGTGGGGGAAGGGGGAAGAAGCACAAGCTCCTCCCCCTCCGAACTCACCCCTCTTCTCTCACAGACCCTCCCTTCTTCTTCACCTTACGGGCGCCGGGGGATGGAGCTTCTCTTCTCTCTTTTCCTTCTTCTCTTCAACGGCCAGCCAGGGAGTTCCAGCCTCTCTCTTTTTTTCTTCTTCTCTTCACTGCTCACCGCCGAGGGCCCTCTCTTCTCTCTTCAATAGCCCCTCCTCTTCTCTCTGTTGAACATGCAGAGTATATATAGCCAGTTGCCCTTTCTTCACTCGGACGGAAGGAACTCCCGCCATCTTCCTCCTCGTTCGTTGAGGCATCCGGAGTTGACATGCCATGGTGTCGTCTGTTGATTTGCATAGTACGCTGGCATTTATCTGAGGAAGGGATGTTTGCGGGTTTGCCAGAGGATCTGCTGCTGCTACTCCCCCCATCGATGCTTGTCTTCACCGTCGATGTAGCTGCGTTGTCAAACGGAGGTGGAGACAAGGCTCCAGAGCATTGAATGCCCATGGAGATAGGGCTTTAGAGCATTGAATGCCCTCTAGGCACCAGGCTAATGCGAAAATAGGGTATCGGCTGGCGGATGGGATGGCATTTGAGTTAAACCGGCGCAGTGTTGTGCGTGCCGGATTAACAACACATAAAGGGGCATGCCAGACTAGCATCATGTAAAGGGGCACGCCGGATCAAGCATAAGCAAGGAGGCGTGCCGGATTAAGGCCCCTTGGGTGGGGCGCGCCAGTTTAAGGCCCCTTGGAGGGGCGCGCCGATTTAAGGCTATGCCGCGCCGGTTTTAAGCGTCAAAGGGCTCCCTCCCAGCTTAGTGGCGCTTCGGATAGATGCTTGCCCTCCTGTGTTGCTTTAGTTGTGAGCCTCCAAGTCTCAATTCAGGGCTTTGAGTGATTTTTGATGTATGCCGAGCATGCGTTCGAATTCCTGAGTTTCTTTTGATTCGACCTTCGGCATTGCCGACTTGGGAGCCGGGGCTATCTCTTCAACCCGAGGGGCTTCTTTGTTGGGTGGCGGAGCACCAGGTAGGTATTCATCCTTCTTGGAGGAGGCATAGGGTTTATTCAGCCTTTTCATCTTCGACTCGCTCTCGAGTGCTGAGACGTGCATGTCATATGATCATCATCATTTTTTTGACGTCCACAGGTGTAGGCTCTTCCACGGCAGTTGAGACAAAAAGGGGAAGAGACATTTAGGTGTCAAGGCCTTGCCTCAGAATGGAAATAGACCTTGAAAGGACACTAATGGCTGGAAGTTCTAACCGGCAGGCTGACTCGGTTCGGTCCGGGTAACTTCAAACTCCTCGAAAGATGGAATTCGGGGCACCAGAGGAGCAGTCGCCTTAGCCTTAACAGCCTCTGTTCTATTTTTCGCCGCTTCGCGTCCTGCTGCTTGGCCACCTTGGCAGCATCTACCACCTTCTTCACAGGCGATTTAGCCTGGGATCTCTTCGCTGCCTTGGGCAAGGGGGTCGTCGTCGGGGCCGGTAATGCGGCATCAAAATACGCCGACTTCTGGACGAGCCGAAGAAAGCTTCGGTACGTCGCCATTTGCACGCTGTCGGGGTGGTCTATCAGAAACATATATATGATTAGCATCCGATGGTGGAGGAGAACCAAAGGAAGAGGCAAGATCACATACCATGGGGGCCAGTATACGGCTGAAGTGTTATCGACCAGTAGCTCAGGGACGGCTCCTTGTCCCGACGCGACGCCTCCCGGACTAGCCAGCACAGGTCCTCGATCTTCTGGCAACGATCAGTGAGGGCAGCCAGGTCCGCATGCTTCTTAGAGGAGAGGTGGCAGAAAAGATTGAAGTGGTCCATGCCCCACCCATCGGCGTAATAATATGAGACCTGTAGGTGCTTGCCCAGGATGGCGACCGTCTGGTCCTCGATCTTCAGCCCGTTCACCCGGAGAAGGACATATAGCCATGTGGTGTCCTTGTAAGTTTCAGGATTCCTCTCCTCCCGCCTCATGAATGTGCGGTATGGGCAGATCGGGTCCCTCTCCGGATGCCAGCTCTTTGCGGGAGTCCCGTCCTCCTCTATGGGCAGTGGATAATTAATAAGCTCCAGGCGGTCGCTCCCGATCCGGAAGAGGTCCCTCAAAGTTTTCTTGAAGTCATCCTTGGCCACCGGGGGTAGCTCTACCTTTGGTGTCGGCATCGCTTCCCGAGCCTCCCGGTGAGCGGCCAGATATGCCACCACCTCCTTCTCCTGCCTGTTCTTGAGCCGGAGGAGATGCTCCGGGTCAATATAGAGTACTGGCACCGACTGCTTGCTCAAAAAATTTCTCTCTGCCCCGTCCCAGCAATTGGTCTTGTGCAATCGATAAAAGGCCGTCCAGGTATTCCGCCACTTTATGTACTCTGGGGTCACCCGGGGAATACGGTCGGGGGCTGGTACCCTTAAAGCCGCAGAATCTGCCCGATGGAAGAAGTCCCACTAGCTTCTGGCATGCTCGGCGGTCGAACTCCCTCGGAGACTTCGTGAAGGCAGGCCGAACTGTGCATGATATATAGGGATATGCTGATCATATCCGAAATTGCGGCTGAACCGGAAGGGGTAGTATGGTTCCAGTAGCAAATTGTCCCCCTTCTTGAACGCCAGCACGCTCGGGCGAATGGATAACGCCCAGTCCCTGAGCTCGGGTTCCAGCAATGGGCGGACCACGTTCTCCTGGCTAATTGGACGAACGTACTTCTCCACCTGATCATCCTTGCATTCCCTCTTATTATTCACCAGAGGGCTAGAATGTGCGGCCAACGTCCCGAAGTGGATGGTGCCGGCCGTGTCCCACGGAACTGTCGTCAGCCGGCCCCGAATATCATATAGCCGCTGGGAAGTAGAGCCTGGTTCCGCGTTGGCAAACTCCAACATCCTCGGCACTAGCCCCCAGTCCTGAAGGGCGCGTGGGGCGAATTCTGGAAACAACGAGCAGATCCAGGCATTGAAGAAATGCAGCGGGCACACATACCGAGCTTGCCTCGGGAATTGATGAGTGCTGAGGTCCCCCAGCGCCTTGTATATCAGGCAAAGAGTGGCCGGGCACAAGGACAGCCTGATTCCCCACTCCAGTTGACAGGCCGGGTAGATGGCGTCCGGTCGAATGACTGTCTCATCCCCGTATGGCATGGCAAATGAGCACAGCCAATATGTCAGGTACGCGGCGCAGTGTGTTAATGGGTCAACCCCCATCGGATTGGGGCCACTCCGGTGTCCTCTGGAAGGGATCTTCACATCAGTCTTAGGCTTGGCGCGCTTCTTGCGAGCAACGGCGGTGCCGACGCATGGAAACTCCTCATATTGCTTCAGCCCATCATAAAAATATTGCAGCCACAGGGTCAGGTGCACCCTCTTCCGGTCCCCACGGGGAGGCTGCCTCCCGCCGTGCGCCAACTGGTACAGTTCTCGGTATACTTTCATGAGATATCGGTATGAATAGCCAAGGGAATAATAGCCATCCCCATTAGTTTCGTCTTTGATCAGATCTAGGAGGCATACTTCTTCATAGGGCTCCCCATCAATGGGCAAGCCGCTGAGCTGGCTGAGGCTCCACAAATCAAGTGAAGTATCGCCTTCCGCCGTATAGAAAGTATTGGTCTCTGCACCGAATACTTCTATCATGCCGCAGCAAAGACCCTTGGAGATGGGATAGCCATAGCGAGAGGCATAGACGTTGTGGTAGATGCCAGCCCCGACCAGCAATGGGGCGTAGTTGAACAGCACGTACTCGGTGAATTCTACTGCCCCTTCCCTGAAGGTATGAGCATCCTGGAGCTTCAGCTCCCCGAACCAGCCTAGCGCCAACTCGTACTTGAATCAGACGGCCAGGCAATCTAGTGTGAAGGGCTCCTCCCTATAGCCCCATTTCAAGGGAGCCAAGAACAAACCAAAGCGAGGCGGCTCGCCTTGCACCCGCCCCGCGGACATGTCCCATTTTGCCGGAGTGAATTGGGGTGCTCGCACCAATCTATCCTCGGCTGGTAGCACTCCTTCGATCCCCAAGACAGGCTTCCACTCTCGGGCCTCCCCCACCAAATACATCAGGATGCTCCTAGGGACACTATACAATAAACTATCACGAGCCTACAGGATCACTCGCTCGACCTCCCGCACAGGTCGTAGCTCCCGCCTCTCCTGGGAGCGGAAGTACTTCAAAAATCGGATGAGATGCTCATCCTTCGGCAAGTCCTTCCGATATTCGCCGGTTCGGTCAAAGGTGAAGCGATTCTCAACCCAAGGGAGCCTATTATAGTCCATTGTCTCGGCCTCGGAGCCCGAGGACTCGGCTAGTGCCGCCACTTCAGCATGCTCCCTATCCAGCTCCTCCACATTGAGCCATGTGGCGGCTGGCACCAGAGGCGGGGGAACAAGGCCGGCTGCGGCAGCAGGAGGAGAGGAACCGCTTGGGGCGGCCATTTATCTGCAAGGATACAACAAACAGAGGATCAGGACAAGCCATGGGTGAAGAGAAATGAAAACTATAAATTGGCTCTACTACAAGTAAAATGAATAAGACACTGCCAATTTCTGACGAAATTTTGGCAGAGTTTCCCCTAGGCCAGAGACATAAGGGAAAACACGGGTGCGCGTCCACAAGGAGTGACGGCCCCAAATAAGTCACGGTGGGCCCCAAGGGATAACACCGGAAGTCCTCCATTCAAGGTAGTCCTCCTTTCTCCCCTTCACAGGCTCCCCCGCCTGAAGCCCTCGCCGGCACGCCCCTGGAGCTGCCCTTCCCCGGCACGCTCTCTGCCTCCTTTGCCGGCACGCCCCTGGCGTCTTCCCCCGTACGCTCTCTGCCTCCTTCGTCGGCACGCCCCTGGCGTCTTCCCCAGCATGCCCTAACCGGCCTTCGCCGGCACGCCAGGGCTGCTCTTCACCGGCACACCCTGCGTGGCCTTCGCCGGTGCGCCTGCAAGGGTCCCAACCCGGCACACCCCGAGTGTTGCCCGACACACTTGATGCCCACTCCACGGCACAACCTTGGCAATCCCTACTAAGTGCCACAAACCCAAGGATAGAAGATGAGTGGAAATGAAAATGAAATGATGGATGAAAATGATGGGGGATAAAGACTACAGGGGGGACTCTGCTACAATTGAGATGAATAAGACACTGCCAATTTCTGACGAAATTTCGGCAGAGTTTCCCCTAGGCCAGAGGCTTAAGGGAAAACACGGGTGTGTGTCCACAAGGAGTGATGGCCCCAACAAAGTAATGGTGGGTCCCGAAAGGCAACACCAGAAGTCCTCGGCTACACAGCCGTATGCCTCTCCCTCTCGCCGGTACACCCTGTGGCTGGCCTTCCCCGGTACGCCCTCAGTGTCTTCCTCGGCACACCCTGAAGCTACCTTTCACCGGCACACCCCTTGGGTGTCTTCCCCGGCACGCCGCAAGTGGCCTTCCCCAGCACACCCGGGGCCACCCTTCGACGGCACACTACCCGCTATGGCGCTCCCCTGCACACCCGTGGTGAAGCCTCCCCGGTACACCCGCCAGGGTCCTTCCCCGGCACACGTGGTGCCCCCCCTCCGCCGGCACACCCTGCCTCTCCGTCCATCGGCACACTCGTGCTCCCCGTCCTCCAGTACACTTGTGCCCTGTGCTGCCTGGCACGCCCGAAGGCCCCTTCACCGACACGCTCCGGCGCCCCCCCCCCCCCTTACACGGCGATGCCGGCGACGTCTGCCACCGTCCCCGCCACCCCAAGGGAAGAATGAGGAGGAGGAAGGAGAAGAGGAGAAGAAGGAAGGAGAGAGGGGAGCCTAGGGCTCCCCCCCCCCCCCCCCCCCCCCCCCGAGAACGAAGAGAGGAAGAAGAAGGAGAGGAGAAAAGAAGAAGAAGAGGGGGAGAACAGAAGAGAGGAAAAGGGGGAAGCCCCTCCACGGTGGTCTCCTCACCACGGTGATGGTGATGACGGCGACGGCGACGACGGCCACGGCGGTGGCGCTCAGCGACGGAGAAGACGAAGAAGAGAAGAGGTGGGGGGGCGGACGGTTCATCTACCACCGAAGGGAGAGAAGAGGGAGGGAAAGTTTGAAAGGGGGGGTTCGAATGAACCGCCCCCGCCCCTTTTATATGGCGAGCAAAAAAAAAAGAGAGAAGACAGAAAATAGAGAAAAGAAAATGAAAGAAAAGAAAAGAGGAAGGGGAAAGAAGAGAAAAAGAAAGGGAAAAGGAAAAAAAGAGAAAATAAAAAAAAGAGTATATGTATCTGAGGTGAAGAAAAGTGAACAAAATAAATAAATAGACATAAATATATATATATATATGTATATATACACATATATATGTATGTGTATATTCATATATATATACATAGGTGTATACACAAAATAATATATGTGTATATATATATGGGTAAATAATCCGCGATGGCAGGCGTTTGCGCAAGACTGGTCCGTCCGCACGCTCTTCTGTACCGACGGGCGTCCGCACCAGTGAAGACGGCTCTACCACCGACAACAACATTAGTCCCTTGCCGGCGAACGAGTCTTCCTCTGGCGTAAGACTTCGTGCCCTAGCCACCTACTCTCACACAATATTGCCATTACGGACCTTACGTCCGAATCGGCGGAAAATCCCTTGTTGCGTTGGCATTGTCTTCTTGCCAACGAATGAACCCTATCTTTCGGCGCAAGGCTTCGGGCCCTAGCCAACAAACACATATCATCCACTCGTCAAAAAAAAAAGAAAAAAAGAGAAAGGGGCTTAAAATAGAGGTGCCCCGCCAGACTTGTCCCTACACGGGGGCAAGGGCAAAAATGGCAACAACCCAGCTGTGGTGAAAACCCGCAACGGGCGCTGCAGGTAAAATCGGGTACCCCACCACGTGAAAACCCGAGAGGGCGCGTGGGCAAAAGCAAGAGGGGGCTGGTGCTGGCGAAAACCTGAAAGGGCGCCTGTGCCGATAATGTGGTTTAAAGAGGAAAAAAAAGAGAGAAAAGAGAAAAAGAAAGAGACAAACATATTGCTTCAGTTCTCGGCACCCCGTCGACACTGATGAAGAGACAAAAAGACAAACATACTGCTTCAGTTCCCGGCACCCCGTCGGCACTGATGAAGAGACAAAAAGACCAACATACTGCTTCAGTTCCCGGCGCCCCGTCGGCATTGATGAAGAGACAAAGAGACCAACATACCGCTTCAGTTCCTGGCACCCCGTCGGCACTGATGAAGATACAAAAAGACCAACATACCGCTTCAATTCTCGGCACCCCGTCGGCACTGATAAAGAGACAAAGAGACAAACATACTGCTTCAGTTCCCGGTACCCCATCGGCACTGATGAAGAGACAAAGAGACCAACATACTGCTTCAGTTCCCAGAACCTGTTGTGTCCCTATGATTTTGATGATGTCTCACACTATAAGTACATTTCTATGCATTATTATTCTTGAGCATTTTGCATATTGATAGCAACATGAATGATGATGTCTAGCATTGATGGCATTTGCTCTTTATATATGTGTGTTGCATTCTGTCAGATAACATGTCTCTGCATAAATCATGTCTGGGTAGCAAAGTCTATACATTGGACTCTCGTGCAAGCCTATGCATTGTCTTAGGCTAAGTGTGTACAGCCGTGTCTTATGCTCTTAAGTCTATACATTGGTGTTGGTCATCAAAGTTTGTACATCGCTTTCAATCTTCAAGTCTATACACTGGCTTATTCTTCAAGTCTGTACATCCTCAGTTAAACTTGAAGTCTGCACACTAGTCTTCACTGTCAAGTCTGCACATTGGTCTTCGATTTCAATGTCCATACATTGAACTGTTCATCAAAGTTTGTACATCAGACTGCTATAGTAAGTCTGTACAATGAGTGATTCATTGGTGAAGTCTGTACACTCAACTGAACTTCAAGTCTAAACATTGCACTGTAGCATCATTGTCTTCGTGTTGCTTTCCCTCACCAACACGAAATGATTTCGTGTCGTCTGAGCATACAACACTCCGTGTTGATTTCCATGCTTGACAGGAAAACTCGTATGAGGTAATCCTTCGTGTTGTTTTATCCTTGTGGTCTCTGTCTTCGTGTCGTTTCTCTTTGTCGCTTTGTGACTTCACCTCGTGTCAATTCTTGTGTTTCATCTTCGTGTTGTTTTCACCTCGTGTAGGTTTCAGTTTTGGTCTTCGTGTTGTTTTACTCTTTAGACTTCGTGTCCTTCTCGCCTTGACCACACTCCGTGTCATTCCGTATCATGTCTTCGTGTCGTGTTTCTGAAGCAGCTCTAATAGTTCTAATGAACTTCGAGTCGTTTCCCTATAGACCTCGTGTCGTTCCTGTTTAGTAACCACACTTCGTGTCGGTTACTGTTGTTTCTGTGTCTTCGTGTCGTTTTTGTTCCACTGAGTGCAGAACATTGCAGCACCTCGTGTTGCTTTCTGTGCCACCTCGTGTCGCTTCTCCCTGTCCTCTAGTTGCATCTCGTGTCATCTTTTATGTCTTGCTTGTTGTTGCAACCACTTCGTGTCGTTCTTCTTTTTACCTCGTGTTGTTTTCAACACGTGTCGGTTACTGTTTTGTCTCCATGTTGTTCTCGTGCCGTTCTCATTACTGGTTATTATATCATGATGTTTTACTTCGTGCTGTAGTCATCGTATGTACTTCGTGTCGTTCTTGTTTCACTTCGTGTCGTTCTCCTCGTTGTGTCTGTTCTGTTACAGTGTACCTCGTGTCGTTCTTTTCCTATCTCGTGTACTGGTCACGTCGTGCTGTTATCATATACCTCATGCAGCTTTAGTTTTAGTGGCCATACTGCGTGTTAATGGTTCTTATCTTCTTACAGGTACGAGGAAGATTATTCCCTAATAAAGGGGGTGCACGTGATCCAAGACAAAAGGAACCAATCCAATAAGGACACGTGGCAGGAAGGTTCTGGATCGAGCGTGGGAGGCACACGCGTTTTGTGCCCTATCCACCTGCTGCCGCTATAAATAGAAACCTTCGTCCACCGATGAAGGTGATCAGAGCCAAGAAAGAAAAGGCAGTATTGCAGAGAGCTCGATCCACCAGTAAAGAGAAAGAAAAAGAGAGAAAGAAAAAAAGAGAGATAGCAGTGAAGAGAGAAAGAGAGTTTGCAGTATCGGGTTTCTGAAATTGCTTCCCAGGAAGCTACATTTGTATTAACTCTCAGTATCGAATGTCTTCTCGATCAGTCTTTAGTTCCTTTTCTGATTTTCTTTATGTGTTCTTCGTCTATTTCTGATCTGTTCCCCTCCGGTGTGTGGAGGAAGGGAGTCTATCTCCGGTTTCCCTCTGGGTTGCAGAGGAAGAGAGATCGCTAATCTCTGGTGTTGCTGGTGACGGGTTGTCATTAGCAGGTTCCCTCCGCTGTGTGGAGGAAGGGAGAGGCATTCTCCGGTTCTGTTCATGCTGGGTGCTGGAACAGGTTACAAGCTCTGTGGGTAGCAAAGTTTGGTTGAGGGATTTGTCTCCCTTGGGTTTTCAAGCTGTTTGGCAGCAAGTTGTTCGCAGACTGAGTCTGCTGTGCTCTAGCAGTGGCTAGTGGAATCCTCACTCTAGTTGGAGTGAGGGGTGGATGTAGATTGCGGACTGCAGTCGAACCACCTATAAACCGGTTGTCTTCTCTGTGGTTTACGATTTTTATCAGTGCTCTCTATCTGCTTGTCTCTTCGACTAGTTGTGTGTTCAGCTCTTATCATCATTTTCTTATTCGATCTTGATTGGTACCTGCATTTGCAATTCTTTGTGTGCTAGTTTAGAAGGGGCATAAGCGGTAGATTTATTTTCTCGCCTAAACTTTGCAAACTAGGAGTGATCTATTCATCCCCCCCTTCTATATCACTCTCGCTGCGCTAACATTTGGTATCAGAGCAGGTTTACGCCACGTGGACGAACGGTCAAGGAAATGGTGGTGGTCCTAGAACCTTCATGGCCGAAGGTCAATCCATTAGTCGCCCTCCTTATTTCGATGGTAGTAACTATCTGTTTTGGAAGAACAGGATGGAAGTGTTCATTAGAGCTCAGAGTCATAAATTGTGGAGAGCAATCACGGTGGGGCCATATGAGCTGCCACCAAACGAGGATGCTTGGACAGATGATCATGTGAAGCTCTCGTCACTCAACTGGACGGCGCTGAACATAATCCAGTGTGCTGTTCATCTAGAGGAATATGCTCGAATATCTGCATACAGAACTGCCAAGCGAATGTGGGATGAGCTGTAATTAATTTATGAAGGTACAGCTCAAGTGAAAGCCTCGAAGGTAAATCTCTACACCTCCAAGTATGAAATGTTTAAGATGAATGCAGATGAGAATATAACCGAAATGTATGCCAGGTTATCCTTGATCACTAACACTCTTAAAGGGCTAGGGAAGGATCTTGCTGAGGCAGATATAGTCAGGAAAATCCTTAGATCTTTATCCCCGGCATGGCACACTAAGGCCATTGTGATTGAGGAGTCAAAAGATTTGACTGTCTTAACTGTGAATGAACTCATAGGATCCCTGATGACCTATGAGATGAACTTCCAAGGAGGTGGAGAAGGTAGTGAGAGGAAGGGTAAAAATGTAGCTCTAAGAGCTTCCCGCAACAAGGGTAGTAAAAGTGGGAGCAGCAGCAGTAGCCCCGAGTCTGAGTCCGAGCTTGAAGGTCTTTCAGATCTCGACCAGGGGGAGCAGGCTATGCTCACTCGTCAGTTCAGAAAGTTTCTGAGGACGAAGGGGAAGACCTTCAGGAAGAAGAACCCACACTCTTTTAACAAGAAAGCTGAGTTTACCAATTACAGGGATAGAAATCCTAAGAAACTGACTTGTTTTAACTGTAACAAACAGGGACACATGAAAGGCGAATGCCCAGAACTCCAGAAGAAAGGTCCCTATCTTCAGAAGAAGTTCACAAAGGTGCAGAAGAAGAAAAAGCCACAGGCGATGGTCTGCACATGGAGCGAGGAAGAAGAAAATCCCGAAGACACTTCCTCGGAGGAATATGAAGAAGGAATTTGTCTTATGGCAAACAGTGAAGAGGAGGTAATAAACGTTTTTGAAAATTTCTCAATTGATGACTGGGAGGATGCTTATGGTGACTTGCTATATAAATTTAATTCACTTAGCAAAGAGCACAGAGTTCTGAAAAGAAAATTTAACACAAATGTTGAAGAACAAACTCTGGTCTGTGAGGAAAATGAAAAGCTAAAAGAACAACTAGAAGAAATGACCTCACAAAGGAAAGAGAATGATAAGCTTAGGGGAGAAATCCAAGAAAGTAAAAAACAGCTCAATGAATTCAAAACTAAAATTGAAGAAAGCATGAGTGAAATCAGAATGAATTCAGAGAAATATGAAGCTGTGAAGAAAGTAAATGCTGAACTCCTAAAAAATTCAGAGTTTCTTCAAAAGGAGCTGGAAGACAAACAGAAAGTCTTAGAGAAGTTTGTCCAAGGAAAGACTAGCCTAGATGCTATACTAGGAACTAGGGTCAATTTCGATAAGGAAGGTCTAGGCTATGACCCAACCAACAAGAGACCCTTGTAATTCAAGACTATCACCTTCTGTCCAGAGAAGGGAAAAGAAAAGCTGGACACACCATCCAGCTCAAACAGCTCTAAGAAAACTCAAAGTCCTAAAGAGAACACAACAACCAGTACTGGACAACCATTCAAGATTGGAATGAACTTTATGAAGAATAACATTAAGTCCATTCACCAGAACACAAATGGTAGCTGGACCAAGAAAACAAATCAGAATAAAAGCTGGGATTATAACAATCAGATGGGTCCAAACAAGACCTACTGGAGGAACAACGTTCATGGTCAAAGATATACCAATCAACAAGCCTACAGGAAATTTCCTAGGAATAGGAAGACCGATGAAAGGAATAGAACTCATTTCTCCACGTTAGCTGGATTGAACTTTAATAAACCTGAAAGGAGGGTGCCAGAGAAAACCATGCTGAAACAAATCTGGGTACCCAAACACTTGATCAGAGATTTAAACAATGTATTTGGACCCAACTCATCTTGGGTTCCAAATCACTCTGCTTGATATACTTGTGTAGGTCGGCCTGGCAGCTGAAGACAACAAGTGGTACCTCGACAGTGGCTGCTCCAGGCATATGACAGGAGACCGATCCAAGTTCAGTAAGATAGAGATGAAGCCAGGAGGTCTGGTCAAGTTTGGAGGAAAGAACAAAGGTAAAATAATTGGAGTTGGCACAGTAGGTAAGTCTTCCACAAACTCCATTGAAAAAGTCTTACTTGTGGAAGGGCTACAACATAATCTGATCAGCATCAGTCAGTTATGTGACAAGGGTCACAAGGTTGTTTTTGATGATACTTCATGCAAAATCTTTGAAATAAATTCTGATGAGGTTAAATTTGTAGCCAACCGGATTAATACTGTCTACATTGTAGACTTAAATGAGAAATCTGACTCTACTATTTGTTTGTCTGCTAACTCTGAAATTGATGCTTTTGAATGGCATAGACGTCTAGGTCATGCTAGCTTTTCTACTTTAAATAAACTGGTCAAACTTGATTTAGTTAAAGGCATGCCTAAAATTAAATTTAATTCCATTTCAAAATCATGTGATGCCTGTGCTCTAGGCAAACAGACCAGAAACTCTTTCAAATTAAGATCTGAGCCATTGTCTTCTAGACCAATGGAACTTCTTCATATGGATCTCTTCGGTCCAACCAGAACTCAGAGCCTTAATGGTAACAGGTTTGGCTATGTCATCATAGATGACTTCTCCAGATATTCATGGATATTTTTCTTAGCAAATAAGAGTGATGCATTTCAAAAGTTTAATCTATTTTTCAATAAGGTCAAACAAGAAGGAAAGTTCAAGGTTAGTTCTATTCAATCTGATCATGGAGGTGAGTTTGAAAATTCCATGTTTACTGAACTTTGTGACAAAGAAGGACTAACTCACAGGTTTTTCTCTCCCAGGACACCTGAACAGAATGGGATCGTGGAAAGAAGAAATAGAACAGTGGTGGAGATGGCCCGAACCATGTTGATTGAAAGTAAGTTACCTAGAAGGTTTTGGGCAGAAGCGGCCAATACAGCAACCTACATAATCAACAGGGCCATGGTAAGACCCATACACAAGAAAACACCCTATGAGCTTCTAAAAGGTAAGAAACCAAACTTGTTTCATTTCAGAATTTTTGGACCAAATGTTTTATTCATAACAATGATAAGAAAGATTTAGACAAGTTTGAAGCCAAGAGTTCACCTGGAATATTCTTGGGTTACTCAGAAGTGTCAAGGGCATATAGGGTATTTAATGTATCAGATCAAAAAGTGGAAGAATCTCCACACATTCTTTTTAGTGAAAAGAAAGATGTTTCTAATATTAAAAATTTTGACAGGGACTCCAATCATGGTGGAGATTTTCTGGAAAACCAACAAGAAGAAGAGAAGACTCAGCAGAATGGAGAAACAAATTCCCAAAATCAGGAAGGTCAAAGAGAAACAGGTGAGTCTTCAACAAATATTAGATTCCTTAAAGACCATCTGTTAGATAATGTCATAGGCAATCCTGAAGAACCTCTAAGGACTAGATCTCATTTTAGAAATGTGAATAATGACGACCTAATTGCTTTAGTCTCACAAATTGAACCCAAAACAGTAGAAGAGGCTTTAGCTGATCAAGGTTGGGTAAATGCTATGAGTGAGGAATTAGGTCAGTTTGAAAGGAATAATGTCTGGGAGCTTGTCCCAAGACCAGATGGTATTAATGTAATAGGAACCAAGTGGGTGTTCAAAAATAAGATAAATGAAGATGGAATCATCTCGAGGAACAAGGCCAGACTAGTAGCCAAAGGCTACTGTCAGGAATTCGGTGTAGACTTTGATGAATCTTATGCACCAGTTGCTAGGATGGAAGCCACAAGATTGTTGCTTACCTTTGCATGCTCAAAGAACATTAAACTCCAACAAATGGACGTTAAAAGTGCCTTTTTAAATGGAGTTATTAAAGAAGAAGTCTTTGTTGAACAACCTCCTGGATTTCAATTTTCTCCTCAACCTAACCAAGTTTTCAGGTTAAACAAAGCCTTGTATGGTCTAAAGCAGGCTCCAAGAGCTTGGTATGAAAGATTATCTGAATTTCTGATCAGCAAGGACTACAAAAGAGGTAAAGTTGATCAGACTTTATTCACCAAGGGCATGAGTAAAGATCTCATCATAGTTCAGGTATATGTAGATGACATTGTATTTGGATCAACTAGCCATGAACTATGTGATGAATTTTCTACCATGATGTCTGCTGAATTTGAGATGAGCTTGGTTGGTGAACTAAAATATTTTCTTGGATTGCAGGTACAGCAGCTAGAAGATGGGTGCTTCATCAACCAAACCAAATACACAATGGAATTGTTCAAAAGGTTTGGCATGGAAAACTTAAAGCACATTACTACACCTATGGGCACCAATACATCATTGGATGCAGATGAGACAGGTAAAGAAGTAAATGCCAAACTTTATAGAGGTATGATTGGATCACTTCTTTACTTAACAGCCTCTAGACCTGATATACAATTCAGTGTAGGAATGTGTGCAAGATATCAGTCTAGACCCACTGAACTACACTTAGCTGCAGTTAAAAAAATCTTCAGATATTTGTCAGCTAGTCACTCCCTTGGTTTATGATTTCCTGCTTCTCGCATATTGAATCTAGTAGCTTACACAGATGTTGACTATGCAGGCTGTAAACTAGACAGGAAAAGCACAAGTGGCCATTGTGAATTCTTGGGTGGGTGTTTAGTATCTTGGGGCTCCAAGAAACAACATTCTGTGGCCCTCTCCACTGCAGAAGCTGAATATGTGGCTGCAGGGAGTTGTGGAACACAAGTAATATGGATTAAACACCAACTTCAGGACTACCAAGTAGACCTGGGGTGCACACCTATTTACTGTGATAATACAAGTGCCATCAATCTTGCTAAAAATCTTGTTTTGCATTCTCGAACAAAACATATAGAGATAAGACATCATTTTATAAGAGATGAGGTGTCTAAGAATAACTTTGAACTAATTCATGTAGGAACAGATAATCAGATTGCTGATATTTTCACAAAACCTCTGGATAATGAAAAGTTCACTACATTAAGAAGAGAGTTAGGCTTATACAAAGTGTCTTAATTATGAAGCCTGTTCCTGTTGTGAGGGGGAGGTTTGTCTATCTGTTGGTTAGCCTTCTTGCTTGCTGGTTTAAGGGGGAGTTCGGAATGCTCACTGGTTAGCCTTCAGGAATGCTCTAATTTGAGGGAAGCCTTGAGTTTTTGCTGAAATGTTTTATTGAGGTATGCTATGTCTTAGGGGGAGCTAAGTTGTAATGTGAGAAGAGAAGTTCTTTGACAAATTCAAAAGGAGTGTCCAGATGTGTATCTCTGCTGGTTTTTCATGACTAATCTAGTGTAGTTCTCTCAGACAGTAGAGTGTCACTGATCTCTTAAGTCAATAAGTCAGTGTCTCTAAAATCCAATTAGAATCTTTTCTTTGGCACTCACACAGAGACCTGGACTAATTGCATAAAGTATATCTTCCTACATTGTCATTGATTATGGTTCAGGCCAAAAACACGTATGTCTTGATATCTGACCCAATCAACTTGAAATCTAGACTTCAAGACTCAATACAAGAAAAGTCCTTCTCTTTTGGTATTGTCTTCAATCATTCTATCTCTTTAACTCAAGGGCTTAACTGAACAAACATGTTCTATTTTTGATCACTGAGAAACTGGGAGCTTCATCAATGAAATGAATATTTCTCCCAAGTCATGAGGTGTCAGATACTTAAAACAAATGAAAAGTCATGACAGAGCAATGGTGGCTTGCTGGTGAGTAACTGGGGACTCTGGCCTCTAATCAAGGTGTCTCCTTATGTCAAAAGCCACAGTTACTAACTCTGTTCCTTAAAAAAAAAGGGGAAGTAATGAGGAACTCACTCTGAGTAACTGGGGATTCAGGCCTCTAATCAAGGTGTCTCCCTAATGTCAAAAGAAGTGATCTACCAACTTACTCATTAATCTTCTTGAAAATCATCTCCAACTAACATTCCTTGTTGTTATGCAACTAATGGATTACTTGTCCTCAATACCTTGAGAACACCTCTCTGATTTAGACTCTTGCTGTCTTGTGGAATAGTTGAATGATCAGCTCCATTTGTCCATACTTGTCAACTCCTGCTCTACATCATACACTATGTATGTTGATATACTCTTCATAATTCTGTCTCTCCATTGTGTACTGAAGCTTAAAGAATCTTCTCTTGATGTTAGAACCTCACTTATTTTCTTAAGACCTATTCGTGACTTTCTGCACTAAGATCGTTACTGCACTTCTTCTTCATGTCTCCAGCATTGTTATGTCTTCTGCATTTCTTTTTGCTGATGTCAAAGGGGGAGAGAGGTTCTGCTATATCAATGATTTAATCAGTTGGTTGTGGCTAGTCGCCTAGGGGAAGTTCCTGATTATGAGTTGTGGGGGAAATGAGAGTGAGTTAATGCGAGTGAGTTGTAGGGTTTGTCTAATTCATTTGCATGAGCATGCCTTGAAGTTAATCTGTTGTTGCAGCTGGCATTGATTTCATGTTAAATCTTGATAAACCTTGATATTGCCTGCTTCATAGTGTTGCCATCATCAAAAAGGGGGAGATTATTGTGTCCCTATGATTTTGATGATGTCTCACACTATAAGTACATTTCTATGCATTATTATTCTTGAGCATTCTGCATATTGATAGCAACATGAATGATGATGTCTAGCATTGATGGCATTTGCTCTTTATATATGTGTGTTGCATTCTGTCAGATAACATGTCTCTGCATAAATCATGTCTGGGTAGCAAAGTCTATACATTGGACTCTCGTGCAAGCCTATGCATTGTCTTAGGCTAAGTGTGTACAGCCGTGTCTTATGCTCCTAAGTCTATACATTGGTGTTGGTCATCAAAGTCTGTACATCGCTTTCAATCTTCAAGTCTATACACTGGCTTATTCTTCAAGTCTGTACATCCTCAGTTAAACTTGAAGTCTGCACACTAGTCTTCACTGTCAAGTCTGCACATTGGTCTTCGATTTCAATGTCCATACATTGGACTGTTCATCAAAGTTTGTACATCAGACTGCTATAGTAAGTCTGTACAGTGAGTGATTCATTGGTGAAGTCTGTACACTCAACTGAACTTCAAGTCTAGACATTGCACTGTAGCATCATTGTCTTCGTGTTGCTTTCCCTCACCAACACGAAATGATTTCGTGTCGTCTGAGCATACAACACTCCGTGTTGATTTCCATGCTTGACAGGAAAACTCGTATGAGGTAATCCTTCGTGTTGTTTTATCCTTGTGGTCTCTGTCTTCGTGTCGTTTCTCTTTGTCGCTTTGTGACTTCACCTCGTGTCAATTCTTGTGTTTCGTCTTCGTGTTGTTTTCACCTCGTGTAGGTTTCAGTTTTGGTCTTCGTGTTGTTTTACGCTTTAGACTTCGTGTCCTTCTCGCCTTGACCACACTCCGTGTCATTCCGTATCATGTCTTCGTGTCGTGTTTCTGAAGCAGCTCTAATAGTTCTGATGAACTTCGAGTCGTTTCCCTGTAGACCTCGTGTCGTTCCTGTTTAGTAACCACACTTCGTGTCAGTTACTGTTGTTTCTGTGTCTTCGTGTCGTTTTTGTTCCACTGAGTGCAGAACATTGCAGCACCTCGTGTTGCTTTCTGTGCCACCTCGTGTCGTTTTTGTGTGAACCTCGTGTCGCTTCTCTCTGTCCTCCAGTTGCATCTCGTGTCATCGTTTATGTCTTGCTTGTTGTTGCAACCACATCGTGTCGTTCTTCTTTTTACCTCGTGTTGTTTTCAACACGTGTCGGTTACTGTTTTGTCTCCATGTTGTTCTCGTGCCATTCTCATTACTGGTTATTATATCATGATGTTTTACTTCGTGCTGTAGTCATCGTATATACTTCGTGTCGTTCTTGTTTCACTTCATGTCGTTCTCCTCGTTGTGTCTGTTCTGTTACAGTGTACCTCGTGTCGTTCTTTTCCTATCTCGTGTACTGGTCACGTCGTGCTGTTATCATATACCTCATGCAGCTTTAGTTTTAGTGGCCATACTGCGTGTTAATGGTTCTTATCTTCTTACAGGTACGAGGAAGATTATTCCCTAATAAAGGGGGTGGACGTGATCCAAGACAAAAGGAACCAATCCAATAAGGTCACGTGGCAGGAAGGTTCTGGATCGAGCGTGGGAGGCACACGCGTTTTGTGCCCTATCCACCTGCTGCCGCTATAAATAGAAACCTTCGTCCACCGATGAAGGTGATCAGAGCCAAGAAAGAAAAGGCAGTATTGCAGAGAGCTCGATCCACCAGTAAAGAGAAAGAAAAAGAGAGAAAGAAAAAAAGAGAGATAGCAGTGAAGAGAGAAAGAGAGTTTGCAGTATCGGGTTTCTGAAATTGCTTCCCAGGAAGCTACATTTGTATTAACTCTCAGTATCGAATGTTTTCTCGATCAGTCTTTAGTTCCTTTTCTGATTTTCTTTATGTGTTCTTCGTCTATTTCTGATCTGTTCCCCTCCGGTGTGTGGAGGAAGGGAGTCTATCTCCGGTTTCCCTCTGGGTTGCAGAGGAAGAGAGATCGCTGATCTCTGGTGTTGCTAGTGACGGGTTGTCATTGGCAGGTTCCCTCCGGTGTGTGGAGGAAGGGAGAGGCATTCTCCGGTTCTGTTCATGCTGGGTGCTGGAACAGGTTACAAGCTCTGTGGGTAGCAAAGCTTGGTTGAGGGATTTGTCTCCCTTGGGTTTTCAAGCTGTTTGGCAGCAAGTTGTTCGCAGACTGAGTCTGCTGTGCTCTAGCAGTGGCTAGTGGAATCCTCACTCTAGTTGGAGTGAGGGGTGGATGTAGATTGCGGACTGCAGTCGAACCACCTAAAAACCGGTTGTCTTCTCTGTGGTTTGTGATCTTTATCAGCGCTCTCTATCTGCTTGTCTCTTCGACTAGTTGTGTGTTCAGCTCTTATCATCATTTTCTTATTCGATCTTGATTGGTACCTGCATTTGCAATTCTTTGTGTGCTAGTTTAGAAGGGGCATAAGCGGTAGATTTATTTTCTCGCCTAAACTTTGGAAACTGGGAGTGATCTATTCATCCCCCCCTTCTATATCACTCTCGCTGCGCTAACAGAACCCCCTCGACACTGATGATGAGATGAAGAGATAAACATACTGCTTCAGTTCCTGGCACCCCGTCGGCACTGATGAAGAGATGAAGAGATAAACATACTGCTTCAGTTCCTGGCACCCCGTCGGCACTGATGAAGAGACGAAGAGACAAACATACTGCTTCAGTTCCCGGCACCCCGTCGGCACTGATGAAGAGACGAAGAGACCAACATACTGCTTCAGTTCCCGGCACCCCGTCGGCACTGATGAAGAGACAAAGAGACCAACATACCACTTCAGTTCCCGGCACCCCGTCGGCACGGATGAAGAGAACAAGAAACCAGCATACCATGGTGGCGTCCGACACCCTGTCGGCACTGATAAAGAGAAGAAGAGACCAACAGACTACGTCAGTTCCCGACACCCCATCGGTACTGACGAAGAGAAGAGGAGACCAGCACACCCGCGGGCACCGCCCGGCTCATCCTTCGCCTGCGCTACCCATGGATGGGGGGCATTTATGGACATGCAAAATTGCACGCCCGTATGTCCCGACTAGTCCAACATTAATGACAGCTTCAACTGAAGAAACTACGTGGAAGAGGGCCATCCGGACTCCCCGAACACATATACACTGCCGTGAAGCTATCTCCGGAGTCACGACAGCGAAGAGGAATAAACCCCCAGGAGCCCCACAATCCTTGGGCCTCTAAGAAAATCAAACGGGCCACAACTCAGCGCTCCCAACGGGCTCAGAACTGCGCATTTAGCCCTTCAGCGGCATACCCTTGAGCTCTTCAGTGGCACACCCCGCTGGCCTTCAGCGGCACACCCTCAACCCAGTTCAGCGGCACGCCCTTGAGGTCTTCAGCGGCACACCCTCTGCACTGTTTAGCGGCACGCCCCTGAGCTCTTCAGCAGCATACCCCACTGGCCTTCAGTGGCACACCCTCTACCCTGTTCAGCGGCACGCCCTTGAGCTCTTCAGTGGCACACCCCGCTGGCCTTCAGCGGCACACCCTCTGCCAGTTCAACGGCACGCCCTTGAGATCTTCAGCGGCACGCCCTTCGGCGGCACAGCCCTTCAGTGGCACAGCCCTCCTGGTCTTCAGCGGCACACCCTGGCAACTGTTCAATGGCACGCCTTCCTAGAATTCAGCGACACGCCCTGGTAGCCGTTCAACGGCACGCCCTCCTGGCCGTTCAGCGGCACGCCCCCTGCAGCCTTCAACCGCACGCCCCTGGTGGCCCTTCAGCGCCACACCCTCAGTGGCCTTCAGCGGCACACCCAGGGAAGCCCTTCAGTTGCACGCACTCTATGCCCCTTCAGCGGCACGCCCTTTGGGCTCTTCAGCGGCACGCTTGCCGTGCCTTCCAGCGGCACGCCCTTTTGGCCCTCCCGTGGCACGCTTGTTGAACCCGCCAGCGGCACAACGTTCAGGCATTTCGACGGCACACCCGGCAGATGAGATCTTACGCCCATGCCCTACAGATCTTCGGCGCGCAGTAGGCTGTCCGAGGTGTCGACCGGAGGTTGGGCCACACAGGCTACTCCTCTGCCACCAAGGACGGGGGAAGTGAAACCCCATCATGACCCATCACTTCCCGCCTCCGACTACCGTGCTCGAACGCTTCCGCCGTGGAGGATATAAAAACCCCTCTCCTTCGATACACAGAGAGGAGGACAGCGGACAGAGAAGAGAAGAAGAGAAAGAGAAGAAGAGGAAGAAGAGAAGAAGAAGAAGGGAGCTCCGCCGTAGGGTCCCCCCTCCGATGATCACCCAGAAGAGAGATTAAGGGAGCGAGTGAGAGAGGGAAAGTGAGCAGTGATGTAGAGGAGGGAGTGGGGGAAGGGTAGGGAGTTGTCACCCTCTGTTCGGCCCCAACACTCCTCCTGTTTCCTTCTTCTTCTTTCATCTGCATGATCTTTTCCCCTTCCCTGCCGCAGTTTCAGCACGTATGTGCTTCGCAATGTATGTGGCCCATTGTGGTCACTCCTCTTCATGAATAAAAATCACCCTTCCTGGATTTCTTGTTGCTTCCGTTGGTTTATGCCGATGTGCATGGTGTATTGTTCGTTTTCTCCCCTCCTCCGGTGCTTTGGAGTCTCCATGTCGATTTTGTTCCCCCTGTGCGATCCCTGGCCTCACGAGCTCAATGCCCTCCTCTCTGGTCCCCAACTTCACCCGTTTGCTTGAAGGGGGAGGCCCTCCTCCGTCTCTTGGACACTCAGCTACCAATATCCCTCTTGGCCTTCCTCCCTGCCTCAACTCCACCCTACCTAGCTAACCCTCAGCCTTCACCCTTTGCTCAGCCCTCCACTGGTCCACTCCTACCCCAATGCAGCCCCCAGCTCCCAGCGGCACCGCCATTGAACCCTTCGTCGGCTCGCCTAATTTCCCTGTCGCCGGTACACCCCCCCGTTAGCCCTTTGCCGGCACGGCCATGACTGCCCTCCCCAGCACACCTTAGACAGCCTTTGTCGGCACGCTCCAAGGTGGCCTCCCCCGGCACGGCCCTAGCCGCCTCAACCGGCACACCCTTGATCTCCCTAGCCCGACACACCCCCGACCAATCCCAGGGAGGTTTCTATCCCTCGTTGCTTTCAAATTTTTCAAGGTTTTATCAAAGGTGCTGCCACCTTCGGGTGCCCACCTCCAATTTTCGGGTTCCGCCACTCCATGTGGGCGCGTTCCCTTTATCTCCCTTACGCTCGGGTCAAGGGGAGATGCTGTCGAATTTTTGTTAGAGAATAATAACACATTAAAGAGGCAAAAGGATGCAGCAAACAAATGGGACAACAACATATTAAAGGGCAAAGGAAAATAACGAACGAATGGAACGATCGGCGATATAATACTCCAACTGGAACAAGGCACTACGGACAACATAAGAAGAATTGGATCTAATTGATTGCTTGGTAGATTAAACGCCCAATCTATAAAGAACATGTTGAGAGGAGAGGAAGGAAAGACTTGTGTAAAACTGCATAAAAACCAAAGAGAAGAAGAAAAGAAAAGCCTTAAAGGAGGTGGAGGAGGAGTGGGCCCTTCAACGGTACGCCCCAGGCCAACCCTTCGCCGGCACATTTTCCTTGCTGCCCTCCCCGGCACGCTCTCTTCCTCCCTTCAATGGTACGCCCCCGGCCAACCCTTCACCGGCACACCCTTCCTGCCTGCCTTCTCCGACACGCTCCACGCCGCCCTCACCGGCACGCTACCGGCTGCCCTCGCCGGCACACTCCTAGCCCCCTTTCACACCTCCCAGCCTGTGTCGGTGCATATTGCACCGACCTTGGGTATGCCTCGGTGCACATTGCACCGACCCTACCCCTTTATGGCCCAAGCATTGCACTTACCTTGGCCTCCGTACAGACTTTGCCCTTCTACAACCCAGCTGCACCGACTTCAGCCCGCAGGCCGTACAGACTTTACCCCTCTACAGTCCAAGGCTGCACCGACTTCAGCCCGTAGGCCGTACAGACTTTGCCCCTCTACAGCCCAAGGCTACACCAACTTCAGCCCGCAGGCCGTACAGACTTTGCCCCTCTACAGCCCAAGGCTGCACCAACTTCAGCCCGCAGGCCGTACATACTTTTCCCCTCTACAGCCCATGGCTGCAACGACTTCAGCCCGCAGACCATACAGACTTTGCCCCTCTACATCCCAAGGCTGCACCGACTTTAGCCCGCAGGCCGTACAGACTTTGCCCCTCTACAGCCCAAGGTTGCACCGACTTCAGCCCGCAGACCATACAGACTTTGCCCCTCTACAGCCCAAGGCTGCACCGACTTCTGCCTGCAGGCCGTACAGACTTTGCCCCTCTACAGCCCAAGGCTGCACCGACTTCAGCCCGCAGACCGTACAAACTTTGCCCCTCTACAGCCCAAGGTTGCACCGACTTCAGCCCGCAGGCCGTACAGACTTTGCCCCTCTACAGCCCAAGGCTGCACCGACTTGAGTCCAAGGTTGCACCGACTTCAGCCCGCAGGCCGTACAGACTTTGCCACTCTATAGCCCAAGGCTACAATGACTTCAGCCCGTAGGCTGCACCTACTTTGCCCCTCCACAGCCCAAGGCTGCACCGACTTCAGCCCGTAGCCTGCACCGACTTCGCCCCTCTACAGCCCAAGGCTGCACCGACTTCAGCCCGTAGCCTACACCGACTTTGCCCCTCCACATCTCAAAGCTGCACCGACTCCAGCCCACAGGCTGCTCCGACCTCTCTTCAACCCCGTGCAATAGTTGTATCGACCCCAGTTATAGTTGCATCGACCCCATGGTGGACTCGCACCGACCTGCTGCCAGCCCAGGTCTACACCGACCTAGCCCAATCTCTACCCAGCGCACCCTGTGACATCCTCGCCGGCACGCCTTCAGCCGCCCTTACCCGGTGCACTCCCCAGCCGCTCTAACACGGCACACCCCAACCCCTCCACCCAGTATACTATCAACTCTCCTACCCGGTACACTCCTGCCCTCCTTCAGCGGCACACCCGCTCGCGTTCTTCACCGGCACGCCCAACTTAGTCGCCCTTCGCCGGCACGTCCCTTCAGCCCCCCCCTTTTTTGGCCCTCCAGTGGCCCACTCTCTCTCCATAAATATATATATAATATGTATATAATGGTAACAATAATAATAATAAATTAATAAAAATTACGATAAATAAATAAATCTGAATATATATATATAAAAGGAATAAACAAAAATGTGAGATAATAATGATGATAATAATAATAATAATAATAATAATCATTCACAAAAATACATAAAAGGGAAAAAAGTAGAAGAAAATACATATGTATATCTATAATCGGAAGCCCAGATAAAGAGACGATAAAATCTATCATTGCACCCCGTCTCTCCCGTGACCCGGTGCGAAAGGGAATAACAATGCCGCCCCTGCAAGTCGGGCCTAAGTCGCGAGGATTACCTCAATACGACCACGACCCGACCTCGCATCGGGCCGACATTCTGATCAGACTGGACCCATTCCTCAGGACCGGACCCCTTTTGAGTCACTATTAAAATTGCCACACGTTCGGCAGACAGTTGAACGGATTCATCCCGGCTTCCACCGCGTCTCTACTACGGACCTTCGTCCGAATACGAAAAAGGTCCATGAGTGACCAATATGGCCCGTGGCCCTTACCCCGATGTGGATATTAATGTGATTTGTTCATGCTCCTCTCTCTCGCGCAGTTAGTGTCAGTCCTTTCGGCCGTAGGGCCCCTAATTTTGGCAATTAATCAAGGGTGTTCCCTCGTACGGGGGATGTAAATGACGTCGTAGCCTTCATGGCATGACGAGATCTGGTCCCGACACGAACCATACAATCGTTTGACGAAGTCAGATCGAGCGCACCATGGGCTCTTCGGAGCCTGAATAAATTGTCACTTTGTGACTGGCACGCCCACGCACTTAATAAACGAATAAACAAAGCCAAATAAACGAACGACGCAATGAGCGAATTTTAGTGCATCCACACTGTCCCACCATCCTTTTCATGCAGGTCCACAAACAAATCTTTGTTTCCCGTCATGTGCCGAGAGCATCCGCTGTGCAAGTACCATCTATTCCTTTGAGTTCTCAAGTAGACCTGCAAACACAACACAAGTACTTATGTGGATTTTGGTACCCAAGCAAGCTTGGGACCCCGATAGTTAGAGTCATGATGCATGTATGTCCTGTTTCTAATTCTAGTAAAATTTTCATCATCAAATTTCAGAATTCTGCAATCATACATGTCATGGCCCAACCTTCCACAATAAAAATAAGTAATGGTTCTGTCCTTGTTTCTCCTGCTACCCACATTCGAAAATGAATTATGCATATGTGACTTTGGTATGGAGGGAGATGAATTTCTGGGGGCCCAATGAGTTGTTTGTGTTTTCGATTTTTCAAGGATGGCAAGAGCATCTTTTAACTCTTTTATTTTAGTTGTTTGTGATTGGACTTGATTTTCGGCCTTTTCTTTTGCATGATTGCATGCTATGCTTTCAAACTTTTCTTGTTCCAGATTACTTTTCAAATCATCATGTATTTTACATCGTGTGAATTGTTCTTCTCTCATGCACGAAATCTCTTCTTCAAACAATCCAATCTTGGACACAAGAATTTCATTTTCATGTTTCAATTTTTCATTTTTTGATTTTAAAACATGGCAGTTCTCACAAGACTTTGTTGCATGCATAAAATGATCAATTTTCTTTTTCAGATTTCTATTTTTAGATTTGAATTTTTTATATTTTTCATATAAAGACTCATAAGCTATCTGCCATTGTTCATAAGTAAGAGTTTCAGTTTCAAAATCTACCTCATTTTGTGTCGTCTTCGTTGGCCATAAAGCATAGGTTCTGAACCAGCTCATCCAATCCATCTTCATTCCTGGACTCTTCCTCATCTTCATCACTCTATGTGGTCACCATGGCCTTTGGCTTCTTGAACTTTCCTTTCTTGAACTTCTTCATCAGATCGGGGCACTCACCCCGCATATGACCGGGTTTCTTGCACTCGTAGCAAATGACTTCTTCCTTCTTGCTACTCTCACCTCCGTTAGGACCTTACTTTCTTGGTCCTTTTCTGAATTGACCACCAAAGTTCCTTGTTCTTTTGACAAATCTTCTTGCTCTTCTGGTGATCATGGCAACCAGCTCCTCATCCCCGGTGTTGCCCGTGGAGTCATCGTCGCTACCCTCTAAATCTTGTGGATCCACCTTCAAGGCCAATGGTGTGACTACCTTCTTCTTCGTGTGATCATCCTCGCTCCTTTTGATGTTGATTTCGTAAGTCATCAAGGAGCCTATCAACTCGTCCAGAGTCAAAGTGCTATGATCCTTTGAATCCTCGATTACAGCGGCCTTTGTATGCCACTGTGGTGACAGAGATCTTAGTACTTTTCTGACGAGTTCCTTGTTGGAACACACTTTACCAAGACCCTTTAATCCATTCGTGATTTCCGTCAATCTTGCAAACATATCAGAAATGGACTCCTCTAGTTTCATCATGAAGAACTCATAATCCCGGACTAACAGATTTGTCTTGGTTTCATTTACTTCCGATGTTCCTTCATAGATCAACCGCAGCTTGTTCCACATCTCCTGCGTCGAGGAACACATAGAAACTCGTGAGTATTCGTTAGGATGAATGGCACACTGAATTATATTCATAGCTTTAAATTTGTAGAGCAGTTCTTTATCTCTTCTTCTTCCCACTCATCCTCATTTTCAGGTAGGACATACGGACCCTCACTAATGACACGCCACACATCATAATCCTGGGCTCGTAAGAAAACATACATCATGTTTTTCCAATAAGGGTAGTTAGATCCATCAAAGAATGGAGGCCTTTGAATTGAATGCCCTTCGGGCATCATCCCCTTGTTTGTCATCTAATGGGATCTAGCTCTTCGACCGTGAGGTCGAGTTAAACAGAGACAAAAGCTCTGATACCAATTGTTGAGTCCCGAATGGTGGCAATCAAGAGGGGAGGGGTGATTTGATTGACCAATTAAAATTTCTTCTCAAGTGACAACCTTGTTTAAAAAACACAAAAGCGCCTGGCCTCACTCGATCAGGACCACACTCATGAATGCGTGTGAATAAGAAAAGGAGGTTGATGACGGAAATGGTGTACACTCAGCTCACCGTGAAGCCCACTCGACAATATATGCAAAATATCAAACCACAAGTGAAACACGGGATTTTTAGGTGGTTCGGGTACACGGCCGTGTCCCCTACATCCACCCCTCACACATGAGGATTAACGCTTCAATATGAAGTGAGCCACACACACAAGCTGTGTAGAATAGCAACCACACACACACGGCACCCGATCTGAATTGCCACACACATACACACACACACATTCATGTTTCCAAACACGAACAACACACACACAGAAATCTGATTTAAGTTTTACAGCAGATACTCAAGTTTAATCAAAAATGATTCTGAGAGTAAAAGGTGAAGAATGGTTTATCATGGTTGGAGCTCCCCCTTTTGCTTCTCCGAATGTAGTTGAGCACTTCTGCAGGAGGAAGATCGATCTTGAATGAAGAATGGAACAATGGCGCACGAATGAGGTTGTAGCCTTGATTTCTCACGTTTTCCCACGCAGCTTCCACTTGAAGATGGTTTGGAGACTTGATTCAAGCTTCTTCTCTTCACATTAACGTTCAGATCAAGATGGAAGAAGCCCCTTGAGCTGCTGCTGCGACCCTGCACTCACAAGGGTTAGAACAACACACACAATTTTAGATCTCACTAGTTCCTTAGGGTTTTACACCCCAATATGATGTATATATAAGAGCTTAGGATGTTCAAAGACACCCTAGAGACCAGATCCACAATTCGTGGAATGTTTTAGGGATGTAGGACTTGATTGGAATGACTTTCGGTGTGTGTGCACGAAATCCCAATTTGACGGCTCAGACCCGAACCTGAAAGGGTCAACCCTCGGAGGGTTTTAATGGGTTTAAAGGGGTTTTGGAGCAATGGGTCGACCCTAGGGGGTTACCCGTGCAGATTCTAAATAAAACGATCAGGGGTCGACCCTCGCGTGAGTTGGTCGACCCTTGGGGTCGACCCTTGCAGGTGAGAATAAAGAACCCGTCGGGTAAAAAAAAATACCATCAGGGGTCAACCCTTGGGGTCGACCCTTGTCCCTGAACTTCCAAGAAATTAGATTAACAACACACTAAGTTCAATAATCAAGCCAAGGGGTTTCAAGTTGGGTTTCAAATCATCAAATGGAATGTTTCTAAGATATGAATAAGAAGATCCAATCTATGTAAGCTTAGATAAGACCAAACCAATATAACCCTTGAGATCAATTTAAAGAACTTCAAATTACAAGATCAAGGGCTAATAAATTGAAATTGATCTCATCGACCGTCCTTGAGTTCCTTAAGCACTTAGGCACGTTCCTTGTCCTATAAAGGCATAAATTCTGAATCAGATTTAGCCTTGCAATTTGAGTTCAAAAATGCTTACCAGTTAAGGTTGTTCTTTAACCTTCTAAGCTCCAAGACTTCAATAAGGATGTTGAGCTTTGCAAGACTTTTTATACTAAAACACTTCAAAGACAATTTATATACATATAGTGTTTGGTCATCATCAAAAGCCATCACATGTAAACATTCACTCAAGGAGGAGGTTCAACAGAAGACAACAGAGACCAGCGATTGGTTACCTCCGCCCCCGCCCGATTACGTCGCTCAACTGGAGGTGTCACACATTGTTGAACTCAAGGGAGTGCTCAGGGCAATCCCATTTGATATCTACCCCGAGTCAGAAGTGCCAGAGCTGGAGGATCTACTAGGTTATGTGAAAGTCCCTCCGAGAATCACAAGAATGCTCACAGATATAGACTGTCCAACAGTCAAATTGCGGAAAACCCTCGAGGTTACCAACCCCGAGGGACAACCTACAATGTTTTACATGGCAAATGTGAGACCCGTTCTTTAACGGATCTTTACCAGTATTAGAATAGAATAAATTCCGTGAATTTTGGCTATTTTTATGAAATTCACGGGCTTTTTCTAGCAATTAATCTAATTAGACTAAAGCCTTTAAGTAAATAAGTGGGCATTTATACAAATACGCTTCTTAAGGGGTTTACAATGTAAATAGGGTTTAAAAATCAAAAATATATATATTCTAATCATTTTTTAACCCATCGATCTCCCCTCTCTCTCCCACTTTCCCAATTCTTTCACCCCCCCTTCTTTCACTCGAAATCGCAGGCACCCACGGTGCTCAGGGCGAACCGGCGGAGACCGCGGGCGGACACCCGCGAACGCGACTCCCCTCTCCTCCTTCCATGCTCGCGGCGCACGGTGGAGGATGGCGGCGGCGACTGGACTGCGACGGTGGAGGAGCACCGGTGGTGACCTAGCACGAGGAGGAGGCCCGCGGCTAGCCACCCCCCTCTCTCTCGCCTTCCTCTTCTCGGCGGCGCGCGGCGGCCCAAGACCAATGGAGGACAGCTGGCGGCCTCGCCGGCGACCGGGCAAGGGGAGGACCGTGACCAGCCTCCCCCTCTCTCACCCCCCCTTTTCTCCTTTCACGGTGCGCGGTGGTAGACGAGACCGGCGACCTTCTCTCCCTCTCTCACGGCGTTCTCGTGGCTAATCGGCCCTCCTCTCTTGCTAGGACTGGTGAAAACTTCCTCCGTGACGCGAGGAACACGGAGGCATCCACCCGGGACAAACCATGGAGTGGACAGACGACCGGGAGAGGCGGACCGTGGCGCGTCCCTCAGCTTGTTCGCGGCCAGATCAGACATTTTGACACGTTTAAGGTAGGGGGATCAATGCCCTAACCTGCTAAATTATGCTAAAAACATGCCCATCGTCTTTATATTTTCAAAGCATGCCCATCATCTTTATGTTTTAATAGCATGCCCATCGTCGCTAAGTTCATAGATAAATAAAAGCATGCCCATCATCGCTGAGTTCATAGATTAATAAAAGCATGCCCATCGTCTTTATGTTTTAATAGCATTGTGGATGGGCATAAATCCCACACAAAATCACAAGAGAATAAATGATGTGAAAAAAAACAAGGGGGAGAATAATGATTAATGCATAAATAAGGGGAAGAAAAAGCTTGCACGTGGTGTAAAAATGGAGATGTGATCGCCAGAGGGGTTACCTCAATAATAATAAAAAGAGATCGCGAATACCTGGTGAAGATTGGAACGCGGGATGATGTGAAGTTCCTTCCTCCTTCTTCAATCGGCCGGCCGATGAGAAGGGTTCTCCTTTTGATTACCTTGCAAAAAAGACAATGAAACAAAGCAAAACAAAAAGGGATCAGCCAATGCAAGTAGTATCAATCCCAAATATAGAATATGATGTTGAAAAATGAAATCAACATGCGCACCTCTTTTTGTTTTTTTGTTTTTAACCCCTAGAGAAGAGCTAGGGAAGGAGATATGATATGATAATGATGATGATAGGACTTAATGCAATAAGAAAGACTGACGGTGAGACGAAGGATGATATGCTCATAAAAAAAATAAACGAAATAAAAGACCATGCTGTCCCTGATGACAGTAAAGGGAAACCGTGTGAAGAATATGTTGATGGGAAGAAGAGGAAGCAGTGGAAACGAGTGAACTCCTACGAAAAGGATGCAGAGGAACGACCGCACAGGAAGAAGAAAGAAAACTCTGCTCGTACAGAACCTACAATCTTTTTTCCTCTGTATATGTGGGTGTTCAACCTTATGACGATCGATCCAGGCTTCCTTATATAAGATTCCAATCGGATGTGATCAAATAAGAAAAGATAAGAACGGGTAAGAATTATCCAGGGAAAGGATTAACATCGAGCAAGAGGTTGAAACAAGGTAGGGACCTGTGAGGGAAAGATGGAAAAAGGCAAGACTCCGAAAGGTGAAACACGACCTTGCGAAGGGCGTCAATTCTTGATTTGACGACCTACCCATACGGCGTTTCATAAAACACAACCCAGGCCAAGGCGTTTCTTCCTGGATTTAATTTTGGCAATTCCTTGTTTGAAAATCATGAGAACACGCCTAAGATCGAGGCGTTAAATTAAAACACGCCCTGAGGAAGGACATTAACCAATAATTAAATTAATTTTGCATTTAATTTAAAACCGGATAATACCAGGAATTGACGCCCTAACATTTACAAGGTCGCTATTTAGATAACGCCCCTCTTCAGGTCGCAAATCACAAAAAACAAAAATGAATCAAAACCACACACAAGAAAATAGAAAAACTTCATATTATGAATATATTGAAGTTCACTTTGGGGCGTCATCATAGTGACATGAGATTTGATCAACATGGCGTCATTTTTGGCGTGTCTACAGCTGCCCCGCCTTGGCGTCTGCTTTGGAAGGGAGTGAGACGAAAATGGAGTGAAAGTGCAACAAAATGGAATGAAGTGGAGCGAACTGATAAGTAGACGCCAAGGTGTGATGTGACACGCCTCAGACACTAAACAATGGAAATCTTTCCAAGATTCTGAATGAAACAACTCCGAGTGATTCCAAGGAAGCATCGATTTGCTAGATAAAGGAGACTAAACTAAGTGAATAAAATGTGCACGTGGGCACGATAGGGAGAGACCATTGGAGAGCGGTTACCAGCCAACGTGGACGTGCTACAACCAAGGTAAATTTGTAAGAAAATAAAGAGAATTGAGATGGAGATCCAACAAAGGGACACTTTCAAGGAATCAGCCTGAGTGGCTTTAGATAGAACAAAGTACTTGATTTGGAATGGAATATCTCATGTCAACTCAATAAAGAGCGAGTGACCTTCATTATTGCCATAATATGATGATTTTCAGCATGAAACTCAAAGTCCTATATGATGCATGCTGGGCTAAAAGAAAAGATAAAACAAACTAAAAATAGAAAATAATCAAGGATAATATTGCTAAGCCATCCAGATTTGGTCAAGAATCCAAGTTTCTGAGCCAACACTAAGCCGAGGCCCATTTGTCCGCGCATCAACTCAGAAAGTGGAACCATCATCCCAAACCTTGAACGACTCAACGGCCTATCCGTGTGATCAAGACTCTCTTGGAATCATCATCGTTTTTGATGAAGGGGAACTCAAATTCCAGATTCATCAGAACCACAAGGTCCTTGATATGCTATAACAATGTAGATATCCTATAATAACAATGCTTACAACGAACAAATACAAAATGACAAGTGCGATGTGATTTCCATGAGCAACCCAGGCGCCTCTAATCCTGCAAACTTCTGCACTTTGAAAATTCATCAGTTTTCAAAATTCAAGATAATCAAACATAATTTAAATCATGATATGATCATAAGTGCTCAATTAAACAAACAATTCAACGAAATAATAGCACTTAAGTTCATTAACACACATGAATATCTAAATTCATAAGCTCATAAAAACACGCCTGCATTGGACGGCGTCAAATCATGAAAAGCGCCTTAATATGTAGGCATTAAAACATGAAACACGCCCTTCAGCAAGGCGCGAAACCCATCGAGAGGCTAAAGAGTAAACGACCTACTAAAGGGCGTTACACAAAACACGACCTTAGAAAGGTCGTCAATTCAAAAATTGACGCCCTAACAAAAGGCGTTAATCAATCCAACGCTTCCGTTTCCAAATCGAAAGCAAAATCAAATCCTAATAGCCATCAACCTGCTAACTCCGAACAACCTTAAGCCCTCTTCAAATCTTTAGAAAAGAAAGGCTGCTTTCCTCAACCTAAAGCAACTTTTTCTCTGAACCTCCGTAGCCGGCTCTGTTCTTTTTTCTCTGTTTGTTCTTCTCCCGCAGGCACTTGTCCGAGCTCCTTCTGCAAAGCCAAAAAACAATGGAGAGGATGATTAAGAGACCTAGGTCTTCCATCCCTAGGTTGACTGAAATCCAAGGGCACATCTGCAGCCGAGTTGCTCAACATCAGGTTAGTGAATTCCTCTGCTTTTCCCTCTGCTTATATCTTCTTTCTTTTCTTCTTATTGAATCCTTCTGTCAAACTACTTCTTACATATGCTCATGTCCGGCACTATTGGCACTGTTTATGTTTTCTTTCCACAGGACTACCCAAATGTCCCTGGTGCTAGGAGATTTACAAAAGTGAAGTGGTTGCCCCTCATCCTCTCCAAGTTTTCTTCTGATATGAGAGTATACCTAGCAAGATGGCATCTTTTGGGCCTAGTAACCCATGCCAAGCACTATGACCAAATTCACTTAGATTGGGCTGCCATAGGAGCATTGATTGAACTTTGGCATCCTTCCACTCATACCTTTCTCTTCTCGACATTTGAAGCCACCATCCTATTGGAAGAACTAGAGTTGATCTTAGGCTTGAAAAGAATGAAACAAGGAGAAGAAGAAAAGATGGCCATCATGCCAAGGCCAATCTCCTCTCATGAATTGCTAACCTCATTGATATCTAGCCCAAACATAGTGAACCAAATCAAGGTCACTAAAGGAATCAACCTCTTGAAGCTCGCCTCATGGGTGTACAAGAGAGCGGATCAAGCAAAGGAAGAGGAGGAGATCAAAAAGATAGCAAAAGCCTTCGTGGTGTGCTTAGCAGGAGCACTCTTATTTCCATCCACGGAGGACTTTCTAGAGGAGGCCCAATTGAGCGCGGTGATGAGCTTATGGGAAGAGGAAAGAGCCGGACCGGCTATCCTAGCCTATCTCTATAGCGGGCTTACTTCGGCGGCGATGGGAAGGCCCATATACGGGTGCATGCTAGCACTCTCTAGTTGGGTTGATCTACACTTCAAATTCGATCCATGTGGTGAAGCCCAACAACCCTCAAGAATCTTTTCAAAAAGCCCACTCTCTTACATGACCGGTTCGTTAGGAATAAGCAATAGGGTGATGAACCGGATTCCTCAAGTAAAGAAGAGAGGGGATTGGAGAGAGCACCTAAAGGTAATGCCAAAGAACCTCTTTACATGTGCCCCGGGTGTACTCGAAATGCAGGAACTTCATGCATGATTCTCTACTAGTACGGACCTTCATCTCATCGACGCTTCGGACTTCGTCTTGTACAACTCTCACAGATGCCTTCCTCAAATCGGACTTCCAAGGCAACGTCTAGAAGACGTCTCTCATCTCCCTCCAATCAAATCAAGAGACCTAGGCAGCAATGAAGATGGAGAAGAGGCTATCACAATCCAAGCCCTATGGAAGATTAACAAACCTCATCAACCTGTAGAGAGTTTGGAGGAAGACAAAGATCAGTGGAAAAATTATGTAACAGCTTTGAGAAAGCTAAGACCCAAGGTGGCTCATTAAACATTGTAATCCTTTTTTTAAAGTAATAAAAATGATTGTTTTCTGATTGAGCCTTACTGCTGTGCTTCGGATCAAATCCTTAAATAACCTGTCGTTCTGTTGCGAATAACGCCTCAAGAAAAGGCGTGAATTCGTAAAAGGACGCCTTCATGATAGGTCGCTTCCAATATTCCTGTTCACACATTTGACGCCTTCACCAATAGGCGTTACTTAAATAACGACCTGGAACAGGGCGTTAATCGATTCAAATTCCCAAAATATATTCGTTGAAATTCCAAAAGTAACGCCCTCAGGAAAGTCATGTTTCAATCAGGTAACGCCTCTAGCTCAGGCGTGAGTAAAAATCATAATAATTACTTCGATCACATCAATCAACGCCCATTGAATGCGTCTGACGACGGTTATCATTCCCCATGCAAATAAAATTGACGCCTCGAGCAACGTCGTCTATATTATAAACACGCCCATGTCATAGTCGTGACTTCCACAAAAAATGCCTCTTCTCAGGGCGTCTCCTCTTTTCGAATGCTAAAAAAAAGGCTTTCCCCCTTTCTTCTTCTTCCTCCGTTCCATTCTCTCTTCTCTGCAACCCTAGCCGAAGCTCCCCCTCCCCTCTTCTCTTCCTCTATCTCTCTCTCGGTCCTTAGCCCTAACCCTAGCCATGGCCAGAGGCGGTTCAGTCAAACGGCAGAGGGTGGCCGCTCCCGAGGTGGTTGATCTGGGTGACGACGCCCACGGTGAGGAAGGGGCCATCGTGGCGGTTGAAGAAGACGCTCCAATGGCGGAGGCCGGCGACGAGGCCGGAGGAGACCAAGAAGCCCACGAGGAAGGCGAAGGAGAAGAAGACGGCGAAGGCGAAGGGGGTGAAGAGGAAGAAGGTGGTGAGGAAGAAAGCGGTGAAGAAGGAGAAGGAGAAGGAGAAGGAGAAGGAGAAGAACCACTGCCCGCGGCGGCGATCCTCCCCCGTGTCGGCCAACTGCGGCGGCCACGGCAGCCAAGGCCTCGACCACAAAATCAGAAGCACAAGAAGGTAAGCCTCAAACCTTTTTCCAATTTTATTTATTTTAATTTCATTTTTTCCTAATTTTCCATAGCCCTCGGGTATAAACCCTGCAACCCAGAAAGAAGGCGCCCTCAGGGGCGTCGCGATCTCAAAATACACGCCCAACCCAAGGGCGTTAATTATATTATTTTTATGAAAAAAACAATTAACCCCATAAGAACACGCCCTAAAGCATGTCGCCCAATTAAATTTACATATTATGCTATTAATTTTCGCATGCTGTTATTTTTATTCCATTTTCTGAAAAACTGGAAACCACACCCCACACCAGGGCGTCAATTCAAAATAGACGACCAAACCAGCGGTCGCCCAATCATTAATTCTTTGATTAATTTAACGAACCCAAATTGAAAACGCCCTACTCAAGGGCGTGAATTGAAAAACCTTTAGGTTTTTTAGAAATTAACCACAAACACACGCCCAACACAGAGGCGTTTTATAGATGAAAAATGACCTAGGGTAGGTCGTTATCTAGAAGCTCAAACAGAACCACGCCCCCCTTAAGGGCGCTACTTCAACAAAAAAAATGACCTGAGGAAGGTCGTTAATTCCAATAACACCAACATTCATCCTGGGGCAATCAAAATGAAATAAGCATGAATAATCACAACAATTAAACCAACAATTCTTATTTTATGCATGCAGGGGCTGATGAGGACGCGCATTTCATGGGTCATGGTCCGGGCAGCTTACTACGGCCTCCCCGAGTTCCAGAGAGAGAGAGTAGATGCGATGGGGTTCGAGGCCTTCCTCAGCATAGAGCCAGTTAGGCCAGACCTACCACTCATTCAGGTTCTACGGGAGAGATGGGATAGGACCAGCCGAGCATTCCTGATGCCTTGGGGACACATGATTCCTACCCTAGAGGACGTGGCCAGGATTACGGGGTTGAGGGTAGATGGAGAGGCTGTGAGCGGGATTACCTACCCAGACTACACCGAGCATGCCCAGAGATTGCTAGGGTTGGAGATGGTTTACGAGACCCCTAGCGAGTGCAGGACGATCTTCTGTACCGACTTCACCACAGTGATGGGTTTAGGGAATGCTAGGCACAGGTCAGGAGAGACCCTAGAGCAGTTTTCACAGAGGCTGATAGACGGGGCTAGGGCAGTGTACTGCCAGGACCCTACTGACAGGGAGAGAGCTGACCTAGACTTGAGGAGGTTCTTGCTACTGCTACTGGGGAGGCTGTTGCTCGGGACAAAGGGCGATGTCATCAACTGCCAATTTCTAGGGATACTTGAGGACCTGGAGGCAGTTGGCAGCTACGCCTGGGGAGCGGCTCTGCTGGCGCACATGATGGCCGACCTGTGCACGGGGACAGGGCGAGAGACGACCGTCAGTGGCTTCTCATCTTTTCTTCAGGTATGCATTTTTCATTTTTTTCTTTCTTTTATGTGTATTTTTATGTGCGTGCGAATGCCTAACTAATGCAATGCATGGATGCAGGTTTGTAGTCACCTCTACATGCCGATGGGGCGCGTTGACCATCTCCAACCCTAGCATAGCTTTCCCTCCAGCACGGCGATAGGTGCCGATCATCTTCGGCGCCCCACTCGGCTACGAGTTGTGGGTTCTACGGAGAGAGCTCCGCGACTTCCCTCCCTCGCTAGTATGTATGAATGCTATGCATCTTTCTTTTGCTTTTTAATTTGATTTTATGATGATGATGATGAAATGATGATATGTATGTTTATGAATGCAGGTGCAGTGGAGACCCTATGAGGGGATGACAGACGAGGGCCAGCCTTGGGTCGTAGCGGGCCGACCTCGCTTTGAGCGTGAGCTTTGGGTTCACTGCTTGAGCGAGATCGAGCCGTTACGTCTTAGGTTGGTGATGAGGACGCTAGGCCTCCACCAGGAGTGGATCGAGGTAGGCGAGCCGTGGGGCATCGGGAAGAAGACTCGCGGTCGTACAAAGGCGACCGACTGGCGGGTACGATTCAAGGAGCAGCACGCCGACTGGCAACGTGGCGGGACCAGAGTCACCTCTCGGGCGACTGACAGCTCCGAGTACCTCCGGCGCTACTGGGAGGTATACGCCGGCCGACCTCAGATGAGGGTCTTAGGGGTATGTATGAATGCACTTATTTCTAAATTAAATGCAAATGCTTATGTGACTATCATGCGACTAATATGTAATGGATGCAGGATGCGCGAGACATAGTAGGGATAGATGCCCAGGCCCACCTACACAGCCTGGAGGACTAGCTAGCTGCCACACGGGCAGACCTAGAGACCCTGGCGAGTGTTTAAATTATTTCTATATGCAAATGTATTTTGTTTTTTGTTGAATTATTGATGATTAGCCATTGATGATCTCAATGAATGCAGCGTGCCCAGCAGGGAGCAGTGAGGAGAGACCCAGGGGAGGCCTCCAGCTCGAGAGGGCCCAGTGCAGAGGTGACTGCACTGGCAAAGCAGCTAGCGGGGGCAGTGGCATGAGCCGAGGCAGCGGAGCGCGACCTCGCCTTACGGGTAAATTCCAAAACACCAATCCATTCAAATATTGATTATATAATTGTGCACTGATGAAATTCATTTTACAGACTGAGGAGCTTCGAGTCGCTCTCACTTGCGTCTGCGAGGGACAGCAGGCGATGACTGCCCAGGTGAGTTTTTATTTAGTCATGTGTTGCGTTATTTTAAAAAAAGTTGAATTGTTGATGATTTGTTACCTGTTTGCAGAGCACACAGCTACGGGCGGCACGTACCGAGTTAGCGATCCGCGATCAGCGGATCTCAGAGCTTGAGAGGTCCCTGAGGCGACGAGAGGAGCTTCCTCAAGACGTGGCCGAGCTACGCGTGGCGCTTGAGCTGGAGAGACGGGAGCGTGCCCGGGAGCGCGAGGAGCATGCTCGTGAGCGGGAGGAGCACCAGGCGGAGCGTGCCCGGTTCCAGGAGCAGGTGGCGGCACGTGAGCGAGAGCTGGCGGATTCGAGGACCCAGTTGATCCTTTCTCAGGAGCGGCTGCGAGTGTCCGAGGAGCGTCTCCAGCGAGGACGCGAGCGAGCGCGGGCTGCGGGGTACTCCTTCACCAGCTCCACCTTCGTGGCGGGTTCTTCCCTCCGAGAGAGGAGCAAGGCAAGGGGACACGTTCGGGTTCCGGCTTCTTCACGGGGGCCCATGCCTCCTCCACCAGTACCAGCTCGGGACGGTGAGGAGGAGGTTGAGAGTAGGAGAGAGGAGGGTGGAGGCGAGAGCTGAGAGACTTACTTGTACTCCTCCACCCTCACACCTGTACATGATAGCCATGAGATATATATATAGATCGAGATTTTTGTTACCTGAGCACTTTGTGTGACTGTGGCCTCGTGTTTGTGTACCTTCTTCTTTCCACGTTCTTCGTGTTTGCTTTGCTTTGCCCTGTACCTGCAGCTGTGGTTTTATTTGAACAAAACAGGTTAATTCATCTGTTCAACTTGGCCCCTTGCCCAATAAGCAAGGGGTGGCAATATTTTGACCTTAATGACGGGTCAAGGGGCCAAGCCTTTAATCAAGATACGGCAAAATGAAATAGCTGATAACGGGAGATGCATCATGCAAGGCACACATATGCAAATCATAAATAAAAGATGCCCATGCAAAAGAATGCAAGCATACTTGGAGAATGCATTTTTTTTTCACTCACTTATTATTATTATTATTATTATTATTATTTTTCTGAAAAATGCGCCTTCGAATAGGTCGTTATTCACATAAAAGACGCCCTATAAGACGGCGTGAATTTGAAACGTGAATTTGATTTTTGAGAAAGTGACGACCTGCGCATGGACGTTATTTGGAAAGAGACGACCTAAACAAAGACGTTAATTAAATAAAAAGCGCCTTAGCCAAAGGCGTTAATTGAATTATTTCTACAAAAAAAGGTTGTCAAGGCTATCAAAACCACAGGTCTTACACGGTCACCATCTAAAATTCATTAACCTTTCTTGAGTAATTAAAAGGGGGTCGACGTGCTTATAGTTGACCTGTATTCGAGATTTCGCACAGTGTAATTTCTTTAGTCCGTCTTTAACCATCCTGCCAGTTCATGATTTACCACATAGAAAGGATAGAAGAAAATATAAGGGAAGCCCGTAGGGGATTCTGAGATGCTCAAGGCAAAGTTACCTCCCCTACCCTATGCCTGTTGGGGTTTGGTCTTTGGCGTAGGGAAATTGTTGCCTTTTTGCCCTTGTTATATTGCATGCATGCGCCCAAGGTTTTCCTTGCGGGGACTTTGCCCTCTTGACATGCTTTTCTTTTCATAACTTGACTTTCACTTTGGAATTGATTTGCATTGATGAAAATAAACCTAATTGTGCTTGGGCTTTTGTGGCATTTGTTCCCTTTTGGGCCCTGACTTCCACCTACTAGGGCGGCGGATAGGCTTGGCGCGTCTGCCTCGAGGTCTCCCTTCCTCCCTTATGGGTCGAAGAAGAAGAGAACGGGTATTGTCTTTCACTTTTAGTCAGGTTTTTGACTTTCCGTCAGATTTTGCACTGCTTGATCTCAAGAATAAAGCGTGTAGTGTGTGCGGGAGTCAACCCCCTTTTAAGTTAGCAAGATTGATGAATGAATTCTGAATTTTGACCTTTCGGACCTTGATCCTTCGTGTGCCATGGCACCAATTCTGTTTTTGAAGAATTTCCATATATATATTTTTATTTTTAGTTTTTCTATTTTTTTGAATTTTTGAATCAAGGGTAGTATTTCTTAAGATACAAACCATTCCAAGGGTGAGTTAACTCTTCCCCTTCAGCATTAACCAGTTTATAAGCATTTCCAGGATAAACATCTTTTATAATGAACGGTCCTTCCCAATTGGGTTAGAGTTTTGAGCGGGGGCCACCCGGCTTTACAAAAATTCTTTTGATTACCATCTCACCGGTTTTAAATTTTCTCTCAATTACTTTCTTTTAATAAAAACGTGAAAGCCTATTTTGGTAAACGCGCGCATGCTCAGCGGCGACCAGACGCTCCTCATCTAAGAGTTCCAACTGGGCAAGGAGTGAATCACGACGTTCATCAATAGAGAATTCCTTATCCAATTGTACTCGTAGAGAGGGAATGCGAATCTCGTAAGGGACTACCGCCTCCATTCCATAAGTAAGGGCGAAAGGGGTTTGCCCAGTGGGGGTACGAATGGAAGTACGATAGGCCCAGAGAGCTTCAACTAGCTTGTCTGGCCAGTCCGAAAATTTATTAGCCTCACACGTCTTCTTAACAATTTTGATCAAAGTCTTGTTAGTTGCCTCTGCCTGGCCATTGCCCTGCGGATAATAGGGAGAAGAATGATGCAATGCAATGTTATACCTGTTGCAGAGATCCTTGATTTCCTGAGAGATAAATTGAGGTCCATTGTTGGTGACGATGGTGCTCGGGATGTCGAACCTCGTGATGATGTTCTTCATTATGAATTTGCAGACGGTTGATGCTTTAATTTCTACGTAAGCTTCTGCTTCTGCCCACTTGGTGAAGTATTCCGTTGCCGTGAGGATGAATGACTTTTGCTTGGTCAGGAGGTTTGAATCGCCAAGCGGTCCAATGATGTCAAAAGCCCACATGGAAAAAGGCCATGGGGAGGACGTAGGATGGAGTGAAGAAGCAGGAGAATGAATCTTGTCGGCGTGTAGTTGGCACTTAACACACCTTCGAACATAGATGGAACAATCCTCTTCTAGAGTCGGCCAATAGAAACCTAGCCTAAGAATCTTCTTAGCTAGCATCTGGCTATTCACATGACCACCACACACTCCAGAATGCGCCTCTTCCACAACTTTCCATGATTCATCATCATCGAGGCATCTTAATAAAACACCGGTGAGCCCTCTTCTGTAGAGCACACCTCCAACCAAAACATATCGTTGAGCCACTCTTCTAATTGCTTTCTTCTCCTCTGCAATGGCTTCCTCGGGATAGGACTGATCATTGCAATACCTGGCAATCTCATAATACCAAGGTTTTTCTTCGTCAGCCAATTCTTCTTGCCAATCCAAAAGCATGACTTCCTTACCTTTAATAGCTTCCTTCTGTTTAACCTTCTCAAGCACTTGATCCCTAATATCAAGGAATGTGCGATCCTTAATAGCTGGGGCGTCACGCTGATGAATCAGGGGAACATGAAAATCAAGCTCAGGAGGGAAAACTAAAGCGGAAGCCAAAGAAGCAAGAGCGTCAGCCAAGATGTTCTGGCTGCGAGGGACATGAACGAAGATCAATTTAGTGAAGAGTTTGGCATAAGCTGAAGCGAGTTCCTGGTAGGGCTTGAGCTTAGGATTGATGGTGCGGCACTTGACCAACACCTGGCGCAAAATGAGCTGACTATCACCGACAATTCGCAAATGGGTGACACCATATCGATGAGCGGTTTGAAGACCGGCCAAAAGAGCTTCATACTCAGCTATATTATTGGTGACGGGGAAAGTGAGCCGAGCAGCAAATGGAATGGTGACCCCTTCTGGTGTTAAAAGAACCATACCGATCCCTCTTCTTGAGAATTTAGAACTCCATCAAAATGTAATGTCCACATGGGATCATGGGGTTGATTGATGGACATTAATTCTTCATCTGGAAACTCCGAATTGACAGGATCAAAACGGGGGAGAGGGTGATGAGCAAGGTGTTCGGCAATGGCGTAGCCTTGGATAGCTTTTTGCTGAATGTAAGTGATGTCAAATTGAGAAAGGAAGCTTTGCCAGCGTGCTAATCGATCAGTGATGACAGATTTTTCAAGGAGGAATTTAATTGGATTCATGCGAGCAATGAGGTGAACCTCATGAGCTAGAAAATAATGTTTTAACTTCTGAACTACCCAAACCAAAGCTGCACAAGTCTTTTCCATGGCTGAGTACCTCTGCTCACAGGGGTTAAGAAGCTTAGACAAGTAGTATGCTGCCCTCTCCTTACTTTCTTCATCCACTTGAGCTAAGACAGCACCTACGAAGTCATCCAGGACCGAAACATAAAGAATAAGCGGTTTGCCTGGAATTGGCGGCCTCAGGACAGGAGGATTGGCCAAATAATCCTTTAATTCGTCAAAGGCTGCCTGACACTTGTCATCCTAATTAAACTTGACTCCCGGCTTAGTAAGCTCGTAGAACGGCCTACATCTTTGTGAATGCTGGGAGACGAAGCAGCGAATAAATTGTAACCTCCTGATTAATCCTCGAACTTCCTTCAAATTCTTGGGAGGAGGCATATCTCTAATGGCCTTTGCCTTGTTGGGATCAACTTCAATTTTCCTCTTGCTAACAATGAAACCAAGCAATTTCCTGAAGAAACGCCAAATACGCACTTCTTGGGGTTCATTTTCAATTGATATTCTCGTGACCTTTGTAAAACCTTAGCCAGAACCCCAGGATGCTCAATCCTTGTCCTTGATTTTACAACCAGGTCATCCACATATACCTCAATATAAATATGAATCATGTCATGAAAAATCGCCATCATAGCCCTCTGGTAGGTGGCTCCAGCATTCTTAAGTCCAAAGGGCATGACCACATAACAATATGTGCCCCACGGTGTAGTGAATGATGTCTTCTCTTGATCCTCTTCAGACAGACGAATTTGATTGTAACCTGAAAAGCCATCCATAAATGAAAGAGTCTCAAATCCTGCCGTGTTATCAATTAGAACATCAATATGAGGGAGGGGGAAGTCATCTTTAGGACACGCTCGGTTGAGGTCCCGGAAGTTTATACAAATCCGAACCTTCCCATCTTTCTTCATAACCGGGACAATGTTAGCCACCCAATTGGGATAGAGGACAACTCTAACAAATCTAGCCTTGTGGAGTTTATCGACCTCTTCTTTCATCTTTAAAGCCATGCTAGGGTGGAAACGCCTCAACCGTTGTTTGACCGGGACAGACCCTGGCTTAAGTGTAAGACGATGTTCAACGAGCGCAGGGTCTAATCCTGGCATATCCTCATAACTCCAAGCAAACGTGTCCTTGTATTCTTGAAGAACTAAAATGAGCGCCTCCTACTCGGAAGGCGGCAAATTCTGGCTAATGAGGACAATCCTAGGGTCTTCCTTGGTACCCAGATTAATTTCTTTGGTAGGTTCTTCTACGGAGGCTGATGGTTCGTCGAATCTTCTCATACCACTAGCAAAAGCATTAGCCTCGTCCTCATATTCTTCGTAACTTTCATCCCCCTCTTCAATAGGGTCTTCATCATTCATAATTTCAAAAAGGCCCAAACCCTCATAAGAAGCAACATCATCTTCATATTCTAACGCTGGCAGGATAATCGGATCTTCCACAAACTCAGGGATTGCTAAACAAGCCTGGCATCTGATAGCCAATTCTAATAAAAATCTGCGAGGAATCTCCTTACCTTGGATTTCTTATGTGAATCTACCCCATGAATTTTATTAGAAGAAGAGGAAGAAGAGGAGGAGCGACTAGCCTGATCAGAAGGGGGTGAAAAAGTGGGTACAAAAGGTGATACAGAAAAAGACCCCTCGCCAGAGGGGGAAAAGAGATCTATCAAGGAATCTTGAAAGAGCGGCCCATGGGTTGGGACACACTCGGGAAAGAGATAAGAAGTCTCCTCAACGGAGATGGAGGATTGGAAAGTTGGAAAATCGGCATTTTTTTCATTTTTTTCTTTTTCTTCATTTTTATTTTCTTTTTCAAGGAGAAAGCAGTGTGATGGGAGAATAGCAGGAGGAGTGGAATTTGCAAGATTAGAGAAAGATTTAATCAATGATGGCCCTTGGGGGGGCGAGATGGAGATTTTAGAAAATTGCTCGGGGAGCGAAGGAGGAATCGGGAGAGAAACTTGGATTGAACTTGGAGCAAAGCTGATTGTAATCGAAGGCGGTCTTGGCACACGACCAAACCAATGAGAATGTAGAGAAGCAAGCACAGATGGATGTAGCAAAGTGAGAGAAAAGAGGCCGGCCCACAGCCTATCCACAGTAAAACCTTCTTCAAAGGGGACATCTGGCTCCCCAGTATCCGTATAGTCACTCAGAAGCTGCCTCTTGTCTGTGATCATTACTGGCATTTCAATCAATTCCTGTATTAATGGAGGCCATTCCGGATCAGTCGGCATGAAGAGGCGGCTCAAAGAAATAGTAAAGTCATTCATGTCGAACCACCTGTACCAGTCACATTCTGGATCACCCATTTTCCTTCTTTTGTTCGGCCTAAAAGACTCCAGGGCTTTGTAGGTAGTCAGTGGGGCAATGTGACGAGCAAACTGTCTGGCGTGAACATCTTGATAGTCAAGCAATGAAGTAATTATGTTTGTCTGCTCATTATTCTGAATGCCACTAGTAACAAAATGTGTCTTCAGTGTCCATGAGAGTGGCTGGCGATCAGTCTTCAAAGTAGAAGTCATAAATGCCCATGGCTCTTCTTTATTTTTGCTCGGCCCTTTATAGCCTAAACCGCCTCGTACAAGCAATTCTTGTGGTTTAATGGGCCTAATCCTGCCCTGACAGTTGGCACCCAGGCCTTTGCCATCTTGATACCCCATTTTTAACAGAATGTTCCAGCCAGGGGTGTTAATCATGCTCTTTTTCTTCTTCCCCTTAGAAGGCAGGGGTGTCATAGCAACCGTGGTAACAGCTTCAGATGGCATTGGCCGTGGACGGGGGACGTCCAGCACAAATAATAGTGGCTTATTGGCAGGCCAAATAGAAGGGACTGATGAAGCCGCATGAAAATCTTCCTCTGGCAGAATCGGCATGCTGGTCACCTTGATAATACGGCCCTTGTGTAGGAATTTGAGACACTGGTGATTTGTAGAGGGCACCGCATCAAGCTGCTGGATGTACGGGCGGCCAAGAATGCCATTAAATGTTGGATCCATGTCCAAGAAGTGAAAATCTGCTGTGATGGTGGCAGGACCCAAGCTAACTTTCAATGTGATCATGCCTAGAGGAGGCTTCTTCGTGTTGTCATATGCAGTGACCGTTATGGTGGACGGCCGAATCTGGCTTTCTGGTATGCCACATAACTTCAAGGTGCTCGGTGGCAAAACATTGATGGATGCCCCAGTGTCCACCAGACATTGCTTAACAGCCACCTTATTGATGTCGACTGTGATGCATAAGGCATATTTTCTTGCTGAGATTGGTGCCAGTTCGTGCTCATGAAAAGTAATTGCCGGCTGACTGCTAGCAGGTGTTAACACTGTGACTATTTGCTCAACTGGAATGTCTTCATTAACCATTACCTTCTGCAGATATTCCTTTAGAGCCAGCTGATGAGTGATGGACCGTTTGATCAATTCCAGGATCGAAATTCTTGCCGGAGTCCGGTCCAAATGTTTTAACAAATCATATTCAGTGCCCGGTACAGACCCTTGTTCTTGCTCTTGCGGCCCCTGCACGGGCTCTAGCTCTCTTTGCGGAAAAATACGGTGAAAAATCCGTCCGCTGCGGAGCGGCGCCACGCCTTGTAGTGCCTCTGTCGGGGCAAGTGTGGGAGGAGGATTAGAAGAAGAAGAAGAGGAAATGCCGTTGGCAGTGTTCAACAACAGGGGTGCCCCCGTAGGAGGCGTGGGAGTAATGTTTAGCAAAGATGCCCCCGTGGGAGGCATAGGAGAGTGGTTTGACGGAGATGCCCCGTCAGGGGGTGTGGGATTAGAAAGGGATACCCGAATGTGAGGAGCATTGGCGGGTGGTCTAACAAGAAGAGATCTGGGTATGAGAGGTGGGGGAACTGATGGCGGAGGAACCGTTGCCGGTGTAGGAGTGGTTGGGGGTGTAGCGGGTGCTAGCGGTGAGCGAAGTAGGAGTGGCCTAGACGGCGGAGGTATAGAGTTGGTGGTGGAAGGTGGGGTTTGTCGTGTGGTAGGTTGTGGAGGTGGCAAATGGTTAAGAAGAGAGCGGGCCGGCAAGGCCGTAGAACTGGTGGAGGTAAATGGGTTGACGGGACGTAGAAGAGGACGTCCCGATAGGAGAGTAGAAGAAGAAGGAAGGGTGCGCAAAAGGCGCGGAGGTTGATTTTGATTCGGATCGTGATGAAATGCCCCGACAGAGGCATTTTCTTCGTGCCATCCCTGTCCTCTCTGCACTTCATAGAGGGATGTGACAGGGTTCACATGCTGATTAGGGGCGTGCTTCGGCAATGGATTACGGACAATTCCTATATCCTGCTGGTGTGCTGGAGCTTGCTGTGGTTGAACTTGTTGTGGAGCGGATTGCTGAGGTTGTTGATTTTGCTGTTGCCGAGAAGCCCTTCTTTCTTTCATAGCGGCAATGAATTGCCTCATCTCATCCCAATTGATGTCACCCTGGTCATTTAGATCGTAAATGTAATCTCTAAAGTGGAAACAACGATCAAGATTGTGACCAGGGCTGCGATGAAAAGCACAATAACGGGATGTGTCAACATTGGCGGGCCACACGGTTCTTTCCCTTGGCAAGGCGAGCAAGTTGGCGGCCATCAAAGCATTAAAAATATCGGGGAGACTTTCGAGAAGTGGAGGATAGTGGTCCCTTTTGGGGCCAAGTGGTGGTCTCCGTTGTTGTTGGCCGTAGTTGGCAGGTGGGGGCATTTGATGGTATTGTGGTGGAGCTGGAGGGTCTACGCGGGGGGCTTGGTTTTGCGGTGGAGCGAAGGAGTGTTGAGGTGCGAATTGGGGTTGTGGAGTAGGGTTAAAATGAGAGTTCTGTCGTGGAGGCGGTGATGGACGCGGGTTAGCTTGATGGTGGGGGTTGCCAACTGCGCCGACTTGCTCATTTGTGACGGTGCCCTCAGTTGTGGGCCCGCTGTTAACATTGGTGGTTTTCTTAAACAGCCGAGGCTTTGGCTCGAACATGCCCATAATGGGCGAATCGTTCATCTGTGTTTGGATGTAACGAGCCCTCTCATAGAGCTCTTCCATAGTAGTCAGCCGGTTCATGGCCAAAATATGGCGGAATTGAGGAGTTGCATTAGAAATAACCATCTTTACTTGCTCCTGTTCCGACAAGGTGTCTTTCAGCTTCTCGGCCATCGATCGCCATCTGTCAGCAAATATGATGAAATCCTCCTCAGACTTCATTTTCTCCGCAACTAAATCTGTAACGGACAGAGAGGGTCCAACACGGTCTCTATACTTTTGCAAGAATTTCCTTTGGACCACATCAAAGTCACTGGCATCAGCTGACTCCAAGGAATAAAACCATTCGAGGGCTGGCCCCTCCAGAGATCTTCTGAATAAATAGGCCAGAGAAGCCTTGTTGCCTTGCCAGAAGGAGGTCTCGTACATAAAATCCTTCAAATGAATAACCGGATTGCCAGTTCCATTGTACCGCCGAAAGTTCGGCATCTCAGACGGAGGAAGATGGAAAATTGGCAGAGTGGGGAGCGAGATTTCTGGTGTATTCTTGGCCGCAGTGACTTTCTTAAGCTGTTCTTCCATGTGGGCCATCTTCTGAAGTAGCAAAGCATTAGAGTCGGACTCAACTGGGGCCTTAACAAAAGAATGTGGTATAGGCGACCGTAGAATCTGAGGAGGTTGGGGAAATTGGTGCCTAACTGCAGAATAACTCGCCTGCTGGGCCGGTATGGCCGTGACAGGCATTGGTGGACGAGAGGGGGGTTTATGCAAGACCGCCTGGTCGTTAACGGGGTGATGGCCACTCTCGGCCGGAGGGGGGTTGGAAGACGAAGAGGGAACAGACTCCCCTTTCAAGGCGGCCTGAACAGCTTGCCGCTGAGAGTCATCCAACTGAGATAGTGCATTAATTAAGTCCGTGACATTGAGGGATGGGGAAGGGTTCCCCGAAGTGTTGGAGGGCAAAGTCTGAGAAGAGGGCACAACCTCTTGAGGAGTGGTATCCACCACATGGATTTGAGGATGATGGGACTGAGGGTGACGGTAATTTCCCTCATAATAGATGGAATCCTGGAGGGGGGTCTCATATTGACCAAAGACGTTCTCATCCTCATCATCATAAGAATACCCATAGCCTGCCATGTTGATGATCTTACCTGAACGGAGTTTCATGTTTTTAAGAGGAGAGAGAGCTTAATGAAGGAATTATCACACAAAGCACTTAATCCAAGCAACACAATTAAATCGCCCCAACTAAGTTTATGCAAACAATGTTGGAAAGCAACGCAGAATTTTAATGTTTGATGTTCGAGATTAGAGTGGATTATTTGTGAATAGTTCACTCCTTTTGCCAAGTGAAACCTAGTTTGATCCAAGTGTGACCTCTGGGTCAACTAGGTTTTTCTCTCTCTTTACCAACGAATAGGTTCTCTAGAACTCCGGTGCTTCGAGGGTACAACCAGCCCGGCGTCCGTGAGGGAATCCACGGGTGCAGGGACTTATGGAGGTCTTGGAAAAGGGATTTCCAGTCCAAAGAGACGGAATGCTCAATGGAGGGTCGTCCCGATTCCAAGAAGGGTGTGTGGAATCCTAGTGTAGAGAGAGGAGGTCTCTCAACCAAAAGCCACAATATGCAAAGTAATATGATCAGGTCAAAGCAATATTGGCAAGCAATATGACAATCACACAAACTATCACAGACAGCAGCAGGAAGCAAGGTTCTGTAAAACGCAGGAAAGAGACGACCTGTGGCAGGTCGCTATCAACTAAAGCAACGACAGGGTCACTGTCGTGAATCACTGCGAGAGGCTATGAGCCAGCAGCGAGAAACAGAAACACGCCTCTGGTAGAGGCGCGAAATCTGGAAGGGATGCCTCTGTGTGAGGGCGTCAAATCTGAGGAAGCGCCTTGAGGTGAGGCACTATGTAATAAAAGAACGCCCTGGGGCAGGGCGTGAATTTGCAGGCAGCGTGATTAAAGCAGTAAGATGATATAAAGACGTCTTGACGGCAGACGTAACATAAAAATAGGACGCCCTGGATGAAGGCGTTAGTAAAATAAACACGCCCCTGTGAAGGGCGTTAAAACAAAAAGCGCTCTCGTGGAAGGCGTCAATTCAGAGAAATATGCAAACGCAAGCTGGCTGATCCCGGAGTGTGCAGTGTGCATAGTGGAGGGTGCCCGAGGGACACAAAGGAAAGGGTACCGAGGGTACCAAGGGGGAAAGGGCACGCGTGGGTGCCAAAGGGGAAAGGGCACACGAGGGTGCCAAGGGGAAATGGCACGCGAGGGTGCCAACGGAGATGGTAATCAAAAAGAAAACAGTGGAAGTCCCACCGTGATCGCCAATTTGTGGATGGGCATAAATCCCACACAAAATCACAAGAGAATAAATGATGTGAAAAAAAACAAGGGGGAGAATAATGATTAATGCATAAATAAGGGGAAGAAAAAGCTTGCACGTGGTGCAAAAATGGAGATGTGATCGCCAGAGGGGTTACCTCAATAATAATAAAAAGAGATCGCGAATACCTAGTGAAGATTGGAACGCGGGATGATGTGAAGTTCCTTCCTCCTTCTTCAATCGGCCGGCCGATGAGAAGGGTTCTCCTTTTGATTACCTTGCAAAAAAGACAATGAAACAAAGCAAAACAAAAAGGGATCAGCCAATGCAAGTAGTATCAATCCCAAATATAGACTATGATGTTGAAAAATGAAATCAACATGCGCACCTCTTTTTGTTTTTTTTGTTTTAACCCCTAGAGAAGAGCTAGGGAAGGAGATATGATACGATAATGATGATGATAGGACTTAATGCAATAAGAAAGACTGGCGGTGGGACGAAGGATGATATGCTCATAAACAAAATAAACGAAATAAAAGACCCTACTGTCCCTGATGACAGTAAAGGGAAACCGTGTGGAGAATATGTTGATGGGAAGAAGAGGAAGCAGTGGAAACGAGTGAACTCCTATGAAAAGGATACAGAGGAACGACCGCACAGGAAGAAGAAAGAAAACTTTGCTCGTACAGAACCTGCAATCTTTTTTCCTCTGTATATGTTGGTGTTCAACCTTATGAAGATCGATCCAGGCTTCCTTATATAAGATTCCAATCGGATGTGATCAAACAAGGGAAGATAAGAACGGGCAAGGATTATCCAGGGAAAGGATTAACATCGGGCAAGAGGTTGAAACAAGGCAGGGAACTGTGAGGGAAAGATGGAAAAAGGCAGGACTCCGAAAGGTGAAACACGACCTTGCGAAGGGCGTCAATTCTTGATTTGACGACCTACCCATACGGCGTTTCATAAAACACGACCCAAGCCAGGGCGTTTCTTCCTGGATTTAATTTTGGCAATTCCTTGTTTGAAAATCATGAGAACACGCCTAAGATCGAGGCGTTAAATTAAAACATGCCCTGAGGAAGGACCTTAACCAATAATTAAATTGATTTTGTATTTACTTTAAAACCGGATAATACCAGGAATTGACGCCCTAACATTTAGTCGTTCTTTCTTGAGAAAACCCCCTAGACAAGGTCGCTATTTAGATAACGCCCCTCTTCAGTCGCGAATCACAAAAAATAAAAATAAATCAAAACCACACACAAGAAAATAGAAAAACTTCATATTATGAATATATTGAAGTTCACTTTGGGGCGTCATCATAGTGACATGAGATTTGATCAACATAGCGTCATTTTTGGCGTGTCTACAAGCATGCCCATCGTCACTGAGTTCAAAGATTAATAAAAGCATGCCCATTATCGCTGAGTTCATAGATGATAAATTGTTATATTGAGATGATGGTTTGGCAGGAAACATGTTAAAATAATAACTCACGTCGATTTGAGTCGACCAACGGATCCAGTTATGATTCCGGTAGGTCCGGTTCTCCGGTAAGGACTATGTTTCTGTTATTCTAGATTTTATAACGATCAGCCACAAATCGTTTATTGACTCGAGCGGCTGCCTATAAGATCGCGTAAATAAATTAAATTTGAATGGTGGAAGAAATCTCACGGTTAATCCGTTGAGTAGCACGCAGCGGTTCGTCATTCGACCGCCTAAAACCATAGCGGCCCTAGTTCGACCGCTTATTCTATAATGATGCGTGTTCATTTAAATTATGCATTTAATTATGAAATAATTGCCATTTCAGCATATTCAATAATTTAGACATTTGGTTCTGGAATAATTGTTTTAGCATATTCAATTATTTATGCGTTGAATTATTGTATAATGGTCATCTTAGCATATTCAGTTAACCATGCTTTTAGTCTTTCATATTTGCCATGTTTGATCGTATTATAAATTATGGCATGTTCTTAGATCCCAATAGAGCAAGATTCTCTTTCCTAGAGATGGAACCACCAGTCGTAGCCTGATGACTTTTAGTGTTGATCCCACCCGGGAGACCTGGTGGGGTATCCCAGTTTCACGGTTTTTAAGTTAGTTCCGTGGGCCCCAGTCCAACCGTAGCGTCCCACGGAGAGGAATACTAGCTAGAGGTCTGGCTCTAGGCACGAGCCGGTGTGTGCACACGTGGTCAGAGACTTGGACTGACACTGACGAGTGTTGCTCTGACTAGTTACTTGTTTTGGTACTGTTATGCGTCTCGCTTGCTATGATCAGGCTTGTGTAGATGCTTGAGACATAGTGTAAGCCGTGAGTGGAAGCATCTGGTTTCTTCTTCTGGTGGATCTCCTCTCCTTTTCACTCTTGTCACTTGGAAATGATTGAGTTATTGTATATTGGTAGATTTTGAGTACTTGCGTTTAATATCTAATTGGCATGCTAGTTAGCTGTTCGTGAACTATTTAGTTAGTTTTACAGCTTTATTAAATTATCATTTATTTATGTTAATGCATGCTTTACTACTTTCCTTTAGTTAGTTGCGATTTAGGGATTTTTGTGAACCCTACTGAGTCTCTGCTGTGAGACTCACCCCTTCCTTTTACAGGTGAGGCGGAGCACCCGGCTGCAGGATTCTCTCGTGCTTTTGGCGAAAAACCTTAGAGCCAGCAGTGGTCGGTCAGTGGTGAGTCTGTCCTTTTTCTTCTTTTGGTCGGGCTATGTCCTGTGTAGTTATTTATTTTTGGACCATTGTACAGTGTGGGACTTGTGATATATGAATCTGGACTACTTGTATAAATTTACCACTCTGATATATATATAGTTGCTTCCGTTTAAAGTTCAAATGAATGCTTTAATTAATATTACGCGTGTAATTTCTATTCGTTATGCATCCCCTCAACAAACACTCACTAACCCTTACGGGGCCTCATAAGCCTCTTAGGTGGCTTCCCCGAGCTCTTGGTATCGGTAAGTCGATGATATCAGGTTATCGGTATCCGGATCTCTTTGGTCGTCACAGTTCGTATCAGAGCAGTGTTGAGGAATTGTATAAGGAATTGAAATTGCATTAGTCCAGAACAAGTCCATATGAGTCTACTACTGGCTTAGGATATTTTTCGTGATTACTGATGCATTTTCTGTTATTGCGTGTTTTCTTCTAGATTAAAATGCCGCCTCACAGAAGGGCACATGTCTCGAGGGAAGGTAGTGGCACTTCTCCTCTGGCTCCAACTAATGTGCCAACTCCAATTCAGGCTGACCCTGCTCCTCAAGCTAAGTTGCCTCCTGGTGGCCATGGCAGAGCTTTAAAAAAAATTTGTTGTTCCACCCGCCAACTTATGAAGGACTGGCAGATCCAGACGCAGCCAGAGTGTGGATAGATGCAACTGAACGTGTATTCCATTCCATGGAGTGCACAGAGGATGAAAAAGTCATGCTGGCTACTTTTCAACTCCAAGGAGCAGCACTCACGTGGTGGACCACGGAGTGGGAGGTCGCTTTTAGATCCCGTCCTCTTCGTCAAATTACATGGATGGAATTTGCCACAGCCTTTGAGCACACCTTCAGTCCAGCTTATCTTAGGATAGATAAGATGCACCAGTTTATGGAATTAGCTCAAGGCAATATGACTGTGCTGGAATATTAGAGCAAGTTCATGGAATTGGGTCGGTATGCGCCCCACATTCTTGCTGATGAAAGCTTAAAAACTGAGCAATTTCTACGTGGTTTAAAACCAGAGTTAAGGCAGCCTTTGATTGCGACCAGAGTGGCAGAAATGGATGCAGCATATCAGGCAGTTGTGGCTTTAGAGCTTGACTTGGCAAGAACCCGAGGGCATACTCAAATGGTGTCAATCCAGCCAGGTGTCCAGCGTCAACAGTTCAGTCAGCCATCTGCTACAGGAGTCCCATCTGTTGTTCCTGCTACCAGTGGCATTCTTGTTACTAAGCCTAAGTTCAAGAAATTCAAGAAGTTTAAGAAGCGGTATGGCAGTCAGGCATCTTTGGGTACCGTTCAGTAGTAATCGGCACCTTCGTTTCAACAGCGTCAAGGCTCAGTAGTTAGTTAGCCGAGGGTGTGTGCAAGATGTGGTGGGAGCCACCCAGGCAAGCCGTGTTCACTGCCGGTGGTTTGTTTCCGATGCGATCAACCAGGACATGTGGTTCGGGACTGTCTGTAGAGGCCGAAGCTAGTGCAATTTTCTCAATCGCAGTCGTCTCACTTTAGACCTCCTCAACCACCTCAGGCACATCAGTATTATCCTCAAGCTTCAGTGTCTTCTTCCCAGCACTCTACTACAGCTGGCAGGAAACAGAAAGGGAAGGTCTCTCATATTACCCGGGTTGAAGCTATGGCGTCTCATCTTGTTGAAGGTATGATTATGATTTATGGACATGCGGCTCGTGTCTTATTTGATTCAGGCGCTTCTCATTCATTTATTTCTGAAAACTTCATTGCCTGTATTGAGGAGCCGACTTCTGAGATTACTTGTCAGTTGCTTGTGGAACTACCTTCTAGGGATTTCATGTTTACTCCTCTTTGTCTGGAAGAGTCACCTATTGTGATTGGTAATCATCAATTGCCAGCTACATTATATGCGTTACAGCTGGTTGATTATGATATTATTCTGGGCATGGATTGGTTAAAAAAATATAGAGCCGTTGTTGATTACAGATCAAAGAAAGTCTATTTTCAGCCACATGGGAAACCAACATTTTACTTCCAAGATATTCGATCTCGTTCTTCTCGCGTGCTTATTTCTGCTATTCGAGCCTGTAGATTGCTTAATGCAGGTTGTCGGGGATTCTTAGCTTCCGTGGTTACTGTTGAGGCACTGCAACAGGATATCAATGCTATTCCTATGGTCTGTGAATTTCCTGGTGTATTTCTTGATGAGTTACCAGGCTTACCTCCTCAGTGAGAAATAGATATGGTGATTGAATTGATTCCAGGTACGGCACCTTTAGCAAAGGCACCATACTGCATGGCTCTAGCTGAATTGAAGAAACCGAGGGCACAATTGTTAGAATTATTGGAAAAGGGCTATATTTGTCCCAGCTTTTCTCCATGGAGTGCTCCAGTCCTGTTTGTGAAAAAGAAAGATGGAAGCCTGAGGCTATGTATTGATTACAGGTAACTGAACCAGGTGACTGTCAAGAATAAGTATCCTCTGCCCAGGATTGATGATTTGTTTGATCAATTACAGTCTGCTACTGTCTTTTCACGGATTGATCTTCGATCTGGCTATTTTCAATTGCGGATTCGAGAATCTAATGTGAAAATACTACTTTTAGCACGCGTTATGGTCATTATGAGTTTTTGGTTATGCCATTCGGGCTAACCAATGCTCCAGCAGCTTTTATAGACCTGATGCAGCGTGTGTTCCGTCCATATCTGGACCGATTTGTTGTGATCTTTGTCGATGACATTCTTGTTTATTTGGCTTCTGAAGAGGAACATGTTCAGCATCTCAGGATTGTATTGCAGACTCTGCGAGATCACGAACTCTATGCAAAATTCAGTAAATGTGAGTTTTAGCTTCGGGAAGTTCATTTTCTCGGCCATGTGATTTCTGGTGATGGAGTCACAATTGATCCAGCTAAAATCAAAGTTGTTCTTCAATGGCAGAGACTGAGGACTGTGACAGAGATCAGATGTTTTCTGGGTCTTGCTGGTCATTATCGAAGATTCATTCAAGACTTTACACGGATTCCCGCGCCGATGACTAGACTGACACGGAAAGATGCACATTTTGTCTGGTCAGATCAATGTGAGCAGAGCTTTAATGAATTGAAAAGGCTTCTCACTTCTTCTCCAGTGCTGGTATTACCTTCTGGCTCGGGTGGATTCATGGTTTGCATGGATGCTTCTTGAGTAGGTCTGGGTGCAGTGCTTATGCAACATGGTAAAGTCATAGCTTATGCATCCCGACAATTAAAACAACATGAAGAGAATTATCTGACTCACGATCTAGAGCTTGCAGCGGTGATCTTTACACTAAAAATATGGAGACACTACTTGTATGGCGAGAAATTTGAGATCTTTACCGATCATCAAAGCTTGCAGTATGTGTTTTCTCAAAAAGATTTGAATCTCCAGCAACGCAGATGGATGGAATATATGAAAGACTATGATTTCACTCTCTCCTATCAGCTAGGAAAAATGAATGTTGTGGTTGATGCTCTGAGCAGGAAAGTGCAAATTAGTCATTTGCTTGTTCATGAATGGAAGTTGCGGGAACAGTTTCCTAGTGAAACTTTCAGCGCAGACATTCCTTCTGATCCGACGGTAGCTGTGTGTGCTAGTCTTGTAAGGACTCCAGCTATTTATCAGCAGATCAAGGAAGCTCAGTAGGCAGATTCTGATTTGTCCCGCGTTATAATGATGCATGATGTTGAGTTTGATGATGATTTAGTTGTCAGCCTCTGTGGCAGGCTATATGTTCCAGCTGTTGATGAGTTGAGAAATACTATCTTGCGTGAAGCCCATGGATCCTGTTACGCTATTCACCCCAGCACTACTAAGATGCATCAAAATCTGAAAAGGCAATTCTGGTGGCCGGGAATGAAAAAGGATGTAGCTGCATTTGTGTCTAAATGTTTGACATGCCAACAGGTTAAGGTCAAGCATAAAAAACCTGGAGGAATGCTTCAACCTTTGGAAATTCCGATGTGGAAATGGGATCATGTCACGATAGATTTTGTTGTGGGTTTACCCCGGACTTCACAAGGCTTCAATGGAATCTGGCTGTTAGTTGATCGGTTAACAAAAACAGCAAGATTATTACCAATTAAAGTTACCTGGAGTGTTCAGAAGTTGGCCGAGCTTTATGTTCAAAAGATTGTGCCATTGCACGGAATTCTAATATCAATCGTGTCAGATTGCGACCCACAGTTTACTTCTGGCTTCTAGTGCAGTTTACAAAAGGTGTTGGGCACAGAATTAGCTTTTAGTTCAGCGTATCATCCGCAGTCAGATGGTCAGTCCGATAGGACTATTCAGACTTTAGAAGATATGCTGAGATGGTGTCGCCTGGATTGGCAGGGTTCATGGAGTCAGCATTTGCCACTTGTGGAATTTGCTTACAATAATAGTTATCACTCCAGCATAGGCATGGCACCGTATGAAGCTTTGTATGGGCATCCTTATCGTACACCTTTGAACTGGTTTGAGGCCGGTGATAGATTATTGACAAGACCTGATATGGTTCAGCAATGTGCTGATGTGGTTCGCTTGATCAGGCAAAAAATGTTGACATGTCAGAGTCGACAGAAAAGCAATGCAGATCAGCGCAGGCGACCATTGCAATTTGAGCCTGGAGACTGGGTGTTTATGAAAATATCTCCGATGAAAGGCGTTATGAGGTTTGAGAAGCATGGAAAGCTCAGTCCCCGTTATATTGGTCTATTTCCTATTCTGGAACGGGTGGGCCAAGTGGCTTATCGTCTTCAATTGCTAGCGGCGATGCAAGCAATCCACGATGTCTTTCATGTGTCTCAGCCGAGGAAATATGTTTCAGATTCATCTCACATCCTTGATAATTCTGTTTGGCCGGAAGTGACTGCAGATTTATCCACACTAGAGTATCCGATCAGAATTGAAGATCGTCGTGAGCAACGATTGAGAAATAAAGTAATTCCTCTGGTTAGGGTTGTCAGGCAGCGTCACTCTGGCAATGAAGCTACATGGGAATGTGAGGACGAAATGCGTCAACAATTTCCTTTCTTGTTTGAATAAGGTATAATTCTCTCAGTTCCCTCCTTGTTCTTCCTTTTAAATTTCGAAGATGAAATTTTTATTAGGAGGGAGGGACTGTGAGACCCGTTCTTTAACGGATCTTTACCAGTATTAGAATAGAATAAATTCCGTGAATTTCGGCTATTTTTATGAAATTTACGGGCTTTTTCTAGCGATTAATCTAATTAGATTAAAGCCTTTAAGTAAATAAGTGGGCATTTATACAAATACGCTTCTTAAGGGTATTAGAATGTAAATGGGGTCAAAAATCAAAAATATATATATTCTAATCATTTTTTTAACCCATCGATCTCCCGTCTCTCTCCCCCACTTTCCCAATTCTTTCACCCCCCTTCTTTCACTCGAAACCGCAGGCACCCGCGGCGCTCAGGGCGAACCGGTAGAGACCACGGGCGGACACCCGCGAATGCGACTCCCCTCTCCTCCTTCCGTCCTCGCGGCGCACGGCGGAGGACAGCGGCGGCGACTGGATGGCAACGACGGAGGAGCGCCGGCGGCGACCTAGCATGAAAAGGAGGCCGTGGCTAGCCACCCCCCCTCTCTCCCGCCTTCCTCTTCTCGGCGACGCGCGGTGGCCCAAGACCAGTGGAGGACGGCCGGTAGCCTCGCCAGCGATCGGGCAAGGGGAGGACGGCGACCGGCCTCCCCCACTCTCGCCCCCCCTTTTCTCCTTTCATGATGCGTGGTGGCGGATGAGACCGGCGACCTTCTCTCCCTCTCTCACGTCGTTCTCGTGGCTAATCGGCCTTCCTCTCGTGCAAGAACTGGCGGAAACTTCCTCCGTGATGCGAGTAACGCGGAGGCATCCACCTGGGACGAACCATGGAGTGGAGAGACGACCGGGAGAGGCGGACGACGGTGTGTCCCTCGGCTTGTTTGCGGCCGGATCGGACATTTCGGCACGTTTAAGATAGGGGGATCAATGCCCTAACCCATTAAATTGTGCTAAAAACATGCCCATCATCTTTATGTTTTCAAAGCATGCCCATCATCTTTATGTTTTAATAGCATGCCCATCGTCACTGAGTTCATAGATTAATAAAAGCATGCCCATCATCTTTATGTTTTAATAGCATGCCCATTGTCGCTGAGTTCATAGATTAATAAAGCATGCCCATCGTCTTTATGTTTTAATAGCATGCCCATCGTCGCTGAGTTCATAGATTAATAAAAGTATGCCCATCGTCGCTGAGTTCATAGATGATAAATTTTTATATTGAGATGATGGTTTGGCAGGAATCATGTTAAAATAATAACTCCCGTCGATTTGAGTCGACCGGGAGGGGATCCGGTTATGATTCCGGTAGGTCCGGTTCTCTGGTAAGGACTATGTTTCAGTTATTCTAGATTTTATAACGATTCGCCACAAACTGTTTATTGACTCGAGCGGCTGCCTATAAGATCGCGCAAATAAATTAAATTTGAATAGTGGAAGAAAACTCACGGTTAATCCGTTGAGTAGAACGCGGCGGTTCGTCGTTCGACAGCCTAAAACCATAGCGGCCCTAGTTCGACTGCTTATTCTATAATGATGCGTGTTCATTTAAATTATGCATTTAATTATGAAATAACTGCCATTTCATCATATTCAATAATTTAGGCATTTGGTTATGGAATAATTGTTTTAGCATATTCAATTAGTTATGCGTTGAATTATTGAATAATGGCCATCTTAGCATATTCAGTTAATCATGCTTTTAGTCTTTCATATTTGCAATATTTGATCGTATTATAAACTATGGCATGTTCTTAGATCCCAATAGAGCTTGATTCTCTTTCCTAGTGATGGAACCACCAGTCGTAGCCCGACAACTTTTAGTGTTGATCCTACCGGGAAGAGGTGGCGGGGTATCCCAATTTCACGGTTTTCAAGCTAGTTCCATGGGCCCCAGTCCAACCGTAGCGTCCTACGGTGGGGAATACTAGCTAAAGGCTTGGCTCTAGGCACGAGCCGGTGTGTGCACACGTGGTCAGAGACTTGGACTGACACTGAAGAGTGTTTCTCTGACTAGTTACTTGTTTTGGTACTGTTACGCGTCTCGCTTGCTATGATCAGGCTTGTGTAGATGCTTGAGATGCAGTGTAAGCCATCAGTGGACGCATCTGGTTTCTTCTTCTGGTGGATCTCCTCTCCTTTTCACTCTTGTCACTTGGAAATGATTGAGTTATTCTCTATTGGTAGATTTTGAGTACTTGTGTTTAAATTCTAATTGGCATGCTAGTTAGCTGTTCATGAACTATTTAGTTAGTTTTACAGCTTTATTAAATTGTCATTTATTTATGTTAATGCATGCTTTACTGCTTTCCTTTAGTTAGTTGCGAGTTAGGGATTTCTGTGAACCCTACTGAGTCTCTGCTGTGAGACTCACCCCTTCCTTTTACAGGTGAGGCGGAGCACCCGACTGCAGGATTCTCTCGTGCTTTTGACGAAAAACCTTAGAGCCAGCAGTGGTCGGTCAGTGGTCAGTCTGTCCTTTTTCTTCTTTTGGCTGGGCAATGTCTCGTGTAGTTATTTATTTTTGGACCATTGTACAGTGTGGGACTTGTGATATATGAATCTGGACTACTTGTATAAATTTACCACTCTGATATATATATAGTTGCTTCCGTTTAAAGTTCAAATGAATGCTTTAATTAATATTGTGCCTGTAATTTCTATTCGTTCTGCATCCCCTCAATAAACACTCACTAACCCTTACGAGGCCTCATCAGCCTCTTGGGTGGCTTCCTCGAGCTCTTGGTATCGGTAAGTCTATGATATCGGGTTATCGGTATCGGATCTCCTGGGTCGTCACAGCAAGTGAATAGCCGGTAAAAGGGGATGATGATTGTAAACTCCCCGAAGAAATTCATGATCCGATCGTCCCGATTATGGGGCTGCCCGATATATCCCGCAAGGTGATAAAAATGGCCAGAAGGTAGCATATTCTCTTCTACCAAGTTGAAAGACAAAACCCGATGTTCAAAAAGTTGTGGTACCCACCCAACTTGGAGAAAGAATTGCTACGTATTACCCAGCACCCTGCCCTAGGTTTCTCCATTGAAGAATTCTATGAAGCAGATATGAGATCCATTCTTTCCCTCGCCGGCAATGACCCATCAGAAGACCCGGCTACGCAAGAAGCTAAGAGCCAGGAGTGGCACATGTCTCCGGATGGCGAAGTACAAGATGAAGAAGTATACCTTTGGAGTCCATCTCCATATAGGGACATGGGCGCGTCCACTTCTGAAGGAATGGTCCCAACTATTCATGGTGACAGAATGCTGTTGCCTCCGCCCGATGCCAGAACAGAGGACGGTGGCTCGAGCCACGCTCCGAATTTATCCAAATATAACCATGCCATGCTCGCATTACTATATGAGCAGCATGAGGAGATTAGAACGTTGAATAAGCAACTAGCTGAAGTGACCAGACGCCTATCTGAATTAACAAGGGGCATTCTTGTAAAGCCCGAGAATTTTCTAGGAATTTTAAGGGATTAAAATATAATTTCTAAAGGCTTGATGGGCTAAAGGCTTGATGGGCTATTAAGAAGAATTAAGGATTTATTTAATCCATTTAAAAGCCCTATATCAACTAAAGGGCTAAGCCCAACTCAAATAGGCCATAAGACCCAATTCCAAGACTTTTAGACCCAAGCCCAACTAAAGGGCTAAGCCCAACCCTAGCGGTCCTCCCATGACTGCTAAGCCTCCTGATTCCGTGAATGGGAGAAAACGTAAAAAGCTTATATCTTTGACGACCAAATTACTTTAGATTGAAGCTACCTGGCATGGAAGACTCTCTAGAACTCTCTAGGGATTAACTTTACTACAATTTAGGACTCTAGGTTCGATCTAATCTCTTAAACCTAAGTGAATCCTATAAATAGACCCTAACTTCGACTCATGCGAACCCTAATGTTGGCACACTTATTTCGAAGGTAAGATGACGTCTACTCAGGTTGGTTCTTTAGAAGAAATTGTTCTTCTTAGTTTTATCTAACACACCTCCAATTTTTGTGCTAGCAGCCCCAGCCGTTAGAGAGTTAGAGCCTCTGCAAGTCGCTAGATCACAACAGACTGCATAGGAACTAGTGCGACGCCCCAGTGAAGATCAGAAAAATAGAAGCCCTAATCGAGGTATTTAGGAGTTGATCCTTTAGAACTTTCTGTTACCCTTCGTATCTTCTATCTACCCTCCAATTTTCATGGATTTAAGTCAAGAGGATCGTGAGATAGATGGACGGGAAGTTACTGGTTTGGCACAGGATGTGTAGGAACTAGGGTCTACTTCCAGTCAAAAATCTAAATTCTAGGGAACGAATCAAAGGTAGGTTATCTCATGAAAATGCTAGAATAATATGTCAGGAGTAAAAGCCCTCTGTTTCCTCATGTTTTCATTGATTGTACATGACAAATTTGATGTTGTACTATCACTGTGCATCTAGGATATTTCTGCATGCATAGTTCCTACCCTTAATAACGAAAATGATAATACTAGTTTAATTCATGACTACCCATGAATCCCCATGAGTTGTGTTTATTGTAGGAACGCTTTCTCCTTGTGTCTAGCATGTATTTTATGCTTTACTACCCTAGATTAGCATGTAGTTCAGTTTTATTGTTGTTTGCTGTAGACAAGAAGAAACAGTCTTCCCGAGACCGCCTGAGTCCCTTAACGGTCCTACAATAGACCGTTAAAGCCCATAAAACGGTCTTCCCGAGACCGTTTAGTTTTCTAAGTTGTGTATTATTGTTAACCAAAAACATAATGCAGAATAGCCCTATTTATCATATGATAAGCCTAGCTAATTAGGTATTACTCCTAGTTTAAGTACTGTATTCATAAACTTGGTTGCATTAATTGTTCATCTTAATAGATTTCATGTTCTTTATGTACATTGGACTTATTTTAAATTTATGTTAATTTCATGCCAAAATCATATACTCTTGTATTTATCTTAAATTGCATATGGTTCATGGACTTATCTAGTTTTGATTTTATCACGATTTTATCACAATCCTTTCTCATCTAGAGTCTTTTCATAAGTACATGACACGTATTCCGGTACAATGTCATTAGATACACTTTACACTATAAGTATACAATCTTGGACTTGTGATCCTCTCCGTTGGATATTCCTTCCACCGGACTAGGTGATCTTATTTCAAGGCCTCCATAAGACTCCGTGAGCCTGGGATTCCCACTAGGATGCTGAGCTGGTTGTACTCTCAAAACCCAAATTATCTACAAAGCACTTGACCGGTGTTTTGTGCTCTGGACCGTAGTGGCCCTCTAGAGACATCCAGAGGTACCTACTGGCCATTTACCTGACCGCCAAGGATGCCTAGCAGCCTTGCCTTGACTGCATGCTTCAAATTCATTCGTTTCATTGACTCTGTTACTAAACGGTCTAGTCATGACCGCATAGATCCACATACGGTCCAGTAAATGACCACTATTTCCAGAAACGGCCCCGATATGACTGTTTTATGTCTAAGTATTGATTAACCCAAGGTTTGACCCACGCACTGATTTTTCTATGTTCCTAGATAGTCTATGATTATCTAGAACCTCACACCTTGTTTCCCAAGCTACCTAATGAATTATGGAAATTAAAGAATGTGTCGTTACGCTGTCGAATTTTTCTGCATGGCATAACCTTGTTCTAAATCAATCTTTGAACTCGTATATTCTTAATTGAAGCATTCTTACCTTGATATTTGCTATCATGAATCTATAGTTTGAACTTCTTCATTATTGGCCATATTTATATTTCTCGTAGAAGTAGCTTGATTTATAAGTTGCAGATGTAAGAGCGGGCACGGACAGTGTCCAAGGGCTCAACTCTAGTCCCCTCAGCAGATAGCCGAAAACATACTATAAACCATGGGGTATGATGAACACTGGCGTCGCATTGCACTAGAATTACTTTTTTTATAAACGAGTGAAGATCCACAAGATAATCTTGTGAAATTACATGCTTGCTAGTACATTCTCGTTACATGACTTTCTAGTGCATAGCCTTTATGATTATGAAAAGCATATTCTTGTTCATGAAAGGCCAAATTATATTCATGTTATATTCTTGCTTAATCATATTTCCAAGTCTACGTGAACTCTCATATCTCACCTCGATCATATCTTGTTAGTTGTGTTACTTTGGTTTATTCACGTGTTTCGTTGTATTTTCATGACTTATCTTATACTCTATAGCTAAAATGGTAATCACTTAAACATTGTCTTCATGTTGATATGAAGATACCTACTGGGCATGTGTGCTCATTTCCTACTTTTCTAATCTTTTTCAGGAAATTCTAGCGGGTCGGATTCAGACTATTCAAGTGATGGATCCGAGAGTGATTAAAGAATGAGAGAATCCTTAGCTTGTCATTAGTTGATAGTCAAGAGTCGTCGCTATGTAATTTTCCATTTTATTGAGAAGAGTTAGTCAAAGAGTCAAGTGTCATCGTATGTACCTTTGATTATTATTTAAATAAAGCAACGATTTTGTCCAAATATTATGCATTCATTTTCTATGTGTGTGAATGTGTTAGTGCTCTGATTATATTGCTTGCTTGAGTTGTACTAGCCGGCTATTCACGTTACCGATTATTTTCGCTGCATAATCTCGGGACGTGAAAGTTAAGGTGGTATCAGAGTGTAGGTCTGATGCGGGACGGGATGGAAATGCGCTAAGACCTACGAATGCAACAAGTGCGGCCAGCACTCGCACGCCAAAGGCAAGTCGGGCGGCTGACCTCCGTAGCGTTCCTCCGGGTGGAGGCGTCTCTCAACAAGAAACTCAAGCCCAACGACCGTCCCTATGAGGGAAGCGCGGGGATCTCAGCGACTAAGGAGCCGCCGTGCGCCTATGGGAATCTAGTCCGAGCTCGGCGCTCGACTAGGGCCACGGAATGGGTGCTCTCAACTCACAACCACACGGTGAATAATAAGCTAGCTAGGAACCTACACACACTCACGCGGCATGCTAGAAAGTATACTAGTAAAGCAAATGCCAACAAAGGGAGCGTCGCACGTACCTCCACGCCTAGGCGTGGGGAAGAAACCCCGGTCGAGATCGACAACCCCGATACATAAGGACGACAATAATACAAACTCAACCACCAACGCCCACTCCTCACAGGGAGATAACAGGATACACAAAGAGATTCGGGGCTGCCGATGTACGGGCTGACGGGCGGCACTCGGTGAAGGGTTGGCCGCGAGGAGGATCCGAACGGTGGTCGGCAGGTTCGCAGCAATGCGTGACTCCGCGGTGAAAGCTCCCACGACCTGGTCCGGTGTCTGATTGAGGTGCCGTCAGCGATGGCGCGTAGCTAGGTCACGGGAGGAAGCCTCGGCCGAAGGGGGTGCGCAGATTCCATCTGTGGAAGCCGGGGGCGCACCTGCAAGTTGCGACAGGATTCTGCTCCCAGAACCGCGCGCTCGAGCGGGAAAAATCAGCAGAAATAGCTCCGAAGGGCGAACGGAGCTCTGCTTGTTGGAGGATGAAGAGGACGCAGAGCATCAGGTCCCGACTGAAGGAATCGATCAGATCTGGTCGTGGCTGAGAGCAGCAAGCTCTGGAATCCGCAGGTGGTTCTGGCTCCGGGTGGACAGGGCAGACCTCCGCGACCTCACGGGAATGGACGCCACGAGCAGCTCGGATGTCGGAACGAGGCGAGATCAGCGGCGTTGGACAGAGGTCGAAGAGAGGTACGACCGGTGAAGATCCCACGCCCAAACTCGCAGACGTCCGTCCCGTGGGATTTTTGCAAGGGGGCGAACAGAACCAGGCTCGCAGGGAGAGGGGGTCCTGCGCGCGCTCACGAGGAAAATCGCCACGGGTGGTGCCGGACTCCGAATGAGGTGAGACCACCTCGCACGCGTCGGCGACTCGTAGCAGAACCACCCAAAAATGGGCTGGTCTCCCACAGTCGCCAAGAACAGAGGAGGACGTCGTGGCTCTTGGAGATGAAATCTGGTTGCAACGATCTTGAACCTGTGAAGAAATAGAAGAGAGGGGGAACCTCGGCGTCGCACCGAGGGGATGGGGAGTCACACCCCAGGCTTGCTCCCGTCGCAGGAGCAAGGAGGAACAGAGGGGGGCGCAGCCACCTTCAAGAGCACACGCAATTTTCTTTTCTATTCATTCAATAATTCCAAAAGAAAAATTACAAGCCTTTATATCGGGGGGAAAAGCTAGGGTTTCACCCTTGCCACATGGAGGGGGGGGCGCAAATGGAAGGGGGGTGCGACCCAGCCCTTCCCCTTTCAAGGGGGGGTGCGGCCATCCCTCCTCCAATCAAGGAGGGATCAAAGGGAAGGGGGCGCCCAAGGGGGAAAGGGGAGGGAGATGGAATGGGGCAAGGGGGGCGCCCAAAAAGGCAAGTGGAGGGGGCAAGGGGGGGAAGGTGGCGCAGCCACCCAGGATGAGGGATGAGGGATGCGCCCCAAACCCTAACGCTAGACCAACCAATTATGGGCCAAGGCCAAGCCTAATAATAAAAGAAGATAGCCCAATACTCCCTACACATAGTCTGATAACATAAAAGAACTAGATAACGTGTCCACGCAGGGACCAAACCTAGGCCCAACATGGCCTCAAATGAGAAGAAAGATACTCTAGTAGATGCCGTAGTCGCCTAGCCAAAGAGATGCTGGCGTGCTCCGTGTGCTCCGTCTAGTGATGCGGCGCGTGTCCTCACCAATTCTCCCCGGGTGGGAAGAACTCGACCCCGTCGAGTAAGGGTCACGGTCGCTCAAGTAGCGCTCCAGCAGGTCCGGGTCGATCCTCTCCAGCTCTCCACGTGTGATCCAGGCGTCGTCTGTCGCAGGGCGCCCTCTCCAACGCACTAGGAAGCGTTGGTAGGCTCCGCTCCTGGTCGTGGTCACCTGCTCATCCAGTATACAATCTATATGCTCGCGTGTCTGTAATGGGGCTGGAAGAGGTGGACGCTCAGAAGGTGTAATACTCTCAACAGGAGGAGAGGGCCCAAAAAGCTCACTGGGAATCACCGCGGGATCCTGATATGCCACCAGATCTGAGACATTGAACGTCGAACAGATCCCATAGTCGTCTGGTAGCTCAATCTCATACGCATTCGACCCAATTCGCTTCAAGACTCGAAAGGGTCCAGCACCGCGGGCCTGGAGTTTCTTCACGGCCCCCGAAGGAAACCGTTCAGGTCTGACCCTGATCATGACGTACTCTCCCTCTCGGAACTCATGGGTGCGTCGATGCGCATCAGCTAACTCCTTATAACGTGCGTTGCTGGCCTCTATATGACGACGTACATGCTCATGCAACTGCCTAATATGCTCTGCAAAGGACTCAGCTGACTCAGAAACACGGGCCTGGATGGGAGATGGAACCAAGTCTATCGGCTTCCTAGGTCTACGACCAGTAACAATCTCAAAGGGACTCAGACCTGTAGACCTATTGACCGAGTCATTATATGCAAACTCTGCTAGAGGTAGAACCAAGTCCCAATCCCCGACACGATCACGCACTAAGCACCTAAGAAGATCCCCTAGACTCCTATTGACTACCTCCGTCTGACCATCGGTCTGGGGGTGATAGGCGGTAGAGAACTTCAACTGGGTGCCCATCATGTGCCATAGGGTCTTCCAGAAGTAGCTAGTGAAGCGCACATCCCTATCAGACACTATAGTACGTGGAAGCCCAAACCTGGAGACACAGTGAGTAAAGAACAGACGGGCAACTCTAGAGGCGTCTGAAGTCTTGGAATAGGGAATGAACAAAGCCATCTTAGAGAACCTGTCTACCACCACAAAAATGGAGTCATGCCGACGGAGGGTACGAGGCAATCCTAACATGAAGTCCATGCTAATGTCCTGCCATGGACTGTCCGGGACAGGGAGGCGAGTATAAAGGCCGGTGTTCTGCTTCCTCTGCTTGGCCATAGCGCAAGTGCGGCACTGAGCCACGATGCGAGCAACATCCCTCTTCAAACTAGGCCAATAGAACCTATGCTCAACGGCCTCAATGGTCTTGTTCCGGCCGAAATGGCCAGCAAGACCCCCTGCATGCAACTCCCAAGTGAGAAAATCACGAACAGATGTCCGTGGGATGCACAACCTACCACCCTGAAATAAATAACCCTCCTAAAGGACAAACTCAATATAGTCACGAGAGGGGCCCGACTGAAGGGCAGCATGGATCGGACCGAAGTCCGGGCAATCGACATAAGCCTCTTTCAGCCTTTCCAATCCCACCACCTCTACTCCCATGGTGGACAACATCATCATCCGCCGACTCAGCGCATCGGCCACCTTGTTCTCGGCCCCTGCCTTGTGCCTAAGCACAAAGGTATACTCCTGAAGGTACTCCACCCACCGACTATGACGCGCATTCAGCTTCTTCTGGGTATGGAGAAACCTCAAAGCCTCGTGATCAGAAAAGAGCACAAACTCCTGGTGTAGGAGATAGTGCCGCCAATATCTCAATGCCTGGGCGACTGCATAAAACTCCTTGTCATACGTGGAATACCGCAGTTTGGCATCGTTCAGCTTCTCGCTGAAAAAGGCAATGGGATGAGACTCCTGACTCAAGACTCCCCCTATACCCACTCCAGAAGCGTCGCAGGTGACCTCAAACACCTTAGAAAAATCAGGTAAGGTAAGAACAGGTGCCTGGGTCATGCGCTCCTTGATGCTCTGAAAGGCCGTGGCTGCAGCCTTAGTCCATGTGAATGCCCCCTTCCTAATGCAATCCGTGATCGGGGCAGTGATGGAACTGAAGCCACGAATGAAGCGACGATAGAACGTCGCTAGGCCATGGAAGCTCTGAACATCGTGGAGGGTGCGGGGCTCAGGCCATTCCTGAATGACGCGTATCTTCTCCGGATCAGCGGAGACCCCATCGCGAGACACTATGAACCCAAGGAAGAAAACCTGATCGGTCATGAAAGCACACTTCTTCGGGTTGGCGAATAAGCTCTCTCGCCTCAGAACAATGCAGACCTGCCTGAGGTGGTCTAAGTGGTGCTCCCTAGTGCGGCTATAAATAAGGATGCCATCGAAGTAGACGACCAAAAAGACCCCTATCATAGGGAGCAAGACCTAGGTCATCAACCGCATAAATGTACTAGGGGCATTAGATAGCCCAAAAGGCATCACTAACCACTCATACAGACTATCCTTGGTCTTGAATGTAGTTTTCCACTCATCTCCAGGCCTGATCCTAACCTGGTGATAGCCACTTCGAAGATCAATTTTAGAAAAAATAGTGGCTCCCGACATCATATCTAGCAAATCATCCAGTCGGGGAATAGGAAAATGATATTTCACCGTGATCTTATTGATCGCACGGCTATCGATGCACATCCTCCATGTGCATCTTTCTTCGGGGCTAGCAAAGCGGGGACAGCGCAAGGGCTCTTGCTGTCCCTGAGGGAACCCCTACTCATCAACTCCTCGACCTGCCTCTGCAACTCGGCATGGTCCGCGGGGCTCATCCTATAGTGAGGGAGGTTAGGCAATGAAGAGCCCGGGACAAGGTCGATCTCATGCTAGATGTCACGCATAGGTGGAAGGCCTCTAGGGAGGTCCTCCGGGAAGATATCAGAAAACTCGCGTAAAATCGCAGCCAACTCGGGGTTTAGCTCACCCTCGGACTCTGAGATGACATCACTCACCTCTCGAACAACAACAGCAAAGAGGGGACTACCACTAGTGAACTCTCTCTCCATCTCACGGGGACTAATCACCATCAATCTCCTAGTGGAAGGCTCCCCTAGGGTGAGGGTAGTGGAGGTGGCAGTAGCAGGCACCAAGGGTGGGGTAGGAGGGTCGGCCTTCCCCTGACGAGGGGTGTTCGTGGCACTGGGCCGGCTGGCCCGCGAACGGCAGGATCCCTAGGCTGGGTGGGGTGAAGAGTGATCCTATGGCCACCATGGTCGAAGATGCAAGTGTTCGACCGGCCATGGAGGGTGGCATCCCTATCGAAGAGCCAAGGCCTACCTAGAATAATACTACCCACCTCCATAGGCAGCACGTCACACCAAATCTCATCATGGTAGGTCTGAAACTGCAATGGCACTAGACAACGAAGCCTAACCGGGATAGAGGTAGAATCTACCCAGGATACCCGATATGGGGCAGGGTGGTCCACAGGTGTCAACCCAAGATGAGTAACCGTACCGGTGGATATGGCATTAATGCAGCTCCCACTGTCAATGATCACCTTGCAAGCTTTCCCTCCAAGTCTACAAAAGGTGTGAAAGATGGTGGTACGATGCCAGTCGTCACTCACCTGGGGCTGGGTAAGGATACACCGGACTACCCCTAACTGCGCATCGCCCTGATACTGAGTACCAGGGACATCGTGCTGCTCTCCCTCAAGAAACTCATCGAAGAACTCCTCCGCTAACTCCTGGTCGGCCTCATAGCTGACTAGCAGAAGCTCAGCCATGGGATCAGTGGGCGACGGGTCCGTCACAACAAGAGACTCTCTAGTGGGGCACTTGTTCGCATAATGGCCGACTCCCCCACACCTATAACAGCTGTTTCGCGCCCCTGTGCTAGGAGATGCTCCCCCGGTCATTGGCCCTTTCCCCTTGTCATCATGACGGGCCGGGGGTGGTGGTAGCTGGGGTCGGGTAGGGAACGCGGGCGGCTGAGGGCGTGAGGTGGAGTAAGGTGGCTGCTGGCGAGGAGGAGGGAGAGTGTCCCTCGGCAGGGGAGGGCGAGGCCTAGGAACAGTGGGGTCCTGGCGAGGGGGTTCCGAGGGCCGGGCCGCCGGAAACCGACTGTAGGAACTAGGTGCGGTGCGTGGGTCGAACCCCCGCTGACTGGTGGTCCCCTGACGTTGAGTAGGACTGAACTCCGCCTCAAACTGCTCTAGCTCCATAGCAACCTGATACGCGAGCTCTAAGGTGTTCACATTACGGCGAAATAACTCATACTGGTAATGGGGCCGTAGACCACGACGGAAACGAGAGATGGGCATGGCGCTCTCCTCACTGACTCCACATCGCAAGAAATACTCGTCGAACTCTGCGATGTACTCGGACACCGTCCGATCTCCCTGGCTGAGACTCTGCCATCTGTCAATGAGCCTCTGGCGATATGAGGGAGGCATGTACTTGTCTCGGAGTTTGACCTTCATCTCACTCCAAGACTCGACCTGGGGGTCCTGACGCTGAAATAGCAGACTCTCCAGATTCCTCCAATATGTTTGTGTCCGACCTAGTAACTTCATCTTGGCAAACTTAACTTGCCGGTGGTCAGACATCTCAACCCACTCAAAGTACCTGTCCATGCTATCCTCCCAGTCTAGGTAGATCTTCGGGTCCAGGGACCCGTCAAAAGTGGGAGAGTCCGCGCGAACGGTCCTAAGGGCCCGATCATCCTCGTCATCCCTCTGTGGTCGGTGACCACGGTGGCGTCGGCCATTCCCCTCATAATCATTGTCGGATCCGTAATCCTCAAAGTCGGGGACTCGTGGCCGTCGCTCCTCAGCCTGATATGGTGGGGGCTGGGCAGCTGCCGCCTGTGGGGCACGATCAACTCTAGGGGGGTCCTGATGGGGCACTTCCTCTACCCTCCCTATCCGCCCGATCAGACCTTGGATAGATCGGTCAGAAACCTCAGCGCGGTCCTCTATGGCCTTGAGTCGGCCCTCCAGACGGTTGGTCAGGTCCTTAGTGGCTTGTTCAGAACTAGCCAAGCGCTCCATGACTTCGGCCATGAAATCCTCTAGAGAGGGGCCTCCCTGGGTGGTACCACGGGGGTCGCCCATAGTGTCCGGGCGATGGTAGTGGGTGCCACCCCGAGTGGGCATGCAAAGGGACCTAAAGGGGCTAAGGGGGACTCACTAAGACCTATATGGGTGGACACATGATAAATGGAATGCAAGACTCAACCCTAGACGCAAACCTATATGCTCTGATACCACTTTGATGCGGGACGGGATGGAAATGAGCTAAGACCTACGAATGCAACAAGTGCGGCCAGCACTCGCACGCCAAAGGCAAGCCGGGCGGCTGACCTCCGTAGCGTTCCTCCGGGTGGAGGCGTATCTCAACAAGAAACTCAAGCCCAACGACCGTCCCTATGAGGGAAGCGCGGGGATCTCAGCGACTAAGGAGCCGCCGTGCGCCTATGGGAATCTAGTCCGAGCTCGGCGCTCGACTAGGGCCACGGAATGGGTGCTCTCAACTCACAACCACACGGTGAATAATAAGCTAGCTAGGAACCTACACACACTCACGCGGCATGCTAGAAAGTATACTAGTAAAGCAAATGCCAACAAAGGGAGCGTCGCACGTACCTCCACGCCTAGGCGTGGGGAAGAAACCCCGGCCGAGATCGACAACCCCGATACACAAGGACGATAATAATACAAACTCAACCACCAACGCCCACTCCTCGCAGGGAGATAACAGGCTACACAAAGAGATTCGGGGCTGCCGATGTACGGGCTGACGGGCGGCACTCGGTGAAGGGTTGGCCGCGAGGAGGATCCGAACGGTGGTCGGCAGGTTCGCAGCAATGCGTGACTCCGCGGTGAAAGCTCCCACGACCTGGTCCGGTGTCCGATTGAGGCGCCGTCAGCGATGGCGCGTAGCTAGGTCACGGGAGGAAGCCTCGGCCGAAGGGGGCGTGCAGATTCCATCCTTGGAAGCCGGGGGCGCACCTGCAAGTTGCGACAGGATTCTGCTCCCAGAACCGCGCGCTCGAGCGGGAAAAATCAGCAGAAATAGCTCCGAAGGGCGAACGGAGCTCTGCTTATTGGAGGATGAAAAGGACGCAGAGCAGCAGGTCCCGACCGAAGGAATTGATCAGATCTGGTCGTGGCTGAGAGCAGCAAGCTCTGGAATCCGCAGGTGGTTCTGGCTCCGGGTGGACAGGGCAGACCTGCGCGACCTCACGGGAATGGACGCCACGAGCAGCTCGGACGTCGGAACGAGGCGAGATCAGCGGCGTTGGACAGAGGTCGAAGAGAGGTACGACCGGTGAAGATCCCACGCCCAAACTCGCAGATGTCCGTCCCGTGGGATTTTTACAAGGGGGCGAACAGAACCAGGCTCGCAGGGAGAGGGGGTCCTGCGCGCGCTCACGAGGAAAATCGCCACGGGTGGTGCCGGACTCCGAATGAGGCGAGACCACCTCGCACGCGTCGGCGACTCGTAGCAGAACCACCCAAAAATGGGCTGGTCGCCCACAGTAGCCAAGAACAGAGGAGGACGTCGTGGCTCTTGGAGATGAAATCTGGTTGCAACGATCTTGAACCTGTGAAGAAATAGAAGAGAGGGGGAACCTCGGCGTCGCACCGAGGGGATGGGGAGTCACACCCCAGGCTTGCTCCCGTCGCAGGAGCAAGGAGGAACAGAGGGGGGCGCAGCCACCTCAAGAGCACAAGCAATTTTCTTTTCTATTCATTCAATAATTCCAAAAGAAAAATTACAAGCCTTTATATCGGGGGGAAAAGCTAGGGTTTCACCCTTGCCACATGGAGGGGGGGGGGGCGCAAATGGAAGGGGGGTGCGACCCAGCCCTTCCCCTTTCAAGGGGGGGTGCGGCCATCCCTCCTCCAATCAAGGAGGGATCAAAGGGAAGGGGGCGCCCAAGGGGGAAAGGGGAGGGAGATGGAATGGGGCAAGGGGGACGCCCAAAAAGGCAAGTGGAGGGGGCAAGGGGGGGAAGGTGGCGCAGCCACCCAGGATGAGGGATGAGTGATGCGCCCCAAACCCTAACCCTAGACCAACCAATTATGGGCCAAAGCCAAGCCCAATAATAAAAGAAGACAGCCCAATACTCCCTACACATAGTCTGATAACATAAAAGAACTAGATAACGTGTCCACGCAAGGACCAAACCTAGGCCCAACATGGCCTCAAATGAGAAGAAAGATCCTCTAGTAGATGCCGTAGTCGCCTAGCCAAAGAGATGCTGGCGTGCTCCGTGTGCTCCATCTAGTGATGTGGCGCGTGTCCTCACCAAGGTCTCAGGGCTTACTTATTCCCATGAAAATGTCATGTCATAGGCTAAGTCCAAGGTTAAAGACCCATACCTATGAAATAAAGAAAGAAATTTCCAACCCATGAGAGAAATTGGGTGGAACCCGGGATAAGATAGTTATTAGAAAATATCTCTAGGAATTAACCCCATCAAATCCATGGGAGTTGACAAATTTATTATTTTTCTCAGGTACCTTATTCTTACAATGGCTCACCGTGTTGATTGGGGTGGAATGCAACAAACTGTTGCGCGTCTCACCCACGCCTTGCAAAATATGGCCCAAGCCGGCGCGAGGGCTAGTGCTGGCGATCTGCACCGCAACTTCCGGAGTCTAAACCCTCCACGATTTTATGGATCTTATAACCCAGATGAAGTTGAAAACTAGATACATGAAATGAACCATATATTCGAGGTCATGCAATGTGCCGACCAAGAGAAGGTTCATCTCACCACGTTCCAACTCAACAAGGATGCGCGTACTTGGTGAAAATCTATTCCGACACTACCTCAAAATGCACCACACACTTGGGAGGGATTCCTCACACTCTTCTGAGCAAAATACTTCACCGAACATGTTAAAGAGAGGAAGGCGGCAGAATTCGCTTCGCTACGTCAAGGCATGATGATGGTGGCGGAGTATGAATTACAATTCTCTCGCCTAACACCCTATGCTCAACATTTAGTGAGCACGGATCTTCTAAAAGCAAATCGTTTCATGGACGGGTTGTCGCCCATCTTCATCTAGCAACTTGGCCCACAAAAAATTCAGACCTATGCATAGATAGTCCAACGGGCACACTTATGCGAACGTACCTTGGAGAAGGTCGATAAACTCAAAGGCAAAGGAGAGGAGTCTAGCCGAAAGCCTGATCGACGAGGAAGAAGAGTGGAAAAATTTAACGTCACTTGCAACTCTCGAGATAACAAGAAGAGATCTCGGACTGGGAACAACAAGGATGATCGTAGGAACAAGAAGGCCAAAGAGGAAGACAAGCAAGTTATGACGGCTTGCACATTTTGTGAGAAGTTTGGCCACTCAGTCAAAGAACACTGGAAATGCCTAGGGGTGTGTTTGCGATGTGGCAGCCAGGAGTACTGCATGCCAGATTGCCCCCTAATGAAGGATCAATCTTCCAGCGGTGGACGCAAGTGACAGGCGCATCTTAACGCTGTTATGGATGATGATGAACCGCCCGATGATGATGAAACGCCCAAGGATGATGGGCTAATGGAAGGTACCATTCAAATCTATTCCCATCCTGCATTCGTGTTATTTGATACTGGTGCTTCTCATTCCTTTATATTTACTACTTTTGTAAAAACCTTGTCAGTTTCATTAGTTCCTCTACCGTCTGACCTAGCTATCACTACACCCTTAGGTCCCAGAACTAAACTTACAACCCACTACCTCGATAGTGAGGTAATGGTAGAAGGTCATAATCTTCCTGCAAACCTCGTATGTCTTGACATGGAAGGCTACGATGCTATCTTAGGTGTAGATTGGCTTGTAGACCATGATGCCTATACAAATTGTCGCAATAGGAGAATCTCTTTTTGGAAACCACGTCTGCCGCGATTTTCTTTTCTTAGCATCAAGTATAGAAAGCATCCTACCATTATTTCATCTCTTCATGCTTGCAAACTCATTTTGCAAGGATGTGAACCTTTTCTTGCCTCCGTAATCATTACCGAGTCCAAGGAAATCATCTTAGAGAATATTCCCATTATGAATGAGTTTATCGATGTGTTCCCATCGGATTTACCTGGTTTACCACCTAAAAGGGAAGTAAACTTTTCCATTGAACTCGTTCCTAGAGCAGCACCTATTTCAATAGCTCCCTATAGGATTTCCCATATAGAACTCAAATAATTGAAGAAACAACTTTAGGAGTTATTAGACAAGGGCTTCATTCGACCTAGCACATCCCCTTGGGGTGCGTCAGTTTTATTTGTCAAGAAGCAGGATGGATCTCTCAAGCTATGTATTGAATACCGATGACTAAATCAACTTACTATCAAAAATAAATATCTGTTGCCGTGTATCGATGAGCTCTTTGATCAGATTTCGGGAGCAAAATATTTCTCCAAGATAGACCTCGGGTCATATTATCACCAGCTCAAGATCAAAGATGAAGACATATATAAGTTTGTTTCTGAAGCAGATATGGGCACTATGAATTCGTGGTAATGCCGTTTAGGTTAACTAATGCCCTGGTAGCATTTATGCAACTTATGAATAATATCTTCAGGCCTTATCTCGACCGATTTGTGGTCGTCTTCATTGATGATATTCTTATATACTCCAAGACTAAGGAGGAACATGAAGAACACTTAAGAATAGCCTTGAAAACCCTAAGGGAGCATCAACTCTACACAAAGCTTAGCAAGTACGAGTTCGGGATAAAGGAGGTCTCTTTCCTTGGCCATATTATTTCAAAAGAAGGTATCGATGCCGATCCTTCTAAGGTAGAAGCTATAAAGAATTGGAGCCGACCGACGAACGTGTCCGAAGTTAGAAGTTTTCTGGGTCTGGCTAGTTATTATAGGTGATTCATTAATGATTTCTCTAAAATTGCCATCCCTTTGACTAGACTTACAAGGAAGGAGAACCCTTTTATATGGTCAAAGGATTGCGAGGAAAGTTTCCTAACTCTTAAAGATCATCTCACTACGGCCCATATGTTGGCACTACCTGTTGAGGGTGGTACCTTTGAAGTCTATACCGATGCATCTGGCATTGGCATGGGATGCGTTCTTATGCAAAACGGTAAGGTGATTTGCTATTCATAAAGGCAGTTAAAGCGTCATGAAGAAAACTACCCTGTGCATGATCTGGAACAAGCTGCTGTTATATTCGCCTTGAAAATTTGGCGACACTACCTCTATGGGGAGAAGTTCACTATATTTTCAGATCAGAAAAGTCTGAAATACCTCTTCACCCAAAAGGAATTAAACATGAAACAAGGCAGATTGTTGGAGTATCTCAAAGACTTTGACTTTACTATCCAATATCATCTAGGCAAAGTAAATGATGTAGCTGATGCTCTTAGCAGAAGACCAATGGCAACTCTAGCAAGCCTCAGGAATGGTACGACTTATCTCATCGAGGAGTGAAGGGGCGTGATCTCGCGCTAGTCCTGAGCTGGGAGGATGATCACCGGATAGTGAACTGCAGAGAAAGGGAAACGAATCAGGGGGACTGGGGATGGTTCCCTGGGAAAAACCCTCTGATGCTTAAGTCAGTAGAGCAATGGTGGGAGGTATTGAGGAAGGTTGAAAGAGATGCGCGAGATTCCCCAACACCAAGATGGTGAAGTGGTTCTTGCTCAGGGAGTGTTAGGCATGTATCTGCCTTACCTGCTGCCGGAGGGAGTCCTTGGTTTTTATAGCGAGCTCCCCCGAAGAGTCCCATAAGCTGAGGAGTTTTAGGCGGGAGTTATGCCCTTATCATGGGATCGTTACGTCCTCATTGTGGGCTCTTCATGACCTTGGGAGATCGTGGCACCCTCATCCCGCTGAACTCCTGCTCAAAAAGTACTGTCAACGGCTACATGGATAAGCATTTGTCAGTTGATCCAATAATGAGAAGTGCCAGCCCTGTCCGGGCTATGGGCATAGCTCAGATGCAGTCAGATCGGAGTGGGCGCGTAGCGCCTGCCCGTATCTCGGTGGGGAGATGGCTCGGGCATGGGTCTTCCTCCGTTCTGTCGTTCGGGCCTTCCGAGCCTAAGGGCCGCCGAGGAAGAATGGGACCCCGAGTGATCTTTATTGGGCTTTTCTGCCGAAGTGGGCCCTAGGGGGCTGTCACTCGGATGAGCTGAGCCTCGTTCGGTCCTGATGGGCCTAGTTTGGCTGCTCTTAATTGGGCTACAAAAATCCCCCTCTCCACTTGTCCCCCTCATACTCCCGAGCTTTAGTAAGCTCGGTCGAGTAGCTGTTTGGGGTTTCGGACCAGCGTGGCTCAGGTGGGTGGAAATCTGGCGGTGTCTAGGAAGCCACGTGTCGTGGTCACCTATGCCCGTGTTAATGATGATCCTGACGGATTTGAACTGAAGGGGCCCCCTTTCCTCGGAGCTCGGAATGACGCGCCGCCTCCCGCGTGGGTTTATAGGCGTTGGGCGCTTATTCCAGACTCCCTCCGTTTCTTAGGGTTTTGGCTCTCCTTCGTTCTCGTTTTTGGGGCACTTCGATGCGCCGTGAGGACACGATGGAGGAGCAGAGGCTTGCGGGGGCATTCAAGGAGTTGGCGGCGATAACTGCGGAGGCCGTCCAGCAGTTACCTCCTCCCCCGGAATCTTCAGGGTCTTGGGACTGTCTTCCCTCAGAGTCTTCTTCTGACTCCATGGCGGGACAACACCCAGATGTTGAGGAGGGGGAGGACGAGCCGGTGGCGAGGGCGCCGGTCCCCAACTACAGCGAACTGGGGGAGGCGGATGTGAGGAGGCTGGAGCACCAGTACCGCCTGCCCCACAAGTTCAGTTTTGCCGCTGCTACCCCATACGAGATGAGCCTGGACTCTCGTACAGGTCACATCTATATGTTTCTTCTATCGTGGAAGGGTGGATTCCGCCTTCCTTTTGAACCTTTCATCCTTCAGCTTCTTAATTTTTTCATCCTTCAGCTTCTTAATTTTTTTTGGTTGGCGCCCATTCAGTTGGTAGCCAACTCTTATCTCCTCCTTTCTGCTTTTCGTATTCTCTGCCGTCGGTGCGGAGTCCCTCCTTCCATGGACCTCTTCCACTTTTTCTTTTAGTTGAAAGCGCATCCTTCGGCGGGGAAGGGCTTCTACTTCATCTAGGCGAGGCGAAATAGGAGCTGTATTTCTTTGGCGGCGAAGGATTCTTCGCATAAGGGGTGGAAGACCCAATTCTTCTCGGTAGGGATTTGCTCAGTGGAGGAAACCTGGAGGTGCCCGGTAATCCCCAATTTCCACCCTAACGTCCCTCCCAGACAGGACGAGTTCCCTCCTCATGTGGAGGAGTATGCTGCCATTTTGCTGAAGCACCGCCAGTCCACCGAAGACCTGGTGACGTCGGAGAATATTGAGCGGTGTCTTCTTACGCGGCTGCATCCGTCGGGCTCAGGTGCCACAACTTAGATCCTCCTTTGGATGTGGGGGTCATCTTTCTTTTCTTGAGCACGTCTTCTTCCTTGTGCAGACACCAGGTGGGAGCCTCTGAAGGAGGCCACAGAGGTGATTGAGCTTGGAGATGACTCGGCTGCCGACGAACCGACTGCTCCCGCGGGTCGCTCCCGAACCAAAGATAAGGGCAAGGGAGTGGCCCAGAGTGAATCCTCCAGACCGCGGGGACCCAAGCGAAAGGACCCTGTGGAGGGTATGATCCGGGCTGCTACGAGGGCCAGAAAGCGGGCCAAGAAGGCCGGGGTCATCCCCACCGTCTAAGGCGATCCTACCGCGGCTCACCCCTCCACGGAGCACGGTGGGGCCGACCCTACCGGGCGGGCTCTCCCACCAGCCGAGCCAGAGGGGGCCGAGGAGGTCGGGGCTGCCCCTGCGGGCAGGGATGATGCGGGCTTGGTTCCTCCTTTGGCTGGGACCAAGGGGGCCGAAGGGCCTCCTGCAACCGGCAGCGGGGCCGACCCGGCTCTCCCCTCGGCCAGAGCCGAGGGGGCAGTGGCCGAAGTTGGGGATTTTGTGCCTGGGGCCGGGGCTGGCGCTTCGGGCGGTGGCGCAGGTGGCGAGCCGATCCAAGTTGAGGGGCCGCAAGAAAATCCAGCCGAGGCACGAGGGGCGATCGAGGCTGGGGCTCGATCCGAGCCACATGGTGGGGCGACGGGCGATAGGGGGTTCTCCTTTCCGGTGGCCTTGGAGAGGCTCGATATCTCGAGCCCCCTGCACCAGGTGTGCCGCGGTATAGCCGTGAAGGTGAGGGGGGAGGTAGGCAGTACTCCCCGTCTATGGCTCTCACCGTGGTTTTGGAGGGCGGTCTGGCCCTAGCCTAGATGGGGGCTGCTCTGGCAGAAGCGTATGCTCGGTCGGAATGGGAGCGAGCGAACCTGGCCTGGACCCTTGGTGGGTCAGACAGGAGGTTGGCTCGGCTCACCGAGGAGTGTGACGGGCTTCGACGGGAGCTCTCCTCAGTCAAGGGGCTGATGCGGTCAAGCCAGGTGGAGACCCGGTCGCTAACCGAGCAGCTATCCAAGGCTCGTGAATCGCTCGAGAGGAAGAACAAGCTTCTGGAGGAGGAGCACCTTGTGCGTGCTGAGCTGGAGGGCCAGTGGGAGACCAAGCGGGCCGAGCTGGTAGACCGAGCGGAGGAAGCCGAACACCTTCGGCGAGAGGCCGAGGCCGATCGGGCCGAGGCAGAGAAGCAGGTGGCAGCGGCCGAGGAGTGAACTGCTGAGGCCGAGCGGAGGTCAGCCGAGGCAGAGCGGAGGGAGGCCGAGCTCGCTGGTAGGGTGGGATCGACCGGGGCGGAGGCTCTCGAGCAGTACAAGAGCTCAGAGGCCTACCGGGTCGACCCTAAGGAGGCTACCCTTCCCTACTACGAGTTAGGGCTTTGCCGAGGCATCCGCAAGGGATTCAAGCAGGGCTACGACCGGGTGGTATCTTATGTGGGGGAATAGGATTCTGGGATTGAATTCCCATCTGGACAGTGCTATGACTCGGATCTGTCATCCTCGGGCTCCTCTGTCTCGGCACCGGACGAAGAGGATCAGGAGGGGTCTTCGCCCGAGGGATTGCCAACTCCGGATGCCTCGGGAGCGCGCGCAACCAAGGAAGTTCCCACGCCGGTGGGGTCAGTGCTAGGGTCGGCCATTGCTGAGCATTCCGGGGCTGGACTGTCCGAGCCTTCCACTTCTGAGCTTCAGGGTGGGCCCGAGGCCTGATGTCCACGCTTCGCTTCTTTTCTTTGTATACTTTTTGCTTTTTGGAAGGAGAAAACATCCTTCTTTTTGTGTTGAAATAAATAAGGCAGTGGTATTGTGATGAAGACTTATCTGTTCCATACCGCCGTTGCCGTATTATGTTCAGCGTATCTGCGGTTGTTGGAAAGAGCCGATATTTTCTGCGTGAATCTCGCACGATGGTTGGGTGGGTGTCTGACAGGGTGTCTTCCCATTTTCCCACGCTTTAAATGCCTGGCCGCTTCCTGTGTCCAGCTAGGGCGGAAGACGAGAAGTTTGAGGTGACCGTTTGTAGGGAGAAATCCTGCTGGCGTGTTTTCGAGGGGGGAGATCATTTAAGGCAAGTAGCCTCCCTTTGCCTATAAAAAGGACTGAGGGGCGTCCCTTCCTCTCCACCGCTTAGGGTTTTCCCTGATAGTCTTCCCTCATTCCTTCTTCACATTGCGTTGTGCCGTGGTATTCAGAGCATGAAGGAAGCTCCAGATGAGGAGGCTGCCGACGACGGGGGGCAGGGAGTTCCTGCTGCTCCGCACTTGAAAAGGAGTCAATGGCCAGCGGACAGACTTGAAAAGGGGCCGACGAGTAGAGGCACGCTATTTTCCCTTTATCAGTTCCGGCGACGCTTGCAGGGGGGCGAGATGGAGGACGGATGGGGGGATCAGACATCCCTGCTACCCGTCCCTTCCTGCTCGCCTCACGGATGGGAGGAGGAAGCCAACTAAGCTCCATCCCTTTCGGGCCTTCCCCTGCCTCCTCAACCAGCTCTGCTGGTTTCTTTTTCTTTCTGGCAGCCTCTTTTTCCCTCTTCTGCTCTGCTCCTCCTTTCGTTCACTCTTCGGAGGGTGCCTGGACTCTCTTTCTTCCAAGGAGTTGGCAGTTTGGCGGGAAGATGCTTTCATATGCATTCCCTCTCCTCCTTCTCTTCCAAGTTCAACTTGGAAGGTAGCCTTCTCTTTCTTAATCCCTCTGTCACATTTGTCTCGAGCTGCCCGAGCCAACGGGGTCAACTATCCTTTATCCGAGCCAGTTTCTACACTAGGCAGAGTCAGTGGCTGGACGCAGGAAGGTCATCCTAGTCAGCCGAGCGACGGGCTCATACGACGGCGCTAGATGGATCTTTTACTTTTTTCACATGTAATCTATTGGCTTTGGCCTTCCTGATGTACAAACGTGTTGTTTGAATAAAAAGAAAGGAGCCTTATGTTTTATCTCATGTCGTCTGCACAATACTAAGTACTCAGAAGTAGAACTTGCGTAATGTAGCTATGTTCCAGGTCCGAGGGATGGGTTCTCCTTCCATTGTAGACAGGCGGTATGCTCCCTTTCCGAGCGTCTCGACCACTCGACAGGGGCCTTCCCAGTTAGGGGATAACTTACCCGCCGCCTCAAGTGGTCGAGAGGCTTCGGCTTTCCTGAGGACGAAGTCTCCCAGCTGGAAGTGTCTATCTCGGACTCTGACGTTGTAGTATCAAGTGAGGCGGCGTTGATACTCCGTTGCTCTGATGCTGGCAATCTCCCGGATTTCATCTGCTAAGTCGAGATTTTTGAGCAGTTTTTGGTCGTTTGCCTCGGACGAGAAGCGTATAACTCTGAGGGAGGGGTTGCCGATCTCCAACGGGATCACGGCCTCGGTGCCATACACTAGTTGAAAAGGACTCTCACCGGTTACCGTTCTGGGAGTCGTTCTGTGCGACCAAAGTATGCTCGGCAATTCCTCGAGCCAGCTGCCCTTGGCTTTGCCGAGCCTAGTCTTGATGCCTTTCAAGATAGCCTTGTTGGCATTTCCGACTAGTCCGTTAGCCTGAGGGTGGGCGACCGAAGTGAAGTGATTGCGAATATTGAGGTCGGCGCATCTGTCTCGGAAGTAACTAGAATCAAATTGCCGACCATTATTGCTCAGTATCACCTGGGGGATGCCGTAGCAACAGATGATCAACTTCCAGATCAAATTCCAGACGACTGTCTCGGTGATCCTTGTAGTGGCTTCGGCCTCGATCCACTTAGTAAAGTAGTCGATGGTGACGATGATGAACTTCTTCTGGGCCTGGGCCGTGGGAAATGGCCCGAGGATGTCTATTCCCCAGTGAGCGAAAGGATAAGGCTCAGCTAGGGTGATAAGCTTCATTGCTGGCTAATGGACCAAGTGGTCGAATCGCTGGCAACGGTCACAACGTTGTGTGTAGGTCGAGCAGTCACGCTGTAGGGTGGGCCACCAGTAACCTCGCCGTAGCAAGATCCTGGCGAGTGACCTTCCCCCCAAATGCGCTCCGCATAGACCTTCGTGAACTTCTTCGATCGCTCGGTTGGCTTCGTCGGTACCGAGGCACTTCAGAAGAGGGCCAGAGAATGATCTCTGGTAAAGTGCACCATCCAGGGTGACGAATCGCCGAGCTTGGTATTTCAACCTTCGGGCTTCCCGAGGGTCGGGATGCTCCTCGGAGTCTTGGAGCCACGACAGGTAGGGGGTACGCCAGTCGCCTAGGCAGGCTGGGCCAACATCTAGGAGCTTCGAATCAATGCTCGGGTGCTCTAGCTCTTTGAGAAGGACCGATCTAGTACCCTCGGGGTCAAGAGAGGAGGCCAGCCGAGAGAGGGTGTCCGCTAGGGAGTTTTCCTCCCAAGCTATCCGGACTACCTCAAAACTCTAGAACTGTTGTGCCACAGTCTTGACCAGTTGGAGGTATTTGATCATCGGTGCCTCCCGAGCTTCATAATCACCGTTGACCTGGCTAGCTACTAGTTGGGAGTCGGTGTGAATACTAGCTTGCTCAGCTCCTAACCGCCAGGCCATGCGGGCTCCCGATATGAGGGCCTCGTACTCGGAAGCATTGTTGGATGCTTGGAAGTTGAACTTCAGGGCGTACTATAGCTCTGCCCCTTCGGGGGACTTCAGAAGAATGCCGACACCGCTCCCGACTGAATTGGGAGATCCGTCAACGAACAGTTCCCAGGTTGGCCCGGGTGCGGACGGAGATCTCTCTTCAGTCGGGATGGTGCTCTCGGTGATGAAGTCAGCGAGCGCCTGGCCTTTGATAGCCGAGCGAGGCCGATACGATATATCGTAGGCCCCGAGCATGATGGCCCACTTGACGAGGCGTCCCGAGGCTTCGAGGTGAGCGAGGGTCTTCTTCAATGGTTCGCTGGTCAACACGGTGATGGAGTGCCCTTGGAAATAGGGTCGGAGGCGCTTGGCCGAGGTAACCAACGCTAGCACGAGTTTCTCGATTGTGGGGTACCTTCACTCAGCCTCGTTGAGCACCTTGCTTGTGTAGTAGACCGGTCTCTCGATTCCCGAGTCATTTTTGACTAGGACTGAGCTAACTGTGGATGGAGTTACCGAGAGATAGAGGTATAAGGCTTCCCCTGGGATGGGCTTGGAAAGCACTGGGGGCGAAGCCAGGAACTCCTTAAGCTCGGCGAATGCTCTTTGGCATTCCTCGTCCCACGTGAATGTAGCAGATGCCAGTTTGGGCCCCCTCAGTAGTTTGAAGAAGGGTAGGCATCGTTCAGCCGCGCGGGACAGGAATCTGCTGAGCGCAGCAACGCGCCTGGTAAGGCGTTGAACGTCTTTGATGCAGGTGGATGGGCACATGTCCAGGATGGCCTGGACCTTGTCGGGGTTGGCCTCAATCCCAGGCTGAGTGACCAAGAAGCCCAAGAATTTTTTGGACTTTACTCCGAAGGCGCACTTGGTGGGGTTGAGCTTCATGTTGTACTTCAGGAAAGTGTTGAAAGTTTCTGCTAGGTCGGCGAAGTGGTCCTCGGCCTTGGGGGTCTTCACGAGCATGTCGTCAATATAGGCCTCGACGTTCCAACCGAGCTGTCCCTCAAACATATGTTTGACTAGCCTTTGGTACGTGGCTCCGGCATTCTTCAACCCGAAAGGCATCCGGGTGTAGCAGTGCACGCCGAAGTCGGTTATAAAGGCGGTCTTCTCGATGTCTTCGGGGTGCATTCTGATATGGTGGTAACCTGAGTAGGCATCCAGGAAGCTGAGTATCTCATTACCCGAGGTTGAATCAACTAGTTGGTCGATGCTCGGTAAGGGATAGCAATCCTTTGGAGTAGCCTTGTTCAAGTCGATGAAGTCCATGCACATCCGCCACTTTCCCAAAGCTTTCGGCACCAGGACGACGTTAGCCAGCCACGTCGGTACAGGACCGGCCTAAAAAGATCAGTCTTCCGCCCCTTGGTGACCTGCTCCTTGATAATCGTCTGCTTCTCTGGCGCATGCTTCCTTCTGCATTGTTGCATGGGCTTCATGGTTGGGTCGAGGTTGAGCTTATGCACCACCGTCTCTTCTGGTATCCCGGGGAGTTGATCATCAGACCATGCAAAGACCCAGATGTACGCGGAAAGGAACTCTTTGTATTGCTGTTGAACCTCAGATGTTAGGTCGGCTCTGATCTTTACTCCTAGGGTCGGGTCGTCGTTCAGGAAAATCGCTAGCAATTCGCCTCCAGGTTCGGCAGTTGCGGATTTTTCCTCGACTTCCCGGGGGCCCTTATTTTTCTCGTCCGGCCTTGTGGCTTCGACCGAGATAGTGTAGCACCTTCGGGCCATTGCCTGGTTACCTCGAACTTCCCCCAATCCATTTTTGGTGGGGAACTTCATCTTTTGGTGATAAGTAGAAGGCACCGCTTTCGTTCGGCTGAGGATTCCTCTACCGAAGATTGCATTGTATGCTATCATACCTTTGAGCACTATGAAGTCCACCATGACCGTAACAGTCTTGGGTGGGGTGCCAAGAGTAACCGGCAGGCTTAGGGCTCCCTCGGGATAAGTGACCTGGCCATTGAACCCGCATAGGGGGGTTCGGATCGGGCGGAGTTTAGACGGATCCTCCCCCATCTTAAGGAAACATTCATAGGATAATACATCAGGGGCACTTCCATTGTCAACCAGAATCCTGTCTACGTTACAACAGTTTATTGTGGCCGATATCACTAGGGCGTCATCATGCGGGGTGCTCAGCCCCTCCAGGTCTTGGTCGGAGAAGACTATGACCTGGGGCTCGCTCGGTGGGGCCCTAGGAGGCTCGATGGCTCGGCTCGCCCACTCAGCATGACGCTTCCTTCCTCGGCCACTATCTCCTCCTGATGCAGCTCCTCCGGCGATGATGTTGATGTGGACCCCTCGGGGGGCGTTGTCGATCTCCCCTGGGGTGCCTCGGTCTTCCTGCTGCCCGGTCACGAACCGGGAGAGGTGCCCCTGATGAATGAGACGCTCGATCTCATCCTGGAGCTGGTGGCAGTCACCGGTATGATGCCCGTGGTCGCTGTGGAACAGGCAATGCTTGCTGCGACTGCGGTTCTTTGACTTCATTGGCTCGGGTTGGCGGAGGAGGCCCGAGCCTTTAATGTCTTCATAAATCTCGTACACTAGAGCGGTTAGGGGAGTTTACCGCTCGTACTTCCGTGACGGTTCCTTGCACTCCCCGTCTCGGTTTCGCCTTTTTCCTTGGCCCGAGCTTGGCTCGGGTGCCCGCTTCTTGTCCCCCTCCCGACCCGAGCCGGTTTCATCTCGGCATGCAGTGAACACTTCTTCGCACTCGGTGTGGCACAATGCCAGAGTCACTAGCGCAGAAATGGTCAAGGGAAGGTGGAGGGCAAGCTCACGGCGGAGGTTCTCATCGCGGGTGCCCCCGATCAGAGCGGTTATGGCCGAGGTGACGTCCAGGTGGGGCATCCTCAGGGCTCCCGATTTGAATCAGAGGATGTAGGCCCCAAGTTTCTCCCCTTGCGCCTGTTTGAGGGCCAAAAGCCCCGCTACCGACCAAGGGGGGCCGCTACGGCGCTTGTTTGAGGGCCAACTGCTTAAAGTCTCGGATGGATCCGGGGGCGAGGGCCCGGAACCATGCTTGGGCGCCTTGGACCAGGGTGGTCGCAAAGGCTCGGCACTTGATGGCGTCGGATGCTCCGTGAAGGGTCATCAGAGCGTCGAAGCTGTCAAAGTGGTCGGCCGGGTCGCCCTGGCCGTCATAGGGCTTGAAGGTCGGGATAGAGGTTCGAGGAGATACCTCTGCCTTCAAGATATGGTCGGAGAACGGGGATCTCTCCTCGTCCTCTAGTTGAGAGGTCTTCAGTAGGGCTCACAGGGCGCGCTCCTGTTCTGCGAAATGCCTCTCGAATTCTCGCAGTCGGAGGGATAGCTCCGGCTGCCGCTGCGCCGTAGGGCTGAGGGGGTGTGAAGGCAGGCTGTCTTGGCGCTCCCTGGGCACTTCGATCTCCTAGAGGGGACGGCGTGCCCCGTGCCTGCCCCGCTTCGGCATGGAGGAGGCCTCTTGCTCCGGAGGGGGGGCTTGCGAGGTTCCTCCTACTTTGTTGCGGATGAGCTGCTATCCTCGGAGGGTGAAGCGGCCTCCGGTGGTGTGCTGGGACACGGTCTCACGGGGAGGGCTCTCCGGAGGGGCGCGTGGCCTTCCATCCTGGCCGCCTGGGTCCTCATGAGTTCCATGAGGACGTCCAGTTTCGCGTTGAGGGCTTGGAAGGTGTCGGCGCCGCCATTGAGCGGCAGCCCTACCGTCGTGGTAGGAGGGGGCGGCAGCTCGGCGGCAGGCAGAGGGGGCGGTCCATCGGCGGGAGTGCTGGCATCGGAGGGGGGGTTTTGGGAGGCTTGTGAAGGGCCTTCCCCCACCGCCACCGTGGCCTTTCCCCTGTCACCGGCGGACCTCCTCCCTGTACTTCTTCTTACCATACTGGCTCTTTGGTCGTTTCCCACAGACGACGCCAGATGAAGGGGTGTGATCTCGCGCTGGTCCTGAGCTGGGAGGATGATCACTGGATAGTGAACTGCAGAGAAAGGGAAACGAATCAGGGGGCCCCGGGGATGGTTCCCTGGGGAAAACCCTCCGATGCTTAAGTCAGTAGAGCAATGGTGGGAGGTATTGAGGGAGGTTGAAAGAGATGCGCGAGATTCCCCAACACCAAGATGGTGAAGTGGTTCTTGCTCAGGGAGTGTTAGGCATGTATCTGCCTTACCTGCCGCCGGAGGGAGTCCTTGATTTATATAGCGAGCTCCCCCGAAGAGTCCCATAAGCTGAGGAGTTTTAGGCGGGAGTTACGCCCTTATCATGGGATCGTTACGTCCTCATCGTGGGCTCTTCATGACCTTGGGAGATTGTGGCACCCTTATCCCGCTGAACTCCTACTCATAAAGGACTATCAACGGCTGCATGGATAAGCATTTGTCAGTTGATCCAAGCATGAGAAGTGTCACGCCCCGAGCGCGGAAGATACCCGGAGATGCGCGACGTGTCTATATCAATCATGTCAATCAGAGTGGTCGTGTATTCGACACAAAGACAGAGATGCACAAAATAGCAAGATAACCCAATCCTTTATTTCATAATGGATAGACTATTACAAATCCAATACTCTGTTTAACAAAAAGGAAAAGAATACATATTTGACTCAAGAAACTATGGAAAAGACTAGACGACACTTGTAGAAGCTCTATCACTTTCACTCTTGACCATTCCCATCCGATTGACTTCCATCGTCGTCGGACTTACCTGAAAAGTAAAAAGGGACAAACGGAATGAGCGAACGCTCAGTAGGAAATTATATCTCAAGTACTAGCAAGGGGTTTAAGTAATTACATTTTTATGAATGCAATAAGGCTATGCATGCTCGCATAAAACGACAAGGTAGAGAGAATGTAATATCAAGGAAATAAGATGAACTTATCATGAACTTTCAACAAGATACAAGTTAATCAAAATATTCAAGCAAATACCATTATCGAGTCATGTCAAGAACTTTGGCTATCATGCATCAAGCAAGTAAATTACCCTCTTTCGGGCCACGCATTTCATGTAAAGTCAAGTACGATTCAAGTACAAGATGTGTGTGGAATGTCCAATCAAGCAAGTCAAGTACTCGGTATAATGCCAGATACCTTATCATTTTAACTCCCATGGGCACAAGTACTTTCGGGTGCTCCTCCCAGGACCAGATCGGGCCCTATATGCGCAGGCATTTATCATGTGTTTTGACATCCACTCTTGTTTATATAGCCAATATAGAATTTCAATAATCAAGCTTGTAGATACGTATGACAACTTTGATAGAATAGAGTCCAAAATATGACAAAGGACATAGAATGGCGATAATAACGGTATAATCACGAGTTCGATAAAACTAGGTAGAATATGGTTCCCTTAACTTAGGTACCATGACAAATCAATATGGACATTCTTTATATAGAATTGAGGTCCACATGAACAGTATATTAAAGTAAGATACCCTCACTCTTATCATAGAATTGGGGTTTACAAGAACGACATGATATGGCATGATATCATCATCCCATTAAGAATTTCTTATGATATACTCTTTGTATAATCATAAGGGCCGGTATACCATGTTTCTTTAAAGTGACATGGCATCAATGGTGTAATGGGTTTTTAGGGTACAACCAGCTCAGTCGGCCTTGAGGGAATCCAAGGCTACGAGGAGTCTTACGGAGGTCTCTATGACTAACTCGCTAGTCCAAAGGAACGGAATGTCCAATGGAGAGCTTGTATGTCAATGAGAGTTGAGTGTGATCGATAAAACACCGTGAAAAGTGGGACTATACTCACGGAGTGGAGAATAGTGCCGATATATATATATATATTATGATATATAAAACCATCGGTTTAGCAAATCTGAGGAAAAATCAGGTTACAGTAAAATAACGACTTAGGTCAAGTCGTTTCTCAAGTAATTAATGCCTAACAGAAGGGCGTTTACATATGGTCCGTTTTGCAGAATTTTCAATAATTTCAATAATTTATCTAAAACGCGCCTTCGGCAGGGGCGTTTCTTTAGAAGTTGACGACTACTATAGCAGGCGTCTTTTATTTACAATATTTTTCAGAACTTATTTATTTTCAGAAATAATCAAAAACGCGCCCTTGGTAGGGGCGTTAATCATTAAGTTCTTATTTTCACAGAATATATATTCCAGGATTTTAACAGATACACGCCCTAGTCTGGGGCGTTTATTTTTAATTCACGCCCTGTGATGGGGCGTTACCACAGGGAAAACGACCTAGTCTAGGTCGTGAATTCAAGAAATATCAGGAATTAGCAAGATTTGCACGATAATCAAGGATAACAATCATATAGTCATGACAGGAAAATTGGCAGGAATTCACATGCAGTATATCAGATTTGATGTTTCATGTTTATTGACTTTTAATCGTTAACAATTATTGCTTTGATTTCATGTAATTGCATGGATAATCAGTTCTTAAGATTTACATGAAATTAACGCCTGTGTACAGGGCGTCAAATATGAAAATTGACGACCTGGGAAGGGTCGTGACTTGAAAAGTAGCGCCCTAGTCTGGGGCGTGTATTTCATAGTCACGCCCTTGGTAAGGACGTTTCTTTCAAGAAATTAACAGAAACTCGTTCAGAAACTATAGTAAACCAAACCATGTATATGCATGATAATTATTGTACTGTATCAATTTAGTTTGGGCTACAGTGACTTGAGAAAATCCTACCTTAATAATGGATTTGAAGATGAACTCTGAAGGATTTGGTGAGAAGCCTAATACTCTGAAGCTTCAACTGCAACTCAATAACAGCCGTAGCAACAGCAAGAAGAAGAACAATCGTTCTTCAGAAATCTTCACTCTACCGTCAACCTGTAGAGGGAGAGAAAAGGAAGGAAGATGAAGATATTTAAATAATCTTCACAGATATAACCGAAGTTTTTAGGGAAAAGATAGAAGAACAGTACCTTGTTCTTCACGTTCGACAAGCAGACTTCCTACAAATAAGAGAAGATCAATTAATGTTCTTCACACGAGCGTATAACAGAGAAAACGATGAGGAAACCTTTGGTTCTATACATACCGTAGCAGTAGTCGACCAAATAGCTGCTAGGGTTCGAGCAGAAGATTATTTATAGGGATTTAGGGGGTCCAATTAGGGTTAGAGTTCTAGTGGAAGTAATGCTTCCAATATAGAGTTATTGCCACGTTATAACTCTTTCTAATACTTATCACTTACTCTGGATGAGTTCTGGGTTCGAACGGTTCACGAACTGAATTAACGCCTTTGGTCAGGGCGTCGATTCTTGAATTGACGACCTAGTTCAGGTCGTTTCTTAAGAAACGTCTTGGATAAGGGCGTTCTTTGTTTTTGAAACACGCCCCATATATGGGCGTTTCTTTTACTTGCCTATTTGGTCGTGAGAGTTGACGACCGCACGTGTGGGCGTCCTTTCTTTAGTCACGCCTTTGATAGAGGCGTTTCTTTTTGAATTAACGCCCTAATAAGAGGCGTTATTTTAATTTTATTTTACTTCTTCTTATTAATCCTATTCTCATTATCTGTATTACTACTGTAATATATATATGTTTTAATTTATTTCAAATATTCATTTATCAGGGTTGCTACACCCTCCCCCACTTAAAAAGAATTTGGTCCCCAAATTCAATATATATAATTATACATGTGGAGAGCGTAGAACATATACCTCTTAGAATAACTCGGGAAATCGTTTCTTCATAGATTCTTCGGTCTCCCATGTCGCTTCGCGTTCAGGATTCTTATTCCATTGCACCTTGAGCATGGGAATAACCTTATTCCTTAGAGCTCGTATTTCTCGATCTAATATCTTCATAGGCTTCTGTTCATATGTGAGATCTTTCTGGATCACCAGATCTCCATGTTCAATAATATGAGATGGATCGTGCACATACTTCTTCAACATAGATATGTGAAATACATTGTGTACCTCGGACAACTGAGGAGGCAACGCGATGCGATAAGCAACCTCGCCAACTCTTTCGAGTACCTCAAATGGTCCGATGAATCTTGGCGTAAGCTTGCCCTTAACACCAAATCTTCGTATGCCACGTCCAGGGGATATCTTGAGAAATACATGATCTCCGATTTGGAATTCAAGATCTCTTCTTCTTGTATCTGCATAAGCCTTTTGCCTGGTCTGAGCAACTTGTAATCTTTCCCTGATTACTTGTATCTTCTCGGTTGTATCCCTTACCATGTCTGGACCTAACAGTTGTTTTTCTCCAACTTCGTTCCAACATATGGGAGATCGGCAACTCCTTCCGTATAAGGCTTCGAAAGATGCCATTTGGATACTAGCTTGGTAGCTATTATTATATGCAAATTCAACTAAAGGTAAGTGGTCATGCCAGCTTCCTCCAAAGTCAATAATGCATGCTCTCAGCATATCTTCAACAACTTGATTAGTTCGCTCGGTCTGACCATCCGTTTGCGGGTGAAAAGCAGTACTAAAGTTGAGCCTTGTCCCCAACGAATGTTGTAATCCCTTCCAAAAATGAGAAGTAAAACGGGGATCTCTATCAGACACGATTGAGACAGGAATTCCATGTATCCTGACTATTTCTTTGATGTATAGTGCAGCTAGCACATCAATTGACCATCGGCTTTTGATTGGCAAGAAATGTGCCGATTTAGTCAATCGGTCAATGATAACCCAGATTCCATCATGTCCTCCTTTAGATTTAGACAAACCCATGATGAAGTCCATACCAATATCCTCCCATTTCCACTTAGGAATATCTAGAGGATGTAGTTTTCCCGCAGGCTTTTGGTGTTCCGCCTTGACCTGTTGGCATGTGAGACAGCGTGATACATAGTCCGCTATTTCTCTTTTCATATTAGGCCACCAAAAGTTCCTCTTTACATCTTGGTACATTTTGGTTGATCCTGGATGAATAGTGTACCTTGATCGGTGAGCTTCATCTAAGATCTTCTTCTTTAATTCTGGACAATCGGGTATACAAGTTCTATCTTTGAACGATACTCTTCCATCAGAAGTTAGTTGAAAATCAGATTGTCCTTCTAATCTGCCTTTGATTTCTACTAATATAGGATCATCATCCTGAAGTGTTTGTATCTCAGATAACAAATCTGACTGTATGCTTACATGAGATAGTGTGACAAATTTGGATTTCGTGTCCAAGCTTATATTGAGCTCGGAGAATTGTTCAAGTAACCTCCATTCTTGTATCATACAATTTGCTATCATTGCTCTCGGCTTTCGACTAAGGGCGTCAGCAACATAATTACCCTTTCCGGGATGGTATTGTATATTGAAGTCGAAGTCTTTGAGATATTCTAGCCAGCGTCTTTGTCTCATGTTCAGCTCCTTTTGTGAAAATAGATATTTGAGACTTTTGTGATCGGAGTATACAGTAAACTGTGCTCCATATAAGTAGTGTCTCCATATCTTTAGGGCAAATACTACCGCGGCCAGTTCTAAGTCATGGACGGGGTAATTCTCCTCATGCTTCTTTAGTTGACGTGAAGAGTATGCTATGACCTTTCCTTGTTGCATTAGGACACATCCGAGGCCAACGCCAGAAGCATCAGTGTAGACCTCGAATTTCTCTCCTTCTATCGGTAGAGCTAAGACCGGAGCTGTGGTGAGATGATCCTTGAGAGTTTGAAAACTTCTCTCACATTCCTCACTCCATTCATATCGGATCTCCTTACGAGTTAACCTTGTAAGGGGCACGGCGATCCTAGAGAAATCTTTGATGAATCGCCGATAATAGCCTGCAAGACCTAAGAAACTTCTGATCTCGCTTGCATTAGTGGGTCTTTCCCAGTTTCTTACAGCTTCAACCTTTGACGGATCTACAGATAAACCGTCCTTGGATATGACATGTCCGAGAAAAGCCACTTCTTCAAGCCAGAACTCGCATTTGCTGAGTTTAGCATATAATTGATTTGTCCTCAAGACTTGCAATGCAATCCTCAAATGTTCTTCATGTTCTTCCTTAGTCTTGGAATATATCAATATATCATCAATGAAGACTACTACGAATTGATCCAAGTAAGGCCTGAATATGCTATTCATTAACTGCATAAAGGCAGCAGGGGCATTTGTTAGTCCAAAAGGCATAACAACAAATTCGTAATGGCCATACCTGCTTCTGAATGCGGTCTTATGAATGTCATCGTCCTTGATTCTTAATTGATGGTATCCCGACCTGAGATCAATCTTGGAAAAATATTTGGATCCTGAAACCTGATCAAATAATTCATCGATTCTCGGCAGTGGATACTTGTTCTTGATAGTAAGATGATTCAATTGTCGATAGTCGATACACAATCTCATGGATCCATCCTTCTTCTTTACAAATAAGACTGGTGCTCCCCACGGGGAAGTACTTGGTCTAATAAACCCTTTTCGGATTAGTTCCAGCAACTGCTCCTTCAACTCCTTGAGTTCAGCAGGGGACATTCTATATGGTGCCTTTGAAACGGGACCAGCACCAGGGACTAAGTCAATGGTGAAGGCTACATCTCTTTGAGGGGGTAATCCCGGCAAATCTTCTGGAAATACGTCTGGAAATTCTCGCACTACCTGAATGTCCTCTATCTTGGTTTCTTTAGCTTCTTTAATAGTGACAAAAGCAAGGAAGGATACACATCCTTTCTTGACGAGCTTGCTTGCTCGAAGAGCCGAGATAAGAGGGGATTTGCTTCGACTCTTAGGACTAATATAAGTCAGTTCCGGAAATTCCTTGAAAATAATCTTGCTATCACGGTAATCAACCGTTGCCTGGTATTTGGATAACCAATCTGCTCCTAGTATAACATCATACTCTTTTAGATCTAAGTAGATAAGATCAATAGGAAAATTCTTTCCTCGAACCAATACCTCACAGTTTTGATAATGATGTGTGATATCCGTCTCGTTTCCGAGAGGAGTAGACAATATTAACTTCATCCATTCTGGTTCTAGAGGTAATGGGTCAGCAAACTTCTTGGAAATAATGGAATGCGATGCACCCGTATCAAATAAGACATGTGCATATTTGGAACAAATTTTTAATGTACCTTCCACCAATCCGCCTTCTTCTTCTGGTCCGGTCTCTTGGATTGCATGAAGACGCGCGTTCCTTGTCACTGGGCGTTTACCCTCACCGTCTTGGTCATTCATTAATGGACAATCGGGAATCCGATGTTCACGACTCCCACAACGGAGACATGCTCCTAATTTCCTCCAGCATTCTTCTGTTTTGTGACCAGCCTTGTCACAATGCTTGCAAACTGTATTCGAAGGGGTAGTGGTGATAGAGAAAGGCTTGGTCTTCTTGAATTTCTGATCTTGAGAGGAAGAACCTCCATTATTGGGCCTCTTCTTAAAGTTGGGTTTAAAAGAACCCGAACTTGTGACTTGCTCCTTTTTGTCTTTCCCACGGATCCTATCAGATAGTTCCGTGGCATCTTCAAGCAACTGAGCTCGGCGCACTATTTCAGCATAAACTTGAATATCCATAGGCGCCAGTTGAGTAATGTAGTGGGGCCTAAGCCCATTAAGAAATCTACGGGCTTTCATCTTTTCCGTGCTAATTAAATGCTTAGCATATCTAGACAGTCTAGAGAACTGTGCTTCATAATCAGCCACCGATAAAGATCTTTGCTTTAATGCGGCAAATTCGGCGGCCTTCTTTTCCTGGACCCTATCAGAGAAATATTTGGCGTTGAAATATTCAACGAATTCACCCCATGTAACTTGAGTTGGTTCAATAGTAGCTTCAATCGACTCCCACCAGCATCTAGCATCTTTTTCTAACTGGAAAGTAGCTAATAAGACTTTGTCCTGATCCGTGCATTGCATAACACGGAATATACGTTCAATCTCCCGAACCCAATGCTCGGCATCGTCTGGATCGGTCGATCCCATGAACTTCGGGGGATTCATATTCTTGAATGCTTGGTGTAAGCTTCCAGCTCGTGGAGCACCACCTTGTGCTACCTGTTGTAGCACTTGGGTCATCCCTTGAAGGGTACGCTGCATGTTGCGCCATTGAGCACGTTCGGCAGCCATTATCCTACAATTACAATAGCTATGTTAGTATTATATCATTATGATCTTATAAAGGACTCATTGATCATTTAACCCTTGGTTCTACCCACTCTCACTTGGTTAAAGGTTTTGAAACCTATCCTTGGACTTGGGTTTCCTAGGAATTGAATACCTTAGGCTCTGATACCACAAAGACTGTCACGCCCCGAGCGCGGAAGATACCCGGAGATGCGCGACGTGTCTATATCAATCATGTCAATCAGAGTGGTCGTGTATTCGACACAAAGACAGAGATGCACAAAATAGCAAGATAACCCAATCCTTTATTTCATAATGGATAGACTATTACAAATCCAATACTCTGTTTAACAAAAAGGAAAAGAATACATATTTGACTCAAGAAACTATGGAAAAGACTAGACGACACTTGTAGAAGCTCTATCACTTTCACTCTTGACCATTCCCATCCGATTGACTTCCATCGTCGTCGGACTTACCTGAAAAGTAAAAAGGGACAAACGGAATGAGCGAACGCTCAGTAGGAAATTATATCTCAAGTACTAGCAAGGGGTTTAAGTAATTACATTTTTATGAATGTAATAAGGCTATGCATGCTCGCATAAAACGACAAGGTAGAGAGAATGTAATATCAAGGAAATAAGATGAACTTATCATGAACTTTCAACAAGATACAAGTTAATCAAAATATTCAAGCAAATACCATTATCGAGTCATGTCAAGAACTTTGGCTATCATGCATCAAGCAAGTAAATTACCCTCTTTCGGGCCACGCATTTCATGTAAAGTCAAGTACGATTCAAGTACAAGATGTGTGTGGAATGTCCAATCAAGCAAGTCAAGTACTCGGTATAATGCCAGATACCTTATCATTTTAACTCCCATGGGCACAAGTACTTTCGGGTGCTCCTCCCAGGACCAGATCGGGCCCTATATGCGCAGGCATTTATCATGTGTTTTGACATCCACTCTTGTTTATATAGCCAATATAGAATTTCAATAATCAAGCTTGTAGATACGTATGACAACTTTGATAGAATAGAGTCCAAAATATGACAAAGGACATAGAATGGCGATAATAACGGTATAATCACGAGTTCGATAAAACTAGGTAGAATATGGTTCCCTTAACTTAGGTACCATGACAAATCAATATGGACATTCTTTATATAGAATTGAGGTCCACATGAACAGTATATTAAAGTAAGATACCCTCACTCTTATTATAGAATTGGGGTTTACAAGAACGACATGATATGGCATGATATCATCATCCCATTAAGAATTTCTTATGATATACTCTTTGTATAATCATAAGGGCCGGTATACCATGTTTCTTTAAAGTGACATGGCATCAATGGTGTAATGGGTTTTTAGGGTACAACCAGCTCAGTCGACCTTGAGGGAATCCAAGGCTACGAGGAGTCTTACGGAGGTCTCTATGACTAACTCGCTAGTCCAAAGGAACGGAATGTCCAATGGAGAGCTTGTATGTCAATGAGAGTTGAGTGTGATCGATAAAACACCGTGAAAAGTGGGACTATACTCACGGAGTGGAGAATAGTGCCGATATATATATATATATATATATTATGATATATAAAACCATCGGTTTAGCAAATCTGAGGAAAAATCAGGTTACAGTAAAATAACGACTTAGGTCAAGTCGTTTCTCAAGTAATTAACGCCTAACAGAAGGGCGTTTACATATGGTCCGTTTTACAGAATTTTCAATAATTTCAATAATTTATCTAAAACGCGCCTTCGGCAGGGGCGTTTCTTCAGAAGTTGACGACTACTATAGCAGGCGTCTTTTATTTACAATATTTTTCAGAACTTATTTATTTTCAGAAATAATCAAAAACGCGCCCTTGGTAGGGGCGTTAATCATTAAGTTCTTATTTTCACAGAATATATATTCCAGGATTTTAACAGATACACGCCCTAGTCTGGGGCGTTTATTTTTAATTCACGCCCTGTGATGGGGCGTTACCACAGGGAAAACGACCTAGTCTAGGTCGTGAATTCAAGAAATATCAGGAATTAGCAAGATTTGCACGATAATCAAGGATAACAATCATATAGTCATGACAGGAAAATTGGCAGGAATTCACATGCAGTATATCAGATTTGATGTTTCATGTTTATTGACTTTTAATCGTTAACAATTATTGCTTTGATTTCATGTAATTGCATGGATAATCAGTTCTTAAGATTTACATGAAATTAACGCCTGTGTACAGGGCGTCAAATATGAAAATTGACGACCTGGGAAGGGTCGTGACTTGAAAAATAGCGCCCTAGTCTGGGGCGTGTATTTCATAGTCACGCCCTTGGTAAGGACGTTTCTTTCAAGAAATTAACAGAAACTCGTTCAGAAACTATAGTAAACCAAACCATGTATATGCATGATAATTATTGTACTGTATCAATTTAGTTTGGGCTACATTGACTTGAGAAAATCCTACCTTAATAATGGATTTGAAGATGAACTCTGAAGGATTTGGTGAGAAGCCTAATACTCTGAAGCTTCAACTGCAACTCAATAACAGCCGTAGCAACAGCAAGAAGAAGAACAATCGTTCTTCAGAAATCTTCACTCTACCGTCAACCTGTAGAGGGAGAGAAAAGGAAGGAAGATGAAGATATTTAAATAATCTTCACAGATATAACCGAAGTTTTTAGGGAAAAGATAGAAGAACAGTACCTTGTTCTTCACGTTCGACAAGCAGACTTCCTACAAATAAGAGAAGATCAATTAATGTTCTTCACACGAGCGTATAACAGAGAAAACGATGAGGAAACCTTTGGTTCTATACATACCGTAGCAGCAGTCGACCAAATAGCTGCTAGGGTTCGAGTAGAAGATTATTTATAGGGATTTAGGGGGTCCAATTAGGGTTAGAGTTCTAGTGGAAGTAATGCTTCCAATATAGAGTTATTGCCACGTTATAACTCTTTCTAATACTTATCACTTACTCTGGATGAGTTCTGGGTTCGAACGGTTCACGAACTGAATTAACGCCTTTGGTCAGGGCGTCGATTCTTGAATTGACGACCTAGTTCAGGTCGTTTCTTAAGAAACGTCTTGAATAAGGGCGTTCTTTGTTTTTGAAACACGCCCCATATATGGGCGTTTCTTTTACTTGCCTATTTGGTCGTGAGAGTTGACGACCGCACGTGTGGGCGTCCTTTCTTTAGTCACGCCTTTGATAGAGGCGTTTCTTTTTGAATTAACGCCCTAATAAGAGGCGTTATTTTAATTTTGTTTTACTTCTTCTTATTAATCCTATTCTCATTATCTGTATTACTACTGTAATATATATATGTTTTAATTTATTTCAAATATTCATTTATCAGGGTTGCTACAAGAAGTGCCAGCCCTGCCCGGGCGATGGGCATAGCTCGGATGCAGTCAGATCAGAGTGGGTGCGTAGCGCCTGCCCTTATCTCGGTGGGGAGATGGCTCGGGTGTGGGTCTTTCTCCGTTCTGTCGTTCGGGCCTTCCGAGCCTAAGGGCCGCCGAGGAAGGATGGGACCCCGAGTGATCTTTATTGGGCTTTTCTGCCGAAGTGGGCCCTAGGGGACTGTCACTCAGATGAGCTGAGCCTCGTTCGGTCTTGATGGGCCTAGTTTGGCTGCTCTTAATTGGGCTACAGAAATCTCCCTCTCCAAGGAGTTTGCTCGTTTGAATCTCGATGTTGATAAAGAAGAGGAAGGATGTATGATTGCTAATATAAGGTCACAACCTACATTGATTGAAGATCTAGTCAAATTACAAGAAAATGACCCCACATTGATGGACATCAAGGCTAATATTGATCAAAGGTTGGAATTTTCCATTTCAACTGATGGAAGACTATTGTTCAAAGATCGAATCTGTGTGCCGGATCATGCCGACACTAAGAAGTTGATCATGGAAGAAGCTCATAAATCAAGGTATGCTATTCACCCTGGAGATATCAAGATGTACCAAGACTTAAAAAGAAATTTTTGGTGACCCAATATGAAGAGATAAGTAGTGGACTTTGTATCTCGCTTCCTGTTATGACCGCTAAATGGGCACTAGCCAATCGGGTACAATTCGGACCCATAAGGCTCAACGGGCCGAAAATCTGGACTGATTAATTAAGAAACCTTAGAAAACCCGTAACTTAACATAGGAAGATCAAAAAAGGATGAAACTAGGATCGTTAGAAAGCTTGGGCCCTTAGCCCAAACTCCTCTATTGGGGAGGAAGCCCAATTTGCATCAGAACTTGGGCCCAGAGCCCTTACGCTGACAACTGTCACGAAGGAGTGTGACTGTTGTGGAAATTTGAAGGTAATTAATGGGAAATTCATAACTTCGCTTGCGGTTAATGAAATGACCTAAAACTAAAGCCAAAATTTTGAGTAGGATGTTAGCCACAACTTCTATGATGGGGTCGAGGCCCAATGTGTTGCATCCATATGGTTTTGATGATGTCCCACACAATAAATCAATCTTCTATCTCTAGATTAATGCTGTTTCATCATGTGAGTGAGTACAGTTCTATGGCTGTCAGATAACATGCTCTACCTTAATTCTGCCTACACTCTGTCTGCACAGTCTTCACACCAGTGCGTCAACTCAGTGTGCTGATGCGTCGACCCTTCAGTCATTGTATGTCTCTGTTCTCACACCAGTGCGTTAACTCAGTGTGCTGATGCGTTGACTCTTCTGTTCAGGTTCTTCATTTGATTAAGTCTATACATCATCAGTTGAACGTAAAAGTATACGTTGCAGTGTCAACTCATTGGGCTGCAGCGTCAACTCAGCATGTTTGCACTTCGCCTTGAGACTTTCAAGTCTATACATTGGGTTGTACGACCACAATCCTATACATTCTGTTATTACAACTTGAGTCTTCAGAGCTCACTGCACACTCATTACAAGTCTGTACACTGGTTAGGCTTTGTGAACTCTACACAGTGGCTGAGCAATGTGAAGTCTACACATTTGTCTCCTCTAGAGGTCTATACATTGGCTAAGGGTCTTCAAGTCCATACAGAGTCATCTGATGCATGCTGTCTGAAGTCTGTACGGCATGCCTTGCTGTTTACAGCTTTCAAAGACACATTGCACTGCGTCAACGCAGTGCATAGGCATGTAGTGTAGCGTTAACGCATTGCATTGTGCATACCCTGGTAAAGTCTATACATGTGTTTATTCATTAAGTCTATACATTCTCTCACGATGTACACACTTACTCTGTTGATGTTTCTGAAGTATATACATCCTTGTTAATAGCCTGAACTGACTAAGTATATACATTACTTCTATCTGTCTGCAGGCGATTCAGGCTGATGATTGGGCACGTGAATCGAGGTTGGCACCTGACACGTGATCCAAGACAACAGGCGCATGACACGTGGATGGCAACCTTGTCAGGATGCTACCATGTGGTCAAAATTCAAATGATCTGGCCAAAAGTGCATGGGCGGAAACCTGGCAGCCACACGCCATTATCTGCTATAAATATAGAGCTTCATCCTTCAGTAGAAGTTCGATCGTGAAAAGAAAAAGCAGAAGCCATTGGTGAGAGTCTGCACGATCCAGAAAAGAAAAAGAGCAGAGAGTTCCATATCTGAGAGAAGTTTGTTCGAGAGAGAGAGAGTGTGTGTGGATTGATGAATTGCTTCATTTGAAGCTACAGTTGTATTGGGTTTCAGAACTGATTTCCTCTTCATTGTTTTTCTTTCTATTTTGTTTTCGTTTATTTTGTTCTTCCATTCTGATTTGAATTGGTTTCCCTCCGGTGTGTGGAGGAAGGGAGTACTACTCCAGTTTCCCTCTGAGTTGCAGAGGAAGAGAGATCGGTGATCTCTGGTGTTGTTAGTGACAGGTTGTCATTAACAGTTTCCCTCCGTGTGTGGAGGAAGGGAGATGATCATGATTTAGACATCATCTTCTTCCTCTCCTTGAGCCGATCCTCTTTTCCTTCAAATCCTAGCTCTAATCAAACCTTCATTCATCATAAAAATGATTAGCTTCATAAACCCCTCTCCTCTCAACCTTGTGGCCGCACTCCTCCTTCTTTTGCAAGAGAATGGAAAGCATTAGCTCATCTTGTTGCTTAGGATGAAAAACACAGCACATATAAGAGGGCAGTAAATAGATGGACAAAAGAACATGTATATATATATATATATTGCACCTCTTAGGTAATCATTCAAAACCTTCTGCAATCTCAAACAGAAGACACAGAAGTGAAAGATCAAGATAACTCCCTCAAATTTTCAATGAAATGCTTCTGCAGGATGAGAAACCGTTCTTGAAGAAAGATGATCGATTCTTGCATGGATGATGCTTGTATCTTGATTTTCCACGTAGCTTCCTGTAGATGGTCGTTTGGTGACTTGAAACCTCCTTCTTCCCTTCACATACAAGCTCAGAACAACGTGGAAGAAGCCCTTGGAGCAACTGCTGTGACCCTGCACATTCAAGGGTTAGAACAAAATGAAATTTCAGATCTAGCTTGGTTTTTTTGGGGTTTACAACCCAATAAGATGTATATATGCTACTGGGACGGTCAAGGGACAGCCTTGGGACAAGATCCACAAATTAGGGAGTGATTTGAGGGCGGTTTGACTGGGTTTGATGGACTTTCAGTGCGAGAACATGAAAGTCATCTTTCACGGTGCCGCACAGGTGTCGACACCTGGTGCCCAGGTGTTTACAGAAAGCCAAAAATAGAGTGCTGGACACTGGGTGTCGACACCCGGTGTCGACACCTGGTGTTTGGCCTGCAGCCAGAACCAGTGCAGGTAGGTGTCAACACATGGTGTCGACACCTCTCTTCCCAGATCTGAAATCGCTCTAACAGAGCATCCTGGAAGCAAGAGTCGACACTGGGTGTCGACACCTGTTCCTACAGAAGGCCCAATGGCCTCTATTGCTAAGAATGAAAGCTCCAACTTCACCGTGAGTTTTGGAGTGATGAAAGAGGGTTGTAAGGAGTTCTTCTAGCCTGTAAAACATAAAGAGAAAATTAATTTTGCTTCAATGTTAACCTCACCAACCAACCCATTTCATTTCACCTTCTCTAATAGAACCATAAGTTCTTGTGAAATAAGTCCGAGCATCAGTCACCATTGCATGATGCAACTAATTTTGGAATTTAAAGAGTGAGGAGCCAAGCCACGCAAAATAATATTGAGTCACATTCCATTTGATCATCATCCAAACTCATCAATCCACACATCATTACCTTGGGGGCTAGCAATGGTGTTTGCATCTCAATCATTCATTTAGCATTACCAAAGTACACATGCATGACATGAGGCTCAATATGATATTTATCCAAACATATTTTCCACAAGGGCTTTCTCATTGAATACAAAGCAATCCTACCAAGTGAATATGCATTGTATATGCAATGTGCTAACATCAAAGCACATATGAGCCTTATAGAGTCACAAATGCATTCACATGATGATATCACAATAACAACATTTTGTAATCATCAAAATCACATACACAACAATCTCCCCCATTTTGATGATGACAAAATGTTATGCTATAATACTCTCTCCCCCTTTGACATAATCAAAAATGAGGATCATGATGGGGAATCCACGATGGCAGCAAAAACTAAAAACAACATTTTTTGTGTTTATAAAGAGAACCAATATGCACAATATGCATGAACTAATGGCACAACTGTGAAATGCAAATGTGGACAATATAGACATGCAGAATGCAAGTAAGATGATCTAGTATGATTGATCACATGCAAATAGATATACATACACATGCAATATAGCTCCCCCATTTTATTTAGAGTGAAGGGATATGTGTACGAAAAGTGTAAGTGAGTCATTAAGATCAGAGTTCTCATGATTACACCTACATGATTGTGCAGATAGATAGAAGAAGACGTATAGCAGGTCATGCAGTTAATCAAATTTTCAGAATACATATCAAATCAAATTAGCATGTGTAAGTGAGTAACATGAGAATGAATTCTAGCCATATGGATAACCAGATTTTCAATTAAACACAATAATAATTACACAAACTGCATTTCAATCTAGAGAGCAGCGTATTGGAGACTTCGCTCTGCCTCAATCAAATTTATCATCAGAATTTTTCACACTGACAATCTGAATTTTTCTAAGAATGATCAGGTTCAAATAATTCCTTTTTACGCGAGAAGACAAATGGAGCTCATGCCAGAATCCCCGGTTACTCAGAATATTGAACTCTTTCACGTCATTTTAAACAAAGATACTTTAGTCAACACTTTTCAGAAATGAACCACATCACATCTCAGGTGACATGCACCCAATTTACTCAGTGAAACAAAGCATTGCTCTGCCTTTCATTTCAACCATTTTTTTATGTGGAGGCAGGTAACTTTTTCCTCAACTGTCTCTTATCATCCATGCAGCAAGTTGAATTACTTTAGAGTGTTGAAATGAAACTCTTATATCCTTATGAATAACACTCAATTTCACATTATAGTGTATGAAGTGTATGAATTTGATTTAACATGTATGGAGAAAATTTAACTCAAAATAAGATAGTGCAGCTCCCCCTATGTAAATACAATAAGCATGAAATGCTCCCCCTGAGAGTTTGACATGAAGCACATGTTGGGACGGTGCGATGGATACAGGGGTGGGTGAATGTATCCCTCTACAAAATTTCCCCACTTAAAAAATAATAAGTCTGTTCCTAGACACAGTTGCAGAATAAAAGCTATAGAGCTCTTCAAGAAGAAATTCAAATAAACATTTGATCAATCAGTTGAACTGCTAACTATACTGATGGAACTTGATCAAGTCTAATGCCGAAGATAGAACTATGCAAACCAGACTCACTTAGCAAAAAATGTAATGCTCAAGGTCACTTCAGATAGAAACAAGAATGCTCAGACAACCTGTGAAAGAGGTAGAAGACAAGGGGCAAACGCACAAGGCAAACCACGACACAGTAGATTTTTTAGGTGGTTCGGTCCACAGACCTACGTCCACCCCTCACTCCAAACCGGAGTGAGGCTTCCACTAGCACAAGGTAGAACCGCAGACTCAGTCTGTAAACAAGTGCTGCCTAACAGCTTGACCAGGGGAACATCCTCCCCTCTTCCTCCAGACCGGAGGGAACCCACTAGTGACTACCCGTCACTAGCAACCAGAGACCGAAGTCTCTCTTCCTCCACCCAGGAGGGAAACCACTAGTGACTACCCGTCACTAGCAACCAGAGACCGAAGTCTCTCTTCCTCCACCCAGGAGGGAACCCACAAGCGACAGTAGCCACTTGCAACCGGAGACACCAAGTCTCCCTTCCTCTGAAACCCAGAAAGAACACCGACCTCAAACTGGAGAATCGGAAAGTATAGCGATCAGATGAAAAGAACAAAGTAAAAAGAAAACAAGAAACTAAAATACAGCAATCAGAAAGCTGGAAATGAAATCCACAAAGTGTAGCTCTCGCAGGAGCAAATCTGGTTTGGATCTGATCCAATTGCCAGACAGACAAGTGTTCTGATGAAGCTTCAGTCTCTCTTCTTCCTCACGAGCTCTCTCCTTTCTCTTTCTTTCTTCCTCTTCTTTCTTCTTCTCTCTGCTTCTCTTTCTCTTTCTCTCGTTCTTTTTCTTTTTCTGCTTTCAGCCTCTCTGCTGCTCTCTCCTTTTTCTTCTTCTGCTTTTTCTGCTCTCTGCCTCTCTACTTCGATCACTATATGCTCTCAGCACTATCTTCCTTCTTCTGATGGAGGAGTCTTCCATTTATAGCGGCAACAGCTAGGGCATGTGCAGGGCATGTGCCCCCTATATCCAGAGAACACCTCAGATCACGTGCCAGGTACCAACCTCGGATCACGTGCCACTCATCAGCTTGAATCAACCTGAAAGAAGAGAAAAATGGATGCATCGAGTTAGTTCAAGCTTTGAACCAAAGGACGATGTACAGACTTGTTGGGTTCGTTGCAAATATTCAGAGGGGGGTGAATGAATATAGCCCTTTATAAATCTTTCGCCCAATTAAAATATGATGCTCACTAGAATTACTAGTTCGCAAACTAGACAAGCTTAAAAGCTAATAATCAGTTGCAGAGCAAAATAAGCACACAGTGAGATCACTAGAATGCTAACTAGGCTGATTTAGACAAAGAATTGCTCAACTAGAATTTCGCTCTCTTGACAAATTAAAACATTCTAAGAAGACTAATTAACTCTTCTTCTCAACCAAAAGCCAAACACATGGAGCGCCCCTATGCATTCATCTAGCGGAAGCAAACCATAAGCAATCAAACCACAATGCAAGAGGGGTTTTTAGGTGGTTCGGTCCTCCAGACCTACATCCACCCCACACTCAAACCGAGTGTGGATTCCGCTGACTCACAGCTTGAACAGCTGGGCATCATAGCTTGCCTTACAACCGCTGGGCAACACAGCTTGCCGTCCGAGGAATCCTCCTCACCCCGCTGAGCAACACAGCTTGCTGTCCAGTGGACTCCTCCACTGCAAACCGCTGGGCAATACAGCTTAGCCGTCCAGAGGCAGCACCTCTGCAATCCGCTGACTAACAGCTTGACAAAGGAAGTTCAAAAGAAAACAAAAGATGGGAGTAAACAGCATTGGAAAGCTGTAAGCACTAAGCACAGAATATGGCTCTTAAAGAGCTGGATGGCCTGGATTTGATCCACGGTCCATCAAGAGCAGATCTCCTCGATCTCACTCTCTTTCTTCACTCTCTCTCTTCTCAACTCCTTCACGTCTGCTTCTCTCCTCTTTTCTTTCTCTTCACACTCTGCTCGAGCTCTCTATCTCCCACTTTTTCTCTTCTGCTTCTTCTCTCTTTCTTTTCTTCTTCTTCTGCTGGATCGTGGAAGCTCTCTCTCCTTCTAATTCTTCTCTCAGCTTCTGCTTCCTGGCTTCGATCACGATCGGCCTCCATCTGAAGACGAAGGCTCCATTATATACCAGCAGCAGCAGCAGCAGCAGGGCGCGTGTGGCTTCCATAGTTCCCGCCCTAAGAATTTGGACCACGTGGCAGCATCCAGCAGGCTGTCAGTACACGTGTCCTCATCTAAGCATTCTCCTTATCCTTGGATCACGTGTCCAGCACCAGTACGCTCAGCAACTGGAGTTAGATGGCGTCAACTCACTTGCTCCAAGGAGTTGACGCAGCCATCAGAGATCTTCAACCATTTTAACTGCTGCATCGACTCCATCAGCCTGCTGCGTTGACGCATTGAAGACAGCCAGAGATAAGTTGCCCCTTTCTTGAACTGCTACGTCGACGCTGTCAGTTGGTGGCGTTGACGCACGAACATGTACATTTGTATACTGGCGTCTCTTTAGCTGTTGCGTCGACGCTGCTCAATTGTGGCGTTGACGCAGTGGAATAGCCTGTGAAGCTGAATGCTTCTTCAACTGCTGCGTCGACGCTGCTTGATCAATGCGTTGACGCACCAGAGTAATCCACCAGCTTCTTTCTTGATTGTTTGAATTGCTGCGTCCACGCCACTTGATCAAGGTGTTGACGCATTGGTGTGTTCCAGCAGCTGAAATTGGATGTCTTCAGCCCTCTTGCGTTAAGGGGTTCATTAGCCTCTTCAGTCCCTGTCAGACAGATGAAACGAAGTCATTAGTTCTAAGTCTATGCATTGCATTGTATAGACTTTGCTGTGAAGGCGAAAGCAATGTAAAGTATGCACAACGCAGTGTATAGACTTAATGAATACAAAGGCTTCATAAGCCTCAGATGAAGGCAGGCGCTGTGTAGACTTTGAACCAGTGTACAGACTTGTAAGCATGAGCCAATAAATAGACTTGAAACGCTTAAGGCGTTGTACAGACTTGTTGAGACTCAAGCAGTGTACAGACTTCGAAGATCCACTGTGGATGTACAGACTTGATCATCCAGTAATGTATAGGCTTTCAATGTGAAGACTTGAATATGTGAAAGCTATAGTGAATGAGTGTACACACTTGACCAGATCAAGGGCAATTCGGATGTACAGACTCTGAGGTTCAAAGCCAACGGCTGTACAGACTTAGAATATTAAGACTGATGTACAGACTTCATGCGTTGACGCTGTACACTTGAGAATGCTCACAGCGTTGACGCTGCATGAGACGTAGGCTGTACAGACTTAGCATATGAAGACTGATGCATGAACAGTAATGCTTAGACTTGCATGAGACGCTCGGATGTATAGACATGAAGACTTAGCCTATGCATAAGACGCTAAGTGAGACGGTCTAATGTATGGACTTAGTCTTCACAGTGAATGCAGGCAGTGTACAAGCTTGTGTCCACTTGAGACGCTGAAGGAGACGGTCCAATGTATGGACTTCAACTCAAGCGACCAAAGCAACAATGCAATGTGCAGACTTCGCCTGAGACAATGCATGAGACGGACGATGTATAGACTTCAGCAACAATGCATGACTGTATAGACTTGTGTTCTCAACGAAACACAAACACAACACAATGTATAGACTATGCTGAGTGTCTAGACTTGTGAGATGCATAGAACATACATGAGGCTGTATAGACATGGAAACCAATGCACACGGCTGATAGACATGAAGTGATCTTGAATGAACATGATGTATAGACTTTGGACTCCAAGGGTGATGTATGGACTTTCATATGAAAGGCTGTACAGACTTTGAAGTCTGGGGGCGTCGACGCATGATGCATGAGACACACTTGCTGCGTTGACGCTGCATGACTTGTGAAATGCATAGAACATACAGAGGCTGCAATGCACCGATCTTAATACAAGCACAAAACACTTTATGCACTCTCATGCATTCTCCACAGAATATATCAGTTATATGCATTCAGATTGTTATGATTCAATGATTCAATGTCAAGCTATTAGCAAAATAAAATGGTGACTCATTCGTGTTGCTATCATTAAAACACCACATTCATCAAAGCACAAGGGGCACAACAATCTCCCCCTTTTTGATGATGGCAACATAATGAGTCACACTGACTCGTCAAACTATTCTCCCCCTTTGACATAATCAAAAAGAAAGGGAATGGTTTGAGAGACACAATGCAGCATACAAAGACACTTATGACAATGAAACATCACTCCCCCTATCAGCATGCAAGATTAACTACTCTCCCCTAGATGCAAAGAAACCATAACTCCCCCTGAAGCACAGGAATGGATTCAGGTTATCCAATAAATCAATCTGGATTCTGCCTTTACAAAGAATCTGAATTCTGGTGAAAAGACCACATAATCAGAACTTATTGCAGAACAAGATGGAAGATTCCAACAGTGTGGAGAGTAAAGTGATTGGTGATAGAAGGGAAATAATAGACAACAATCATCACAAGACATCTCAATGAATAATCAGACTGAATCTGATCAGGCTATCTGGAAAATCTGATCATGAGGGATTTTAATGCATACATCACTTCAATAAGTCTTAAAAGATATAGACTCTTCTATCATAAAGGGTTATGAAGTGGCAACTTAACCAATCTGATTTAATTTTGATGTATACCAAATTCGTCAAGTTAAACTCAATACTCATATCTGAATCCAAGTTTTAATAAAGGTGAACCAAATATTCAGATAACACCCAAAATCAATCATCTTTTATCTTACACATATGATCTCAATAGCACCTTTGAAAGATACACAGATTAGTACAGAAGTTAAACACTTTTCAAGAACATGAGTTGACAGATTTTTCAAGATAATTTCATTTGAAGCACATTATATTTTTCCTGAGCAATTTAAGTTGATCAACACCTTTTTACATGAGGCACAACAAGTCTTAGTTGAAGTGACCCAGTTACTCAGTGTGATAACTGTCATTGCCTCTCACTTTGAAAGCAGAGTTAGCAATATGAGTGTCTTTTTACATGAGAAGACACCTTTATCAGAGGCCAGACTCCCCAGCTACTCAACACAAATAAGCTATTGCTCTGTCAGGTTTTGTTTCACTAAATTTTTATCAGAGATAACTATGGCACCTCATGACTTGAGTTACTTTATTTCATTGATAAAGAACTCAGTTTCTCAGTGACCGAGTCATTGCTCTGAATTCACAAATTTTTCATTTAGTCAACATTTTTCAAATTAATGTTTAACAACAATACACACTATATGCATCTTAACCAAAGAAGCCCTGAAATCAAATTTTCAGATATCTGATAAGAGAGTCTAAGGTTTACATGAAACATGTGGTTAAAGTTTATTAAACCTTATCATTCAGATATTTTCAATTCATTTAACTTCAAATATGAGAATACATTAATTTTATATCAGTCTGATTCAGTGATAATTCTTAAACCTATATGATAGAAATTTCTACAATGTTCTCAGACTGAATTGCATGACATGCAGCTTAAGTTCCTCTGATCAGAAAAATAAGTTTAGCTGACCAACAAATCAATAGTAGAGCCAATTCAGTCACACCAGCTGAGAAGAATGTGAAAGGTGAGTATAGGCTGGTGCAAGAGTAAGTCAGCAATAGAGAAGAGCATCAGAAGATATTTTAACATCAAACAGTAGCTGAGTCTGGAATACAGACTGATCAGCTATTTTAGAGATATCAGCAGAGAATTCAGTTGAATAGCGCATAGTCAAGAGAGTGAATCAGGTTACTTACACAAATGGAGTTCATGAGGTGAAGAAGATATGAAATAGGATTGCTCCCCCTGTCTAAGTGTAATGAATTTCTTTTTAGATTTTTTTAAAATTTTATGATATGCACTATCCTACATATGCATTGATCAAAAAATAGTTGGACTCCCCCTGACTATATGCATGAAATATATTGAAATCACATCACATGATATCAAATTTAGCATTCAGATATGATTCATGTAAATTAGACAGAAAAGAATTACTATAAGCATGATTGTCAATTCATATTTTAGAAAACTTCAGTTTAGCACCAACATATCTACATGATATGCAATACACTGCTCTATATGACTTGACCCATGGTACTGGGCGGAGGACTTGGTCCAAGGACCACCTCCCACATGGCAGTAGCATCAAGACATACTCCATCTGCCCTTCAGCACTGTTCCTTTAATATACCATGATGGTCATGTAAATCAGTGCAATACAACATCCAGGGAGTTTGACATATCATGCATCATGACATGGATATGTAATGCATTCAAAGGTAAACTACAATTATTTCCATGTGCATTTCAGATTTTCAATTAGATTCAGTTAGATGATGCACAAAAGAATTAATCATGATATGCATGCATTTAGAGCACACAAATTTAGAAGACAGAATTTAAGCAGAGTTTTCAGAACTAACCTGAAATGTAGTCATGGGGTTTTCATTCTTGAGTGCCTTGGTTGATTAACCCCCTTTATTCATTTCCAAGGCACACCTGCAACAACTGGATTATTTTGATCCTGCAGGAACCCAAGCTGCCTTGGGTCCTGTATGAGCCCTAACAGGTGTTCTAAACAATCTTTTAGCAACATGATCATCATATTCCATCAGTTTACACAGAACCATTGAATGTCCAGTTTTTCCACAATAATAACATGAAGCCACAGAATTTTTGTTTTTATTCTTCATGTTAGCAGAAACATGATGCCCATGTGCATGCATATGAGTATGAAAATTATGTGTATGAGCATGAGTATTTCTTTTATTCACTTGAAAATTTTTCTTTCCACGCTCAGCCAGCCGACAGTTGGCAGCTTTGTGGCCTAGCTTACCACATTCAAAACATGCAAAGTTTTTCTTTTCATCTCTCAAGTTATTTCTAGCAGAATTATAGAAGGCAGGGAATTTGACAGATTTAGAGTTTAATCTATTTCCCTGAGCATGCCAGCAATCTTTGACTGCATGCACATGCTTACCACATTCAAAGCATTTAAGATGCTTTCTTCTTGATTCATTTTTACCCCAATGATTTTCTGACCAGCACTCATTAGCCTTATGCCCAGGCTTGTTGCAAGTGAAACAAATGATATGCTGATTGAATTTGAGTTTGTTTCTTTTGTACTCATGATGATTTGGGGTGTATCTGGCATGCATTCTGTCATCAGATTTCAAAGCATAGCACTCATTCATTAAATGACCATACCTACCACAATAATAGCATGAAGTATCATACTTCCTAGGGGCATGGTTTCTATCAGATGAATTCACAGATGCATGTGAATGAGTACAAGAAGCATGAGCATTTTGCATTGACCCATCAGATTCAGCAGAGCTAACAAATTTCAGAGTATAACCAGAATTATTCTTTGCCCTTTTTGTTTGACTCTTTCTTGTCAATTTCTGATTATCCTTAACAGGTTTTGTTTGTTTTTCAATTTTCTGAGCTTTAAACTGAAAGACAGATTTTGAAGGTGACTTCTGATTTTCATTTTATTTTGGGGATTGCCTTAAAGTACCAACTACATCAGTGCTTTGAACAAAAGTTGTATATAGCTGGTTTTTAGTGATTTTCTTAACATCAGAACAGCAATTTGTTCCCCCTTCAGAGTTATCATCCTTCCTCTTCCCAACAGTTTTCATTTTTCCTTTAATCTTGGCAGACTCAATAGCTGAATTTTCCAGATTATGAATTCTATCTTCCAAGCTAGCAATGTGAAGTTCACAACTGGCTATTTCCTGTTCACTGCAATTAACATATTCGCTTAGAACTTGGTTTGCAGTTTTATACTTCTCAATTTCTTGTTCTAAACTGTTCAAAATTTTTGAATTTCCATCATAGACAGCTTTTCCTTTTTCTTTAGTGAGAAGTCTTTCAGACAAGCCAGTGTTCAACCACTTTAGTTTTTCAACTTCAGCTTTTAATTCAGTGTTTTCTTCCTCAAGATTTTTATCCTGAATTTCATTATTAGCACATCTCTCTCTTCCAGACATGTGCTCCAATTTTTCAATCAGTTCATCTTCTCTTTCTTCTGCTTTAATTTTCTCAGTGAGCAGATTTTTGTGATCATCTTTAAGTGAGGCAATTTGTTTATTTAGCCATTCATTCTCACTAAAGAGATCTTCATTACGTTCTCTTAAAGTTGAGCATGTTTTACAATTTGATTTAGCAGAAGAGGACTGTGAAACCTCATTGATTTCATTCATTCTGACCATAAGAGTTTTATTCTTCTTTTGAAGATCTTCATTCTCCAATTTCATTTTGTCCAATTCAGAATTAATTTCAGTGAGTTCCTGCATGCCTTTTAGATGCTCATTTTTCTTATCATTCAACTGATTCTCTATTTCTGACATTTTATCCAACCATGTTTGTTTTTCAAATTTTAGAGAATCATTTTGTTTCTTAAGATTCTGAATATCTAGCATGCAAGCATCATAAGACTTTTTCATATTTGGAAATTTTTCACATGAATATTTCAGATTTATTCTATCACATTTCTTTTTCAATTTTTTATTTTCAGATTTCAATTTCTTGGAAACTTCTAACAAGTTTTCATACATCTCTATCAATTCATCGAAAGAGTATCCTTCTGATTCAGAACTTACCTCGGATGAAGTTTCATCATCAACATTTCTATGATCAGCCATTAAGCACTTGCTGTGATTCCTGATTAGCTTTAGTTTATCCAAAATGTCTTTGGCAGACCTGCAAGATGAAATGCATTCAATTATAGATCTGTCAATTCATTCTTTTAATAAAACTACAGCTCTATTATTGACAGAGTCTTTCAGCTTGTCCTTCTTGGTCCATTTAGATTTATCCTTCGACAGTTTGTATGGACCATGAGTTATTACCTTCCACAAATCAAGATCGGTTGTGTTTACATACCGATGCAACTTTTCCAGCCATGGGCCAAGATCATCACCTCTGTATATCGGAGGATGAGCCATCAGAATAGATGACAAGCAGATTCAAGGCACGAAGTAATCGATAGCAAAGCACCACAACCAGATAAGCAAGGCAAGGAACTAACTCAGTGAAACTTAATACAGAACACAAGAAGCACACTTATAAAATGCACCAAACAGAAATGCACTAAACCAGATGATCAACGTAAAGCACTAAGACAGTAAATCAAAACGATCCCAAATGACCCACTCTGAAATGCACTAAATAGTTAGCAGGATCCTCTGCAGATTGTTAGATCTGTTAAGTCAGAGACCGCTCTGATACCAATTGTTGGGTTCGTTGCAAATATTCAGAGGGGGGGTGAATGAATATAGCCCTTTATAAATCTTTCGCCCAATTAAAATATGATGCTCACTAGAATTACTAGTTCGCAAACTAGACAAGCTTAAAAGCTAATAATCAGTTGCAGAGTAAAACAAGCACACAGTGAGATCACTAGAATGCTAACTAGGCTGATTTAGACAAAGAATTGCTCAACTAGAATTTCGCTCTCTTGACAAATTAAAACATTCTAAGAAGACTAATTAACTCTTCTTCTCAACCAAAAGCCAAACACATGGAGCGCCCCTATGCATTCATCTAGCGAAAGCAAACCATAAGCAATCAAACCACAATGCAAGAGGGGTTTTTAGGTGGTTCGGTCCTCCAGACCTACATCCACCCCACACTCAAACCGAGTGTGGATTCTGCTGACTCACAGCTTGAACAGCTGGGCATCACAGCTTGCCTTACAACCGCTGGGCAACACAGCTTGCCGTCCGAGGAATCCTCCTCGCCCCGCTGAGCAACACAACTTGCTGTCCAGTGGACTGCTCCACTGCAAACCGCTGGGCAATACAGCTTAGCCGTCCAGAGGCAGCACCTCTGCAATCCGCTGACTAACAACTTGACAAAGGAAGTTCAAAAGAAAACAAAAGATGGGAGTAAACAGCATCGGAAAGCTGTAAGCACTAGGCACAGAATATGGCTCTTAAAGAGCTGGATGGCCTGGATTTGATCCACGGTCCATCAAGAGCAGATCTCCCTCGATCTCACTCTCTTTCTTCACTCTCTCTCTTCTCAACTCCTTCACGTCTGGTTCTCTCCTCTTTTCTTTCTCTTCACACTCTGCTCGAGCTCTCTATCTCTCACTTTTTCTCTTCTGCTTCTTCTCTCTTTCTTTTCTTCTTCTTCTGTTGGATCGTGGAAGCTCTCTCTCCTTCTAATTCTTCTCTCAGCTTCTGCTGCCTGGCTTCGATCACGATCGGCCTCCATCTGAAGACGAAGGCTCCATTATATACCAGCAGCAGCAGCAGCAACAGGGCGCGTGTGGCTTCCACAGTTCTCGCCCTAAGAATTTCGACCACGTGGCAGCATCCAGCAGGCTGTCAGTACACGTGTCCTCATCTGGGCATTCTCCTTATCCTTGGATCATGTGCCCAGCACCAGTACGCTCAGCAACTGGAGTTAGATGGCGTCAACTCACTTGCTCCAAGGAGTTGACGCAGCCATCAGAGATCTTCAACCTTTTTAACTGCTGCGTCGACTCCATCAGCCTACTGCGTTGACGCATTGAAGACAGCCAGAGATAAGTTGCCCCTTTCTTGAACTGCTGCGTCGACGCTGTCAGTTGGTGGCGTTGACGCACGAACATGTACATTTGTATACTGGTGTCTCTTTAGCTGTTGCGTCGACGCTGCTCAATTGTGGCGTTGACGCAGTGGAATAGCCTGTGAAGCTGAATGCTTCTTCAACTGCTGCGTCGACGCTGCTTGATCAATGCGTTGACGCACTAGAGTAATCCACCAGCTTCTTTCTTGATTGTTTGAACTGCTGCGTCCACGCCACTTGATCAAGGCGTTGACGCATTGGTGTGTTCCAGCAGCTGAAATTGGATGTCTTCAGCCCTCTTGCGTTAAGGGTTTCATTAGCCTCTTCAGTCCCTGTCAGACAGATGAAACGAAGTCATTAGTTCTAAGTCTATGCATTGCATTGTATAGACTTTGCTGTGAAGGCGAAAGCAATGTAAAGTATGCACAATGCAGTGTATAGACTTAATGAATACAAAGGCTTCATAAGCCTCAGATGAAGGCAGGCGCTGTGTAGACTTTGAACCAGTGTACAGACTTGTAAGCATGAGCCAATAAATAGACTTGAAACGCTTAAGGCGTTGTACAGACTTGTTGAGGCTCAAGCAGTGTACAGACTTCGAAGATCCACTGTGGATGTACAGACTTGATCATCCAGCAATGTATAGGCTTTCAATGTGAAGACTTGAATATGTGAAAGCTACAGTGAATGAGTGTACACACTTGACCAGATCAAGGGCAATTCGGATGTACAGACTCTGAGGTTCAAAGCCAACGGCTGTACAGACTTAGAATATTAAGACTGATGTACAGACTTCATGCGTTGACGCTGTACACTTGAGAATGCTCACAGCGTTGACGCTGCATGAGACGTAGGCTGTACAGACTTAGCATATGAAGACTGATGCATGAACAGTAATGCTTAGACTTGCATGAGACGCTCGGATGTATAGACATGAGACTTAGCCTATGCATAAGACGCTAAGTGAGACGGTCTAATGTATGGACTTAGTCTTCACAGCGAATGCAGGCAGTGTACACGCTTGTGTCCACTTGAGACGCTGAAGGAGACGGTCCAATGTATGGACTTCAACTCAAGCGACCAAAGCAACAATGCAATGTGCAGACTTCGCCTGAGACAATGCATGAGACGGACGATGTATAGACTTCAGCAACAATGCATGACTGTATAGACTTGTGTTCTCAACGAAACACAAACACAACACAATGTATAGACTATGCTGAGTGTCTAGACTTGTGAGATGCATAGAACACACATGAGGCTGTATAGACATGGAAACCAATGCACACGGCTGACAGACATGAAGTGATCTTGAATGAACATGATGTATAGACTTTGGACTCCAAGGGCGATGTATGGACTTTCATATGAAAGGCTGTACAGACTTTGAAGTCTGGGGGCGTCGACGCATGATGCATGAGACACACTTGCTGCGTTGACGCTGCATGACTTGCGAAATGCATAGAACATATAGAGGCTGCAATGCACCGATCTTAATACAAGCACAAAACACTTTATGCACTCTCATGCATTCTCCACAGAATATATCAGTTATATGCATTCAGATTGTTATGATTCAATGATTCAATGTCAAGCTATTAGCAAAACAAAATGGTGACTCATTCATGTTGCTATCATTAAAACACCACATTCATCAAAGCACAAGGGGCACAACAAGACTTGTTTTTAACAATGCACAAATGTATATAGGAAAGTCTACACAATGAATCATGGATGCTCGGACATGCAGTCAACCACTGTACAGACTTTAGATGCATGCATGCGACAACAATGTACAAACTTGCTGGTTTGTAATGCAGAATGCACTTAAACAAAGTTTGCACAGTGAGGATGTATAGACTTTGATTTATGCATGCATAGACTTGTATGAAGAATAGGCTGTACAGACTTCAGACTCAGCTGCGAACTGAGCTAAAGAATGTATAGACTTGAAAGTCATGAGATGCAGACACCGAGTTTACAGACTCTTGATGAATGCATGTAATGCACTAAGCGATGTATAGACTTTGAACTGATGCAATGTGCAAACGTTGTACAGACTTGCTGATGTGTAATGCAGTGTGCACAAGGTGAAGTATGCACAACAAAAATGAATGCACTGACATGCCGTTAACAATTGTATTGACTTCGTGTGCAGACTTTGTAGCATGCAATGCATAGACTTGCGAGTGCAGCAGCCAATGTATAGACTTGCGAGTGTGTGAGCATGCGATGCAATGTACAGACTTTGCCACGCCTACACCAAGACGTTGTACAGATTTGCTGCTGAAGAATGTACAGACTTGTCTGATGCAATCTAGGCAAAAACTCTATACAGACTTTATAGCGTGCAGACATTGAATATGCATAAACCAACCGTAGAGTGTATAGACTTTGCTGAGGGATGCACACATGCAAAATGAACATGGATGAACATACTAAGCCACGAGCTGAGCTCTAAGGAATGTATAGACTCTACGTGCAAGCAACCTGATGATGTATAGACTCTGTTAATGCACTGATCAAGCAACCTGACGATGTATAGACTTAGTGTTCTGAACGTAGGTAAAGATAAGGAATGTATAGACTTTAAGTGTGGATGACCAGACAATGTATAGACTTGCACATATGCATGAACAAGTGGCGATGTACAGACTTGGCCAATGTACAGACTTAGCAGCGAGATGCACACGATGTATAGACTTCATGCAACAATGTACAGACTTTCCGTCTAATGCCTGAAGCACATGATGCAATGTACAGACTTGGAAATACTTGAAGCACATGATGCAATGTATAGACTTGGAAATGGTGCATGCACAAGACGATGTACAGACTTGGTCTTGCGACCACGGCTGTACAGACTTTGAGAAATGATGCACAGAGACGCTAAGTGAGACGCTAGACGTTGTATGGACTTTGTGTGTGCATATGCCAAGACCATGTACAGACTTTATGTTTATGCAGCAACAGGAGTTGTATAGACTTGAGATGAATGCATGGACTATGCACATAGACGCTAAGAGAGATGATGTATAGACTTGACAATGCATGGACTATGAGTGAATGTGGCATGCAGCGGGACAGTGTATAGACTTGTGTGTGCGTCATGCTACAATGCAATGTATGGACTTTGTGTGTGCGTGCATGGACTTAACCTATGCACCAACATTTCTGTACAAAAATTAACATATGCACAGATCTGAGAGTAGGCAAAACATTACCTGATCTGACTATGCATTGACCTTACCTGTCAATGATTTGACTTTTGACTTGAATTGACTTCATGACCTGTGAGTCATTCTTAAACATGTTCTGACAGTTTCTCATAATATATCAGGATTATATCATCAAGAATGTACATGTAAACATAATGAGACATAATATTTGTCATCATCAAAACCCCAGAACCACAGGGGACACAACAATCTCCCCCTTTTTGATGATGGCAATATTATGAGTCATTGCAATAGATTCATCATGATGATTATGAAATACCATATGACAGTTCATGAACATGCACCACAGAATAGTTCAGTCAAAAATGAGCATGTAAAATACCATGTGATGCAAGTGCATGATTTGATGCAAATGATGACTCACAAAAGATCTCCTCCTTTGACAACATCAAAAAGAATGGAATGATCATGGACTGTTGAAGGAGATGATATAGGAGCTATTATGCAAGCTGGGTTACTATCATCTAAAACTCCCCCTGACAAGATACTCTCCTGAATGAACATTGAACCACAGGGACATGCAAAAATTCTCCCCCTTAGATGGACAGTGATTGGAATGAAGCACATGACAAAAAGAAGTCAATAGGTAGGTCTGAAATAATGGAGTCCAATGTGAAAGTAAGCATTCAGAATGAATGAGAAAGGTTTTCAATGGGATATCAATTTCATAAATCTGATTAAACAGGTATTTCAGACTCTTCTATTATAGAGGTTTATGAATGATCTTCATTGACAAGTCAGATCAGAATATGATGTATGCAAGGCTTGTTCATAAGCTTTCTGTACTCATATCTGAAATCAATTTTAATAAAAGTGAACCTTACTTTCATATTGAAAGTCTTGTTTAACCTTCTTCTTTCTTACTCACTCAATTTCAAAGATTCTTTAAGAGATGCAATCAATAGTATTGAAGTTAAACACATAAGAAAACATTTGTTTCTGTCAAGAGGTTCCAATAGAATATTTCTTTTGCACACATTTTCAAATGATACACTAGAGCATGACAAATTTTCATAACAATCTTCATGAGCACTTGAGTTTAGTACACCCTTGTAACTAGAGGATACACGTTGTTCAGACGCCAATATCCCTAAGCACTTGGAAGGACTAACTGTCATGCTTCATAGGAACAGAGATAGCATTTACACTTCATGACACTCTACAAATCATTTCTTTGATGAGTGAGATGTATTTCTCAGTGTGCATGTCATTGCTCTGCCAGATTATCAATCATTCTTAAGCAGAGTTAACTATGGCACCTCATGACACAGTCCTTTGGACATGGTTTCTCAGTGACCAAAGTCATTGCTCTGACAAGATTTATCCTTAGACATGTTCCAGATTCTCAGATGTTTAAAAACAATACTAATTTCATACATATCAATCAAGGAATATCATAATTTCAGAATTTTCAAAATTCAGAAGAGTTTAAAAGATACAACATGAAATTGTTGGTTAAAGTTTATTAAGACTAACTCAGATATTTTCAAGATATGTTCATAAACAAACACAAGTTATACATGAAACTTCAACCGGCTGAAAGTATCAGACATTCATAGTCCTATATAATAGAAGATTCCTCTTTAAGTTGTTTTCAGATTTATGATCAGGATATGCACAGAGAAGTCTTTCTGAATTTTCAGGGAAGGCTGAACCATTTTAAAGAACATCCAATTCAACAGATACCAATGGATAGGATGAGTGAAAATGGCTGATAACAGTTGAATCAGGAAGCTGAAATGTGTTGCATTTCACATTCATCACAGGGATTTAAGCAAGATAGCAGTTCAAACTGAAAATGGGAAGTTCAGTTGATAGAAATGAGCAAGATAGACAGTTATGTGATTTCAATAATATGAATAATGCTCCCCCTAAATGTATGCATGAGCTAGCACTCAAGGTGTCGACACTTCTAACCAATAAATGCAAGTGCAGTGAGCTGACAGCATGTAATATATGCAATGATCACATGAACATTTAGACTGCTCTTCGTGCAACACTGACATATGGTACTAGGCGGAGGACTTGGTCTAAAGACCACCTCACACATAACAAGCACTTCCAGACATAATTCATCTGCCCTTTAGTATCTCACTATTTATATACCAAGAGTCATGCATGACAATCCAATGCAGAAGCAGTTCTATATGCACCTTAAGCTGACAACATGCTACTTATATGCAATTGTGAATGCATGTGCATGTCAAATGTGCAGGTGAACAATTTTAAGCATGAGACATCGTCCAAGCAACAGATTTATTCAATTCAGCTTTTCAGTTTTATGATGTATAATTCATTTTCAGTCACTTTCAATCAATTCAGAATTCAGTATTCAAGCACCAAGTTCAGTTGAACTGTTGCGCAGATAACACATCATATTTATTGAGAGATTTTAATGCCAAGCATAGATGCAGTTGAGAAGTTATATGCATGAAATTTTGATTAACAAATCAAACATGATATGCAACTATCTAGACAACGTTATCAAAAACTCAAATGTCTACCAGCAGAGGTGGGGTTTTACCAAACTTTGGATGCCTTGGTTTATTTGACCCCCTTTTATTCCTCATCACCAAGGCATACCTGCAAAGCACAGATCTCATTTTGTGTTTCTAGGTACCCAAGACTTCTTGGGTCCTACATTATTAGTAACACCTCTGATATGTGATTTCCACAATCTTTGAGCATGTAAGTCATCAGATTTCATTATATTACAATCACTCATGGAGTGCCCAAAGGCTCCACAGTAATGACGTGAAATAGCATATCTTGAATTCTTTTTATGCACATCATTGTTAGCATGGAATATGTGTGCATTATCATGAAAATTTCTGTTATTTGCATGAACATACTATTTTCCATATCGTGCCAACCAGCATTCAGAAGCTCGATGGCCAGGTTTTCCACATTCAAAACATCCAAGATTTTCTCTCTTAAGACTAGATTTATTTCTACCAAAAATATTTCTATTTGCAGGGAATTTAGCATGTTTTAAATTCACATTCTTACTCTCGATATGCCAATAGTCCTTGACTGTATGGCCATGCTTTCTACAGTGAGAGTATTTGAGAGATATTTTCTTACCACTTGCAAACCAGCATTGTGTAATCGTGTGTCCTAATTTCCCACAGTGAAAACATTCAATTTTCCTTTTCTGAGATGAAGAATTTTTATCATGAAATTTCCTAGCATTCAAATCATCTAGTTCCATTAAGCTACACTCATGCATCAGATGGCCAATCTTGTGACAGTAATGACAAATCATTTTCTTTTTAGATGCATGTGAGTGTGTGGGTGAAACATGCAAAGTGGGGAGAGGAACATGTTGGATCTTTTCTTTTTATTTTTCTGTTGTTTTCTTTTGAGCAGATGACTGATAACTAGGAATGTTCTGAGGGCTGTGAGAAGTTGAGCTGAACACAAAGGAAGTTTGAACTTTGTTTTTAAAACTCTTCTTGTTTGAAGGGTTATAGCCCAACCCTTCCTTCTGAAAATTAACCTTTGTTCCTAAAATCTTGTCCAGATTATCTTTTCCGTCTACAAATTTTGACAAGGAATTATTCAAGTCCTTAATATCATTTTCCAGAGAAACGGTGTGTATTTCATAACTGACAATCTCTTGTTCATTGCAATTTACACATTCACTTAGCACCTTGTTTGCAGTTTTATATTCCTCAACTTCATGTTCCAGATTTCTCAATTTTTCAGATTCTTCAATGTAAACAGATTTTCCTTTTTCTAAGAAAACAAGTTTCTCTGACATAGCCGTGTTCAACTGCTTCAATCCTTCAACCTCTTTAGTTAATTTGCCATTTTTTGATTTCAGATTTTTAGTTTCTTCAACATAGCCTTTATCAATTTTCATTGAGCTCATTTTATCATTCAGCTCTTCCTCTATCTGTTCAAGCTCCAGAGTCTTGTTTAACAGATCTCTGTTTTCTTCCTTTAGGGAAACAATTAACTCCTTCTGCCATTCTAAATTTGAGTGAAGATTTTCATTTACTTCCTTGAGAAATGGACAATCATTGCATGCAGATTTACCAGAACATATTGTTTGAGCCTGGAGTTTTTCACATTGTTTCCTAAGGCATTCATTTTCAGATTTTAGAACATCCAATTCAGAGCTAACACATTCAAATTCTTTCAACAGTTTTTCATTCTGAACTAAGTTATTAAAATGAACTTGATCATCATCAATCGAGCTAAGTTTTTCTTTTAGTTCAGAAATTTCACATACAAGTTCTTGATTTTCTTCTTTAAATAAGCCAATTTGTTTCTTAAGCACTTGGACTTCAGACAAGCATGCATCATAGGACTGTTTCCGTTTTAAACAATTTTCACATGAGGACTCTGAACTATTCAGATCAATTTTCTTTTTCAACTTATTAGATTGTTTTCTTAACATCTCATGTGACTCAAGTAACTCACCATATGCACCCTGCCAATCATCTAAAGTATAATTCTCGAAGAGGTTTACCTCATCATCATCCTCTTCTTCATTTTGGCTGCCACTTTGATTACTTCTGTTAGCCATCATGCAGCTGTCCTCATTTCTCCCCTGAGCTAGCTTCAGCATATCCAGAATGTCCTTAGCGGACCTGCAGTCATGAAAACAAGAACGTAGAGCCTTGTCAGTAGCTTCTTTCATTAGATTCAAAACTCTCTGATTCTCTCCATGCCTTGATCTGTGACTGTCAGTCCATTTGGATTCTTTCTTTGGTAGTCTGTGAGGACCGTGTGAGATTAACTTCCACAGATCCGGATCAATCAGTTCCACGTAGTTATGGAGACTGCTAACCCACGAGTTAAAATCAGAGGCATTGAAAACCGGTGGAGAACCCATGGAATAAATCGGCAAACAGATCAATGCACTAGAGGGCAAGTTCAGAAATGCACCAAAGATGACAGGATCCTCTACAGATCGTTGGATCTGATCAGACAGAGACCTGCTTTGATACCAATTGCTGGGACGGTGCGATGGATACAGAGGGGGGGGTGAATGTATCCCTCTACAAAATTGCCCCACTTAAAAAACAATAAGCCTGCTGCTAGACACAGTTGTGGAATAAAAGCTATAGAGCTCTTCAAGAAGAAATTCAAATAAACATTTGATCAATCAGTTGAACTGCTAACTATACTGATGGAACCTGATCAAGTCTAATGCCGAAGACAGAACTATGCAAACCAGACTCACTTAGCAAAAAATGTAATGCTCACGGTCACTTCAGATAGAAACAAGAATGCTCAGACAACCTGTGAAAGAGGTAGAAGACAAGGGGCAAACGCACAAGGCAAACCACGACACAGTAGATTTTTTAGGTGGTTCGATCCACAGACCTACGTCCACCCCTCACTCCAAACCGGAGTGAGGCTTCCACTAGCACAAGCTAGAACCGTAGACTCAGTCTGCAAACAAGTGCTGCCTAACAGCTTGACCAGGGGAACAACCTCCCATCTTCCTCCAGACCGTAGGGAACCCACTAGTGACTACCCGTCACTAGCAACCAGAGACCGAAGTCTCTCTTCCTCCACCCAGGAGGGAACCCACAAGTGACAGCAGCCACTTGCAACTGGAGACACCAAGTCTCCCTTCCTCTGAAACCCAGAGGGAACACCGACCACAAACCAGAGAATCAGAAAGTATAGCGATCAGATGAAAAGAACAAAGTAAAAAGAAAACAAGAAACGAAAATACAACAATCAAAAAGCTGGAAATGAAATCCACAAAGTGTAGCTCTCGCAGGAGCAAATCTGGTTTGGATCTGATCCAATTGCCAGACAGACAAGTGTTTTGATGAAGCTTCAGTCTCTCTTCTTCCTCACGAGCTCTCTCCTTTCTCTTTCTTTCTTCCTCTTCTTTCTTCTTCTCTCTGCTTCTCTTTCTCTTTCTCTCGTTCTTTTTCTTCTTCTGCTTTCAGCCTCTCTGCTGCTCTCTCCTTTTTCTTCTTCTGCTTTTTCTGCTCTCTGCCTCTCTGCTTCGATCACTATCTGCTCTCAGCACTATCTTCCTTCTTCTGAAGGAGGAGTCTTCCATTTATAGCGGAAGCAACTAGGGCATGTGCAGGGCTTGTGCCCCCTTTATCCAGAGAACACCTCGGATCACGTGTCAGGTGCCAACCTCGGATCACGTGCCACTCATCAGCTTGAATCAACCTGAAAAAAGAGAAAAATGGATGCATCGAGTTAGTTCAAGCTTTGAACCAAAGGACGATGTACAGACTTGTTTTGAACAATGCACAAATGCATATAGGAAAGTCTACACAATGAATCATGGATGCTCGGACATGCAGTCAACCTCTGTACAGACTTTAGATGCATGCATGCGACAGCAATGTATAAACTTGCTGGTTTGTAATGCAGAATGCAGTTAAACAAAGTATGCACAGTGAGGATGTATAGACTTTGATTTATGCATGCACAGACTTGTATGAAGAACAGGCTGTACAGACTTCAGACTCAGCTGCGAACTGAGCTAAAGAATGTATAGACTTGAAACTCATGAGACGCAGACACCGAGTGTACAGACTCTTGATGAATGCATGTAATGCACTAAGCGATGTATAGACTTTGAACTGATGCAATGTGCAAACGTTGTACAGACTTGCTGATGTGTAATGCAGTGTGCACAAGGTTAAGTATGCACAACAAAAATGAATGCACTGACATGCCGTTAACAATTGTATTGACTTCGTGTGCAGACTTTGTAGCATGCAATGTATAGACTTGCGAGTGCAGCAGCCAATGTATAGACTTGCGAGTGTGTGAGCATGCGATGCAATGTACAGACTTTGTCACGCCTACACCAAGACGATGTACAGACTTGCTGCTGAAGAATGTACAGACTTGTCTATGCAATCTAGGCAAAAACTCTATACAGACTTTATAGCGTGCAGACATTGAATATGCATAAACCAACCGTAGAGTGTACAGACTTTGCTGAGGGATGCACACATGCAAAATGAACATGGATGAACAGACTAACCCACAAGCTGAGCTCTAACGAATGTATAGACTCTACGTGCAAGCAACCTGACGATGTATAGACTCTGTTAATGCACTGATCAAGCAACCTGACGATGTATAGACTTAGTGTTCTAAACGTAGGTAAAGATAAGGAATGTATAGACTTTAAGTGTGGATGACCAGATAATGTATAGACTTGCACATATGCATGAACAAGTGGCGATGTACAGACTTGGCTAATGTACAGACTTAACAGCGAGATGCACACGATGTATAGACTTGATGCAGCAATGTACAAACTTTGCGTCTAATGCCTGAAGCACATGATGCAATGTACAGACTTGGAAATGCTTGAAGCACATGATGCAATGTACAGACTTGGAAATGCTGCATGCACAAGAGGATGTACAAACTTGGTCTTGCGACCACGGCTGTACAGACTTTGAGAAACGATGCACAGAGACGCTAAGTGAGATGCTAGACGTTGTATGGACTTTGTGTATGCATATGCCAAGACCTTGTACAGACTTTACGTTTATGCAGCAACAGGAGTTGTATAGACTTGAGATGAATGCATGGACTATGCACATAGACGCTAAGAGAGACGATGTATAGACTTGACAATGCATGGACTATGAGTGAATGTGGCGTGCAGCGGGACAGTGTATAGACTTGTGTGTGCATCATGCTATAATGCAATGTATGGACTTTGTGTGTGCGTGCATGGACTTAACCTATGCACCAACATTTCTGTACAAAAATTAACATATGCACAGATCTGAGAGTAGGCAGAACATTACCTGATCTGATTGTGCATTGACCTTACCTGTCAATGATTTGACTTTTGACTTGAATTGACTTCATGACCTGTGAGTCATTCTTAAACTTGTTCTGACAGTTTCACATAATATATCAGGATTATATCATCAAGGATGTACATGTAAACATAATGAGACATAATATTTGTCATCATCAAAACCCCAGAACCACAGGGGACACAACAGCACACTTGTTAAGACTCAGATGTAACAATATTTATCAATGGAGTATTTGGTCTTAGAAGTTTCAAAGGAAGGGGTTTTAACATATATTAACATGCAAGCATACATTGGACATATGCATATATGCAGTGCAGAATGCAAAGATATGCAATTTCAGTGCTAGAATTGTTGGCCCCAAAGGTATGATACCATTGTTGGGAGTATCCATTTTGGCATTTATGCAACATGAAATGTTCAAAATGATGTATTTTAAAATATGCACTATATGCATGCTGAAAATGTCAACTATGCAACAAGACACGCGATGAGCTTCATCTTCCAAGAGCACTATGTGAATGATATGCAGAGAATGATATGTAAATATACAATGTGATGCAAGATTTTAGATTTCACATGACACTCTATATGCACCTAATGCAACTGATGCATGACATGCATTTTTTTTTGTTAAAATGTGAGGACACAATTTCTCTTTGAAAAGAGAATTCAAGAAATTCATTCAAAACATCAAAATCATCACATGTGAACTTTTTCTTGAAAATAGTTTTACTTTTATCCAAAGGATGAGTAGCACATTGGTATAGACCACAGAATATTGATCAAATTCAGTCCTCAAAGTGTTCAGTCACAGAATAACTTCATCATGTTGAGAGGATAGAAAAACATCAATCTCAAAATTTTCAGCTTGCCAGACTCCCCCTTAATCAATGCATGATTTCAGAAAATTCATTTAAGTTTGATGCCATATGCATAGATGATTCATGGTACTGGGCGGAGGCACATTCTCACGCATCGTGATGGCTTTGAGACAGGCTTGACCTGCCCTTCCACCTATCATCATTTTATATACCATGTAGTCATGAATTGATTATCAGAAAAATATAATGCATTCTCATATGACATTGGGAATTTTTCAAACTCATGAGCGTTGAATGACAGTTTAACATTCTTCTAGAACCAAACATTCAATTTTCTGAATTCTGATACGAGGCGGAGATTTTGGTCCAAAGGCCCAGCTCTCGCAAAGTGATGCCTTTCTGATAGGTCTAACCTACCATTCCGGCAACACATTTTGATATACCAGAACTTTCAGATGGTTTCACACATACACAAGTAATTCCACTTGAAAAAGGCATTCAATGGCTAGACTCTCAAATATACTTCTCATATTTTTCAATTCTTTTCAGCCAAGCATTCATTTTTTACATAGTCAAGAGCAACCAAAGGGTATTCAAGATTTTAAAATCACTATCTGTCAAGATATGGCACTAACATCAAGACCAAAAAACTTCAACCAAACACTTTATTTTCTCACCTTTGCCTTGAGTTACCTTTATTGACATCCTCAAGTTCATCGCTTTATTCCCCTTGCTGTCTTCTTCATCAACATGCTCCAAATCCCAATGGAGGTAGATTAAAACTGGCGTTTGAAATCCTCTCAAGCTTCTTTTTTTCTCTCCATGATTTCAAGGGTTCATGGTCATTATCAAACATGCACTATAAAGAGCTCAATTCATGTCAATATTAAGCCAATGCATATGAAGAAACTAACTTCAATACTTTTCATCACATAGAACTCTCTCTCTCTCTCAACCTGCAATATCAAAAACTCAATTTCATGTCAATCTCAGTTCAATACAAATGAGAAGGCCAATTTCAGTACTTTTCTTCCCCAAGACAATCTCCTATAAGCTGCAAGTATGTATGATGAGTTGCAGCTATCAATACAAGTGATTCACTCAAGCTGGCATGAGTTCAATGTTCAGCTCAAAAATTTTAAGTTTAGTCCAACAATGTAAAGAGTCAAATCTATGCATATAAAGTACAAGACTAAACACATGAAGGACCCAGGTCTGTCCATGTGTAGCAAAGGTCAATTGTCACGCCCCAACGCGGAATATCGGGACGTACAGTTAAAAACTAGTTAGAGATAATATTAATATGCTAAACTAAACAATCGTACAGGTGCTATGGAAAGAAGTACTTCTATTGATCAAGGAAGACTCCAAGTTTTATTACAATAACCATCAATGCTTAAACACGATCAAACATAACTTCCAACTGATTCTAATACAATAACTGACTCCCAAAAGGTAAATAAAGTGCTAACACAACACTAAGGAGTAACTAATGTAAACAACTATGCCAACTCGGCATCTACTAACAGGTACACTCAAGGGTATCACTCCTATCCCTCCCCTTCAGTATGCGCATCGTCACCTGAATAGCCTGGAAAGGGGGAAAACAACTATATGAGCTAACGCTCAGTAGATAGTAACAGGTAAGTTTACATGATTAACCGATTAGTTACATTTTCATATGCAGTGACAAGAAAAGAAATAACTGACGAGATGATAAAACAGCGTAATATAAGATCTTTCAAGGTCAAGAAATATATGATGACAAGAATTAACAAGAATATCAAGTACAAGAATGTTCAATAGGAAATTGAAATATAGAATTGGCCAACAAGCAAGTATTTTAAATATCAAGTCAAGCACGATAATGTAACAAGTATAACAAGAGATTTTCTATCGTAGACGTCACGCTGAACATGCACTCGGTGCAATGCCTCACCATGTCATTACAAACTCCCATGGGCACAAGTACTTTTCGGGCGCTCTCCCCAGGACCAGACTGGGCCCTTATGATGCGTTGGCATTGATTTGTTGAATCCAAGATCCCAAGTTTTGTCTAGACATTTAATTAAGTTTAATGGCCAATTAAACAGAGGAATTTCTGTCAAAAGTACTAGATTTAAGGACTAACATGTCATTGGATTCATTAACTCAAAAACTCGGTATACGGTCACTTCTGGGCCATTTGACAAGACATACGGCTACTACTGGCCGCATTACAAGAACTGGACCAAACTCAGTCCACGAGGTCAAGAATGAACGGTTGACAGGGTGCCGTTCAGGTAAGTAAGCAGTACGTGACCTTAAGACACAATTACGATACTTATCCGGACCACACTAGACCGTTCATTGAAACAAGCGGTCAACTATGGGCTGCTCATGTGTTGATTAGCCCAAGTCGATCCGTGACTTATAACACAGCGATTTGGTCACAAATTTCCAGGTCGTAGCCGGGTCATACGGGTCTCAAAATGACGGATTCTAACTCGCTGGATAGTGTGTCCGGGTAGAATCGTACTAAGGGACATCAATTTAGGCTTAATGGCCGTAATGTCATATTGATTGTTAGTGTGCTATTAGTCCATTCTACTGGTGTATAAGGGATTTTAATTGATTTCCTAACAGTCATTTAAAAATACTTTGATTCGTGAATTATTATAAATCTCAATTTCAAGAGATAAGTTAATTACAAGATGGTAACTCAAGATACTAGAACAAGCCAATAATGATAATAGACAGTAATACATGACAGCGATTTACTTTCAAAATTACCATTTTATTATATGGGTTTCTAATTAACCATTTGTGTGCGTTGAAGTGGAGATAGTAATCGGAATGGTTTATACACTTGGATCATTTCTTCAATTTTGGATTGAGGAACACCGGGATTAATTTGAGATCATAGGGTTGCATGTATGGGTCATTGGTTCCCCAAAATATGGTTTTCAATTGGACTAGGCTTGAATGGGTGGATCCCCTCATGGTCCGGATCGATCCTCGGGCCAAAAACAAGCTTATCGGGTTTGACAGCACATGGGTCGACCCATTGGGTCGACCCCTGGAAAATTCAGGGGTCTGCCTGCGTGTGGGTCGACCCCTGGGGTCGACCCCTGCACAAACAGACTGCTGTCTGCTGAATGGGTCGATCCCATGGGTCGACCCCCCGCACGTCTGCTGTTTGGGTCGACCCAATGGGTCGACCCCCACACGTTTGCTGTTTGGCTCGACCCAATGGGTCGACCCTCGTGCAACTACTGTATGGATCGACCCCATGGGTCGACCCTCGCGCAGACAGACTCTAGTCTGTGTATGGGTCGACCCCTACGTTCGCAGATGCGAACGTGACTTCCGGAAACCATGAAATCTCACCCAATTGGGGTCTAATTGGACTTAGATATTAACCCCATGGCCCTGGGTTCTTGATGGACATACTAGGGTCATATTACTTGGAACACTAAATTCACCGGAAAACTAATCGAAATCACAACCTATCTAGGAAGAACACTTAAAAACCTAGTCTTAGCATGCTTCTAATCAAACACGAAATTCTCTAAGCATGGTCTATAAAAATTGGGGCTTTCTACGCCAAAAGATAGATAACATGCTGATGATTACAACCATGTACATTAATTAGAGTTGGGCCTGTTATCATCTACCTGAATCGAAGAGAGATTTAGAAGTTAGAACGAAGAATGCCCGTTTGACAGCCCTTCACTATTTCCACGAGATCTCCCTCCACACCTAATAGAATTTAGGGCTTTTACTACCAATGGAAAGCTAACTAAGAGAGGAACAAAATGGTATATCTACTTGCATGTTTTGGCCAAGATTACCTACCTCAATCGAAGGAAAGAAGAGGGCCTGAGAAAAACCCACGAACTCAGACACTCCTCCAATAAACGCAAGAGATCTCACTAGATCGGAATCCTCTGCGAACACCACTGCTACCAAATGAAAATAGACATATAAGGCTTTCTTTTAATAGGTCATACTCATTCTGGATCCTTCCAGGAAGGGAGAAATCGACCCTTGAAGTGGCATGTTCAAACCGCCGCCGCCAAAGTTGACCTAGCCCATGCGCGACCGAATGCTCCCCATAAGTTCAAAATTTCGTGGCATTATCAGAGGGGAAATGATCCTCTCTTTAATACCTTTCACTTGCCCCTAGAATCACCTCATTTGGTTGAGAAATGATCTCGAATTTGATGTTTTAAGGTGGTGGTTACCATTGAGCACGAATTTGGTTAGGTAAGTGTGAAAATTTGACTAATCCCACTAGTTCGCCCTTGTTAATAATTTTATTAGGCTTAGTCATAGAAGATAAAATTGTTAAACGTAATTGATACTACAAGAATATGATTTTTATGGATTTTTATAAAATAGTTGAAATGTGATTTATTCTATTTATTAAAGAATTAATCTAATTAATTTTGAATTAATTTCCATTAATTCAAATAAATTCAAATAATTGCTAATTAAATTCAAATAAATTTCTAATTAAATTTCTAAATAAATTTGGGATATTACACCCTCCCCCACTTAAAGAATTTGGTCCTCCAAATTCACTGCACTTTAATACAGAGATAGGGGAAAGACTAGCTCACCTAGAATTAGTCAGGATACCGCTTCCGCATAGTATCTTCAGACTCCCAAGTAGCTTCCTCAGCTCCACGCCGACTCCACTGAATTTTGACCATAGGTATGGAAAGATTCCGGAGTTGTTGTTGCTTCCGATCCAGAATCTTGATAGGTCTTTCTTCATAGGTCAAATCTTCCTTCAATTCGAAATCCACATGCTGAATGATATGAGTGGGGTCGTACACATATTTCCGTAACATAGACACGTGGAAAACATTGTGTACGCCTGACAACTGAGGTGGTAAAGCCAGTCTGTAAGCAACCTCTCCCACTCTATCCAGAATCTCGAACGGACCAATATATCTCGGACTCAGCTTGCCATTAATGCCAAATCTTCGAATCCCTCTTGTAGGAGAGACATTCAGAAATACATGCTCGCCAACTTGAAATTCTAATTCCCTTCTTCTTGTGTCGGCATAACTCTTCTGTCTTGATTGAGCAACTTGTAACCGGTCTCGGATTGTAGCAACCCTGATAAATGAATATTTGAAATAAATTAAAACATATATATATTACAGTAGTAATACAGATAATAAGAATAGGATTAATTAGATGAAGTAAAACAAAATTAAAATAACGCCTCTTATTAGGGCGTTAATTCAAAAAGAAACGCCTCTATCAAAGGTGTGACTAAAGAAAGGACGCCCACACGTGCGGTCGTCAACTCTCACGACCAAATAGGCAAGTAAAAGAAACGCCCATATATGGGGCGTGTTTATTAAACAAGGAACGCCCTTATCCAAGACGTTTCTTAAGAAACGACCTGAACTAGGTCGTTAATTAAAGAATCGACGCCCTTACCTAAGGCGTTAATTCAGTTCGTGAATCGTTCGACCCAGAAACTTATCCAGGGTAATGGATAAGTATTAGAAAGAGTTAAAAGGTGGTAAGGACTCTATTAGGGATATATTACTCCCAATAAAACTCTAGCCCTAATAGGACCCCCTAAATCCCTATAAATAATCTACTGCTCGAACCCTTCAACGCTATTTGGCGTTCGGAATCTGCAAGGTACGTGAAGAACATCAAGTTCTTCGATTTTTCTTCTTCCTTTCATTATGAACGTAGTATGTGAAGAACTAATGTTCTTCATCTATATCTCTTCTACAGGTTAAGGAGCCCTGTCTTCCTAGGAGAACCAGTAAGTTATTCTCCTCCTTTATCTTCGGTTAGGTTATTACGAAGCATAATACCTTCGTATTCTATCCTCTGTAGGTCGTCCATCTTCATCTAGGTTGCTGTGACTTTGTTACTACAGAAGCTTCAGAACAGTTAACAGAGCAGCATCTTCTTCTAGCTAAAATCCCTCACGTTCATCTTCAATCGACTATCAAGGTAGGATTTTCTCAAGTCACTATAGCCCAAACTAAATTGATACAGTACAATAATTATCATGCATATACATGGTTTGGTTTACTATAGTTTCTGAACGAGTTTCTGTTAATTTCTTGAAAGAAACGTCCTTACCAAGGGCGTGACTACGAAATACACGCCTCAGACTAGGGCGCTACTTTGCAAGTCACGACCCTTCCCAGGTCGTCAATTTCATATTTGACGCCCTGTTCACAGGCGTTAATTTCATGTAAATCTTAAGAACTGGTTATCTATGCAATTACATGAAATCAAATCAATAATTGTTAACGGTTAAAAGTCAATAAACATGAAACATCAAATCTGATATACTGCATGTGAATTCCTGCCAATTTTCCTGTCATGACTATATGATTGTTATCCTTGATTATCGTGCAAATCTTGCTAATTCCTGATATTTCTTGAATTCACGACCTAGACTAGGTCGTTTTCCCTGTGGTAACGCCCCATCATAGGGCGTGAATTAAAAATAAACGCCCCTTACTAGGGCGCGTATCTGTTAAAATCCTGGAATATATATTCTGAGAAAATAAGAATTTAATGATTAACGCCCCTGCCAAGGGCGCGTATTTGATAATTTCTGAAAATAAATATGTTCTGAAAAATATTGTAAATAAAAGACGCCTGCTACAGTAGTCGTCAACTCTTGAAGAAACGCCCCTGACGAAGGCGCGTTTTAGATAAATTATTGAAATTATTGAAAATTCTGCAAAACGGACCATATGTAAACGCCCTTCTGTTAGGCGTTAATTACTTGAGAAACGACTTGACCTAAGTCGTTATTTTACTGTAAACTGATTTTTCCTCAGATTTGCTAACCGATGGTTTTATATATCATAATATATATATATATATCGGCACTATTCTCCACTCCGTGAGTATAGTCCCACTTTTCACGGTGTTTTATCGTTCACACTCAACTCTCATTGACATACAAGCTCTCCATTGGACATTCCGTTCCTTTGGACTAGCGAGTTAGTCATAGAGACCTCCGTAAGACTCCTCGTAGCCTTGGATTCTCTCAAGGCCGACTGAGCTGGTTGTACCCTAAAAACCCATTACACCATTGATGCCATGTCACTCTAAAGAAACATGGTATACCGGCCCTTATGATTGTACAAAGAGTATATCATAAGAAAATTCTTAATGGGATGATGATATCATGCCATATCATGTCGTTCTTGTAAACCCCAATTCTATGATAAGAATGAGGGTATCTTACTTAGATATACTGTTCATGTGGACCTCAATTCTATATAAAGAATGTCCATATTGATTTGTCATGGTACCTAAGTTAAGGGAACCATATTCTACCTAGTTTTATTGATATCGTGATTATACCGTTATTATCGCCATTCTATGTCCTTTGTCATATTTTGGACTCTATTCTATCAAAGTTGTCATACGTGTCTACAAGCTTGATTATTGAAATTCTATGTTGGCTATAAACAAGAGTGGATGTCAAAACACATGATAAATGCCTGCGCATATAGGGCCCGATCTGGTCCTGGGAGGAGCACCCGAAAGTACTTGTGCCCATGGGAGTTAAAATGATAAGGTATCTGGCATTATACCGAGTACTTGACTTGCTTGATTGGACATTCCACACACATCTTGTACTTGAATCGTACTTGACTTTACATGAAATGCGTGGCCCGAAAAAGGGTAATTTACTTGCTTGATACAGGATAGCCAAAGTTCTCGACATGACTCGATAATGGTACTTGCTTGAATATCTTGAATAACTTGTCATTTTGTTGGAAGTTCATGACTAAGTTCATCTTATTTTTCTTGATATTACATTCTCTCTATCTTGTCGTTTTATGCGAGCATGCATAGCTTTATTGCATTCATGAAAATGTAATTACTTAAACCCCTTGCTAGTACTTGAGATATAATTTCCTACTGAGCGTTCGCTCATTCCGTTTGTCCCTTTTTACTTTTCAGGTAAGTCCGACGACGATGGAAGTCAATCGGAATGGAATGGTCAAGAGTGAGAGTGATAGAGCTTCTACAAGTGTCGTCTAGTCTTTTCCATAGTTTCTTGAGTCAAATATGTATTCTTTCCTTTTTTGTTAAACAGAGTATTGGATTTGTAATAGTCTATCCATTATGAAATAAAGGATTGGGTTATCTTGCTATTTTGCGCATCTCTGTCTTTGTGTCGAATACACGACCACTCTGATTGACATGATTGATATAGACACGTCGCGCATCTCCGGGTATCTTCCGCGCTCGGGGCGTGACAGTCTTTGTGGTATCAGAGCCTAAGGTATTCAATTCCTAGGAAACCCAAGTCCAAGGATAGGTTTCAAAACCTTTAACCAAGTGAGAGTGGGTAGAACCAAGGGTTAAATGATCAATGAGTCCTTTATAAGATCATAGTGATATAATACTAACATAGCTATTGTAATTGTAGGATAATGGCTGCCGAACGTGCTCAATGGCGCAACATGCAGCGTACCCTTCAAGGGATGACCCAAGTGCTACAACAGGTAGCACAAGGTGGTGCTCCACGAGCTGGAAGCTTACACCAAGCATTCAAGAATATGAATCCCCCGAAGTTCATGGGATCGACCGATCCAGACGATGCCGAGCATTGGGTTCGGGAGATTGAACGTATATTCCGTGTCATGCAATGCACGGATCAGGACAAAGTCTTATTAGCTACTTTCCAGTTAGAAAAGGATGCTAGATGCTGGTGGGAGTCGATTGAAGCTACTATAGACCCAACTCAAGTTACATGGGGAGAATTCGTTGAATATTTCAACGCCAAATATTTCTCTGATAGGGTCCAGGAAAAGAAGGCCGCCGAATTTGCCGCATTAAAGCAAAGATCTTTATCGGTGGCTGATTATGAAGCACAGTTCTCTAGACTGTCTAGATATGCTAAGCATTTAATTAGCACGGAAAAGATGAAAGCCCGTAGATTTCTTAATGGGCTTAGGCCCCACTACATTACTCAACTGGCGCCTATGGATATTCAAGTTTATGCTGAAATAGTGCGCCGAGCTCAGTTGCTTGAAGATGCCACGGAACTATCTGATAGGATCCGTGGGAAAGACAAAAAGGAGCAAGTCACAAGCTCGGGTTCTTTTAAACCCAACTTTAAGAAGAGGCCCAATAATGGAGGTTCTTCCTCTCAAGATCAGAAATTCAAGAAGACCAAGCCTTTCTCTATCACCACTACCCCTTCGAATACAGTTTGCAAGCATTGTGACAAGGCTGGTCACAAAACAGAAGAATGCTGGAGGAAATTAGGAGCATGTCTCCGTTGTGGGAGTCGTGAACATCGGATTCCCGATTGTCCATTAATGAATGACCAAGACGGTGAGGGTAAACGCCCAGTGACAAGGAACGCGCGTCTTCATGCAATCCAAGAGACCGAACCAGAAGAAGAAGGCGGATTGGTGGAAGGTACATTAAAAATTTGTTCCAAATATGCACATGTCTTATTTGATACGGGTGCATCGCATTCCATTATTTCCAAGAAGTTTGCTGACCCATTACCTCTAGAACCAGAATGGATGAAGTTAATATTGTCTACTCCTCTCGGAAACGAGACGGATATCACACATCATTATCAAAACTGTGAGGTATTGGTTCGAGGAAAGAATTTTCCTATTGATCTTATCTGCTTAGATCTAAAAGAGTATGATGTTATACTAGGAGCAGATTGGTTATCCAAATACCAGGCAACGGTTGATTGCCGTGATAGCAAGATTATTTTCAAGGAATTTCCGGAACTGACTTATACTAGTCCTAAGAGTCGAAGCAAATCCCCTCTTATTTCGGCTCTTCGAGCAAGCAAGCTCGTCAAGAAAGGATGTGTATCCTTCCTTGCTTTTGTCACTATTAAAGAAGCTAAAGAAACCAAGATAGAGGACATTCAGGTAGTGCGAGAATTTCCAGACGTATTTCCGGAAGATTTGCCGGGATTACCCCCTCAAAGAGATGTAGCCTTCACCATTGACTTAGTCCCTGGTGCTGGTCCCGTTTCAAAGGCACCATATAGAATGTCCCCTGCTGAACTCAAGGAGTTGAAGGAGCAGTTGATGGAACTAATCCAAAAAGGGTTTATTAGACCAAGTACTTCCCTATGGGGAGCACCAGTCTTATTTGTAAAGAAGAAGGATGGATCCATGAGATTGTGTATCGACTATCGACAATTGAATCATCTTACTATCAAGAACAAGTATCCACTACCGAGAATCGATGAATTATTTGATCAGATTTCAGGATCCAAATATTTTTCCAAGATTGATCTCAGGTCGGGATATCATCAATTAAGAATCAAGGACGATGACATTCATAAGACCGCATTCAGAAGCAGGTATGGCCATTACGAATTTGTTGTTATGCCTTTTGGTCTAACAAATGCCCCTGCTGCCTTTATGCAGTTAATGAATAGCATATTCAGGCCTTACTTGGATCAATTTGTAGTAGTCTTCATTGATGATATATTGATATATTCCAAGACTAAGGAAGAACATGAAGAACATTTGAGGATTGCATTGCAAGTCTTGAGGACAAATCAATTATATGCTAAACTCAGCAAATGCGAGTTCTGGCTTGAAGAAGTGGCTTTTCTCGGACATGTCATATCCAAGGACGGTTTATCTGTAGATCCGTCAAAGGTTGAAGCTGTAAGAAACTGGGAAAGACCCACTAATGCAAGCGAGATCAGAAGTTTCTTAGGTCTTGCAGGCTATTATCGGCGATTCATCAAAGATTTCTCTAAGATCGCCGTACCACTTACAAGATTAACTCGTAAGGAGATCCGATATGAATGGAGTGAGGAATGTGAAAGAAGTTTCCAAACTCTCAAGGATCATCTCACTACAGCTCCAGTCTTAGCTCTACCGATAGAAGGAGAGAAATTCGAGGTCTACACTGATGCTTCTAGCATTGGCCTCGGATGTGTCCTAATGCAACAAGGAAAGGTCATAGCATACTCTTCACGTCAGCTGAAGAAGCATGAGGAAAATTACCCCGTCCATGACTTAGAACTGGCCGCGGTAGTATTTGCCTTAAAGATATGGAGACACTATCTCTATGGAGTACAGTTCACTGTATACTCCAATCACAAAAGTCTCAAATATCTATTTTCACAAAAGGAACTAAACATGAGACAAAGACGCTGGCTAGAATATCTCAAGGAATTCGACTTCAATATACAATACCATCCCGGAAAGGGTAATTATGTTGCTGATGCCCTTAGTCGAAAGCCGAGAGCAATGATAGCAAATTGTATGATGCAAGAATGGAGGTTACTTGAACAATTCTCCGAGCTCAATATAAGCTTGGACATGGAATCCAAATTTGTCACACTATCTCATGTAAGCATACAGTCAGATTTGTTATCTGAAATACAAACACTTCAGGATGATGATCCTATGTTAGTAGAAATCAAAGGCAGATTGGAAGGACAATCTGATTTTCAACTAACTTCTGATGGAAGATTATCGTTCAAAGATAGAACTTGTATACCTGATTGTCCGGAATTAAAGAAGAAGATCTTAGATGAAGCTCACCGATCAAGGTACACTATTCATCCAAGATCAACCAAAATGTACCAAGATGTAAAGAGGAACTTTTGGTGGCCTAATATGAAAAGAGAAATAGCAGACTATGTATCACGCTGTCTCACGTGCCAACAGGTCAAGGCGGAACACCAAAAGCCTGCGGGAAAACTACATCCTCTAGATATTCCTAAGTGGAAATGGGAGGATATTGGTATGGACTTCATCATGGGTTTGTCTAAATCTAAAGGAGGACATGATGGAATCTGGGTTATCATTGACCGATTGACTAAATCGGCACATTTCTTGCCAATCAAAAGCCGATGGTCAATTGATGTGCTAGCTGCACTATACATCAAAGAAATCGTCAGGATACATGGAATTCCTGTCTCAATCGTGTCTGATAGAGATCCCCGTTTTACTTCTCATTTTTGGAAGGGATTACAACATTCGTTGGGGACAAGGCTCAACTTTAGTACTGCTTTTCACCCACAAACGGATGGTCAGACCGAGCGAACTAATCAAGTTGTTGAAGATATGCTGAGAGCATGCATTATTGACTTTGGAGGAAGCTGGCATGACCACTTACCTTTAGTTGAATTTGCATATAATAATAGCTACCAAGCTAGTATCCAAATGGCACCTTTCGAAGCCTTATACGGAAGGAGTTGCCGATCTCCCATATGTTGGAACGAAGTTGGAGAAAAACAACTGTTAGGTCCAGACATGGTAAGGGATACAACCGAGAAGATACAAGTAATCAGGGAAAGATTACAAGTTGCTCAGACCAGACAAAAGACTTATGCAGATACAAGAAGAAGAGATCTTGAATTCCAAATCGGAGATCATGTATTTCTCAAGATATCCCCTGGACGTGGCATACGAAGATTTGGTGTTAAGGGCAAGCTTACGCCAAGATTCATCGGACCATTTGAGGTACTCGAAAGAGTTGGCGAGGTTGCTTATCGCATCGCGTTGCCTCCTCAGTTGTCCGAGGTACACAATGTATTTCACATATCTATGTTGAAGAAGTATGTACACGATCCATCTCATATTATTGAACATGGAGATCTGGTGATCCAGAAAGATCTCACATATGAACAGAAGCCTATGAAGATATTAGATCGAGAAATACGAGCTCTGAGGATTAAGGTTATTCCCATGCTCAAGGTGCAATGGAATAAGAATCCTGAACGCGAAGCGACATGGGAGACCGAAGAATCTATGAAGAAACGATTTCCCGAGTTATTCTAAGAGGTATATGTTCTACGCTCTCCACATGTATAATTATATATATTGAATTTGGGGACCAAATTCTTTTCAAGTGGGGGAGGGTGTAGCAACCCTGATAAATGAATATTTGAAATAAATTAAAACATATATATATTACAGTAGTAATACAGATAATAAGAATAGGATTAATTAGATGAAGTAAAACAAAATTAAAATAACGCCTCTTATTAGGGCGTTAATTCAAAAAGAAACGCCTCTATCAAAGGCGTGACTAAAGAAAGGACGCCCACACGTGCGGTCGTCAACTCTCACGACCAAATAGGCAAGTAAAAGAAACGCCCATATATGGGGCGTGTTTATTAAACAAGGAATGCCCTTATCCAAGACGTTTCTTAAGAAACGACCTGAACTAGGTCGTTAATTAAAGAATCGACGCCCTTACCTAAGGCGTTAATTCAGTTCTTGAATCGTTCGACCCAGAAACTTATCCAGGGTAATGGATAAGTATTAGAAAGAGTTAAAAGGTGGTAAGGACTCTATTAGGGATATATTACTCCGAATAAAACTCTAGCCCTAATAGGACCCCCTAAATCCCTATAAATAATCTACTGCTCGAACCCTTCAACGCTATTTGGCGTTCGGAATCTGCAAGGTACGTGAAGAACATCAAGTTCTTCGATTTTTCTTCTTCCTTTCATTATGAACGTAGTATGTGAAGAACTAATGTTCTTCATCTATATCTCTTCTACAGGTTAAGGAGCCCTGTCTTCCTAGGAGAACCAGTAAGTTATTCTCCTCCTTTATCTTCGGTTAGGTTATTACGAAGCATAATACCTTCGTATTCTATCCTCTGTAGGTCGTCCATCTTCATCTAGGTTGCTGTGACTTTGTTACTACAGAAGCTTCAGAACAGTTAACAGAGCAGCATCTTCTTCTAGCTAAAATCCCTCACGTTCATCTTCAATCGACTATCAAGGTAGGATTTTCTCAAGTCACTGTAGCCCAAACTAAATTGATACAGTACAATAATTATCATGCATATACATGGTTTGGTTTACTATAGTTTCTGAACGAGTTTCTGTTAATTTCTTGAAAGAAACGTCCTTACCAAGGGCGTGACTACGAAATACACGCCCCAGACTAGGGCGCTATTTTGCAAGTCACGACCCTTCCCAAGTCGTCAATTTCATATTTGACGCCCTGTTCACAGGCGTTAATTTCATGTAAATCTTAAGAACTGGTTATCTATGCAATTACATGAAATCAAATCAATAATTGTTAACGGTTAAAAGTCAATAAACATGAAACATCAAATCTGATATACTGCATGTGAATTCCTGCCAATTTTCCTGTCATGACTATATGATTGTTATCCTTGATTATCGTGCAAATCTTGCTAATTCCTGATATTTCTTGAATTCACGACCTAGACTAGGTCGTTTTCCCTGTGGTAACGCCCCATCACAGGGCGTGAATTAAAAATAAACGCCCCTTACTAGGGCGCGTATCTGTTAAAATCCTGGAATATATATTCTGAGAAAATAAGAATTTAATGATTAACGCCCCTGCCAAGGGCGCGTATTTGATAATTTCTGAAAATAAATATGTTCTGAAAAATATTGTAAATAAAAGACGCCTGCTACAGTAGTCGTCAACTCTTGAAGAAACGCCCCTGACGAAGGCGCGTTTTAGATAAATTATTGAAATTATTGAAAATTCTGCAAAACGGACCATATGTAAACGCCCTTCTGTTAGGCGTTAATTACTTGAGAAACGACTTGACCTAAGTCGTTATTTTACTGTAAACTGATTTTTCCTCAGATTTGCTAACCGATGGTTTTATATATCATAATATATATATATATATATCGGCACTATTCTCCACTCCGTGAGTATAGTCCCACTTTTCACGGTGTTTTATCGTTCACACTCAACTCTCATTGACATACAAGCTCTCCATTGGACATTTCGTTCCTTTGGACTAGCGAGTTAGTCATAGAGACCTCCGTAAGACTCCTCGTAGCCTTGGATTCCCTCAAGGCCGACTGAGCTGGTTGTACCCTAAAAACCCATTACACCATTGATGCCATGTCACTCTAAAGAAACATGGTATACCGGCCCTTATGATTGTACAAAGAGTATATCATAAGAAATTCTTAATGGGATGATGATATCATGCCATATCATGTCGTTCTTGTAAACCCCAATTCTATGATAAGAATGAGGGTATCTTACTTTGATATACTGTTCATGTGGACCTCAATTCTATATAAAGAATGTCCATATTGATTTGTCATGGTACCTAAGTTAAGGGAACCATATTCTACCTAGTTTTATCGATATCGTGATTATACCGTTATTATCGCCATTCTATGTCCTTTGTCATATTTTGGACTCTATTCTATCAAAGTTGTCATACGTGTCTACAAGCTTGATTATTGAAATTCTATGTTGGCTATAAACAAGAGTGGATGTCAAAACACATGATAAATGCCTGCGCATATAGGGCCCGATCTGGTCCTGGGAGGAGCACCCGAAAGTACTTGTGCCCATGGGAGTTAAAATGATAAGGTATCTGGCATTATACCGAGTACTTGACTTGCTTGATTGGACATTCCACACACATCTTGTACTTGAATCGTACTTGACTTTACATGAAATGCGTGGCCCGAAAAAGGGTAATTTACTTGCTTGATACAGGATAGCCAAAGTTCTCGACATGACTCGATAATGGTACTTGCTTGAATATCTTGAATAACTTGTCATTTTGTTGGAAGTTCATGACTAAGTTCATCTTATTTATCTTGATATTACATTCTCTCTATCTTGTCGTTTTATGCGAGCATGCATAGCTTTATTGCATTCATGAAAATGTAATTACTTAAACCCCTTGCTAGTACTTGAGATATAATTTCCTACTGAGCGTTCGCTCATTCCGTTTGTCCCTTTTTACTTTTCAGGTAAGTCCGACGACGATGGAAGTCAATCGGATGGGAATGGTCAAGAGTGAAAGTGATAGAGCTTCTACAAGTGTCGTCTAGTCTTTTCCATAGTTTCTTGAGTCAAATATGTATTCTTTCCTTTTTTGTTAAACAGAGTATTGGATTTGTAATAGTCTATCCATTATGAAATAAAGGATTGGGTTATCTTGCTATTTTACGCATCTCTGTCTTTGTGTCGAATACACGACCACTCTGATTGACATGATTGATATAGACACGTCGCGCATCTCCGGGTATCTTCCGCGCTCGGGGCGTGACACGGATAATACGGATGTTCTGTGATGATTCTGAAATAAGATCCGGTTCAAGTCATTGCTTCTCACCTACCTCATCCCAACACAATGGGGAACGACAACTTCTTCCATACAATGCTTCAAAAGGAGCCATTTGAATGCTGGATTGATAACTGTTGTTGTAGGTGAATTCAATCAAAGCCAAATGGTCACTCCAACTGCCTCCAAAATCGATCATGCAGGCTCTAAGCATATCTTCCACTATCTGGTTGGTTCTTTCAGTCTGTTCATCTGTCTGTGGATGAAAGGCAGTACTAAAATTCATACGAGTACCCAAAGACGCTTGTAGTCCCTTCTAGAAATGTGAAGTAAATCTGGGGTCTCTATCAGACACAATGTTGACTGGTATACCATGGAGTCTTACCACTTCTTTCATATACAAAGCTGCCAAAACATCAACTGTCCATTTAGACTTAATGGATAAGAAGTGAGCTGACTTTGTCAATAGATCGACAATCACCCATATTGCATCAAGTCCACCACGAGTCCTAGGTAGACCCATAATGAAGTCCATGCCAATGCTTTCCCACTTCCATTGGGGTATGTCGAGTGGTTTCAACTTTCTTGCCGGTCTGAAATGTTCAGCCTTGACTTGCTGACAAACCAAGCATCTACTCATGAAGTCTGCAACTTCCCTTTTCATATTCGGCCACCAAAAGGATCTCTTCAAATCCTTGAACATTTTAGTGCCTCCAGGATGAATGGTGTATTTGGATCTATGAGCTTCCTCCATAATCTTGTTCTTTATTCCAGCTTCATCAGGTACACAAGTTCTACCCTGGAATAACAATCGTCCATCGTCAGCCATCGTGAAGTCAGGTCTACTGCTCAAGCTTCCCTTGATCTCTACTAGCTCGGGGTCATTATCTTGCAAAGATTTGATTTCCATCAACAATTCGGGCTTAAGTTGAATCTGTGCAATCATAACCCGATCATTGTCAATATTCATATCCAGACTAGCTAATTGTTCCAGTAGCTTCCACTCTTCTAACATGAGACTTGACAATCTAGCTACAGGCTTCCGGCTTAATACATCTGCCACAACATTGCCTTTTCCAGGATGATACTCAATCGAGAAGTCGAAGTCCTTCAAGTACTCCAACCATCTTCTCTACCTCATATTGAGTTCCTTCTGAAAAAATAAATATTTTAGAGTCTTATGATCTGAAAACACCGTGAATGTTTCTCCATACAAGTAGTGCCTCTATATCTTCAATGCGAACACGACTGCTGCAAGTTCCAAATCATGAATGGGGTAGTTCTCTTCATGCTTTCTCAACTGCCTAGAAGAATAGGCAATCACTTTCCCATGCTGCATGAGGTGCAGTAGTTAAACATTCCTTCAAAGTCTGAAAGCTTCGCTGGCAATCTTCGGACCAATCAAATTTGTTCTCCTTGCGGGTTAATCTTGTCATAGGTACCGCAATCTTGGAGAAATCTTGAATGAATTTTCTGTAGTAGCCTGCCAGGCCTAGGAAACTTCTAACTTCAGTCGCACTGGTAGGTTGATCCCAATTCTTCACTGCCTCCACCTTCGAAGGATCAACAGAAATACCTTCTTTGGTGATGATATGTCCGAGAAAGGACACCTCTTGCAGCCAGAAATCACATTTACTGAACTTGGCATATAGCTGATGATCTCTCAATAGTTGTAATGCCATCCTCAGATGCTCAACATGCTCCTCTTCATTCTTGGAATAGATCAGGATGTCATCAATGAACACCACAACCCATTGATCAAGATAGGGTCGAAATACATTGTTCATCAACTGCATGAAAGTTGCTGGTGCATTCGTTAGACCAAAAGGCATAACGACAAATTCAAAATGACCATACCTGCTGCGGAAAGCTGTTTTATAGATATCCTATTCCTTAATCCGCAACTGATGATATCCAGATCGAAGATCGATCTTAGAAAAGTAATGACCTCCCCCTATCTGGTCAAATAATTCGTCAATCCTCGGCAATGGATATTTGTTCTTGACAGTCTGCTGGTTCAATTGCCGATAATCGATGCATAATCTCATCGAACCATCTTTCTTCCGGACGAATAATACAGGGGCTCTCCAAGGAGAAGTACTTGGACGAATGAAACCCTTCTCGAGCAATTCCATCAACTGTTGCTTTAATTTTCTCAGTTCCACAGGAGACATACGATAAGGAGCTTTAGAAATCGGAGATGAGCCAGGAATAACATCAATAGAGAAGATAACTTCCCGCTCAGGCGGAAGTCCTGGTAGTTCCTCTGGAAAGATATCAGGGAATTCTCGGACAACAGAAATGTCCTTAATCTCAATCTGCTGCTCAGGGGTAGCATGGACGAAGGCTAGAAAAGCCTCGCATCCTCGTCTCATCAGCTTATCAGCTTGAAGATCCGAGATAAGTGATACGGAGTTATGGTGCTTAACTCCCACAAAAGAAAGTCCAGGGTGCCTAGTAAAAGACACAGAACTAGAACTGCAGTGAACATTTGCCTCGTATCTAGCTAACCAATCTGCTCCTAAGATTACATCATAATCCTTCATGTCCAAGCAGACTAAATTGGCTGGAAAATTATGTTCATAAATCATAACCTTACTAGAAGGATAGAAATACTGAATTGCCGATCTAGAACCAATAGGTGTTGATATTTCTAACGGAGAATTCATCAAAATAGGGTCCACAGCTAAAGACTTAGCAAATCTCCGAGAAATAAATGAATGTGTGGCACCAGTATCAAAAAGAACAAATACTGGCTTGTCGAGTATAATAAGAGTACCTTCGACGAGTCCACCATCCTCGGCGGTTCCTGCTTCATCTGCGTGCAAAGCTTGGAGCTTGCCTTGCGACTTTCTGATATCTTGTGATTTTGCCGGGGTAGCTTGCTCTGATAAAAGAGGACAATTAGGGATACGGTGCTCCTTACTTTCACATCGCAAACAGGCGCCTAGCTTGCACCAGCACTCCTCCATCCTGTGACCAGGATGATCACAAAACTTGCACACGCCCTTAAATGGAACAATAGGGCCATGCTTCTTGTCTTCATGCTTTGGCATCTTGCCCTTCCATGATCCAGAACCACTCCACGAACCAGGCCCACTAATAGGCCTCTTCTTGCTATTCCCGGGTTTGATATTCCCGGAACCCATAGGTTGTTCCTTCTTTGTGCCTTTTCCACGGATTCTCTCCGTCATTTCTAGAGTATCTTCTAGGACTTGAGCTTTCCTCACCATCTCAGAATAGGTTGAGATCTCCATCGGTGCCAGTTGATTGATATAATACAGCCTCAGTCCATTAAGAAAGCGCTTAGCCTTCATTTTCTCGGTGGATATTAAGTGAGTAGCATAACGAGAAAGTCGAGAAAACTGAGCTTCCTATTCTGCCACGGATAGACTGCGCTGCTTCAAAGTCACGAACTCCGCTGCCTTCTTCTCTTGCACTCTATCAGAAAAATATTTGCCATTGAAGAATTCCTCGAACTCCTCCCATGTGACTTGTTGCTCACCGAGGGTCACCTTTACCGATTCCCACCATGTCCTTGCATCACGTTCCAGTTGAAAGGTCGAGAGAAGGACACGTTCTTGATTGCTACATAGAATTACTTCAAATATCCTTCCTATCTCATCCAGCCAATACTCGGCTTCATCAGGGTCAGTCGAGCCCGCAAATCTCGGCGGATTCATTCCCCGAAAGTTCCGACTTAAATCACCAGTTCCATGGTGTGCAGCTCCTGCTTGGGCTGCTTGTTGCAAAGCCTGAGTAAGGCCTTGAACCGTGCGCTGCAAGTTCCTCCATTCCGCGCGTTCAGCTGCCATTGCAAAAGCCTACACGTGGAATATATCGCTTAGGTTCATTAAGATAGATAACATTATAATTAAGGTATTAACTCAACCCAAGTCTCTACCCGAATCTCACCGGGTCGGGTCCTTAGACTTATACCAAGGTTATGGGTCCTATGATAACACTTAGAACCCTAGAACTTAGAAAAGCTAGAACCTAGAACACCTAGGAATATTAAACCTAGGGCTCTGATACCACCTAAATTGTCACGCCCTAACGCGGAATATCGGGACGTACAGTTAGAAACTAGCTAGAGATAATATTAATATGCTAAACTAAACAATCGTACAGGTGCTATGGAAAGAAGTACTTCTATTGATCAAGGAAGACTCCAAGTTTTATTACAATAACCATTAATGCTTAAACACGATCAAACATAACTTCCAACTAATTCTAATATAATAACTGACTGCCAAAAGGTAAATAAAGTGCTAACACAACACTAAGGAGTAACTAATGTAAACAACTATGCCAACTCAGCATCTACTAACAGGTACACTCAAGGGTATCACTCCTGTCCCTCCCCTTCAGTATGCGCATCGTCATCTGAATAGCCTGGAAAGGGGGAAAACAACTATATGAGCTAACGCTCAGTAGATAGTAACAGGCAAGTTTACATGATTAACCGATTAGTTACATTTTCATATGCAGTGACAAGAAAAGAAATAACTGACGAGATGATAAAATAGCGTAATATAAGATCTTGCAAGGTCAAGAAATATATGATGACAAGAATTAACAAGAATATCAAGTACAAGAATGTTCAATAGGAAATTGAAATATAGAATTGGCCAACAAGCAAGTATTTTAAACATCAAGTCAAGCACGATAATGTAACAAGTATAACAAGAGATTTTCTGTCGTAGACGTCACGCTGAACATGCACTAGGTGCAATGCCTCACCATGTCATTACAAACTCCCATGGGTACAAGTACTTTTCGGGCGCTCTCCCCAGGACCAGACCGGGCCCTTATGATGCGTTGGCATTGATTTGTTGAATCCAAGATCCCAAGTTTTGTCTAGACATTCAATCAAGTTTAATGGCCAATTAATCAGAGGAATTTCTGTCAAAAGTACGAGATTTAATGACTAACATGTCATTGGATTCATTAACTCAAAAACACGGTATACGGTCACTTCTGGGCCGTTTGACATGACATACGGCTACTACTGGCCGCATTACAAGAACTGGACCAAACTCAGTCCACGAGGTCAAGAATGAACGGTTGACAGGGTGCCGTTCAGGTAAGTAAGCAGTACGTGACCTTAAGACACAATTACGATACTTATACAGACCACACTAGACCGTTCATTGAAACAAGCGGTCAACTATGGGCTGCTCATGTGCTGATTAACCCAAGTCGATCCGTGACTTATAACACAGTGATTTGGTCACGAATTTCCAGGTCGTAGCCGGGTCATACGGGTCTCAAAATGACGGATTCTAACTCGCCGGATAGTGTGTCCGAGTAGAATCGTACAAAGGGACAACAATTTAGGCTTAATGGCCGTAATGCCATATTGATTGTTAGTGTGCTATTAGTCCATTCTATTGGGGTATAAGGGCTTTTAATTGATTTCCTAACAGCCATTTCAAAAATACTTTGATTCGTGAATTATTATAAATCTCAATTTCAAGAGATAAGTTAATTATAAGATGGTAACTCAAGATACTAGAACAAGCCAATAATGACAATAGACAGTAATACATGACAATAATTTACTTTCAAAATTACCATTTTATTATATGGGTTTCTAATTAACCATTTGTGTGCGTTGAAGTGGAGATAGTAATCGGAATGGTTTATACACTTGGATCATTTCTTCAGTTTTGGATTGAGGAACACCGGGATTAATTTGAGATCATAGGGTTGCAAGTATGGGTCATTGGTTCCCCAAAATATGGTTTTCAATTGGACTAGGCTTGAATGGGTCGATCCCCTCACGGTCCGGATCGATCCTCGGGCCAAAAACAAGCTTATCGGGTTTGACAGCACATGGGTCGACCCAATGAAAATCCAGGGGTCTGCCTGCGTGTGGGTCGACCCCTGGGGTCGACCCCTTCACAAACAGACTGTTGTCTGCTGAATGGGTCGACCCCATGGGTCGACCCCCCGCACGTCTGCTGTTTGGGTCGACCCAATGGGTCGACCCCCACACGTTTTCTGTTTGGGTCGACCCTCGTGCAGCTGCTATATGGGTCGACCCCATGGGTCGACCCTCGCGCAGACAGACTCTAGTCTGTGTACGGGTCGACCCCTACGTTCGTAGATGCGAACGTGACTTCCGAAAATCATGAAATCTCACCCAATTGGGGTCTAATTGGACTGAGATCTTAACCCCATGCCCCTGGGTTCTTGATGGACATACTAGGGTTTGGAACACTAAATTCACCAGAAAACCAATCAAAATCACAACATATCTAGGAAGAACACTTAAAAACCTAGTCTTAGCATGCTTCTAATCAAACACGAAATTCTGTAAGCATGGTCTATAAAAATTGGGGCTTTCTACGCCAAAAGATAGATAACATGTTGATGATTACAACCATGTACATTAATTAGAGTTGGGTCTGTTATCATCTACCTGAATCGAAGAGAGATTTAGAAGTTAGAACGAAGAATGCCCGTTTGACAGCCCTTCACTATTTCCACGAGATCTCCCTCCACACCTAATAGAATTTGGGGATTTTACTACCAATGGAAAGCTAACTAAGAGAGGAACAAAATGGTATATCTACTTGCATGTTTTGGCCAAGATTACCTACCTCAATCGAAGGAAAGAAGAGGGCCAGAGAAAAACTCACGAACTCGGATAATCCTCCAATAAACGCAAGAGATCTCACTAGATCGGAATCCTCTGCAAACACCATGGCTACCAAGTGAAAATAGACACATATGGCTTTCTTTTAATAGGTCATACTCGTTATGGATCCTTCCAGGGAGGGAGAAATCGACCCTTGAAGTGGCGTGTTCAAACCGCCGCCGCAAAAGTTGACCTAGCCCATGCACGACCGAATGCTCCCCATAAGTTCAAAATTTCGTGGCATTATGAAAGGGGAAATGATCCTCTCTTTAATACCTTTCATTTGCCCCTGGAATCACCTCATTTGGTTAAAAAATGAGCTCGAATTTGATGTTTTAAGGTGGTGGTTACTATTGAGCATGAATTTGGTTAGGTAAGTGTGAAAATTTGACTAATCCCACTAGTTCGGCCTTGTTAATGATTTTATTAGGCTTAGTCATAGAAGATAAAAGTGTTAAACGTAATTGATTCTACAAGAATATGATTTTTATGGATTTTTATAAAATAGTCGAAATGTGACTTATTCTATTTATTAAAGAATTAATCTAATAAATTTCGAATTAACTTCCATTAATTCAAATAAATTTAAATAAATTCTAATTAAATTCAAATAAATTTCTAATTAATTTTCTAAAAGAATTTGGGGTATTACATCAATGCACATGAAGGACCAAGTCTAATCACATGTGTAGACAAGGTTGATGCACATAAAACACACAAGACTGCTTCTTCAAACCTGCATGTTAGAGACTTAAATTCCAGTAGTATGAACTGAGAATTCATACAATCAATGTGCACAAAGCATGAACAACCAACTTTCAAATCAGTATCAAGTCAAGGACAAGCCCATGTTTACCAAGGCATCACACCAAAGCTGGCCAAGTCGACTTTAAGCATTCCTCTTGGCCTTAAGGCAATCCTGCAACAAGAGTTCTCATTCAATAGTTTTGGGTACCCAAACCTTCTTGGGTCTCGGATGGTTAGTTGCACCTCTAGTGAGTGCCTTCCACAGTCTTTGGGCATGCATATCATCAAAATGAATTAAGGAGCAATCATGCATGGTATGCCCAAACTCACCACAATAATGACAACAACCAAAAGACTTCAAATTCTTCTTGTAAGAATGAGCATGGAATTTCTGTGGGTTTGTAGAGATGTTATCATTTTTTAAACTAAAGTAATTATTCATCCTGTGATCAAACCTTCCACAATGAAAACAGTTCAATGGAGCAAATCTTTCAAATGGTCTTCTTGCATGAACATAAGAGTTATCAAAAGTTCTTTTTTTGTTCAAAAACTTTCTTGGCTTTGTGAAGCCATTCATTTTGTTGCATGCTTCTATATCTTCATATTTCATCAAAGGGCAATCATGCATCATATGACCAAGTTCATCACAATAAAAACATGTGATTTTCTTTGTGGATGCATGTGTGTGTGCAACATGATTTTTCTTGGCATTCATCGTGACACCAACAACATTTTTAGCCTTTTGATGCAGGTTTTGTTTCTTTTTCAGATGTTCATTTGATCTCTTTGTTGTTTGAGGAGCAGATTGATTTGGAGACCTATTTGATGTGCTGGCTATGTTTGAACTATGGAAAAATGATGTATAGACTTTATTTTCAAAATTCTTTTTGTTCATAGGATTATAGCCCAGCCCCTCTCTTTGGAAATTCACATTAGTCCCCAATATCTTGTTCAAATTTTCTTTCCCATTTACAAACTTAGACAAGGATGCATTCAAGTCAACAATTTCAGATTCAAGGGATGCAATGTGTAATTCATAGTTAGCTATTTCTTATTCAAGCACATGCATTTTATCAGATTCATCAACAATCACAAATTTTCCTTTTTCAAGATTTTCAAGATTTTTCAATCTACTTTCAAGCAGGGAGATCTGAATTAGTATCACACTATTCTCCTTTTTAAGTTCTTCATTTTCATTTACAAGTTTATCATTCATAATCAATTCATTGCAAATATCCTGATTAATTGAGTTTGATTCTATTTTGTTTCTTAGATCTTTTTCAATTTTCTCCAATTGATCGATTTTGTTCTTGAAGGCAACATTTTCATTTCTCAAACAAGCAATGGTTTCTTTGTGATATTCAACATCATGTTCTAAAAGTTCATTAAAGTTATCAAGCTCAGAGCATTTATCACAAGATCCATTTTCATGGAGCATGTTTTCAGATTTCTTTTTCAATTTTCTGTTTTTCGACTTGACTTTCTTATATTATTTTTCCAACTCATCATAAGCATCAACAAGATCATCAAGAGTAAATTCTTCAGAATCAGAATTTACCTCTTCTACATTTTCGTCACTTTGTTGATCAACATCATCGGCCATGAGACATTCTTGTCTTTCCTTCTCTTGAGCTTTGATTAACCGGTCCATAAGCTCCTTTGCCGTCCTACATGAAGATACAAATGGAAACTCGTTAGTACTTACAGAAGGTTTTAATAAACTAAAAGCAGTAACATTATCATGATGCCTCATTTTATCCTGATTAGACCACTTGGTCTCATCTAGAGGTAATATGTGTGGACCATGATAAATCAATCTCCAAAGACTAGGATTAATAGAATTGATCACCACACACAGTTTGCCTAGTCAAGAATTAAAATTCGAACCAGTGAAAATTGTCAAACAATTCATTGAGATATGTTTAGCAAAAAAATTCATGATTGTAGAATGCACTAGGATCACTCTGTAGATCGCAAGATCTAGGGACAACAGAGCCTCTCTCTGATACCAATTGTTGGGTCCCGTAGTGCAAGAATACGGATCTAGAGGGGGGGGTGAATAGATCCTTCTACTAAAAACTTTGTCCAATTAAAAACACAAACTAGCACACAACGGAATTTACAAGATTGATCATATTGAGGAATTTAATCTAAACATGTTTAAACTTAATTCACTCAATCTCACCAAGCTCACACGATTGCATAACAGAAAGGATACTGAAACCCACAACCACAAGGAACAAACCACAAGACACGGGGATTTTTAAGGTGGTTCGGGACCACGACGGGCTCCCTACATCCACCCCTCACCAAACCGGTGAGGCTCCACTACACGCTACAAAATGTAGCAACACGGGGACGAGCCCCAACACCACACACGCTACTTCCGCAGCAATCCACACGTGAGGCCATGCCATAAATTGCTGCCACAGCAGCACGCACACGCACACACACACACACACACCGCTGGGGAACACACCCCGCACTAAATACCTCACACGGAGACACAACTCCGTCCACACACATGTAGGACAATGCCTACACAACCACACGGGAGAAAACTCCCAACCACACACGCGGATACACTCCGCACAAATCGACACACATGTGACAACCCACACACTCGGAGACCCATTTCTCCGAACACCCACATAAAGTATTCTCTCAAATGTATATGAATCAAAGACAAATATATGCTATGACCCCTCAAGCAAATTATATAGATGGAAACTAGAAAGATGCATCAAGTAAAAAGCTCCCCTTTCTTCAATAAAATCTGATTCTCCGTGGCTCATTGATGGATGATCATGATTTAGACATCATCTTCTTCCTCTCCTCGAGCCGATCCTCTTTTCCTTCAAATCCTAGCTCCAATCAAACCTTCATTCATCAGAAAAATGATTAGCCTCATAAACCCCTCTCCTCTCAACCTTGTGGCCGCACTCCTCCTTCTTCTGCAAGAGAATGGAAAGCATTAGATCATCTTGTTGCTTAGGATGAGAAACACAACACTAATAAGAGGGCAGTAAATAGATGGACAAAAGAACATGTATATATATATATATTGCACCTCTTAGTTAATCATTCAAAACCTTCTTCAATGTCAAACAAAAGACACAGAAGTGAAAGATCAAGATAACTCCCTCAGATTTTCAATGAAATGCTTCTGCAGGATGAGAAATCGTTCTTGAAGAAAGATGATCGATTCATGCATGGACGATGCTTGTATCTTGATTTTCCACGTAGCTTCCAGTAGATGGTCATTTGGTGACTTGAAACCTCCTTCTTCCCTTCACATACAAGCTTAGAACAACCTAGAAGAAGCCCTTGGAGCAACTGCTGCGACCCTGCACATTCAAGGGTTAAGAACAAAACGAAATTTCAGATCAAGCTTTGTTTTTTTAGGGTTTACAACCCAATAAGATGTATATATGCTACTAGGACTATCAAGGGACAGCCTTGGGACAAGATCCACAAATTAGGAAGTGATTTGAGGGCGGTTTGACTGGGTTTGATGGACTTTCGATGCGAGAACATGAAACTCATCTTTCACGGCGCCGCACAGGTGTCGACACCTAGTGTCGACACCTGGTGCCCAGGTGTTTATATAAAGCCAAAAATAGAGTGCTGGACATTGGGTGTCGACACCTGGTGTCGACACTTGGTGTCGACACCTGGTGTTTGGCCTGCAGCCATGACAAGTGCAGGTAGGTGTTGACACCTCTCTTCCTAGATCAGAAATTGCTCTAACAAAGCATCCTGGAAGTAAGAGTCGACACTGGGTGTCGACACCTGTTCCTATAGAAGGCCCATTGGCCTATATTGCTAAGAATGAAAGCTCCAACTTCACCGTGAGTTTTGGAGTGACGAAAGAGGGTTGTAAGGAGTTCTTCCAGCCTGCAAAACACAAAGAGAAAATTAGTTTTGCTTCAATGTTAACCTCACCAACCAACCCATTTCATTTCACCTTCTCTAATAGAACCATAAGTTCTTGTGAAATAAGTCCGAGCATCAGTCACTGGAGAGGGGGATTTCCGTAGCCCACCACAAAGGCAGCCCAACAAGACCCACGCGGTCCAACTAGGCAAGCCCGCCCGAGTGATAGCCCGCTGGGCCCACTCAGGGAAGAAAAGCCCAATAAATAAAGACTCGAGGAACCAACTCTCCCCGGCGGCCTTCAAGGCTCGGAGGGCCCGAGACAGCGGTCAGGTCCCAAGGAAGGTCCGGTCTAAAAGCCCTCTCCTCACCCGAGAGAGACAGGCTCCAGCCGACCTATCCGACCCCACCCTCGCCGGGCCATGCCTATCGCTCGGACATGAGCTAGCATCCCCGAGGCTCGGTAAGATCGGTTGATTATCTGCAGGTGCGGCCGTTCAGAGTCCTCCGCCAGCGGGAGAGTCATGGGAGCTGTCGTACTCCAAGGGGATAACGTCCCCACGATCAGGCCATGAAAGCCCCCGCTGAAGACGTAACTCCCGCCGGGAAGCCCTCAGCTCACCGGACTCTTAAAAGGCGACGCACTATTTAAGCAAGGGATATCCTCCGGAAGATGGTAAGATGAACTAGGCATTCACATACCCTAAGCTCCTGAGCACGATTCGCTTCACCCTTTGGTGGAGAGGATTCTCGCGCATCAGCTCTCTCCTCCTCGCATTATCGCTTCCACCATCGCTCTACTGACTTAGCCATCGGAGGGTTTGCCCCAGGGAGATCCCCTGGGCCCTCTGACACGTTTCCCTCTCTTGCAGATTCATCTTCTGGTGATCCACAGCCCGCTCAGGACCCAGCGCGAGATTCCGCCTCTTCAGTCACCATTGCATGATGCAACTAATTTTAGAATTTAAAGAGTGAGGAGCCAAGCCACGCAAAATAATATTGAGTCACATTCTACTTGATCATCATCCAAACTCATCAATCCACACATCATTACCTTGGGGACTAGCAATGGTGTTTGCATCTCAATCATTTATTTAGCATTACCAAAGTACACATGCATGACATGAGGCTCAATATGACATTTATCTAAGCATGTTTTCCACAAGGGCTTTCTCATTGAATACAAAGCAATCCTACCAAGTGAATATGCATTATATATGCAATGTGCCAACATCAAAGCACATATGAGCCTTATAGAGTCACAAATGCATTCACATGATGATATCACAATAACAACATTTTGTAATCATCAAAATCACATACACAACACTGTGGTTTCTCTCTCATGTGAATGTGTGTATGTCACATAATATTGTGCTTCCACGATACGTACGAAGTGATTGCTTCGGGGTCCGATAAAAAGAAAAAAAGTATCCCCAAAAATTTGGGGATCAGATCTCGGGGTGTTACACTATCTCACTTGTCAGCAAGTAAAGGCGGAACATTTAAAGTTAGCTGGGAAACTACATCCCTTGGATATTCCCGAGCGGAAATGGGAAAGTGTAGGGATGGATTTCATCATGGGTTTACCTAAGACAAGAGGTGGACACGATGGTATATGGGTGATTATAGACCGATTGACTAAATCTACACATTTTCTACCAATCAAAAGTCGATGGTCTATGGATGTATTAACATCACTATACAGAAAGGAAATTGTTAGACTACATGGTGTCCCTGTCACTATCATATCTGACAGAGACCCTCGATTCACATCACAATTCTGGAAGGGTCTACAGCATTCATTAGGGACCCGACTCAACTTTAGCACTACGTTCCATCCACATACTGATGGTCAAACTAAAAGGACAAATCAAGTAGTAGAAGATATGCTTAGGGCTTGTGCTATTGATTTTGGAGGGAGTTGGCACGACCACTTGTCTCTAGTGGAATTCGCCTACAATAATAGCTACCAAGCTAGTATACAAATGGAACCGTTCGAGGTACTGTAAGGAAGAAGATGTTGCTCACCTATATGTTGGAATGAAGTAGGACAAAGGTAATTTCTTGCCCCTGACATCATCAGGGATACTACCGAGAAGATAAAGCTTATTCGAGAAACACTCCAGATCGCTCAAGACATGCAAAAATCATATTCTGATAACAGAAGGCACGACCTGGAATTCCAAGTAGGAGACCACATATTCCTTAAGGTTTCCTTGGGTCGAGGTATTCAATGATTCGGCATCAAAGGCAAGCTCACTCCGACATTCATTGGCCCCTTTCAAATTCTCGAAAGGGTTGGTGAAGTTGCATATGGAATAGCTTTTCCCCCTCAATTAGTTGGAGTCCATGATGTATTTCACGTCTCAATGCTCAAAAGGTACGTCCCCGATCCATTCCATCTCATAACTTATGACAACCTAGAAATTAAAAAGGAATTGACGTATGAGTAAAAGCCAATTAAAATAATTGAACGGGAAGTACGTCAACTTCGGAATAAAACTATTCCCATGGTCAAAGTCCAATGGAGCAAATCTTGGCCACACGAAGCGATAGGGGAAACAGAAGAGGCCATGCACAAAAGATTTCTTGAAATATTTGAATGTAAGTACACTCTCCCAAGCAAATCTTGTTACGATGAATTTGGGGACCAAATATTTTCTAAGTGGGGGAGGCTGTAACGCCCAAGAATTTTCTAGGAATTTTTTAAGATTAAAATATAATTCCTAAAGGGTTAATGGACTATTAAGAAGAATTAAGAATTTATTTAATCCATTTAAAAGCCCTATATCAACTAAAGTGTTAAGCCCAACTCAAATAGGCCCAAAGACCTAATTCCAATACTTTTAAACCCAAGCCCATTAATAGAAAGGTAAATTAAGTACTTTTTTGTTTTAAAATGGGATATACAAATCAATTAGGGGATAAATGGGGGATAATACAAAAATTCAAAAATTTTGGAGTTAATGAAGCCTGATGGTCTATCGCGTGACAGCCAGATCCACCCTAGCGGTCCTCCCATAACCGCTAAGCCTCCTGATTCCGTGAATGGGAGAAAACGTGAAAAGCTTAGATCTTTGACGACCAAATTACCTTAGATTGAAGCTACCTGGCATGGAAGACTCTCTAGAACTCTTTAGGGATTAACTTTACTATAATTTAGGACTCTAGGTTCAATCTAATCTCTTAAACCTAAGTTAATCCTATAAATAGACCCTAACTTCGACTCATGCGAACCCTAATGTTGGCTCACTTATTTCGAAGGTAAGATGACGTCTACTCAGGTTGGTTCTTTAGAAGAAATTGTTCTTCTTAGTTTTATCTAACACACCTCCAATTTTTGTGCTAGCTGTTGTGTCTCCTGTGGTTCTGGGGTTTTGATGATGACAAATATTATGGCTCATTATATTTACATGTACATCCTTGATGAAATAATCCTGATGTACTAGGAGAAACTCTCAGAACAAGTTTAAGGATGACTCACAGGTCATGAAGTCAACCCAAGTCAAAGTCAAATCTCAGATAGGTACGGTCAACTTACAGTCAGATCAGGTAATGTTCTGCCTAATCTCAGATCTGTGCAAATGTTAATTTTTATATAGAAATGTTGGTGCATGTGTTAAGTCCATGCACATGGAAGGTTAATGCTAGTCTTTATATGCGCATCATTTCACAAGTCCATACACCCGCATGCTATCAAGTCCACACTGTCTATACATTGCATGAAGAGTCTGCATCACTCCTTTGGCAAGTCTATACAATGCATTGTCTCATGCATCGTCTTTCAAGTCTATGCATTGTAAGACCAAGTCTATACATTGCATCGTCTCGTGCATCGTCTCATGCAGCATCTCTATGTGCAAGTCTATACATTGTCTGGGTGCATAACACTAGTCTATACATCGCCACTTGGCTCGTGGCTTAGTCAGTGCATCCATGCATACATAAGTCTGTACAGTGTCGTGCTCACATGCTTCAAAGTCTATACATCGTGTGCTTCGAGCATTCAAGTTGGTACACTGGTGTCGTCGTCTGCATTATCAAGTCTATACAAACTTAGCGAAAGCTTAGAAAGTCTGTACACTGGTGTCGTCTGCTACAGGCACCGCAAGTCTGTACAGCCCATGAATTAACACTAGGATTGAAAGTCTATACATCGTGCACTCTCAAGTCTGTACAGCTTGTGAGGTCCGTCTCACTTAGCGTCTGTGTGTTGGTCAAGTCTGTACATCGCAATTGTCACAGGCACAGCAAGTCTGTACATTGCATGTGTCGCAGACATAGCAAGTCTGTACATTGCATGTGTCGCAGACATAGCAAGTTTGTACATTGCATGTGTTGCAGACATAGCAAGTCTGTACATCGCATTTGGCGCAGGCACAGCAAGTCTGTACATTGTTCTCGAGTGCATTCACCGTCTCACTTAGCGTCTTTGTGCATGATGCATCATTCACGTCTATACAGCCAGCGTCTCTATGCAAGGTCAAGTCTGTACATTGTCTTGTGTGCATGAATCATTATCAAGTCTATACATTGCATTGTAGCATGCACGCACATAAGTCTATACATTCTTTAGCTCAGTTCGCAGCTGAGTCTGAAGTCTGTACATCGATGCTTGCATTACTTAAAGTCTGAACAGCATGTGTCTGCAAGGTCAAGTCTGTACATCAGATCAAGTCTGTACAGCCTATACATTGTTCAGAACACAAGCCTACACAGCGTGTGCTGGCAAGTCTTTACATCGCATCGTTTGTTCGTGCATTATCTCTAAAGTCTATACACTGCTTAGTGACTTGCATGTGCACTCAGAGTCTATACATTGCAAAGTCTGCACATTACATACACTGGCTAGTCTGCACAAGTCTGCAAGTCTATACATTGGCTGCTACATGCTCATCGAGTCTGCACATTCGATAGTGGCAAGTATGTACATCGCCCAGTGTCATGCATTCAAAGTCCACACATGCACACACTTAGTTTGTGCATTGTGCTCTCACGCTTTAACACTAGGCATTGCAATGTCTATACATCTGTTGACGGCACGTCCATGCATCTGTTTCTAATGTACATAGTTTGCTTGATGCATTCTGCATTACACACTGCATCGATGAACTGCATACACTGCATCAAGTCTATACATTGCATGCACCTTCACTCTAAGTCTATACATTGCTTCATACATTGAACGAAGTCTGTACAAGCTTTCAGTCTTAAACTGATAACTCTATCTGACTGACTGACAGGTACTCTTCGTGAAGCTTAATGAAGGCACGTGATCCGAGGATAATAGGAGTGCCCTGATCGTGACACGTGGAACCACTGTGCTGAAATGCTGCCACAAGGACTGAGGCTTTTGGGCGGGAAATGTGGAAGTCACATGCCCTAGCTGCTACTTTATATATGAAGACTTCTTCCTCAGGAGGAGATTGATCGAAGCAAAAGAGCAGAAGCATTGAGGAGCCTGCACAATCCAGAGAGCAGAGAAGAGAAAGAGAGAGAGTGAGCTAAGAAGAAGAAAAAGAGAAAGAGAGATTGAGAGATTAGCAGAAGAAGATAGAGAGCTTGTGAAGAAGAGGAAGAGGAGATTACCTGAAGATCATTCATACTGGATGTTGGATCAGATCCACTCCAGTCAGCTCCTTTGAGAGCCACATTGTGCTTTGTTATTTACAGCTTTCAGTCACTGTTACTACCTGTTTTTGTTTTCTTTTCAAACTGTTCTTCAAGCTGTTCGTCAGCAGTACAAGCTGTGATGCACAGCGGCGAGGTGGATACCTCGGACGGCTAAGCTGTATTGCCCAGCGGAGTAAGCTGTGATGCTCAGCGTTGCAGAGGTGGACTCCTCTGGACAGCAAGCTGTGATGCTCAGCGGGATGGCTAGCTGTGACGCCCAGCGGTTGTTGGCAAGCTGTGAGGCCCAACGATTCAAGCTGTGAGTCAGCAGAATCCACACACTGGTTTGAGTGTGGGGTGGACATAGGTCTATAGGATCGAACCACCTAAAAACCCTCTTGTCCACTGTGGTTTGAATTTCATATCTGACTGGTGCTTGATGCATGCATAGGCACGAGGATGGTATTCATCTTATTGCTGTGCACATTAGATGTTTGCTTAGGATCGCTCTACATATCTGCAATAGTTTTTAATTCCGCATCTCTGATTGAATTAGATTTAATTTGAGCGAAGTTTTTAAAGGGGAGATTCATTCACCCCCCTTATGAATCCATAGCACCGAACCCAACAATTGGAATCAGAGCGGGTCTCTGACTTAACAGATCTAACAATCTGCAGAGGATCCTGCTAATTTTTTGGTGCATTACAGACTGAGTTTCCTGTGTTCTGTGTTTTGTTTCACCGGTTTAGTGTCTTGATTTGCTCATCTGATTTCAGTGCATTCATCATATCTCGATGGCTAATCCTCCGATATTCAGAGGTAATAATTTTGATTCTTGGTTAGAAAATTTTCATCGGTATGTAAAATCTACTAATCCTAATCTTTGGAAGGTAATAACTCATGGTCCACACAAATTATCAAAAGATAAATCTAGATGGACTGAGAAGGATAAATTGAAAGACACTGTCAACACTAGAGCATTAGTTTTAATGAAAGAATCAATTGACAGAGCTCTAATCGAACGTATTTCTTCTTGTAGGTCTGTCAAAGAAATTTTAGAAAAACTAAAGCTTATCCGGAATCACAACAAATGATTGATGGTTGATCGGAGAAAGGATGATGAAGAATCATCATCTCAGGTAAGCTCTGGATCCAAAGAACTTTCGATTGATGATCTATGGAATATAAATGAGGAACTTAATGATAGATGTAAAAAATTAAAATCTGAGAATAAAAGATTGAAAAAGAAATGTGATCAGATAAATTTGAAAGCTCCCTGTGAAAACTATCCAAATTTGAAACAATCTTATGATACATGTATGCTAGATGTTCAGAACTTTAAGGAGCAAAATGGTTCTCTAAAAATTGAAAATCAAACATGCTTGGACAAGATATCAGAACTTGAGAATCAGCTGAATGAGAAGAAAAATGAGCATCTAAAAAGCATGCAAGAGTTGACTGAAATTAATTCTGTAATGGATAAACTAAAGCTTGAACATGCTGAAGTTCAAAAAGATAATGAAGATCTCAAGGCTAGTCTGAATAAAATCAACAAGGAAGCAATGCATATCTCTTCTGTAGAGTCAAGCTGTAATATGTGCTCGGCTCTAAGAGAACGAAATGAAGATCTCTATAATGAAAATGAATGGATGAAGAAACAAATTGCCGTGTTTAAAGAGGATCACAGAAATCTGCTTGCTGAGAAAATTAAAGTGGAAGAAAGGGAAGAGGAGCTAATTGAAAAACTGGAGCTGATGTCTGGAAGAGAAAGATGTGCTGGTAATGAAATTCAAGCTAAAAATTTTGCGGAAGAAAACACTGAACTGAAAGCTGAAGTTGAAAAATTGAAATGGTTAAACACTGGTATGTCCGAGCAACTTCTCATGATAAAGAAAGGAAAAATTATCTGTGATGAAGAATCAAAAATCTTGAGCGATCTGGAATAAGAAGTTGAGAAGTATAAAACTGCAAATAAAGTCTTAAGTGAATGTGTTAATTGCAGTGAACAGGAGATAGCCAGTTACATGATTTGGAAGACTCAGCATCCAAGTCTGCTAAGAATGAAGGAAAAATGAAAGATGTCATGAAAGATAAAAATGACAATTCAGGAGAGGGGATAAGTTGCAGTTCTGATGTTAAGGAAATAACTACAAACTAGCTATACACCACTTTTGTGTAAAGCTCTGATGTAGCTGGTACCTCAAATCAATCCCCAAAATAAAATAAAAATCAGAAATCACCTTCAACATCTGTTTTTCAGTTCAAAGCCCAGAAGAATAAAAAGTAAACAAAAATTGTTGAGAATAATCAGAACTTGAAAAGGAAGGGTCAAATAAAGAAGGTGAAGAATATTTCTGGTTACACCCTAATATCTGCCAACTCAGTTGAAATTGATGGGTCAATGCACAATGCTCATGCCTCATGTACTCATTCACATGCATCTAGTCAGTCTGTTAGTAATCATGTTGCCAGGAAATCACAAGTGTCATGTCACTATTGTGGCAAGATTGGGCATGTAATGGATGATTGCAGACTGTTGCTTGAAGATGAGCATGCTAGTGAAGAAATGCATTCTAGGAATCCAATTGATAGAAACCATGCCACTAAGAAATCTGATGCATCATGTTATTACTTTGGTAGGCGTGGTCATCAAATGAATGAATGTTTTATAATAAAAGAAGACAACAATGTGAATTCTAGATTTTTCACACATGCTCATGGCCCATATAGATACAGATCAATTTCAAGCCAGCATACTATTTGTTTCACCTGCAACAAGCCAGGGCACAAGGCAAATGAGTGCTGGACTGAAAACTATTGGGGTAACAATAACTCAAAAGGCAAGCACCTTAGGTGTTTTGAATGTGGTAAGCATGGGCATGCAGTCAAGGACTGCTGGTATGCTCAGGGAAATCACTTTAATTCCAAATTTGTCAAATTCCCTGCAAATAGAAATTTTTTGGGTAGAAATAAAGCTGTTTTTAAAGAAAAGACACTTGTATGTTCTGAATGTGGAAAACCTGGCCACCGAGCTTCTGAATGCTGGTGGGCAGGTAATAGTAAATCAAAATTTCATGCAAGTAACAGAAATCTTCATGCTAACTCACATAGATTCCATGATTATAAGAATGTTCACAAAAAGAATTCAAGGGCTGTTACATCATGTAGATACTATGGAAAATTTGGTCATTCCATGGATAGTTGTTACCTAATGGATCATGATGATAACATGGCTAAAAGATTGTTCAGAAGACCTGTCAGAGTTAACGCAGGACCCAAGACTGCTTGGGTTCCTGTAGGATGAAATTGATTAACATGTTACAGGTGTGCCTTGGAATGAAAAAGAGAGGTAAATAAACCAAGGTACTCAACAGGAAGACCCCAAGATTCTGCTTTTCAGGTTTATTCTGAATACTCATCTTAAATTCCATCATATGAAATTGTGAACTTGAAATGATTGCATATCATGTTGATTTGTTAAATTGAAAATTTCTGAAATGGAACTGCCCAATCATGTTCATGGTAACTCGCTTATGTCTGAAGTGCATGGATTATAATTGAATGTCAAACTTGAAATCATGTGATGTGCTTTTATCATACATCATGCACCTAGTCAGGGGGAGTTAAATCATTCTTGATTAATCATACTGTTGCTCATACTTTGTTGCATATATGATGCATCTAGACAGGGGGAGTTTTTCTGTCTCATCTCTTCATTTCTTGAACTCTCTCTATCTAGGTATCTGATCCATTCGCTACACTTGAGTGGTTCACCTAAAATTCCTTGCAGTCATTATTGAAATGGCTGATCAGTTCGCATTCCAGACTCAGCTACTGGATTCAATCTGAGGAACAACCTTGATGCTCTTCTCTTGCTATTTGTTGCACTACCAGCTGACACTCATCTTTCACATACTTCTTAGCTGGTGTGACTAACTTAATTCTATTGTTGACTAGTTGGTCAGTTATTTTTTTTACTTGATCTGAGAAACACAAGTTGCATGTCATACAATCTAGTCTGAATCATGTAGAAATTCCTATCATATAGGTTTAAGAATAACCACTGAATCAGACTGATATAAGAACTATGTAATCTCATATTTGCATTTAAATATCTTGAAAATATCTGAATGATAAGATTTAATGAACTTTAACCACATGTGTCATGAGTACCTTAGACTCTCTCATCTGATATCTAAAAATTTGAAATCAAGGCTACTTTGGTAGATATACATAGAGTGAGTACTGTGGTTAAAAATTAACTTGAGAAATGTTGACTGAATGAAAAACTGTGAATTCAGAGCAATGACTTGGTCACTGAGAAACTGAGTTCTTCATCAATGAAATGAAGTAACTTATGTCATGAAGTGCCATAGTTATCTCTGGTGAAAATTTATTGAAAATCTTGACAGAGGAATGGCACATTTATGTCAAGTAACTGGGGAGTCTGGCCTCTAATCAAGGTGTCTCCTCACGTAAAAAGACATTTCTATTGCTAACTCTGGTCTCAATGTTAAGAGGCAATGACAGTTATCACACTGAGTAACTGGGTCACTTCACCTGAGACGTGTTGTGCCTCATGTAAAAAGGTGTTGATCAACCTAAATTGCCCAGGTAATGTATAATATGCTTCAAATGAAAATATTTTGCAAACTCTGTCAACTCATGTTCCTGTAAAAAGTGTTTAATCTCAATACTAATATGTGTAACTCTCAAAGCAGTCATTGAGATCTTGTGTGTAAGATGAAGATGATTAGTCATGAATATTATCTGGTTATTTGGTTCACCTTTATTAAAACTTGATTTCAGATATGAGTATTGAATTTAATTGATAAATCTGGTATACATCATAATTAAATCAGGTTGGTCAAGTTGCTAATTCATAACCCTCTATGATAAGAGAGTCTTTTCATGTTAAGACTTATTGTAGTTGTGCATGCCCTACAATCCCTCATGATCTGTTTCATCTCTGACAACTTGTTCAACAGAAACTGTATTGACAAATCCTCTCTTATCAGTTTTTTGACCATACAAATGTGAGATGCTACTCCCATTATTATCTTGTTCACTTGCAGTCTTCTGAACTTCAGAATCCTTATGGTGGTGGACTTCAGATTGATTCATTGGCTAACCAGAATTCATTCCCGCTCTTCATGGGAAATTCTGGGTCATCTGTAGTTAAGGGGAGAGTTGTCAAACATTCATGTTGATAGGGGGAGTTTCAGATGACAGTAACTCAGCATTGCATAATGGCTCCTATATCATCTCCTTCAACAGTCAATGATCACTCCATTCTTTTTCATGTTGTCAAAGGGGGAGAAACTTTTGTGAGTCATCATTTGCATACATGGTGCATTACATGCTTGTCATCATTTTCATACATGGTGCATTACATGCTTAATTCTGAAAGAGCTATTCTACTGTGAATGTTCATGAACTGTCATATGGTATTTTCAGAATCATCATGATGAATCTATTGCAATGACTCATAATATTGCCATCATCAAAAAGGGGGAGATTGTTGTGTCTCTTGTGGTTCTGGGGTTTTGATGATGACAAATATTATGGCTCATTATGTTTACATGTACATCCTTGATGAAATAATCCTGATTTACTATGAGAAACTGTCAGAACAGGTTTAAGGATGACTCACAGGTCATGAAGTCAACCCAAGTCAAAGTCAAATCTCAGACAGGTACGGTCAATTCACAGTCAGATCAGGTAATGTTCTGCCTAATCTCAGATCTGTGCAAATGTTAATTTTTATACAGAAATGTTGGTGCATGTGTTAAGTCCATACACATGGAAGGTCAATGCTAGTCTTCAAATGTGCATCATTTCACAAGTCCATACATCCGCATGCTATCAAGTCCACACTGTCAATACATTGCATGAAGAGTCTGCATCACTCCTTTGGCAAGTCTATACAATGCATCGTCTCATGCATCGTCTTTCAAGTCTATGCATTGCAAGACCAAGTCTATACATTGCATCGTCTCGTGCATCGTCTCATGCAGCGTCTCTATGTGCAAGTCTATACATTGTCTGGGTGCATAACACAAGTCTATACATCGCCACTTGGCTAGTGGCTTAGTCAGTGCATCCATGCATACATAAGTCTGTACAGCGTCGTGTTCACATGCTTCAAAGTCTATACATCGTGTGCTTCGAGCATTCAAGTCGGTACACTAGTGTCGTCGTCTGGATGATCAAGTCTATACAGACTTAGCGAAAGCTTAGAAAGTCTGTACACTGGTGTCGTCTGCTGTAGGCACAGCAAGTCTGTATAGCCCATGAATTAACACTAGGACGCAAAGTCTATACATCGTGCACTCTCAAGTCTGTACAGCCTGTGAGGTCCGTCTCACTTAGCGTCTCTGTGCTGGTCAAGTCTGTACATCGCAATTGTCGCAGGCACAGCAAGTCTGTACATTGCATGTGTCACAGACATAGCAAGTCTGTACATTGCATGTGTCGCAGACATAGCAAGTCTGTACATCGCATTTGGCGCAGGCACATCAAGTCTGTACATTATTCTCGAGTGCATTCACCATCTCACTTAGCGTCTTTGTGCATGATGCATCATTCAGGTCTATGCAGCCAGCGTCTCTATGAAAGGTCAAGTCTGTACATTGTCTTGTGTGCATGAATCATTCTCAAGTCTATACATTACATTGTAGCATGCACGCACATAAGTCTATACATTCTTTAGCTCAGTTCGCAGCTGAGTCTGAAGTCTGTACATCGATGCTTGCATTACTTAAAGTCTGAACAACATGTGTCTGCAAGGTCAAGTCTGTACATCAGATCAAGTCTGTACAGCCTATACATTGTTCAGAACACAAGCCTACACAGCGTGTGCTGGCAAGTCTGTACATCGCATCGTTTGTTCGTGCATTATCTCTAAAGTCTATACACTTCTTAGTGACTTGCATGTGCACTCAGAGTCTATACATTGCAAAGTCTGCACATTGCATACACTGGCTAGTCTGCACAAGTCTGCAAGTATATACATTGGCTGCTGCATGCTCATCGAGTCAGCACATTCGATAGTGGCAACTATGTACATCGCCCAGTGTCATGCATTCAAAGTCCACACATGAACACACTTAGTTTGTGCATTGTGCTCTCACGCTTTAACACTAGGCATTGCAATGTCTATACATCTGTTGACGGCACGTCCATGCATCTGTTTCTAATGTACATAGTTTGCTTGATGCATTCTGCATTACACACTGCATCGATGAACTGCATACACTGCATCAAGTCTATACATTGCATGCACCTTCACACAAAGTCTATACATTGCTCATGCATTGAACGAAGTCTGTACAAGCTTTCAGTCTTAAACTGATAACTCTATCTGACTGACTGACAGGTACTCTTCGTGAAGCTTAATGAAGGCACGTGATCTGAGGATAATAGGAGTGCCCTGATCGTGACACGTGGAACCACTGTGCTGAAATGCTGCCACGAGGACTGAGGCCTTTGGGTGGAAATGTGGAAGTCACACGCCCTAGCTGCTGCTTTATATATAAGACTTCTTCTCAGGAGGAGATTGATCGAAGCAGAAGAGTAGAAGCATTGAGGAGACTGCACGATCCAGAGAGCAGAGAAGAGAAGAAAGAAGAGGAGAAGAAGAGAAAAAGAGAGATTGAGAGATTAGCAGAAGAAGATAGAGAGCTCGTGAAGAAGAGGAAGAGGAGATTACCTGAAGATCATTCCTACTGGATGTTGGATCAGATCCACTCTAGTCAGCTCCTTTGAGAGCCACATTGTGCTTTATTATTTATAGCTTTCAGTTGCTGTTACTACCTGTTTTTGTTTTCTTTTCAAACTGTTCTTCAAGCTATTCGTCAGCAGTGCAAGCTGTGATGCACAGCGGCGAGGTGGATACCTCGGACGGCTAAGCTGTATTGCTCAGCGGAGCAAGCTGTGATGCTCAGCATTGCAGAGGTGGACTCCTCTCGACAGCAAGCTGTGATGCTCAGCGGGATGGCAAGCTGTGAGGCCCAGCGGTTGTAGGCAAGCTTTGAGGCCCAGCGGTTCAAGCTGTGAGTCAGCAGAATCCACACTCTGGTTTGAGTGTGGGGTGGATGTAGGTCTGCAGGACCGAACCACCTAAAAACCCTCTTGTCCACTGTGGTTTGAATTTCATATCTGACCGGCGCTAGATGCATGCATAGGCACGAGGATTGTATTCATCTCATTGCTATGCACATTAGATGTTTGCTTAGGATCGCTCTACATATCTGCAATAGTTTTTAATTTCGCATCTTTGATTGCATTAGATTTAATTTGAGCGAACTTTTTAAATGGGAGATTTATTCACCCCCCCTCTGAATCCATAGCACCGAACCCAACACTAGCAGCCCCAGCCGTTGGAGAGTTAGAGCCTCTGCAAGTCGCTAGATCGCAACAGACTGCACAGGAACCAGTGCGATGGCCTAGTGAAGATCAGAAAAATAGAAGCCCTAATCGAGGTATTTAGGAGTTGATCCTTTAGAACTTTTTGTTCCCCTTCGTATCTTCTATCTATCCTCCAATTTTCATGGATTTAGGTCAAGAGGATCGTGAGATAGAGGGACGAGAAGTTACTGGTTTGGCACAGGATGTGTAGGAACTAGGGTCTACTTCCAGTCAAAAATCTAAATTCTAGGGAACGAATCAAAGGTAGATTATCTCATGAAAATGCTAGAATAATATGTCAGGAGTAAAAGCCCTCTATTTTTTCATGTTTTCATTGATTGTACATGACGAATTTGATGTTTTACTATTACTGCGCATCTAGGATATTTCTGCATGCATAGTTCCTACCCTTAATAACGAAAATGATAATACTAGTTTAATTCATGACTACCCATGAATCCCCATTAGTTGTCTTTATTGTAGGAACGCTTTCTCTCTGTGTCTAGCATGTATTTTATGCTTTACTACCCTAGATTAGCATGTAGTTCAATTTTATTGTTGTTTGCTGTAGACAAGAAGAAACAGTCTTCCCGAAACTGCCCAAGTCCCTTAGCAGTCCTACGATAGACCGTTAAAACCCATAAAACGGTCCTCCCGAGACCGTTTAGTTTTCTAAGTTCTGTATTATTGTTAACCAAAAACATAATGCAGAATAGCCCTATTTATCATATGATAAGCCTAGCTAATTAGGTCTTACTCCTGGTTTAAGTACTGTATTCATAAACTTGGTTGCATTAATTGTTTATCTTAATAGATTTCATGTTCTTTATGCACTTTGGACTTATTTTAAATTTATGTTAATTTCATGCCAAAACTATATACTCTTGTATTTATCTTAAATTTCATATGGTTCATGGACTTATCTAGTTTTGATTTGATTTGATTGTAGTTTTATCATAATCCTTTCTCATTTAGAGTCTTTTCTTAAGTACATGGCATGTATTCTGGTACGATATCATTAGATACACTTTGCACTATAAGTACACAATCTTGGACTTATGATCCTCTCCATTGGATATTCCTTCCACCAGACTAGGTGATCTTGTTTCAAGGCCTCTATAAGACTCCGCGAGCCTGGCATTCCCACTTGGACGCTGAGCTAGTTGTACCCTCAAAACCCAAATTGTCTAGAAAGCATTTTACTGGTGTTTTATGCTCTAGACCTTAGCGGCACTCTGGAGACCGCTAGAGGTGACTAGCGCCCATTTACCTGACCGCCAAGGATGCCTAGTGGCCCTGCCTTGACCGCATGGTTCCAGTTCAATCGTTTCATTGACTCTATTACTAAACGGTCCAGTCATGACCGCATAGATCAACATACAGTCCAATAACCGATCACTATTTCTAGAAACGGCCCCGATATGACCATTTTATGTCTACGTATTGATTAACCCAAGGTTTGACTCACGGGTTGATTTTCTTATGTTCCTAGGTAGTCTATGATTATCTAGAACCTCACACCCTATTTCCAAAGCTACCTAATGAATTATAGAAATTAAAGAATGTGTCGTTATGCTACCGAATTTTTTCCTGTGGTATAACCTTATTCTAAATCAATCTTTGAACTCATATATTCTTAATTGAAGCATTCTTACCTTGATATTTGCTATCATGAAACTATAGTTTGAACATGTTCATTATTGTCCATATTTATATTTCTGGTGGAAGTAGCTTGGTTTATAACTTGAAGATGCAAGAGCGGGCAAGGACAGTGTCCAAGGGCTCAACTCTAGTCCCCTCGACAGATAGTCGGAATCATACTATAAACCATGGGGTATGATGAACACTGGCGTCGCGTTGCACCGAGTGTACTTTTTTTATAAACGAGTGAAGATCCACGAGGCAATCTTGTAAAATTACATGCTTGCTAGTACATTCTCGTTACATGACTTTCTAGTGCATAGCCTTTATGGTTATGAAAACTATATTCTTATTCATGAAAGGCCAAATTACATTCATGTTATATTCTTGCTTAATCATATTTCCAAGTCTACGTGAACTCTCATATCTCACCTCGATCATATCTTGTTAGTTGTGTTACTTTGGTTTAATCATGTGTTTCATCGTATTTTCATGACTTATCTTATACTCTAGAGCTAAAATGTTAATCACTTAAACATTATCTTCATGTTGATACAAAGATACCTACTGGGCATGTGTGCTCATTCCCTACTTTTCCAATATTTTTCAGGAAATTCTAGCGGGTCGGATTCAGACTATTCAACTGATGGATCCGAGAGTGATTAAAGAAGGAGCGAAGCCTTACATTTTCATTAGTTGATAGTCAAGAGTCGCTATGTAATTTTCCATTTTATTGAGTTGAGTTAGTCAAAGAGTCTAGAGTCATCTTATGTACCTTTGATTATTATTTAAATAAAGCAAAGATTTTGTATAAATATTGTGCAATCATTTCTTATGTGTGTGAATGTGTTAGCGCTCTGATTATATTGCTTGCTTGCGACATACTAGACAGCTGTTCACGTTCTCGATTGTTTCCACTACATAATCTTGGGGTGTGACAATTCTTCCCCAGCAATGTAGTCCTACAATGCCGAAGCATTCTCCCATAACCAAAGTGGAGCTATTTATGTACAGGCAGGGAGATGATGAACCTGTCCTAGATTACATCCAAACGTAGAGGGTCTTTTGTGCATGGTGCGAGCCTCCACTGAGCCATGAGCCTGCTATCCAGATCTACAAACAAGGTCTGAAGGGCATCAAAGTCCAATCCTTTGATCATCTCTAAATAGTAGCAACCGATGTTGAAGCCTTTCTGGCGAAGTACTGCCCCACTACCCCTGCGGCAAGGTAGAAAAATAGATTTGAGGGGGTAAACCTGATGGGGGCATCTCTCGCCCTTGACATTTTTCCACAGCTTTGATTGCTCGTCGACATAGCTCCATTGTGTCCGTCATATTTTTCCGAATCGAGTCATGTAATTTTCATATTTTATTTGAGTCATGTCATTGTAATTTTCCATTTATTTGAGTCAAGTACCTAGGTCATTGAGTCATCTACCTAAGTTTGAGTGTCATTAGGATTGATTAGGTTGTTATTGGGCCCAATTCATTGGGCTGGCCCATGGGCGCCCCCCCACCTTCCTCGGTTATTCGTCATTGAGTCAAATGTTAAGGACTTTTTGTAAAATGTGGGTTGCTTATATATAGGACCCCATTCCCCTCATTTTGAACTAATGAATCAATGAATGATTGAAAGAAAATTTGAAATTCCACTACATTTGTGAGAATCTCTCTCTCTCTCTAAGGGGTGGATTCCCCCTCTCTCTCTCTTCTCTCTCTCTCTAAAGGGGGCGAACCCCATTCTCTCTCCTCCCCACCCCCAATTTTGAAATTTATCTCTCTCCTCCCTTCCCAACCACCTCCACTCCCCACCTACCCCATTAAAGCCTCTTCCCATTCCCCACAACCCTCATCAATACTCCACCCCTTCCCAAGACCCCCTCCACCAATCCTCTCCTCACCACCCAACCCCCAACTACCCCTCCCACTTTCCCAAGCACCCTTCCCACTACCCCAAGCACCCCTCCACCTCCCTAGGCCTTTGAATTTCGAAATCCCCCTTCCCTCCACAGCCCTAGGTCGCCCCCCCTCTCTCTCATCTCCTCCACTCTCCCATTGTTCTTCTCCATCACCCCCACTTTCCACCATCTAGAGTAAGTGAATCAGCAAACCCCCTGTGCCCTCCCTCTTCTCCAGCCCCTCCGCCACCCCTAGCCATCCTCCACACCTCCCCAACACTCCCTACCAATCATTCATCCCCTCCCCTTCACCATTCATCAACATCTCCATCTCAACTCAAGGTCTTTGGGTATCTACTTCGGCGAACCTGGTTGCAGCTGGCGACTTGCAGAGGATCACCTGCTAGCTGTGGCCACCCCGACCACCTCCCCATGAATCTGCAGGCCCAAGAGGTACCCACGGAAGCGTCTGCCTGTCTTCTTCGTAACGGCGGTGGTTTTGTTGTCGTCCGAGCACCGAGCTGCCCGCAAGAGCCGTTCTCCCTCGACTGCGCGAAGCTCTCCTGACAGAGCACCTGAACGTGATTGGAAGCTCTGCCACGACAAATCCAGCGTGAATCAGGACAAAAGTTCTTCTGAAAAATCTTCTTCGACTTGTCTACTTTCAGAATCAAGAGGCGGAACTCCAATCAGCATCCGTTCGCAAGAGTTATTAATTTCTTCCTCCAGGCGCTCGGATCTACCTCCACTCAGTCTGCACCGACCCCTCCTCAGTGTTCAGAGCCTACCGGTCGACCCCGACATCATCTGGCATTGCCGTCAGTCTTGCTTCTAAGAGGACTCGTCAACGGTTCCAACGACTCCAGCGGTACCTGATTCTGAGCTCGGGAACGATCGTGGCACCATCTTCTTCCTGCTGTTGGGAACCTGAAACTGTGAGATCCGAGGGTCTGCCACTATATTCAAGCCCCCACCCCGACCAGCAGCAGTGCCTAAAGAAATTTACAAAATTCTGGAGTCACCCTGTTCCAGATACAAAGATTCTCCAAGTGGTTTCGTCCCCAAAAAAATTCTGGGGAAGTCACATCAGCAACATCTTCGATTGACTGTTAGCACTCACAGAGAGAAGACTGAACCGATCTCGATCTTCATTCAGCATACTTTCCCCGTTTCTCCCCTCCCCGCTTGGCCGGCTGAAGGCCCCTCCCTGCGTGGAGGAATATTTTGATTTTAATTTGAACCCCCACCCCTAGTCCACCCCCCCTTGCAAGGGGTGTAGTGCATGTAATCTGAAATTTCAGGTTGAAGCTTCTCCGGCGCGGCGTGCGGGTAAGCCCACGCTTCCTCGCTCGCCCTCGTCTCCGGCCGGGATCGGTGTCTTCACACCGATTAGGTGAGCCACTAAACACTCCTCTTTGCTGGATTCCTTTGCTTAATTAGTATTGCATTTTAGTGCCGTCGGCATTAAGAGAGTGCCCGAACCCGAATTATCGTTTAATTGTGTGGCTACCACGGGTGAGTTGTGAGAGTGATCATTCAACCCAAGCCTTCGGCGTGCTGACCGCCCGTGAATTTGGGCAACCCCTGACCCATAGGGGTCCTCCCCAAGCCAGCTATACCCTTGGAAACCTCCGGTCCAACCTCGGACCCTCACCCCATCGCCGATCCACCTACGGACCCGAGTGTGCCAACGCGAGTGAGTCCGCTTGTATGACATTGCCAAATTGTTGTGTTGCTTGCAATTTAGGTCCTAGGTTGTGTCACATGAAATTGGTATCAGAGCAAGTTCACAACTTGTCTCTATCAAGTTGCTCCTAGGGCGTGTGTATGCATTTAGGGTCCTCGGTGGCATCTCTTTTGTCCACTAGCATGACCACCTCTTACCGACCTTACCCATCGGCCCTCTCCATAAGTCCAAACCCCCAAGGGATGCCTACCACTAACACACATGACCTCCCTGGCCATGTCAACTACCTCATGAAGGCCTTGACCAATGCCAATGAGTGGCTTGATAACCTATCGGGTCGACTCGACCAAATAGGAGAAAATGGGCCCACCCCTGGGCGGATGATAGTAGGGCTCCTCCTCCACCTCCCATCTTTGATGGAACTCAACCTAGTGACTATTAGATTGGTAAGTCTCGATGGACCATTACTTCACTTGGTATCCCATGACCGAGGATGAGAAAGTCCGATTTACGAAATTGCAACTTACCAAACAGGCCCAAACTCATTGGTTGAAATTTGAAGGCTTAAGAATAATTAGAAGGGAAGCTCCCCTCACAACATGGGGGGACATGAAGGAACAACTTAGGGCTAGATATATTTTCCCCTCCCATTCCGAACACCGAAGCCCAAAGAGCATTTCAACTCCTTCATTTCCCCATGGCCAACCCAAGACCCTAATCACACATTCCCCACCATTTTCCACCTCTCCTACCCCAACCACCACATCTACACCCTACCTCCAAGTCCTCACCACAACCATATGTCCACATACCCAATTGGACCCTATGTCCTCCCCTCTATCGAAGCCCATGATGGCCACCACCCTCCAACCCAAAATCCCTCACCAAACCCATACCCCACAAAACCCCTTGGCCCCCACCACTACCCCTCCATCGCCCCCTAAAAGGGACCCACCTCCCAAAACAAATCAAACCAAGCCTCCGCACCCACCCCACCTTCCTCTTCCAACCCCAATCTTACCCCATCCTAGGCCACCACTACTTCCACTTCCAACCTCAATCCAAGTCCGACCTCGTTCACCACCCCGGATGCACCATGTGCCGATCATCATCACCCCACCCACAAAGTATCTACCCACCTCCTTGGTAGAAGAACCCATAATCCTGACACCCTACCCCATAGTGGCGAACACCCCGAATCCAACCCCTACTTTGAAAGAAACACATGTCCAAGATGAGGACAAAGCCTTGCATCTTCACTCTATGCCCTCTCCCCTAGTAGGGAGTGAACTCATCATAATTGGGTCCTTGGCTAGATGGTTAAAAGAGAGCCTAGCTCACCCGATCATGGCCTACCCTCCCTTGGAGCGACACCTCCCCATAGTGCCCTTCAACTCCTATCGCACCACCATCCAATCATCTTATCAAGTGGAGACACTAGGGGACCTTCTCAAGGGCTTAGCTTGGTAATTTGAGTTGACCGGTTTGTTGACCCCCATGGCCCACCAATCTAGGATCCTTGACCTCCTACACCTTTGTGTCGGGTCTATCACCTCGGTTTGCACCATTGGTTGCTACACTAGCGACCTCCTCCTATTCCTCCCTACACACGATGAGCCCGACCTTGTCCTCAATTTCGAGTTTATTATATCCGGTAGAAAGCCAAAACCTCCCTTTATAGCCGATCCACCCACTAAGAACTTCGGCCCAATCATTTCATTAGAGGAGGATGATCCAACACCATATTGTGAGGACCTTAAGGATGTTGAGATGAACTTAGAGCTCCTTTCCCCCGGGTACACTTATGTTGATCCTTTTGACCCCTCCCAATGGGAACCCGGGAACCCATGTGATCCACCCACATCACTTATCACCCACTCCTTCCTACCCTCACCCACCATGTTGGGCCAAGCCCACCTCTCCCAAGTCCCAGGTGACACAAGGGTAGCTATGACCAAGGAAGATATACAACTAAGGAACAAGGAGGTGCCTCTCCCCATGATGTCCACCTTCCTTGACCCCTTCGACCCTTTTGAATGGAAACTCCAATGCCAAACCATACCCCAACACATCAAAGTCATTTTTGGGTTAGGAAAACATGTGACTTGGCACCTCAAACCACTTGGCATGATTCATAAGTCGGGTACATTCATTCATATCACCCACATATTAAGTCGGAAACATGAGAGGTTTATATTCGGATGTAATGGTCCGTCTTCATTCATCATGAGTCTTAAGCATGTTAGGATCATTCATGGATGTCCGGATCCTCTAGCACTCATTACACCCACGCATGAGAGGGACACCTATGGATGCCCCGGCCCTCCCACACCCTTCAAAGTCTCCATGGCATCACTGCATGATTGGTCTAAGTATGGTTGTCCTGGCCCCCCTTTGCATATCATGCATCTCCCACTCACACCGCATCATAGTACTTGGCATGAGCATTTAAGCAAGCAAACCACAACGAGCGGTGAGGTTCATAATGAGTGGGCAAAAACTCACGGGTGCCACTTTGGATTCCAAGTAGGCAACCCTACGATGGTGGCTTTGGAATGGCTCTATCTTATGGTCACCTCCAAATCGAGGGCACGAGGACTTGGACCTTCCATGTTCCGAGTGTCTTTGGCAACCTGGCTTACGGATTGGATTTACCGATGGGATCTTGGGATATACCTCACTTTTTACGTGGCGGATCTAGCACCCCCTATGGGCACCGCGGTGGATCTCAGTGAGCAGTTTGAGCCTACCCTCACCTTTATGAGTGACACCCTCAGAGAGCCTCCTCATATCAGCTTGAGAGTCTGACGAGTGCACATGGAGGTAATACTAAGCAAGCAGGGTACCATCGCCAGCAAGAGGGTGTGCTCGAGCCACCTTGAGAGGATGAAGAGCAGTCCCCGGCTAAGGACGCGAGGTTGAGTTTGGAGGTTGTGGCTCACCCGGAGCTGTATTGGAGGACCTCTTCCCCGGAGGACCTATACTCGACGGAGTCGAGTTCTTCGCACCCCGGGGGTATGATGGGGGTATCTCTCGCCCTTCACATTTTTCCACAGCTTTGATTGCTCGTCGGCATAGCTCCATTGTGTCCGTCATATTTTTCTGAATCGAGTCATGTAATTTTCATATTTTATTTGAGTCATGTCATTGTAATTTTCCTTTTATTTGAGTCAAGTACCTAGGTCATTGAGTCATCTACCTAAGTTGGAGTGTCATTAGGATTGATTAGGTTGTTATTAGGCCCAATTCATTGGGCTGGCCCATGGGCGCCCCCCCCCCCCACCTTCCTCGGTTATTCGTCATTGAGTCAAATGTCAATGACTTTTTGTAAAATGTGGGTTGCATATATATAGGACCCCATTCCCCTCATTTTGAACTAATGAATCAATGAATTATTGAAAGAAAATTTGAAATTCCACTACATTTGTGAGAATCTCTCTCTCTCTCTCTAAGGGGTGGATTCCCCTCTCTCTCTCTCTTCTCTCTCTCTCTAAAGGGGGCGAACCCCATTCTCTCTCCTCCCCACCCCCAATTTTGAAATTTATCTCTCTCCTCCCTTCCCAACCACCTCCACTCCCCACCTACCCCATTAAAGCCTCTTCCCATTCGCCACAGCCCTCATCAATACTCCACCCCTTCCCAAGACCCCCTCCACCAATCCTCTCCTCACCACCCAACCCCCAACTACCCCTCCCACTTTCCCAAGCACCCTTCCCACTACCCCAAGCACCCATCCACCTCCCTAGGCCTTTGAATTTCGAAATCCCCCTTCCCTCCACAGCCCTAGGTCGCCCCCCCCTCTCTCTCATCTCCTCCACTCTCCCATTGTTCTTCTCCATCACCCCCACCTTCCACCATCTAGAGTAGGTGAATCTGCAAACCCCCTACGCCCTCCCCCTTCTCCAGCCCCTCCGCCACCCCTATCCCTCCCCCACACTCCCTACCAATCATTCATCCCCTCCCCTTCACCATTCATCAACATCTCCATCTCAACTCAAGGTCTTTGGGTATCTACTTCGGCGAACCTGGTTACAGCTGGCGACCTGCAGAGGATCACCTGCTAGCAGCGGCCACCCCGACCACCTCCCCACGAATCTGTAGGCCCAAGAGGTACCCACGGAAGCGTCTGCCTGTCTTCTTCGTAACGGCGGTGGTTTCGTTGTCATCCGAGCACCGAGCTGCCCGCAAGAGCCGTTCTCCCTCGACTGCGCGAAGCTCTCCTGACAGAGCACCTGAACGTGATTGGAAGCTCTGCCACGACAAATCCAGCGTGAATCAGGACAAAAGTTCTTCTGAAAAATCTTCTTCGACTTGTCTACTTTCAGAATCAAGAGGCGGAACTCCAATCAGCATCCGTTCGCAAGAGTTATTAATTTCTTCCTCCAAGCGCTCGGATCTACCTCCACTCAGTCTGCACCAACCCCTCCTCAGTGTTCAGAGCCTACCGGTCGACTCCAACATCATCTGGCATCCCCGTCAGTCTTGCTTCGAAGAGGTCTCGTCAACGGTTCCAAAGACTCCAGCGGTACCTGATTCTGAGCTCAGGAACGGTCGTGGCACCATCTTCTTCCTGCTGTTGGGAACCTGAAACTGTCAGATCCGAGGGTCTGCCACCCTGTTCAAGCCCCCACCCCGACCAGCAGCGGTGCCTGAAGAAATTTACAAAATTATGGAGTCACCCTGTTCCAGATACGAAGATTCTCCAAGTAGTTTTGTCCCCAAAAAAATTTTGGGGAAGTCACAGCAGCAACATCTTCGACTGACTATCAGCACTCGCAGAGAGAAGACTGAACGATCTCGGTCTTCATTCGGCATACTTTCCCTGTTTCTCCCCTCCCCGCTTGGCCGGCTGAAGGCCCCTCCCTGCGTGGAGGAATATTTTGATTGTAATTTGAACCCCCACCCCTAGTCCAAACCCCTTGCAAGGGGTGTAGTGCATGTAATCTGAAATTTCAGGTTGAAGCTTCTCCGGCGCGGCGTGCGGGTAAGCCCACGCTTCCTCGCTCGCCCTCGTCTCCGGCCGGGATCGGTGTCTTCACACCGATCAGGTGAGCCACTAAACACTCCTCTTTGCTGGATTCCTTTGCTTAATTAGTATTGCATTTTAGTGCCGTCGGCGTTAAGAGAGTGCCCGAACCCGAATTATCGTTTAATTGTGTGGCTACCGCGGGTGAGTTGTGAGAGTGATCATTCAACCCAAGCCTTCGGCATGCTGACCGCCCGTGAATTTGGGCAACCCCTGACCCATAGGGGTCCTCCCCAAGCCAGCCGTACCCTTGGAAACCTCTGGTCCAACCTCGGACCCTCACCCCATCGCCGGTCCACCTACGGACCCGAGTGTGCCAACGCGAGTGAGTCCGCTTGTATGACATTGCCAAATTGTTGTGTTGCTTGCAATTTAGGTCCTAGGTTGTGTCACATCATAACATCGATGCTTTCGAGCAAATGAGAATGAAAATCCAGGAGGTTGCCGGATCTCTGATCAACAAACCTATGAAGCAAAATTCCTCATCGTAGGAAAAGATGAAGAAGCCCTACTCCTTCCCGAGGGAGAAGACATGGGTGATTTTTGAATGGGCTTGCCATTATGACAAGATTACTCTACCAGAGCTCAAGAAGTCGGAGGATGCTAAAAGGAGTAATGACCCTCGATTTTGCCTGTATCATCGAATGATGGGGCATTCTATCGAGTATTGTTACGTTTTCAAAGATATTGCCTGGAGTTTAATCAAGAAGGGTGAACTTCAGATGGGGGAATACACAGTAGATCCACCATGCGCACATGAAATGGGCGCTTACAGAAGGGGAGTTCAGGTGGTCTCCTGTCACGCCCCGAGCGCGAAAGATACCCGGAGATGCGCGACGTGTCTATATCAATCATGTCAATCAGAGTGGTCGTGTATTCGACACAAAGACAGAGATGCGCAAAATAGCAAGATAACCCAATCCTTTATTTCATAATGGATAGACTATTACAAATACAATACTCTGTTTAATAAAAAGGAAAAGAATACATATTTGACTCAAGAAACTATAGAAAAGACTAGACGACACTTGTAGAAGCTCTATCACTTTCACTCTTGACCATTCCCATCCGATTGACTTCCATCGTCGTCGGACTTACCTGAAAAGTACAAAGGGACAAACGGAATGAGCGAACGCTTAGTAGGAAATTATATCTCAAGTACTAACAAGGGGTTTAAGTAATTACATCTTTCATGAATGCAATAAAGCTATGCATGCTCGCCTAAAACGACAGGATAGATAGAATGTAGTATCAAGGAAATAAGATGAACTTATCATGAACTTTCAACAAGATAACAAGTTTATTCGCGATATTCAAGCAAGTACATTTAACAAATCATGTCAAGAACTTTGGCTATCATGTATCAAGCAAGTAAATTACCCTTTTTCGGGCCACGTATTTCATGTAAAGTCAAGTACGATTCAAGTACAAGATGTGTGTGGAATGTCCAATCAAGCAAGTCAAGTACAAGGTATAATGCCAGATACCTTATCATTTTAACTCCCATGGGCACAAGTACTTTCGGGTGCTCCTCCCAGGACCAGATCGGGCCCTATATGCGCAGGCATTTATCATGTGTTTTGACATCCACTCTTGTTTATAGCCAACATAGAATTTCAATAATCAAGCTTGTAGACACGTATGACAACTTTGATAGAATAGAGTCCAAAATATGACAAAGGACATAGAATGGCGATAATAACGGTATAATCACGATATCGATAAAACTAGGTAGAACATGATTCCCTTAACTTGGGTACCACGATAAATTAGTATGGACATTCTTTATATAGAATTGAGGTCCACATGGACATTAGATCAAGCAAGATACCCTCATTCTTATCATAGAATTGGGGTTTACAAGAATGACACGATATGGCATGATATCATCATCCCATCAAGAATTTCTTATGATATACTCTTTGTATAATCATAAGGGCCGGTATACCATGTTTCTTTAGATTGACATGGCAAGGATCGTGTAATGGGTTTTTAGGGTACAACCAGCTCAGTCGGCCTTGAGGGAATCCAAGGCTACGAGGAGTCTTACGGAGGTCTCTATGACTAACTCGCTAGTCCAAAGGAACGGAATGTCCAATGGAGAGCTTGTATGTCAATGAGAGTTGAGTGTGATCGGTAAATCAACATGAAAACATGGGACTATACTCACGGAGTGGAGAATAGTGCCGATATATATATGTATATGTATAATATGAAACCATCGGTAATAGAATCAGGATAAAATCAGTTTACAGTAAAATAACGACTTAAGTAAAGTCGTGTATTGAATAATTAACGCCTAACAGAAGGGCGTTTACATATATTGCCAGTTTGCAGAATTTCCATTATTACATTAATTTATCAAAAACACGCCTTTCCCGGGGGCGTTTATTCAAAGTTGACGACTGCTACCGCAGGCGTCTCATTATTTACATATTCGACAGGATATAATTATTCTCAGAAATTTATCAAAAAAGCGCCCTGGGAAGGGGCGTTACTTTCTAATTCCATTTTTTCCAGAATATGTGAATTTCAGGATTTTAACAGATACACGCCCTAGGAAGGGGCGTAAATTTTCAGATTCACGCCTTGTTCTGGGGCGTTAAAATATGGAAAACGACTTTGTCCAAGTCGTGAATTCCAAGGAATTTATGATATTTTAATAAATAATATTTCGAGAGACAGGAGACATGTCATGGCAGTAAAATTTAACAGGAATTCACAGAGTCATGCAAGATATTAAAAATCAATATTTCATATGTATTGTAATTTTTAAACAGGATCAATTATTAATCACATGCGATTCTTATGAAATTAACGCCTGCGTAGAGGGCGTCAAATATGAAATTGACGACCAGTGGTATGGTCGTTTCTGTTAAAGTAGCGCCCTAATCAAGGGCGTTTCTTTCAAAATTTTGCAGAGAACGTAATAAAACCTTATAAACAGTATGCATGCCATGCTCATATACGTATGTATAGATATCTTGCATTAATTCTTATTTGGGCTACAATAACTTGAGAAAATCCTACCTTTAAGAGTTGATTTGGAGATGACGATTTGCAGATTGATATGAAGAAGGGAGAAAACTCTGTTGCTTAAACAGCAACCAATAACTTCAGCCGTATCAGCAGGAAGAAGTCTTTATGTTCAACTGATGAACCCCTTTCGACTGAACTTCCTACAGAAAAATACGAAGAAACATTAATATTTTCTTCATAATACCTGACCGAAGGTAAAGGAAAGATTATTACCTTTGTTCTTCACAACCCCAATGCTTCTTCAACCTGGAAGAAGGAAGAAGTCGAATTAATGACCGTCCACCAAATCAAAAAGGGACAGAGGGAAGGAAGAGCTATTGCTCTGTAATTACCTTCAGAGAACTCGAACGCCAAATAGCGTTCACGGGTTCGAGCAGTAGATTATTTATAGGGTTATGGAAGTCCTATTAAAAGTAGTGTTTGATTGAGGGTAACATATCCCCAATAGAGTCCTTACTCTAATAGACACTTACTAGATTAGGTTAATCTTTCCCTGGATAAGCTCTGGGTTCGAACGAGTCACGAACTGAATTAACGCCTTTGGTCAGGGCGTGTATTCTTTAATTAACGCCTTGCATAAGGGCGTTTCTTAAAAAGCGCCTTGAAAAAGGACGTTTCGTGTTTTAAAACACGCCCAAGATAGAGGCGTTTCTTTTACTTACCCATTTGGTCGCGTGAGAACTGACGACCGTAGGTGTGGGCGTCCTTTCTTTATTCACGCCATGGATAGAGGCGTTTCTTTATAAATTAACGCCTTAATAAGAGGCGTTATTTTTAATTTATTTTATTTCGTCCAATTAACCCTATTCCTTTTATATATATTACTTCTGTAATATATATGTTTTAATTCATTTCAATTATTCATTTATTAGGGTTGCTACACCCTCCCCCACTTAAAAAGAATTTGGTCCCCAAATTCAATATATATATAATTATACACGTGGAGAGTGTAGGACATATACCTCTTAGAATAACTCGGGAAATCGTTTCTTCATAGATTCCTCGGTCTCCCATGTCGCTTCGTGTTCAGGATTCTTATTCCATTGCACCTTAAGCATGGGAATAACCTTATTCCTTAGAGCTCGTATTTCTCGATCTAATATCTTTAAAGGCCTCTGTTCATATGTGAGATCTTTCTGGATCACCAGATCTCCATGCTCAATAATATGTGACGGATCGTGCACATACTTCTTCAACATAGATATGTGAAATACATTGTGTACCTCGGACAACTGAGGAGGCAACGCGATGCGATAAGCAACCTCGCCAACTCTTTCGAGTACCTCAAATGGTCCGATGAATCTTGGCGTAAGCTTGCCCTTAACACCAAATCTTCGTATGCCACGTCCAGGGGATATTTTAAGAAATACATGATCTCCAACTTGGAATTCAAGATCTCTTCTCCTGGTATCAGCATAAGCCTTTTGCCTTGTCTGAGCAACTTGTAATCTTTCTCTGATTACCTGTATCTTCTCAGTTGTATCCCTTACCATGTCTGGACCTAATAGTTGTTTCTCTCCAACTTCGTTCCAACATATGGGAGATCGGCAACTCCTTCCGTATAAGGCTTCGAAAGGTGCCATTTGGATACTAGCTTGGTAGCTATTATTATATGCAAATTCAACTAAAGGTATGTGGTCATGCCAGCTTCCTCCAAAGTCAATAATGCATGCTCTCAGCATATCTTCAACAACTTGATTAGTTCGCTCGGTCTGACCATCCGTTTGTGGGTGAAAAGCAGTACTAAAGTTGAGCCTTGTTCCCAACGAATGTTGTAATCCCTTCCAAAAATGAGAAGTAAAACGGGGATCTCTATCAGACACGATTGAGACAGGAATTCCATGTATCCTGACTATTTCTTTGATGTATAGTGCAGCTAGCACATCAATTGACCATCGGCTTTTGATTGGCAAGAAATGTGCCGATTTAGTCAATCGGTCAATGATAACCCAGATTCCATCATGTCCTCCTTTAGATTTAGACAAACCCATGATGAAGTCCATACCAATATCCTCCCATTTCCACTTAGGAATATCTAGAGGATGTAGTTTTCCCGCAGGCTTTTGGTGTTCCGCCTTGACCTGTTGGCATGTGAGACAGCGTGATACATAGTCCGCTATTTCTCTTTTCATATTGGGCCACCAAAAGTTCCTCTTTACATCTTGGTACATTTTAGTTGATCCTGGATGAATAGTGTACCTTGATCGGTGAGCTTCATCTAAGATCTTCTTCTTTAATTCCGGACAATCGGGTATACAAGTTCTATCTTTGAACGATAATCTTCCATCAGAAGTTAGTTGAAAATCAGATTGTCCTTCTAATCTGCCTTTGATTTCTACTAATATAGGATCATCATCCTGGAGTGTTTGTATCTCAGATAACAAATCTGACTGTATGCTTACATGAGATAGTGTGACAATTTTGGATTCCGTGTCCAAGCTTATATTGAGCTCAGAGAATTGTTCAAGTAACCTCCATTCTTGCATCATACAATTTGCTATCATTGCTCTCGGCTTTCGACTAAGGGCGTCAGCAACATAATTACCCTTTCCGGGATGGTATTGTATATTGAAGTCGAAGTCCTTGAGATATTCTAGCCAGCGTCTTTGTCTCATGTTTAGCTCCTTTTGTGAAAATAGATATTTGAGACTTTTGTGATCGGAGTATACAGTAAACTGTGCTCCATATAAGTAGTGTCTCCATATCTTTAGGGCAAATACTACCGCGGCCAGTTCTAAGTCATGGACGGGGTAATTCTCCTCATGCTTCTTCAGTTGACGTGAAGAGTATGCTATGACCTTTCCTTGTTGCATTAGGACATATCCAAGGCCAATGCCAGAAGCATCAGTGTAGACCTCGAATTTCTCTCCTTCTGTTGGTAGAGCTAACACTGGAGCTGTAGTGAGATGATCTTTGAGAGTTTGGAAACTTCTTTCACATTCCTCACTCCATTCATATCGGATCTCCTTACGAGTTAACCTTGTAAGTGGCACGGCGATTGTTGAGAAGTCTTTGATGAATCGCCTGTAATAGCCTGCAAGGCCTAAGAAACTTCTGATCTCGCTAGCATTGGTTGGTCTTTCCCATTTCCTAACTGCTTCAACCTTTGACAGATCTACAGATAATCCATCCTTGGATATCACATGTCCGAGAAAAGCCACTTCTTCAAGCCAGAATTCGCATTTGCTGAGCTTAGCATATAATTGATTTGTCCTCAAGATTTGTAATGAAATCCTCAAATGCTCTTCATGTTCTTCCTTAGTCTTGGAATATATCAATATATCATCAATGAAAACCACCACAAATTGATCTAGATAAGGCCTGAATATGCTATTCATCAACTGTATAAAGGCAGCAGGGGCATTTGTTAGTCCAAAAGGCATAACAACAAATTCATAGTGGCCATACCTGCTTCTGAACGCAGTTTTATGAATATCTTCGTCTTTAATCCTCAATTGATGATAACCAAACCTGAGATCAATCTTGGAGAAATGTTTGGATCCAGAAATCTGATCAAATAATTCATCGATTCTCGGCAGTGGATACTTGTTCTTGATAGTAAGATGATTCAACTGTCGATAGTCGATACACAATCTCATGGATCCATCTTTCTTCCTTACAAATAGGACTGGGGCTCCCCACGGGGAAGTACTTGGTCTAATGAACCCTTTTTGAATCAATTCCATCAATTGCTTCTTTAATTCTTTTAGTTCTGCAGGGGACATTCTATAGGGTGCCTTTGAAACAGGACCAGCACCAGGGGTTAAGTCGATGGTAAAGGCCACATCTCTTTGCGGGGGTAATCCCGGCAATTCTTCCGGAAATACGTCTGGGAATTCTCGTACTACTTGAACGTCTTCTATCTTGGTTTCCTTAGCTTCTTTAACAGTGACAAAAGCAAGGAAGGATACACATCCTTTCCTGACGAGCTTGTTTGCTCGAAGAGCCGAAATAAGAGGGGATTTGCTTCGACTCTTAGGACTAGTATAAGTCAGTTCCGGAAATTCCTTGAAAACAATCTTGCTATCACGGCAATCAACCGTTGCCTGGTATTTGGATAACCAATCTGCTCCTAGTATAACATCATACTCTTTTAGATCTAAGCAGATAAGATCAATAGGAAAATTCTTTCCTCGAACCAATACCTCACAGTTTTGATAATGATGCGTGATATCCGTCTCGTTTCCGAGAGGAGTAGACAATATTAACTTCATCCATTCTGGTTCTAGAGGTAATGGGTCAGCAAACTTCTTGGAAATAATGGAATGCGATGCACCCGTATCAAATAAGACATGTGCATATTTGGAACAAATTTTTAATGTACCTTCCACCAATCCGCCTTCTTCTTCTGGTTCGGTCTCTCGGATTGCATGAAGACGCGCGTTCCTTGTCACTGGGCGTTTACCCTCACCGTCTTGGTCATTCATTAATGGACAATCGGGAATCCAATGTTCACGACTCCCACAACGGAGACATGCTCCTAATTTCCTCCAGCATTCTTCTGTTTTGTGACCAGCCTTGTCACAATGCTTGCATACTACGTTTGAAGGTGTAGTGGTGATAGAGAAAGGCTTGGATTTCTTGAACTTCTGATCTTGAGAGGAAGAACCTCCATTATTGGGCCTCTTCTTAAAGTTGGGTTTAAAAGAACCCGAACTTGTGACTTGCTCCTTTTTGTCTTTCCCGCGGATCCTATCAGATAGTTCCGTGGCATCTTCAAGCAACTGAGCTCGGCGCACTATTTCAGTATAAACTTGAATATCCATAGGCGCCAGTTGAGTAATGTAGTGGGGCCTAAGCCCATTAAGAAATCTACGGGCTTTCATCTTTTCCGTGCTAATTAAATGCTTAGCATATCTAGACAGTCTAGAGAACTGTGCTTCATAATCAGCCACCGATAAAGATCTTTGCTTTAATGCGGCAAATTCGGCAGCCTTCTTTTCCTGGACCCTATCAGAGAAATATTTGGCGTTGAAATATTCAACGAATTCTCCCCATGTAACTTGAGTTGGGTCAATTGTAGCTTCAATCGACTCCCACCAGCATCTAGCATCCTTTTCTAACTGGAAAGTAGCTAATAAGACTTTGTCTTGATCCGTGCATTGCATAACACGGAATATACGTTCAATCTCCCGAACCCAATGCTCGGCATCGTCTGGATCGGTCGATCCCATGAACTTCGGGGGATTCATATTCTTGAATGCTTGGTGTAAGCTTCCAGCTCGTGGAGCACCACCTTGTGCTACCTGTTGTAGCACTTGGGTCATCCCTTGAAGGGTACGCTGCATGTTGCGCCATTGAGCACGTTCGGCAGCCATTATCCTACAATTACAATAGCTATGTTAGTATTATATCACTATGATCTTATAAAGGACTCATTGATCATTTAACCCTTGGTTCTACCGACTCTCACTTGGTTAAAGGTTTTGAAACCTATCCTTGGACTTGGGTTTCCTAGGAATTGAATACCTTAGGCTCTGATACCACAAAGACTGTCACGCCCCGAGCGCGGAAGATACCCGGAGATGCGCGACGTGTCTATATCAATCATGTCAATCAGAGTGGTCGTGTATTCGACACAAAGACAGAGATGCGCAAAATAGCAAGATAACCCAATCCTTTATTTCATAATGGATAGACTATTACAAATCCAATACTATGTTTAATAAAAAGGAAAAGAATACATATTTGACTCAAGAAACTATAGAAAAGACTAGACGACACTTGTAGAAGCTCTATCACTTTCACTCTTGACCATTCCCATCCGATTGACTTCCATCGTCGTCGGACTTACCTGAAAAGTACAAAGGGACAAACGGAATGAGCGAACGCTCAGTAGGAAATTATATCTCAAGTACTAGCAAGGGGTTTAAGTAATTACATCTTTCATGAATGCAATAAAGCTATGCATGCTCGCATAAAACGACAGGATAGATAGAATGTAGTATCAAGGAAATAAGATGAACTTATCATGAACTTTCAACAAGATAACAAGTTTATTCGCGATATTCAAGCAAGTACATTTAACAAATCATGTCAAGAACTTTGGCTATCATGTATCAAGCAAGTAAATTACCCTTTTTCGGGTCACGTATTTCATGTAAAGTCAAGTATGATTCAAGTACAAGATGTGTGTGGAATGTCCAATCAAGCAAGTCAAGTACTCGGTATAATGCCAGATACCTTATCATTTTAACTCCCATGGGCACAAGTACTTTCGGGTGCTCCTCCCAGGACCAGATCGGGCCCTATATGCGCAGGCATTTATCATGTGTTTTGACATCCACTCTTGTTTATAGCCAACATAGAATTTCAATAATCAAGCTTGTAGACACGTATGACAACTTTGATAGAATAGAGTCCAAAATATGACAAAGGACATAGAATGGCGATAATAACGGTATAATCACGATATCGATAAAACTAGGTAGAACATGATTCCCATAACTTGGGTACCACGACAAATCAGTATGGACATTCTTTATATAGAATTGAGGTCCACATGGACATTAGATCAAGCAAGATACCCTCATTCTTATCATAGAATTGGGGTTTACAAGAATGACACGATATGGCATGATATCATCATCCCATCAAGAATTTCTTATGATATACTCTTTGTATAATCATAAGGGCCGGTATACCATGTTTCTTTAGATTGACATGGCAAGGATCGTGTAATGGGTTTTTAGGGTACAACCAGCTCAGTCGGCCTTGAGGGAATCCAAGGCTACGAGGAGTCTTACGGAGGTCTCTATGACTAACTCGCTAGTCCAAAGGAACGGAATGTCCAATGGAGAGCTTGTATGTCAATGAGAGTTGAGTGTGATCGGTAAATCAACATGAAAACATGGGACTATACTCACGGAGTGGAGAATAGTGCCGATATATATATGTATATGTATAATATGAAACCATCGGTAATAGAATCAGGATAAAATCAGTTTACAGTAAAATAACGACTTAAGTAAAGTCGTGTATTGAATAATTAACGCCTAACAGAAGGGCGTTTACATATATTGCCAGTTTGCAGAATTTCCATTATTACATTAATTTATCAAAAACACGCCTTTCCCGGGGGCGTTTATTCAAAGTTGACGACTGCTACCGCAGGCATCTCATTATTTACATATTCGACAGGATATAATTATTCTCAGAAATTTATCAAAAAAGCGCCCTGGGAAGGGGCGTTACTTTCTAATTCCATTTTTTCCAGAATATGTGAATTTCAGGATTTTAACAGATACACGCCCTAGGAAGGGGCGTAAATTTTCAGATTCACGCCTTGTTCTGGGGCGTTAAAATATGGAAAACGACTTTGTCCAAGTCGTGAATTCCAAGGAATTTACGATATTTTAATAAATAATATTTCGAGAGACAGGAGACATGTCATGGCAGTAAAATTTAACAGGAATTCACAGAGTCATGCAAGATATTAAAAATCAATATTTCATATGTATTGTAATTTTTAAACAGGATCAATTATTAATCACATGCGATTCTTATGAAATTAACGCCTGCGTAGAGGGCGTCAAATATGAAATTGACGACCAGTGGTATGGTCGTTTCTGTTAAAGTAGCACCCTAATCAAGGGCGTTTCTTTCAAAATTTTGCAGAGAACGTAATAAAACCTTATAAACAGTATGCATGCCATGCTCATATATGTATGTATAGATATCTTGCATTAATTCTTATTTGGGCTACAATAACTTGAGAAAATCCTACCTTTAAGAGTTGATTTGGAGATGACGATTTGCAGATTGATATGAAGAAGGGAGAAAACTCTGTTGCTTAAACAGCAACCAATAACTTCAGCCGTATCAGCAGGAAGAAGTCTTTATGTTCAACTGATGAACCCCTTTCGACTGAACTTCCTACAGAAAAATACGAAGAAACATTAATATTTTTTTCATAATACCTGACCGAAGGTAAAGGAAAGATTATTACCTTTGTTCTTCACAACCCCAATGCTTCTTCAACCTGGAAGAAGGAAGAAGTCGAATTAATGACCGTCCACCAAATCAAAAAGGGACAGAGGGAAGGAAGAGCTATTGCTCTGTAATTACCTTCAGAGAACTCGAACGCCAAATAGCGTTCACGGGTTCGAGCAGTAGATTATTTATAGGGTTATGGAAGTCCTATTAAAAGTAGTGTTTGATTGAGGGTAACATATCCCCAATAGAGTCCTTACTCTAATAGACACTTACTAGATTAGGTTAATCTTTCCCTGGATAAGCTCTGGGTTCGAACGAGTCACGAACTGAATTAACGCCTTTGGTCAGGGCGTGTATTCTTTAATTAACGCCTTGCATAAGGGCGTTTCTTAAAAAGCGCCTTGAAAAAGGGCGTTTCGTGTTTTAAAACACGCCCAAGATAGAGGCGTTTCTTTTACTTACCCATTTGGTCGCGTGAGAACTGACGACCGTAGGTGTGGGCGTCCTTTCTTTATTCACGCCATGGATAGAGGCGTTTCTTTATAAATTAACGCCTTAATAAGAGGCGTTATTTTTAATTTGTTTTATTTCGTCCAATTAACCCTATTCCTTTTATATATATTACTTCTGTAATATATATGTTTTAATTCATTTCAATTATTCATTTATTAGGGTTGCTACATCTCCATCCACTATCGGACCCCTGAAGAGACATCAGGGACAGAGCGAGGCGGACCTCAAATCTAAAAGGAGCTGACCGGGCGGCCAATGTCAGCCATGAAAGAAAAGAAGAATAGTCACCCTTGTCCCACGGCAAGGGCTTATACCTCCACCTATCTAACCATGGAGGCAACCGGTTCGGTTGATGAAGAATGATGCGAAGCAGATATGACCTCCCTCCCCACCCTGGTGAGTGAAGGTCCTTCGGAGGTAGTCTATGACGACTACCTAGATGATCATGAAGAAGTCATGTAGCTCTCAATGCCAAGAGATATGCCGAAGCCCCGAACAGTAATACAAGAAAGGCAAGAAGCCGATGTCCCCTGTAGGTGCTGGGAATCTATTGTCGCTGAGGCTGCCATGACCTTTGATGAAGCCCCGTAGGGAGAAGAAGTTAGGGAGCTCCTTGTAGCCCTCAAAGGCAATTCATCTACGGGCCACGTCCAAGCTGCCCAGAAGTTGCATTGCCAGCTTCACCACGGATTCCCCAACAAACTCAAAAGCTGGAGGAAGAAGCTAGTGATGTCCCGCCACTAGGTGAAATAAAGCAAGGAAGCATCTATGATGTCCTCGAAGTCGAAGAAGATGACGAAAGCTTCATCCACTTGCAACCGGCTCCCCCAGAGATAGAAGATGGCGGCCAGGCCACCGTTGACGAGCTGGTCAAAGTAAACCTTAGTATGGAAGCGGAGCCTAAGCCAACCTTCCTCAGCACTCTTCTTCTCCCAGAAGAGAGAGAGCGATACATACAGCTCCTTCAAGAGTTTCGGGACTGCTTTGGTTGGAACTACAAAGAGATGTCAGGCCTTAGCCCTGAAGTTGCTCAACACATACTGGCTATCGACCCAAAGCCGAGTCGTGAAGTAACCACCTCGGCAGATGAGGCCGGAGTTGATAAACAAGATTTGCAAAGAAGTCGATAAGCTCATAGACGTCGGCTTTGTAATGGAAAATCAATATACCACATGGTTGGCCAACATTGTGCCTGTCAAGAAGAAGAATGGCCAGGTCCAGATATGTGTGGACTTTCGAGACCTAAACAAAGCATGCCCGAAAGATGATTTCCTAGTGCCAATCACTAAAGTCATGATCAATGTTACAACTGGACACGAGGCACTGTCATTTATGGACGGCTCGTCCGGATAGAACCAGATATGGATCGCCGAGCATGAAAGAGTTCATTCGGTCTTCCGATCACCCAAGGGGATATTTCACTACAAGAGAATGCCATTCGGCCTCAAAAATACTGGCGCCACTTACCAAAGGGCGATGATGAAGATATTTGACAAGATGATCTACGACAAAGTCGAATGCTACATTGATGACTTGGTCGTCAAGACCAAAAGAAGAGAAGACCACCTGAGTGATCTCAAGATCATACTCAAAAGGCAGCGGTAGTTCGAGCTGAAGATGAACCTGATGAAATGCTCCTTTGGCGTCTCAAGTGGGAAATTCCTCGGCTTCGTCATCAAATATCGGGGAATTGAAATAGACCCCCCTAAGAAAAAAGCTATCTAGGAGATGCCCCCTCCGAAGAATTTGACAGAATTGCGGTCATTACAAGGCCGATTAGCTTACATCCGCAGATTTGTTTCCAATCTGTCCGGACGATGCCAGCCGTTCCACAACCTAATGATGAAAGATACGCCATTTTGCTGGAGCCAAAAGTGCCAAAAGGCCTTCGACCGGCTAAAGGAATATCTAAAGACCCCACCCGTCCTGGGGGCACTTGTCAAAGGGTAGCCGTTGATTCTGTACATAGCCGCCACAGAATATTCACCAGGGGTAATGTTGGCCCAGAATAACGACGAAGGGAAAGAGTAGGTGCTTTACTACCTCTGTCGAAGATTAGTTGGGCAGAAGCAAATTACACCCCGATCGAGAAGGTTTGCCTCGCACTGATTTTTGCGGTCAAGAAGATGACGCATTACATGCTATCCCATGAAGTGCAGCTAATATCAAGGGATGATCCAATCAAATATATATTGTCCCAACCGGCTTTGAAAGGACGACTGGGCAAATGGGCCGTCATATTGATGGAATTTGATATCACATATGTGCCGCAAAAGGCCATCAAAGGCCAGGCCATAGCTGATTTCTTTGCAGCACATCAAGTGCCTGAAGATTTCCGATTAATTACGGAGCTCCGAGATGATGAAACACTAGAAGTGGGCCAAGTCCATCAAGCCGTATGGCAGATTTATTTTGACGGGGCATCCAGAACAGAAACATCCCAAATGAGGCAGAAAAGAGTAAGAGCCAGATCACGCATCATCCTTAAGTCCCCAGAAGGAGAAGTGATGCATACATCATGTGCAATTAACAAACCTTGCATAAATAACGAGCCAGAATATGAAGCCCTGATTATCAACCTTCAGATTGCTCTTCATATGAAGATTCAGATGCTGCAAGTATTCGGCGATTCAATGCTGATTGTCAAGCAGATACAAGGACAGTTTGATGTCGAAAAGCCGAATTACTTCTTTATTATGCCAAAGTGAAGAAGCTCATGCAGAGATTCTACTTCATTGAAATAGGCCATGTCAGTCGGAATCAAAATGCTCAAGCAGATGCGTTAGCGAAGCTAGCAAGCTCGCTGGCCGTCTCGCCAAATGGATATCTCAATATAACTGTGATAAACATACGCCAGGTTCCCAGCATGATAGAGGAGCCAGGTGAAGAAGAATGTGAAGCTACAACAGTAGAAATAGTCGGCTCACCTGGCTGGAGGAAACTTCTGATACAATGGTTTAAATACCAGCAACTGCCCAAGCAAAGGAAAGAGAAGATTAGATTAATCAGAACAAATGATTATAATGAATTAAGGAACGGAATATTGTTCCGGATTATGGCGGATGCCAAAAGAAAAGTACTCCTCCGATGTCTAATAATGGAGGAGGCTTGGATGGTCATGAAAGAAGTTCATGCTAGATCAGCTGGTGCCCATCAAGCCGGGCCAAAGTAGAAGATTGAAATCAATAAATTGGGATATTACTGGCCAACTATGTTTGATGACTGCTGCAAGTATGCCAAGTCATGTCATAAATGCCAGGAACATGCTACGGTTGCAAGAAGACCCCCGATACACCTACATCCGACAGCACCTAGCAGGCCGTTTACTCAATGGGGCACCAATGTTGTGGACCCGCTACCCGCATCCTCTTCAGGATGCAAATACATTCTAGTAGCAACAGATTACTTCTCCCGTTGGGCAGAGGCTATAGCTCTAAAAGAAGTGACAGTCAAAATTATGGTCAGATTTGTCCGTTGAAACATTACATTTCGATTCGGCGTGCCTGATCGAATCATCTCCGACAACGGAAGCCATTTCTAAAACCAGAAGGTCTACAAGCTGGCCGATACATTCAAGATTGACTGGAGGACATCCACTCCATACAACCCACAAGCCAATGGGTTGGCTAAAGCCTTCAACAAAACCCTCTGCACACTTCTTGCTAAGACGGTCAACTCTAGCAAGAAGGACTGGGAAGATAAGATGTACGAGGTGTTGGGTGGAATGAGAAAATCTAGAGGGGGGTGAATAGATCCGACACCTACTTTTCAACCACTAGAACATACTATGCAAGAATCAGAAATACAGTGATGACAAACCAGTGCACGGAAGACTAATGCAATGGATATTAGCAACAAAGAGATATGAAAGCACTTATCCAATAGAAACACTTGTGAAGGAGGGAGATAGAGGAGATGGATATTGCAAACCACAACACAGAGTTTTTAAGGTGGTTTAGCTGCTACTCAGTAAGCCTACGTCCACCCCTCACTAACTTGGGGAGGCTTCCACTCTTGGACAGAAGACACATACACACACACGTTGGAAACCCAGCAGAGCACGGGGACAAGCCCCCCCCCCCCCCCACACACACACACACAGAGGAGGAGCAAGCTCCTCACACTACAACACATAGCACACGAGGATGACTCCCCAAGAGAAAATAGAAAAACAAAGTACCAAAAGCACACGCTGCACTACGCAGCTCACATAGGGATGACTCTCATACACAAGGACATTCTAAGAGTAGAAAAAACAAAATAGAAGAAACAAGAAAAGAGCATCAGCAGAAAAAAGAAAATCCAGCAAGGCTGCGAAGCAGATCAAGACGAAAAACCAACATGGCTGACCGGAATTCTGACTGCACACTTTCTCCTCCTCCCTTTCTCTCAGACCTTCTTATGAAGACTCTGGATGGGCATTCTCTCTATCTCTTTTCTCTCTGATTCTCACGTCCAGGCCCTCTCCAGTCTTCACCAGCTATAATGGTAGTAGCTGCCCTTCATGTAGGGTGCTTTTGTTTTATAGGCACAAGCAGCAGAAATTTCCCTTCATAAATTTGCAATTTGATTGGCTGGAATAAATAAATGATGTTTGACCAGAGTCCCTGTAGCATCTCATTTTTCATTGGCTGGCATGCAGGAAGGACATCCTTCTCTCCTAGAAGATTTTCTAGACCCATATCTGATTGGTTGGAAGCAAAAAGAAGGTTACCTTGAAAGGTGACCTTTCCCACATTTGTAATCTGACAAATCTTCTATCTAAAAAGTTGTTTTGGCAATCAAATGATGACAAGGATAGTTGTTTGTCCTAGGAACCTTTTCCACACCTCAAAAACTGTGTTTTTGGAGGTTTACGGTTGCTATTTTTGGTTCCTAGATGGCTTTCAAAAAGTATAGTTCTGACAGAGTATATTAGAGGAACATTGAGTGCGTCGACGCATCATCACCCATGCGTCGACGCATCTGTTGAGAATGGGTTTTAAAATAGCTTCTGGAGGTCCCTCTTGCGTCGATGCCCTGAGTAGGGTGCATCGACACATCTGCTTGGAGATGCATTTACAACGCTCTCTGGGAGAGCCATGAGTTGGTGGGGTCGACGCAGCCTGGCGCGGGAGAACACCAGTTGAAAGTGGTCGACTCCTTTAATTCCCAGGCTCGCCTGCTTGTTGGAGATGCGTCCAAAGTCGACGCAGTGAGGCCATGAGGTCGACTCAGCGTTGACTATGCTTGGGCCTTTTTCTCTTTTTGAGAACCATGGGGTCTACGATGCGTTGAGATGGGGTCGACGCATCTATGACCTGTTTGAGCTTTTCTTCTTCTTGTGATTAATTGAGTCGACACATCTAGTGATGGGGTCGACGCAGCCTTTGAGCCTTTGTTGAACTTCTTCACACCTAGCCAGTTAAGGGATGTTTCATTAGTTTCTAAATTAATTGGCCAACGACTTATAGTGAGACTTCATCACAACACAATTTACATAACATTCTCCCCCTTTTTGATGATGGCAACTATGAGTCATTCTACTAAAACTTTTGACAGCAAATCTTGGCATGCAACACATCAAGAATTTAAGTACATGAAGGACTCAACATGATATGCAATGAACACAACAGTCAATGAAAGCTGACTCCCCCTTTGACATACAAATGATGACTCATCAACAACTCTAACAACTCTCTCCCCCTTTGACATCAGCAAAACATGAGGGGTGCATTCAGAATGAGCAAGGGAAATGAGATGTGGAGAAAATTTCAGAGGAAAGATTCAAGTCTAAGACACATTTGAGGAAATGACTGGATCAGCTCCAAAATCAGATATCTCCCAGCATACAAACATTTCACGGTAGTAGAGGATGAATTGAAGGATGAAAATCAAGAGCTTTTAGAAGTGTTAGAATGCAAGCAACTAACAAGAGAGTGCTCACTCAACATTACTAAAGCTGATGCACACATGAGAACTAGAGTCCTGGACATTCCTCGTACTATCTAACTCATTGAGATCCAGTGACCTTTCAGGATTAACTATCATTAGTATTGAAGCCAAATAAGCTGGAATTGTGATAACTTACCTAATCATGCACCTCTGATTTTCATAGTGGTCGTATTGACAATAAAGTTCAACTAACACCTGAGGAATTAGATCCAAATGCCCTACTTACTCAGTGCAGTTAACTGTCATGCCACATTTTAATCAGAGATAGCTTGTCACTTCATGCCTGACCCTCTATCACTTCATTGGTGAAGGATTGCAATTTATCAGTGGACAAGAGCCATTGCTCTGTGAAGCCCCTCTTGCTATTTTTTTTTAAATAATACAATCAGATCAGAGTTAATCAAGACATTACCTTTTGACACGAACCACCTCACGTCTCAGGTGAAGTGCATCCGGTTACTCAATAAGCCATAACCATTGCTCTACAATGAGTGCTTTGGATAAGTCTCAATTAATATGGTTGTTTGATCACAATACTCAATAGAAGCTTATCAACCAAACTTGCTACTGAATATACATAAGCAGACCATGGGACATTAGTACTTATAAAACTTAAGGCATCCACAGAAGTAAGCTTGAGGAGCACCTCCTTCAAGTTTCTTGTTTTCAGACTTCAGAAAGTTGTTGAACTTGAAACCTCAATTCATTTAAACAACCATGATAAAAAGAAAATGCAGGAGATTGCTTTCAGAGAAGTCAGTCAATAAAAACAATCTTAGAAAGGAATCTCCCCTTGAAACAGTCCATAAGGAAGTGATGAGTTGACAAATGGATAGGACACACTCCCCCTCAGTAATTGCAGGGATTTGGATGACTGAGTGTATGTACAGACAATGTGTGGCTATAAGGAAAGACTCTGAATTAAGGTATGAAGATGAGATTGTAGCGCACAGGAAAAGAAGAAGCTATGCGTCGACCTATCCTTGACAGTGCATCGACGCAGAACTATCTCACAAAACACAAGAGTTGGACGATTTGAACTATGGCGTCGACACAGAGTTATCAGTGTGTCGACTCACTGGAGCCAAACAGATGAAAAACTTCTAATGTATCAGGAATAACTAAGAACTGAATTCAAGAAAATTCTATCAACTCCCCCTCAATCCATGGACACTAAAATGCAGTATGTGAGGACCCATGGTACTTGGCAAAGTATCTTCTCACGCATAGTGAGTGCTCCCAGGCAGATTGTGCCTGCCCTTTCATACGTCACTATTTTATATGCCAATGGGTGATTCATACAAGATCAGATCACAACACATGAACCAAAATGCAACAGCCTCCAATATGAAAACAATGCAACCAACCAACCATGAAAAATGGACTCCCCTTGTCAGTAGCAACTAGTGACCCCTTGGACTTAGATGAGCAAAATCATGCAAGGACAATCAAGTGGGAGTTCTACACAGACCCAATTCTCGCCTTAAGGTTGAAAACCTTTCATTGCTCATTGATTTTGTAAAAATATCTGCAATCTGCTTCTGAGTTTCAAAGAATTGAAATTCAAAATTCTTTTTGCTTACCTCATCTCGTAAGAAGTGATGCCTTATCTCAATCTGTTATGTGTGGGAATGCTAGATGGAATTCTTAGTTAAATTGATGGCACTTGTGTTATCATACAATATGGGTGTGCATCCAAGGTCTATGCCATAATCTTGAAGGTGGTGTTTTATCCACAACACTTGGGTCCCACAGCTACCTGTAGCTACATATTCTTGTTCTGCAGTAGATAGGGCCACAGAGTGCTACTTCTTAGAAGCCCAAGAGACTAGACATCCACCCAAATATTGGCAATACCCACTATTGCTTTTTCTATCAAGTTTACAACCAACATAGTCAGCATTATTATAAGAAGTTAATTCAAAGCAGCATGATGTTGGATACCACAGCCATAGGTCATGTGTGCTAGCAACATATCTCAAAATTCTTTTTATAGCAATTAGATGGGATTCCTTAGGAGTGGCTTGAAACCGAGCACACATGCATACACTAAACTGAATATCAGACCTAGAAGCAGTGAGATACAAAAGAGATCTTATCATACCTCGGTAAGTTTTTGGATCTATAGATTTACCATTCTCATCCGCATCTAGAGAGCCACTTGTTCCCATGGGTGTGGATATGTGTTTGACATCCTTCATTCCAAATCCTTTCAGAACCTCTAATGTATACTTGGACTAATTTATGAAGAATCCTTCTTTAGTCTGTGTGATTTGCAGTCCAAGGAAGAATTGAAGTTCCCCCATGAGGCTCATTTCAATTCTTTTGTCATAAGATCAGCAAACTACTTGCACATGTTAGAATTAGTTGAACCAAACACTATATCATCCACATATACCTGTACCACAATGATATGTCCTTTCATCACTTTTGTAAAGAGAGTTTGTTCAATTTTACCTCTATTATAGCCTCTGTCGGTCAGATGTGCACTGAGTCTGTCATACCAGGCCCGTGGAGCCTACTTTAATCCATACAGTACCTTGTTCAAGTTGTTAACATGGTTAGGAAAGTCAACATGTTCAAAACTAGACGGCTATTCTACAAAAACTTCCTTTTTTTAACAAGCCATTCAGAAAAGCACTTTTGACATCCATTTATTGTAGCTTAAAGCCTAGGGAGCATGCGAAGGCTAACAAAATTCTGATGGCCTCTAGTCTTTCTACAGGGGCATATGATTCTTCAAAGTCAATGCCAATTTCTTGGTTATACCCCTTAGCTACCAGCCTAGCTTTGTTTCTAGTTATCACTCCATCTTCATTGAACTTGTTTTTGAAAATCTATCTAGTTCCGATGACAGGCTAGTCTATGGGTCTGGAAACCAAATTCCAAACTTGATTTCTTTCAAATTGATTAAGTTCCTCATTCTTGGCATTAACCCAATGTTCATCCTGCAAGGCCTCTTCAATGTTATTGGGTTCCACTTGAGACACTAATGCTATGAGATCTTCATTATTGATATCTTTATGAAATGATCTGATCCTAGGGGGATCATGAATGTTTCCTATGATGTTTTGGACAGGATGATCTTTTAGAGTTCGGATGTTTGTAGAAGACTCATCGGGTAGAATGGAGTGTGCAGGGATTTTGGTCGACCGACCTGTCTCTTGCCCTATGGGTTGTTGATGGCCGCCTTCTCCCTATTCTTCTTTGGACTTCGGAGGTCTTCCATCATCTTCCTCCTTTTCACTGTCAACAGCATCCTTGTCAGTTTCATTATTCATTTTAGCAAACACAACATGTGGAGTTTCTTCCATTGTTTGATTCTTTACATTAAAAATCCTATATGCTCTTGATGTTTCAAAATACCCCAAGAATACTCCAATATCACTCTTAGCCTCAACTTTATCAAGGTCAGCTATGTCACTATTATAGATGTAACATTTTGAACCAAAAGCTTGAAAATAGACTAAGTTGGGTTTCTTACCTTTGAGCATTTCATAGGGTGTTTTCCTACTTTTTGGCCTTACCATGGCCCTGTTGATTATGTAGCAAGTTGTGTTGTCTGCTTCAGCCCAGAACTTTCTTGGGAGCTTACTTTCAATCAACATTGTCCAGGCGATCTCCATAATTGTCTGATTCCTTCTCTCCACAATGTCATTTTGCTCCGGGGTCTTGGGAGAGGAAAACCTATGTGTTACACCTTCCTGGTTGTAGAATTCAGAGAAATACGAGTTTTTGAATTCTCCTCGGTGATCAGATAGGATGGTGGATATCCAGAATTTACCTTCTTGTTTTATTTTTCTAAAGAGTTTCTGAAATCCAAGAAAGGCATCATTTTTATTAGTCAAGAAGAAGATCCATGTAAAGTGAGAAAAATCATCAACTAACACATATCCAAATCTTCTTCCATTGATGCTAGCTGTTCTGGTTGGAATAAACAAGTCCATATGTAGAAATTCAAAAGGCATGGTTGACAAGGGCTCACTTCTAGGTTTAAACGATTTTCTAGTTTGTTTACTTAGGGAGCATGCTTCACAAACATGGGTGTTCTTTTTATAGGACAGTTTGGCAAACCCCCTTACCATCCCATGCTTGGACATTTTGTGTAGTATACTATAGCTAACATGACCTAGCCTCCTATGCCACAGCCAAGCCTCATTGGGCTAACTGGCAGATAAGCACAGATTTTCAGAAATGGGAGTGTCAAGGTCTACCATATAGACATTATTAACTCTATGACCTACGAACATCACAGAATCAGAGTTTTTTTCAAATATTTTACATTCATTGGCATCAAACAGTACCTTGTGGCCTTAGTCGCACATCTGGCTTATGCTGAGCAGATTATGCTCAAGGCATTCAACAAGCATGACATTCTCAATAAAATTGGAAGAGTTCTTACCCACGGTGCCTGTGCCAATGACTTTTCCTTTATCCTTGCCTCTAAACCTCACTTGGCCTCCTTCCTTCTTGATTAGATGACTGAATTTCTTCTTGTCTCCCGTCATATGCCTCGAGCAGTCGCTGTCCAAGTACCATCGGTTGTGATGGGCTGCTAGGCATTCTTGCATAGAACATATCAAGCAGAAGCTTTTGGATCCCAAACAAACTTGGGTCCACAATCATAGTTGAATGTATGCAATAAGTTCTTTGGAATCCAGACTTGCTTAAAGGATCTCATTCTCTGGCCGGACTAGCATTGGTTGCTGGTGTGTCCCAGTTTGTTGCAGATTTGACGGATTTCAAGAAATGTGAGTTAAATTGTGGTCTAAATCTTGGGTCTGCAAAGGTGTTGAATTGAGTATGGAATGTACCCAAATTCAGCTGACTATTGAACCTTCTTTGATTATTGAACCAATTTTTCTTTTTGAAAGAACCAGATGAACTGCGTCGACGAATGTTCCTGGTGCGTCGACCCTGACGCATAGCTGGCTCTGGCTGAGTGGGGTTACGTCGACCTAATCTATTACTGCGTCGACCTTGCCAGTTGGTCGCAGCAGGATTAGCTACATTGCGTCGACCCTGTGAGGCAGTGCATCGACCTGATTGTGCAACTGGTTTCTTATGATGAGTTTTAAGGTTTCCTTTACGATTTTTGGTGTTTTGACCTTAGGTTTGAAGCTTTTGAGTTTTGAGTGTTCTTGCTCAAAGACACTCTACTTTGATGATTCCTCCATGATCAGCCTACCCTTCCCTTTTACGGGGCAAAATGAAATTGTCTTGAATTCAAACGGCCTTTTTTCATAGGGGTTAAATCCTAACCCTTCCTTCCTAAAATTGACTCTAATGCTTAAGAGGGCATCCAGGTTGGATTTACCCTGGGTCATTCATTCTTGGATAGATTGTTTGTCCCTCAGCTCTTTTTCAACTTTTTCTAGATTTTTCTGTAAAGCATAATTGACAAATTTTATTGCTTCATAATTTTCAAGATTAAGTTGATTCTCTTTCTCACATTCTTCACATGTCAAGCTAGCATAATTCAGCTATGTTCTAAGGACATTATATTCTTTCTTTGAGCTCTCCAGTTATGAACGGTTGGTTTCAAAAACTTCAACTTGTTTCTTAAGTTTTTCATTTTTAGTTTTAGTGTTTCGAACTACTTGTTCACAGGATTATTATGAGCAAGCGCATTGATTTTCTTCTTTAGACGCTTGTTCTCCTTTTTAAAGGCTTCATATCATTCAAACAAATTAGTGTATGCCTCTTCCCAATCTTCAGTAGAGAAATTGGCAAATGAGGTAGTTACCTGATCATCTTCTTCATTGGACATTAGACAAAGGTTGTCCTCATCTTCATCCGTAGAAAGACTTTCATCTTCCTCTTGATCATCGCTCCAGGTAGAGACCATAGCTTTGGGCTTCTTTCCCTTGGCCTTGGACATTTGCTTCATCAGCTCAGGGCATTCTCCTCGCATATGTCCTACTTTCTTGCATTGATAGCAGATAACATTGTCAGATTTCCTAATTTGAGTAGATTTGAAATTGGAGTTTCTACTTACCTGTGGAGTTCTCTTCCTTCTCTAAAATTTACCTCTGCTTCTTAGGAATTTTTTGAACTGTTGGGTGAGAAGTGCATGGTCAGCTAGGCTTGCCTCTGGGATGTCATCTTCATCATTCTCATCCAAGCCGTCCGTGCTTTCAGAGACTTTGAGAGCCATAGTCTTCTTTGGCTTGGTGTCTTCCTCATTCCTTTTCAGGTTAAGCTCATATGTCATGAGCGAACCTATCAACCCGTCAACCGTCATAACGGACAGGTCCTTTGAGTCCTCAATTACAGTGGCTTTGGGTGTGCCACGCTAGTGTGAGGGATCTAAGGATCTTTTGAACCAGGTCACTGTCCTAGTATTCTTTCCCAAGCAATTTTAAACAATTTGTTAATTGAGATAACCTTGCATACATCTCATAGATAGATTCATCGGGTTTCATCCTGAACAATTCATATTCACAAATTAACATGTTGGCCTTGGTGGCCCTAACTTCAGATGTCCTCTCATAGATTAGCTCAAGCCTATCCCACATTTCTTTTGCAAATTTGCAGCTGGATACTCTTAAGTATTTTGTGGGGTGGATAGCGCACTACACGATGTTCATGGCACTCCAATTGGTTGTGGATTTGTTAACCTGGTCCGGTGTCCAGGTCTCATCTACTTCTGGTAAAACAAAAGGACCTTTACTCACAACACGCCGCATCAAGTGATCCTGGGCATGCAGAAAAACTTCCATTTGGTCCTTCCAATACAGATAATTTGTTCCATCGAAAAATAGAGGTCGATTGATGGCATGGCCCTCAGCTATGTAGCTGCGAGGAACGTTCCCATCGGATCTCGCTGGGTCGTTGGACCGCATCTTTAGGGAACCCACTCTAATACCAACTATTGGGTAGTACGAGTGGATCAAGAGGGGGGTGAATAGATCCGACACCTACTTTTCGACCACTAGAACAGACTATGTAAGAATCAGAAATACAGTGATGACAAACCAGTGCAAGGCAGACTAACGCAAGGGATGTTAGCAGCGAAGAGATATGAAAGCACTTATCCAATAGAAACACCTGTGAAGGAGGGAGATAGAGTAGATGGATATTGTAAACCACAACACAGAGTTTTTAAGGTGGTTTGGTTGCTACTCAGCAAACCTATGTCCACCCCTTAGCAACTTGGTGAGGCTTCCACTCTTTTTCCAACAGAGACACACACACACGCTGGAAACCCAGCAGAGCACGGGGACAAGCCCCCCCCCCACACACACACATGAGGAGCATGTTCTGTCCCTATGGTTTTGATGATTTTCAACACAATGAGTCATTAATATTCTCATTCCTTGATTGCTAACATTGTTGATATTCTCATAATAGATAAATTAAAGATGGTAAGAGATGAAGCCAAATGAACACGCCCAAGCCACTTCAAATTCAAGCAAGGTTGAAGAAGAACAACAAAAGTAGTTTTTCACAATGGTGGTGTCGACCTCACAACACTAAAGTGTCGACGTCACCAGTTCAAGCAGTCGGTTGACAGATGAAGCTCTGATGAGGACATCTCCCAGTATTCACTATGGCACGAGGCGTCCCCGACTTTGTGACCCATTGGAGAAGTGGTTCTCATATCTATCTTTATTTTCTTGCTTATGTATTTTCTTTTATTTGAGTCATATCAGGTGTAATTGTCTTTTATTTGAGTCCACTATCTAGGTTTAAGGATTAATTAGCCATAGTGAGTCACTTGGGCCCTTAGTTGAGGGTGTTAGGCCCACTTAGTGGGCTTGGGCCCAGGGGCGCCCCCTTCTTGACTCATAGTTTTCTGTAGTTGTGTTAAATGTCAGGGGGTTTTGTGTAAAGGTCCTAGCTCTATATAAGGACCCCCCCTCCCTCCTTTGTAGCAGCTTTGATGAATTAAGAAATTTGCCACCCAATATTGTCTCTAGCTCTCTCTCTCTCTCTCTCTCTCTCTCTCACTCTCACTCTCTATCTCTCTCCAATTCTCTCTCATCCCCACCCCAAATTCGGAATCCACTCTCTCTCCTCTCTTTCACCTCTAATTAAGACCCCTCCCCCTTCCCTATACCCCTCATTTAAGTCCCCTCCCCTCCCCTAGGTAGAACTCCCACTCCCTAGGCATTCTCTCCCCTTCCCCACACAACCTTTCGTCTTCCCAGGCACCCTTTCATCTCCCCAAGGCCCAATTTCGAATTTGGGTGTTCCCTCCTCTCTCTCTCACCACCCCATTACCTCCCCACCTCCCAAAAGCACCCCCCTGCAACCCCAGCCACGTCCATCCCCCCCCCCCTCCCTTAACCCAAACCCACAAATCCCTTCCATCCCCCTTAATCCCCCCTCCTCAATCAGCTCCATTCGCAGGCAGAAATCAAGCCCGAGTTGCAGTCGATATTGGGAGCAGTTCCAGGCAGAATCGGCTTCCGGGTTCTTCATCAAAAACGTACGTTGGCGAGTCTTCTGACCAGGCGAGGTGGAATCGTCCGGTTTCGACTTCGTGGCCATTCAAGACGGCGATTCTCCCACGACTGGTCCAGTTATCCCCTGCAGAGGACCTGAGCTCGGTGGAAAGCTGCTCCACGACCAACGGTGCCGGAATCAGACCCAAGTCTCTTCTACGAAAATACTCCTCCCCCTGTCTGCGACCAAGATCAAGAAACAGAAGTGCGTTTGGTCCCCGGGAGCGTGATTTCTGATTTTTCCCCTCCAGACACTCGGGGCAGTCTGCTCAGGTCTGCTTCGACCCACAGTCAGTCAACAACGGCCCCCGGATTACTCCGACCCCGGAAGACATCCCCGCCAGTTTTGCTGCAAGGGGGATTCGACCACGGTTCCAGATCTTCAAGCGGTTCGAGAATCGGAGTTCGGGAGTCCCAGGTACCATTCCTGCAAGCTACTACAACAATTCTGTGGGTACCGGCTCTCAGATCCTACCTCCAGTTCGCACTTCTACCACGGCCAGAGACTGCGTCCGATTAAATCAGTAAAATTCAGAGGTGTCCCTGGCCCAGTCACGAAGACTACGCAGGTGGTCTCGCCATCGGCAAAATTCCTGAGGGTGAGATACGACTGCTGCACCGCCTCCTGCCCCTGTCCACAGCAAGCGAGCAGAATCGACGGAGACATCCGCTCCATCGTCGGGGGCACATTTCCCCCACCCGCCTGGCCGGCTTAACGCCCCTCCCTGCGTGGAGGTACATTTTGGTTGTAATAAGTTAATCCCCACCCCGAGATCACCCCTCCTGCGAGAGGCGTAGTGGTGTAACAATTAACCCGCAGGTTGAAGCTACCCCGCCGCGGCGTCCGGGTACATACCCACGCCTCCCGGCGCGCCCGTCGTCTCCGGCCGGGATCGGTGTTTTCACACCGATCAGGTGAGCAGCTGGTCCCTCTCCTGGTCCTTTCAATTGCTTTGCTCGTTTAGTATCGTTTCCTTAGTTCGCCGGCGGTGAGTGAGAGCTTGAGCATGAATGTTTGATTTCGCCGTGAGTATCCACCGTGGTAAGTGAGGGAGAGCCACCCTAAACCCACGCCCCAGCGTGCTGGCCCGCCCATAAAGGGGGCATCCCAGGCCCATTAGGGGTCAACCATAAGCCCACCAACCGGTGGAAACCTTGGGGTCCCACCCCGGACCCTCGCCGTCATCATTCGGGCCCACCCGGGTGCACGTGTGCGTCGTGTGAGCTCGGCCACTCGGTGAGCCATTTGAGTGCTTGTATGCTTGTGGATTGGTAGGTCCAAGGGTCAAACATCTCATTAGTGGGCTGTGCCACATCAAGTGGTATCAGAGCCAAGTTGTAGGTTTGTCCCATCAAGCCTAGTCTTGGGTCATTTGCATCCTAGGTCTTAGGTGCATATCGTTCGCCGTTGCATAGCCCAACCTTGCATGACCACCCGGAGTGGTACCCCTTACCAACATCATTCAGCATCATCTTCCCAAACTACAATGGAGCCCAATCCCCATGAGGAGCCCGACCACAATGGAGCAAGACACCCCGATCCCATGGGCTTTGTAATGGAGGGTATGGCCGACATCATGGTTCGGCTTGATGACATCACTCGGCGCCTTGGCCAACTTGAGACCCACATGCCAAGATTGAATGAGAGAGTAGCCCCTCCCCCACGTGAGGAGCCCGTCAATAGGGAACCACACCATGAACTTCCTCCCGAACCACATAGGGGTCCCATAACTAGAGGAAATGAACGGCCACCCCGGGACAACCCGGATGACCACCTTATGAGGCTTGTCAAAGTGGATGCTCCCACTTTTGACGGATCACACCACCCTAGTATCTACCTTGATTGGGAGGCAGCCATGGACCAATATTTTGATTGGTACCCAATGACCGAGGATAGGCGGGTTCGGCTTGCAAGAATGCAACTAATCAAGCTAGCCAAGACCCATTGGCTAAATGTGGAAGCCCTTAGAATTGTTAGGAGGGAGGCACCCATTACCACATGGGGAGCCATGAAAGAACAACTTAGGATCAAATATGTCCCACCCTCCTACCACCAAAATCTATTAGATGAATGGCAAGCCCTGACACAAGAAGGAAAACCCGTCATGGATTATATCGAAAAATTCGATTACTACCTTCTCAAGTGTGGAGTCCAAGAGGACCCCGCCGTCACCCTCTCACGCTTTAGGAATGGCCTCCAATTCCATATCAAAAAGGAACTTTTCATGAGGCAAGTGACTACCCTAGAGCAAGCTTACCAAGTGGCTAGGGATGCGGAGAAGTTTACCAGGCTCACGCGTTTCACTCCCCCACGGGGAGTTGACCCCAAAGTCATGGCACCTCGGCCTAACCCACTCCCTCCCCAAAGGGGCCTCCTTCCCATACCCCCGGGAACCCAACCCACTAGGGTAGCCCCTCCCAACCACACTCCATTCCCTCGCCCTACTAATGGGCCCCAAAACCCCACCCCCACTAGGCTCAATCCTACGCCCACCAAAGGTGCCCAAAATCCCCCTAGTGGGCCACAATGCTTTAGATGTTCGGGGTATGGCCACATTGCCACTCAATGCCCTACTAAAAGTGCATCCAACCTCTACATAGAGGAGGCCACACCCCAAACCCAAGTTGAGTACGAGGGCGAATTAGAGGTTTATGAACCCTCCCAAGAATGGGAGGAGGAATATGAGAGTCATCTTCTAGGGGCCCACCAAGAACAACCTTCCCCATCCGCCGACTCCCCCCTCGGAGTTGTGAGGTGCACCCTTACCCAAACCCAAGAGCATGATTGGAGGAGGACAACCATCTTCCATACTTACATCCGGGTAGGGAACCATGTTAGGAAAGTCATCTTGGACAATGGGAGTAGTGTGAACGTAGTGTCACCCGACACCGTCAAACTCCTAGGCCTTACCATTACCCCACACCCCCAACCATACCGGGTAGCTTGGATAGATGCCACATCCGCACCCGTTAGCACCCGATGCCTTGTCCCCATCACCTTCCAGTCATATCAAGGGCAAGTTTGGTGTGACATCCTCCCAATGGAGGTGGGTAGCATTCTTTTAGGGCGACCGTGGATCTACGATGTAGATGCCACTTTCTATGGGAGGGTCAACACTTGTGTCTTCACCCATGAGGGGAAGAAGATCCTTCTCAACCCCACACCCCCACGCCCAAGTCCCAAGAAAACACCCCCTTCCCTTGAAGGGACTCCTACCCCCCCAATCCCTCAAAACCCCACCCCAAGTCCACCAAACCTAACCCCAAGTCTCCCTTCCCCCTCACCTAGCCTTAGTGTAGTCCAAGAGCCCACTAGGAGCCTCCATCTCGTCACTAGGCAGGAATTTGAGGAAGAGGTTAGCCAAGGGGGTCAAGTGTGTGCCATTGTCATTTGTCTTGGGGACTCCACCCCAACCAACCCCCATCCCATAGAGATCCAACAAGTCCTTGAAGAATTTCAAGATGTATTCCCCGAAGAGCTTCCGGATAAGCTACCTCCCATGCGCGATGTGCAACATGCCATCGATCTTGTACCCGGGGCTACCTTACCCAACCTTCCCCATTACCGCCTCAACCCCACCGAGCACGCGGAACTTAGGAGGCAAATCGAGGAGCTCATCAAGAAGGGCTTCCTCCGCCTAAGCAAGAGTCCATGTGCCGTCCCGGCCCTCTTAACACCCAAGAAAGATGGGACATGGCGCATGTGCGTGGATAGCCGAGCAATCAACAAAATCACGGTCAAGTACCGATTTCCCATCCCTCGGCTAGATGATATGCTCGACATGCTTGCAGGAGCCACTATCTTTTCCAAGATAGACCTCAAGAGTGGCTACCACCAGGTCCGCATTAGGCCCGGGGATGAATGGAAAACCGCCTTTAAGACCAAGGATGGTCTTTATGAATGGCTTGTCATGCCTTTCGGGCTCTCAAATGCCCCAAGCACCTTCATGAGGCTAATGACCGAGGTCCTTAGGCCCTTCATAGGCAAATTCTTGGTCGTCTACTTTGACGACATCCTCATCTATAGCCAAAGCAAGAAGGCCCACCTCGATCATCTTAGGCAAGTTTGCATCACCCTTAGGAAGGAGAGCCTCTTTGCCAACCCCGGGAAGTGCCACTTCATGACCAACCAATTGGCCTTCCTAGGTTACATAGTCTCTTCCCAAGGAGTGTCCATGGACCCCGAGAAGGTCCAAGCTATCATTGAGTGGCCCGAGCCCAAGAACATCCATGAGGCCCGTAGCTTTCATGGACTAGCCACCTTCTATAGGAGGTTCATCCGTGGGTTTAGCACCATCACCTCCCCCATCACGGATTGCCTCAAAAAGGGGAATTTTGTTTGGACCAAGGCGGCCTCCAAGGCCCTCTTAGAGCTGAAAGACAGGATGACTCAAGCCCCGGTCCTTTGCCTACCCGACTTCTCCAAGGTCTTTGAAGTCACATGTGATGCCTCGGGGGTCGGGATTGGAGGAGTCCTTAGCCAAGAAGGTCACCCTGTGGCCTACTTTAGTGAGAAGCTTTGTGAGGCTAAGACTAGATACTCCACCTATGACAAAGAGCTCTACGCCGTGGTCCAATCCCTTCGGCATTGGAGACACTATCTCCTCCCCAGTGAGTTTGTGATTTTCTCCGACCATGAGGCATTAAAATATCTCAACACCCAACAAAAGCTCAATGCCCGCCATGCCCGCTGGGTGGAGTACATTCAGTCCTATACCTTTGTCCTCAAGTACAAAATGGGTAGTGAGAACCGGGCCGCCGATGCCCTTAGCCGGAGGGTGACTTTGCTATCCACTATCCAAGCGGAAGTCACCGGGTTTGAGAGAGTGAAAGAAGAGTACCCCACTTGTCCCGACTTTGGGACCATCCATAACACTCTCTCCACCCAACCCCTTAAGGAACATGAGGGGTTCATTCTCCAAGATGGGTACCTCTTCAAGGGTACTAGGCTGTGCATACCCCGGACATCCCTTAGAGATTTCTTGGTGAGGGAGTTACATGGGGGTGGCTTGGCTGGCCACTTTGGGGTCCAAAAGACCATTGAGCTGGTAGAGAGACAATTCTATTGGCCTAGCCTTAAGAGAGAGGTGGCCAACATTGTTGGTCAATGCCGTACTTGTGCCTCCGCCAAACAGGTGAAGCAAAACACCGGGCTCTACACACCCCTCCCCATCCCAGACCGCCCATGGGAAGACTTGAGCATGGACTTCATCCTGGGCCTCCCCAAGACCCTACGCAAGCATGATTCTATCTTTGTGGTGGTGGATAGGTTCTCTAGGATGGCCCACTTTATTCCCTACTCCAAAACCTCCGATGCCTCAAGGGTAGCCCGGCTATTCTTTGATGAGGTGGTCCGCCTCCATGGACTACCCAAGACCATTATCTCTGACCGGGATGTCAAGTTCACTAGTTATTTTTGGAAAACCTTGTGGCACCTTTTGGGCACTCTTCTCAAGTTCTCTACCGCCTACCACCCCCAGACTGACGGCCAAACTGAGGTTGTCAATCGTAGTCTCGGAAACTTGCTCCGTTGTCTAGTTGGGGACCATCCTGGGAATTGGGACCTCCTCTTGCCCCAAGCTGAATTTGCATATAATGATTCTGTCAATAGGTCCATAGGAAAGAGTCCATTTGAGGTAGTGCATGGATATAGTCCTAGAAAGCCTTCGGATCTCATACCCCTCCCCCCTCATGCTAGAGTGTCAGTCTCAGCTGAGTCATTTGCACAACACATCAAAGAATTGCATGAAGATATCCGCAAGCATATAGGCAAAAGCAATGAGGCTTACAAAAGGCGGGCTGATGCTCATCGGCGACACTGTGAGTTCCAGGAGGGAGACCAGGTGATGGTGAGAACGGAGCGGCTCCTCCCAGGGCCCGCCTCCAAACTGAGGGCACGGGGTTCGGGACCCTTTCGGGTTCTACGACGGATTGGTACCAATGCTTATGAGTTAGACTTACCTGAGGGCTTTGGGGTTCACCCCACTTTTAATGTGGCGGACCTAGTGTGCTACAAGGGCCCCACGGTGGAACCCAGTCAGGATCTTGAACCTCTACCCCCCCTTGTGAGTGACCCTCCCGGAGCGAAATTACCACCCCAATTGAGAGGCCGGCTTGAGCAAGTGGAGGCAATACTGGATGAACAAAGTACACTTACCAGGAACAGGGTCTACCAGCGCTACCTCGTGAGGTGGAAGGGCCGTCCCCCGACCGAGGATGCATGGGTAAGCCGAGAGGACTTGATGCGCCTGGACCCGAGCCTGCTGGAGCAGTATGAGAGGCGATTGGACCCCTACTCGACGGGGTCGAGTTCTCCCCACCCCGGGGGATTTGATGAGGACATCTCCCAGTATTCACTATGGCACGAGGCGTCCCCGACTTCGTGACCCATTGGAGAAGTGGTTCTCATATCTATCTTTATTTTCTTGCTTATGTATTTTCTTTTATTTGAGTCATATCAGGTGTAATTGTCTTTTATTTGAGTCCACTATCTAGGTTTAAGGATTAATTAGCCATAGTGAGTCACTTGGGCCCTTAGTTGAGGGTGTTAGGCCCACTTAGTGGGCTTGGGCCCAGGGGCGCCCCCTTCTTGACTCATAGTTTTCTGTAGTTGTGTTAAATGTCAGGGGGTTTTGTGTAAAGGTCCTAGCTCTATATAAGGACCCCCCCTCCCTCCTTTGTAGCAGCTTTGATGAATTAAGAAATTTGCCACCCAATATTGTCTCTAGCTCTCTCTCTCTCTCTCTCTCTCTCTCTCACTCTCACTCTCTATCTCTCTCCAATTCTCTCTCATCCCCACCCCAAATTCGGAATCCACTCTCTCTCCTCTCTTTCACCTCTAATTAAGACCCCTCCCCCTTCCCTATACCCCTCATTTAAGTCCCCTCCCCTCCCCTAGGTAGAACTCCCACTCCCTAGGCATTCTCTCCCCTTCCCCACACAACCTTTCGTCTTCCCAGGCACCCTTTCATCTCCCCAAGGCCCAATTTCGAATTTGGGTGTTCCCTCCTCTCTCTCTCACCACCCCATTACCTCCCCACCTCCCAAAAGCACCCCCCTGCAACCCCAGCCACGTCCATCCCCCCCCCCTCCCTTAACCCAAACCCACAAATCCCTTCCATCCCCCTTAATCCCCCCTCCTCAATCAGCTCCATTCGCAGGCAGAAATCAAGCCCGAGTTGCAGTCGATATTGGGAGCAGTTCCAGGCAGAATCGGCTTCCGGGTTCTTCATCAAAAACGTACGTTGGCGAGTCTTCTGACCAGGCGAGGTGGAATCGTCCGGTTTCGACTTCGTGGCCATTCAAGACGGCGATTCTCCCACGACTGGTCCAGTTATCCCCTGCAGAGGACCTGAGCTCGGTGGAAAGCTGCTCCACGACCAACGGTGCCGGAATCAGACCCAAGTCTCTTCTACGAAAATACTCCTCCCCCTGTCTGCGACCAAGATCAAGAAACAGAAGTGCGTTTGGTCCCCGGGAGCGTGATTTCTGATTTTTCCCCTCCAGACACTCGGGGCAGTCTGCTCAGGTCTGCTTCGACCCACAGTCAGTCAACAACGGCCCCCGGATTACTCCGACCCCGGAAGACATCCCCGCCAGTTTTGCTGCAAGGGGGATTCGACCACGGTTCCAGATCTTCAAGCGGTTCGAGAATCGGAGTTCGGGAGTCCCAGGTACCATTCCTGCAAGCTACTACAACAATTCTGTGGGTACCGGCTCTCAGATCCTACCTCCAGTTCGCACTTCTACCACGGCCAGAGACTGCGTCCGATTAAATCAGTAAAATTCAGAGGTGTCCCTGGCCCAGTCACGAAGACTACGCAGGTGGTCTCGCCATCGGCAAAATTCCTGAGGGTGAGATATGACTGCTGCACCGCCTCCTGCCCCTGTCCACAGCAAGCGAGCAGAATCGACGGAGACATCCGCTCCATCGTCGGGGGCACATTTCCCCCACCCGCCTGGCCGGCTTAACGCCCCTCCCTGCGTGGAGGTACATTTTGGTTGTAATAAGTTAATCCCCACCCCGAGATCACCCCTCCTGCGAGAGGCGTAGTGGTGTAACAATTAACCCGCAGGTTGAAGCTACCCCGCCGCGGCGTCCGGGTACATACCCACGCCTCCCGGCGCGCCCGTCGTCTCCGGCCGGGATCGGTGTTTTCACACCGATCAGGTGAGCAGCTGGTCCCTCTCCTGGTCCTTTCAATTGCTTTGCTCGTTTAGTATCGTTTCCTTAGTTCGCCGGCGGTGAGTGAGAGCTTGAGCATGAATGTTTGATTTCGCCGTGAGTATCCACCGTGGTAAGTGAGGGAGAGCCACCCTAAACCCACGCCCCAGCGTGCTGGCCCGCCCATAAAGGGGGCATCCCAGGCCCATTAGGGGTCAACCATAAGCCCACCAACCGGTGGAAACCTTGGGGTCCCACCCCGGACCCTCGCCGTCATCATTCGGGCCCACCCGGGTGCACGTGTGCGTCGTGTGAGCTCGGCCACTCGGTGAGCCATTTAAGTGCTTGTATGCTTGTGGATTGGTAGGTCCAAGGGTCAAACATCTCATTAGTGGGCTGTGCCACATCAAGCTCATATGGATGGTGTCGACCTGCCTCTCTCAGGACGTCGACCTGTGACCCTTCCAGAAAGGGTTATAAACGCTCCCTCACTTGGTAGTGTCGACTTGCCACTCTCAGGAGGTCGACCTCAACTCCTTCCAGAAAGCATTATAAACACTCTTCCAATCAGACAGGTCGACCTCATGGCTTTCCAGTAGCGGTTGTAAGAGACATTCTTCAACAGACAGTTCGACCTCACCCCATAAGCAGGTTGACACCATAGATCTCTCAGAAGCTTTTTTAGGCCAGTTTTCTATCAAATCAACGGAGTCGAAGAATAATCCAGAGAGCAAAAATGGGTATCAAAAATTCCCAAAAACATGAATTTTGAGGTCTGGAGGATGCTCCCATGTCTGACTTTTGTCCCAGTCATCATTACCTTACCTAAACACCTTTTTGGTGGAGCCTATGTTAGTGTCCATATCTGGGACATGTCTCTTGTCAGGTACTTACCTTTTTGCAGTCAGCCAATGGGAGATGGTCCTAGAAAAGTACACTGAGTAGGGAATTGACCTGAGCCAATGAGAATGCAGACCGCCAGATTTCTACCATGAGGATCATTAAATGCTTAGATTTGGAACTGAACAAATGTCCTTATCAAATATTTCCTCTGAGCTATTAAAGAAAACCTTATCTGAAATTATATTTTCTGTCCCTGCTGGGCCAATCGATGGACAAACTTTTGGAGGGAAGGTTCCCTCTCCTGGGTAGCCCAAAAAGTGGCAAGCATCTCCATGTCAGAGGGTGTGCATGTACCTCAAGTAGAGATGATGAAAAACTAAGCTACAAGGCTGTTAAGGAGGGAGAGCTGCTGCTGCTACTGTGGTGGACGGCCCTTGAAGAGAAGAAGAAAGATGAACGAGAACAACCCAATGCCATCGCCTGAAGATCAGAAGCTGCTGCTACCAGTTGCCGGGTCCCTAGAAGAAAAGAAGAAGAAGAACACAGGAAGCTAGCGGTGTCCAAAACCTAGAGGCGAAGAAGGAAGAAGAAAGAGAAGAAGAAGAAGAAAAGCCCAAGCCCATCTCCTGAAGATCTGAAGCTGATCACAAGCTCCTCTTCCACCTGCTCCTAGACCTGCATGGAAAAGCCATTGTGAAGGAAGCAAGGGTTCTGTAAGCAGTTGTCCAAGCTCTCCATCTTTCAGACAGAAACTTTTCTCATAGCCTGAGTTTCACTCACTCGGTCTGAGTTTTTCTATTGTTCTTTTTCTATTCATTGTTGCTCTTGTTTAAAACTATGAACCGCCCCTACCGGTTGATGTAGGAAGATAGACGGAGGTGTACTCTATTCTGTGGTACTCAGTCCTTACCTGGTTTTGTAGGAAGACAGATAGAGGGTGCCTCTAGTTTGTGGTAGGCCTTGTGTGCCTTTTGCTGTGTTTTCAGTGGTTTAGTGTTGCGGCGCTAGGGAAGCCTCACTTGGTTTGAGTGAGGGGTGGACATAGGACTTGGGTTAGAGTCGGAACCACCTTAAAATCCTTATCCTTGTGGTTTGGTTGTGTATTTGGCTTACGCTAGATGCTTGCTTCGGCTCATTGCTCATCTTTATACATGCATCTTGTGTGTTGGTTCTTGGATTACCTAGTAGTTCTTTTTATTCCACTATATTCATTGTTATATCTCAAAAAAGAGGGGCATATCTATTCACCCCTCCCCTCTATATCAGCCATTCCCACACAACACGCGGTATCAGAGCCAATCTCTCATGATGGGGTCCAACAACCTTGAGAGAAATGGTGGAATGGCGTCCAAGGGACTTATGCTCTAAAGACATTTGGTTAACAGACCGCCCTTCTTTACTGGATCTAACTATCCTTACTAGAAAAACCGTATGCAGGTGTTCATCCGTTCCCAAGACTATGAGCTCTGGCGAATTGTTAGCAAGGGTCCCTTTGAGCTTCCAGAGGATGAGGATACTTGGACTAAAGAGCATATAAGGAGATCTACATTCAACTGGAGTGCTAAGCACATTATGCAATGCTCTCTTCATCTAGTGGAATTTTCAAGAGTATCAACATGTGTAATAGCCAAAGAGATGTGGGATCGCTTAGAGGTAATATATGAAGGCACATCTCAGGTGTGTGAAACCAAAGCCAACATTTTAATTTCTGAATACTAAATGTTTAGAATGAAGCCTGATGAGTCCATTCAAGATATGCAGGCTCGTTTAACTGTGCTCACAAATAGCTTAATTGATATGGGAAAGAAATATATAGAGCAGAACATAGTGAGAAAAATCCTCCGATCTTTAACCCCTGCTTGGCATACCAAAGTAACAGTGATCGAAGAGTCGAGAGATCTGTCAACCACCAAGGTAGAAGAGCTTAGGATCACTTATGACCTATGAGATTAACTTGAAGAATAAGGAAATAGAGGTAACTAAGAAGAAGCCTTTGGCTCTAAAGGCTGGACCTTGAAATCAAACTATCTCCGAGGAAAGTGAGACTTCTACCAGTGAGTAAGATGAAGATCAAGTAGCCATGCTCACTCGTAAGTTTAGAAATTTTCTAAGAAAGTAAGGTAAGGGCTTCATGAAAAGGAAGCCACAGGTAAAGAAAGCTTATAAATCAAATTATGAAAATTTGAAGAGAACTGGCACAATTATTTGTTATTCTTGCAACAAACCAGGACATGTCAGGACTGAGTGTCCTGAAAAAGTGAAGAAAGCTGCCAAATGGAAAGGGAAAAAGAAGAATAAGGCTATGGTGTCTACATGGAGTGATGAAGAAGAAGATGATGATGAAACAAGCTCTACGGAGAAAGAAAAGGAGGACTTCTTCCTTATGGCCAAGGGAGATGAAGAATCTGAGATACATTCTCCTTTCGAGCACTTTTCTGTTAGTGATTGAGAAGAAGCCTACATGGAGCTTATGAATAGGTATGACATGTACAAAAAGGAAAACAAAGCCTTGAAAAATAAAATCAACTCAATTGTGCATGACCATAGCATGAATGATAAAACTATCACCCTTGAATTTGAAATTGAAGATCTAAAGAAAATGATTGAAGATTTGGAAAATAGCAGAAAAGAAATGGTTGACTTGGAAGTTGAAAATGAAGACTTAAGAAATGAAATTGACAATATGAAGCTAAGAATGCAAAGCTATGAAAGCGATAATAAGCTGTGTAATGAAAAATATGAGGCCGTCAAACAAGTCAATTCTCAACTTCGTGGAAATATTGAAAATCTACGAAAAGAACTGAATGATAAACAACAATCTTTGGAAAAGTTTGTAGATGGCCGGGAAAACCTAGATGCATCGCTAGGCACAAAAATGAATTTCAACAAGGAGGTCCATGAATACCCATTGGGCTTAGACAATGAATCCTAGGAAGGCAAGTTGGGTGGTCATGAAGTGACACTTCCCGGGTTTGGCGTAAAGGCTTTCTTTCCTAAGAGTGGCGCAAACCTGTCTGAGGTGATCAAGGTGGGCCTCCATGGATCGGCTATAGATGAGGATATCGTCAAAGTAGATGACAAGGAAGACGTCGATGAAGGGGCGGAGGACCTCGGTCATAAGGTGCATGAAAGTGCTTGGTGCGTTGGAAAGTCCGAAGAGCATAACAAGCCAGTCGTAAAGACAGTCCTTGGTCTTAAAAGCGGTCTTCCACTCATCCTTGGGTCTAATCCGGACTTGATGGTAGCCACTTTTGAGGTCAATCTTGGAAAAAATTGTGGCTCCGGCAAGCATATCTAGCATGTCATCTAGCTGGGGAATAGGATACTTATATTTGACAATGATTTTATTGATGGCCTGACTATCCACACATATGCGCCAAGTTCCATCCTTTTTGGGTGTGAGGAGGGCCGGGACGGCGCATGGGCTCTTGCTGATTCGGAGGAAACCTTTCTTGATGAGTTCCTTAATTTGCCTCCTGAGTTCGGCATGCTCGGTGGGGTTGAGGCGATAGTGAGGGAGGTTGGGTAGGTTGGCTCCGGGGACAAGGTCGATGGCATGTTGCACATCGTGCATGGGTGGTAACCTATCCGGAAGCTCATCTGGGAACACATCGTGGAACTCTTCAAGGGGGTGTTGGATTTCCACCGGATGCTGGCCCGTTAGGGTGGACTCCCCGAGACAAATGATAATGGCGCACAGTTGGGCCCCTTGATCGATTTCTTCCTTTAGCTCTTGCATGTTGATTAGGTGTAGGCTCCTAATAGTTCCAAGGGTCAAGCTTGAGCTAGGACTCGAGGGGGTGGGTGGGGTTGGGATGGAGGTAGGGGCGGTGGGTCCTTCTAGGGAGGGTGGTCCCCTTTTGGGAAGGGAACAGGGGAGGTAAAGGGTTGAGTTGGATTCTCTTCCCTTCATGGGTAAAAATGTAAGTGTTTGTCCTCCCAAGGAAGGTGGCATCTACATCGTATATCCAGGGCCGTCCTAGAAGTATGATCCCTACTTTGATAGGAATCAAGCCAGTTGCCAGGCCGAAGCGGATCGTGGACGTTGCCAGGCCAAAGATGAAGGTGCTCTAGGTCCATAGCGTGACCTGGACGAAGGCGCTATGGTCCCCTAGCGCGATCTTAAGAACGTGTTGGTCGTCCCTAGCGCGATCTCAGACAGGGGCCGGCTACAGGTGGTCCAACTTCCCGACGCCAAACTCCTCAAAGTCTTCAATGTCTACTATCTTCCATGGTTGTAAATCAACGTGTTAGCGTCGTTTTGTCTTCCCCTTTCCCTATATATGTACCCCCTTTCGTTTGATTAAGCAATCGAAGCATGAATCTATGAGTGTTCTTGAGTGTAGCCCATGGCTATCTTCCCCAATCTTTGGAAACCCCCTTCATCCGTCCCTCTATGGGTGCGAGGCCTAATTCTATTCCCCTGACCCTCTCTTCCTTTCCCCTTCAATGGAGGATGACCGAAGCCCCGGATGCATCGGCTCTGAGACGGGGTCGAGTGTGAGGCTCCATTCAGAGCTTCATTCTTCTTCCACCAACGATTCCACTCCCCACCACCGCCAATGATGCTGTTAAGGTCTGGATGGAGCTCGGCTGCACCGTACCTGCGAAGGGTTCAGGTGAGAGGCCCCAGTCAAGCTTCCTCACGGCCCTAACATCATCTACGTCCACCCTCCTTCCCTTGCCGCTCAACCCACATCCACCTTCCCAAAAGTTATCCTAGCTAGTATTAGGTTGGTTTGATTTCTTTTTAAGCGTTCCCAGTGTGTTATCTATCCTCATGTGTGTTGTCCCCTTGTGTTTTGAACCCCCTGAGTCATCCATGGGAGCCCCAACGTCGAGGTTCTTCATTCTGCTACTGTCTGAGAACGCGCGTAAACGATATAGCGCATTCTTCAGAACGCGCGTAAAGGGTATAGCGCGAGTATGAGCAGAAGGAAGAAGAAGACCCCCCACTTCCGTTCCGCATCAAATTGGTATCAGAGCTTAGGGAACCAGGCTGTTCTCACAGACTGGGATCTTGAGCTACGAGGTTCGAGGATGAACCTTTCCAAGTGGAGGGGTTTTGATGGGAATCAAGCCAGCTGCCAGGCCGAAGCGGATCGTGGATGTTGCCAAGCCAAAGATGAAGGTGCTCTAGGCCCCTAGCATGACCTAGACGAAGGCGCTATGGTCCCCTAGCGTGATCTTAAGAACGTGCTGGTCGTCCCTAGCGCGATCTCAGACAGGGGCCGGCTGCAGATGGTCCAACTTCCCAGCGCCGAACTCCTCAAAGTCTTCAATGTCTGCTATCTTCCATGGTTTTAAATCGACGTGTTAGCGTCGTTTTGTCTTTCCCTTTCCCTATATATGTACCCCCTTTCGTTTGATTAAGCAATCGAAGCATGAATCTATGAGTGTTCTTGAGTGTAGCCCATGGCTATCTTCCCCAATCTTTAGAAACCCCCTTCATCTGTCCCTCTATGGGTGCGAGTCCTAATTCTATTCCCCTGACCATCTCTTCCTTTCCCCTTCAATGGAGGATGATCAAAGCCCCGGATGCATCGGCTCTGAGATGGGGTCGAGTGTGAGGCTCCATTCGGAGCTTCGTTCTTCTTCCACCAATGATTCCACTCCCCACCACCGCCAACGATGCTGTTAAGGTCTGGATGGAGCTCGGCTGCACCGTACCTGCGAAGGGTTCGGGTGAGAGGCCCCAGTCAAGCTTCCTCACGGCCCTAACATCATCTACATCCACCCTCCTTCCCTTGCCGCTCACCCCATATCCACCTTCCCAAAAGTTATCCTAGCTAGTATTAGGTTGGTTTAATTTTATTTTAAGCATTCCCAGTGTGTTATCTAACCTCCTGTGTGTTGTCCCCTTGTGTTTTGAACCCCCTGAGTCATCCACGAGAGCCCCAACGTCGAGGTTCTTCGTTCTGCTGCTATCTGAGAACGCGCGTAAACGATATAGCGCGTTCTTCAGAACGCGCGTAAAGGGTATAGCGCGATTATGAGCAGAAGGAAGAAGAAGACCCCCCACTTCTGTCCCGCATCAATACTTCCATGGGAAGAACGTCACACCAAACTTGGTCATGGTAGGATTGGAATGGATTGGGAACAAGGCAACGAGTGCTAACGGGTACGGATGTAGTATCAATCCAAGCTACCCTGTATGGATTAGGGTGTAGGGAGATGGTTAGGCCTAGAAGCTTGACGGTGTCGGGTGACACCACATTCACACTACTCCTATTATCTAAGATGACCTTCCGAGCATGATCTCCTATCCAGATGAAGGTGTGAAAGATAGTGGTTTTTCGCCAATCTTGTTCTTGGGCTTGGGTGAGGGTGCACCAAACCACACCGAGGTAGGGTCGGAAGGTGGAAGGGGTTGTTCTTGGTTGTACTAAAGATACTGGGCCTCATACTCCTCGTCCCAATAAGGGGAGGCCTCATGCACCTCAACTTCTCCCTCAATCTCAACTTGCGGTGAAGGGTTGGTCTCTTCTATGAGCAAGCTAGACACTCCCTTGGTAGGACATTGGTTGGAGAAGTGCCCATAGCTGAGGCATCTAAAGCATTGCTGTCACTATTGTGGTTATGGGGAACAAGAGGGGGTGGAGGGGTTGCTCCCGGGTTGGCTCGGGCGGGGGTGATGTTAGGCGGGCCACTAGGAGGCCGGGTTGGAGGGATCCCATTAGGAGGGGCTGTTCGGATGGGAGGAGTACCATTGGGATTGGGAAGGAGGCCCCGTTGAGGGGGCGGTTTGTTGATTCGGGGAGCCATGGGCTTGGGGTCCGTCACCCCAGAGGGAGTAAATTGGGAGTAACGAGAGAATTTCTCGGCATCCCGGGCTATTTGGTAGGCATGCTTTAAGGTGGTCACATCACGTAGGAAGAGCTCCTTTTTGATGTGGAATTGGAGCCCATTCCTAAACCGGGATAGTGTGTCGGCGTGGTCCTCTTGAACTCCGCATTTGAGAAGATAATAATGAAACTTCTCGATGTACTCCATCATGTTCTTTCCTTCTTGGGTTAAGCTTTGCCACTCATCTAGAAGGGTTTGGTGGTAGAAAGGGGGAACATATTTGATCCTAAGTTGCTTTTTCATTTCATCCCATGTAGTGATGGGAGCTTGTCTTCTAACTACCCTCAATCCCTCAACATTCAGCCAATGGGTCTTGGCTAACTTAGTGAGTTGCATTTTGGCTAGCCTGATTCTCCTCTCTTTGGACATGGGGTACCAATCAAAGTATTGGTCCATGGAAGTCTCCCAGTCTAGATATACAATAGGGTTGTGGGATCCATCAAAGGTGGGGGCATCGACTTTCACGAGCTTCAAGAGGTGGTCATCCGGATTGTCCTGAGGGTACCTATCATTCCTCCTAGGGTGTGGATCCCTTCCAAACTCGAGTGGATGGTCGGGATTTAAGTCTCCCATGGCTGGTTCCTCATTAGGAGGAGGTGCCCTCCTATCATTCGCCCTTGGTGCGGGCCCATTTCCCCTAAGTTGGCCAAGTTGGAATGTTATATCATCAAGCCGCCCTAAGACGGTGGTGAAGGCCTCCATGAGGAAGTTGACGCGGCCTTGGAGGCCATCCTCATTGGTAGCGGGGTTTCCTTGGGGATTGGGATCCATTTGGGAAGTCGAAGAAGAGGGATCGGGCTGGTAATGGATCCCTCTACGTGTGGTGATGCAACAACGGGTTGGCTATGCATGGGTGTGAGCCTATTTGCGACCTAGTGCAAGTGTGCCCTAGGACTAGACTTGTGAGAACATGCCAACAACTTGCTCTGATACCACTTGATATGGCACAACCAAGTGTGACACAGGCTGACCCGACGCCCCTCAGACCTGTCCTTGCAAGCACACAAACAAGTAGTGACGCACCTGATTTGACGAGTTCACTCACGTAGCGTACACTCTCATCCGAAGGCAACTCGGGGATAACCGTGAGGGTCCGAGGTGGGACCTTACTGTTATGGGACTTGGCTATGCTCAGGCTGACCCCTTGGGGGTTGGGACTCTCACGTTTCGTGAGCGGTCAGCACGCCGAGGGCGTGGGAGAATTGATGGCTCTCTCAACTCTCCCCACGGCGGAGCCCACAAGCGAGTAAAGAATGGGATCAGGCACTCACTCTTCGTCCGACGGGTAGTAAGAAACGATACTAGATAAGCAAAGAAATGTCAGGAAGGGATAGCCAAGCGCTCACCAGATCAGCTTGAAGAAACCGATCCTAACCGGAGACGAGGCGAGCGGGGAATGTGTAGGGCCCCACACGTGTGTCGGAGAAGCTTGATGACCCTATTTAGTACAACCTGCGACACCTCTCACGGGAGGGCCAACTTTGGAAGTGGGAATGAGAATTACAACCAACATTACCTCCACGCAGGGAGGGGCCTTAAGCTGGCCCGGCGAGGGGGGAAAAGGGGGGGTGACTAAGAGATCCCAGCCTTCAGTCCTCACGACCTCGCGCACTATCTGCACAGTCTAGACCAGAAAATTTTTGGTGATGGTGCTCCCTACTCAGATCCCTTAAGAGAATAATATCATTGCCACTGGAAATGTGCTCACCTTGGGAAGACCCAGGAAGATGAACTAGCTCGTTTGGAGGTCAGGGGTGCTGGGAACGGCAGTTCTCAATAAGACTGCGTCGGTGCCATTGCCTGCTGGCAAGAGATAACCTGTTAGGGGTAGTAATCACAACTGGGACGTCAAAATGGACTCGGACCAGTTTTGCTTGAAATAGAGATGGCTCTATCTTAACTCTATAGAATATCTCTTCGGAATTCTCACGTATGGCAAAGTGGCAGCTTCTGATCATCCGGTGGGGTAGGACTGGACGCAGGAGCAGAAATGCAAGCCTGAATTTTCGGTGCTGTACCTCGTAGGTCCTAGGTCGGATCAGGCTGAGACTAGTCTTGATGTGAAGAGGGACGCCTCTGGGACGCACCAGAACTGGAATGACCCTGATTTGATGGGAGGGAAGCTAACACCACCCATTCTTGTGAGGGCGCGCAGTCAGGTCCGTCTGCTAGACAGAGGCGCCATGCTGGGGATGGTACTCACAGCCATGACACCGGATTGAGCTGAAACTAATGCCAAGTTGAATAGGAGGGCCCAAAGTTGATCTCCAGCAAATGAATGGAGTTGAGGATGCCGGATGAAGAAATGGTGGCTTCTGCAATAGGAAGGTAGTTTGCTACTGCTGCTGTTTGGATGGCGGGCAAAGATAGGGAGTGAGAAGGGGGAGAATGGGATGGGTAAGGGATGAGAGGGGGAATGGGACCTGTCCCTGGTAGGGGAGGAAATGGTGTGGGGAAGGAGAGAGGGGGTGGGGGCGCAGCTAGGAGGAAGGGGGAAAGGAGGAGGAGGGGGGCGGCCTAGGGAGGTGGTGGGGTGAGGGTGGGGGTGCAAGAGGCTTGAGGGTGGGGAGGGATTTTCCTAGTTTGAATTTTTTTTTGAATGAGGGTATTCAATGGAGGCCTAGGGATTGAGGAAGGATGTGATGGGAGGGGGAAAAGTCCTCCTTGGGGGCCGTGAGAGTTATTCAGAGTGGTTGGGGTTGTATAGGGAAGTGAAATGTTGACTTGGGGGGGAGGGGAGAATCTCCTTGGGGATAGTGGGGATTATGGGGATGGGTAAAGTTAATGAGGGTGGACAATGGGGGTGGGAGGGGCCCTTGATGAGGTGGAGGGGAGAGATGGCAGGGCGCCCTACTCTCTTGGTTAGAGAGAGAGGGGGGTGCAAGTTTTAGAGAGAGAGGGTGGGGGTGGCCTAGAGAGAGGGGAGTAGAGGGAGAAAAAAGGGGGGGTAGGAGATGTGGAGAGTCACACTCCAAAACGGGGGGAATAGAAGATTTCTCTCGAAGAGGAATTTCAAATGCCATTCATAATGTCCTCAAATGGAGGGGGGTTAGGTCCTATTTATCGGCACCCATCTTTTACAAAACCAAACTACCCCTGATAATACAACCAATGACCAAGCATGTCCAAGACCAAACTACCTCTGACAATACAACTAATGACCAAGCATGTCCAAGACAAGTATGGGCCCAAACAAGGATACTAAGGCCCAATCAATACAAAACAAGGGAAATTGGACTCATGACCACATGACTCAATAAAGAAAAATACATAAATAAGACTCAAAAACAAAGATAACATGAGATAGTCACCGTCGGGCTTCCTCAAGGATGTGCAGGCGACCCTAGCCATAGGGAGTGGTGCAAGATGTCCTCATCAATGATCCAATATGATAATCACTTAAAGTGACCTGGTAAAGAGATTAGTCCTACTGAGCTTTCTAGCTCACCCTGTGTTGTTGATAAATTTTAGGAAATTTTGAAGATGACGAAAATGGGTTAGAGTGATAGAGAGTGCTGATAGATTTAGAAGATGTATTTTCTATTTAGAGAATAAATGTATTTGAGTTTAAATCGTATTGAAAATCTTTGAAAGATATTTGTAGGAAATGTTAGATCTTAAAATAACGATATGGTTTTGTTTATTTTGTTTTTCATACTTTTTATCTAAGTCTTGATCGACCCGCTTGCTAACTCATCATGCATTGATATTTATGCCTTGTTTGGGGTGTAACACCAGTTGTGTCAGTGTGTGCGTGTGTGATCCAGTGGTACTCCAGTGGTTTTCATTCTGGTTGTGAGTTCTTACCTTGAGTGACCCCCCAATAGTCATAACCTTGTTACGATGTGCGGGCACTGACTCACTTGCAAGAGGTGGAGGGCTTTCTCTATTAAGATGGTTTTTAGACTGGTTCCCATGGGCCCCCTACTATTTCAGCCTAAGTCTGGGCTAGGGGGGAAACCAGCTACAGGACCTGACGTCGAGCAGTCAATCTGTGTGTGCACATGTGGTTGGGGTATTTGGATGTGTGCTGATGAGTACAATCGCAAGTAGTCCTTGTTAGTGACGAGCAGTGTTACAGTGTCTAAGTTGCCATGTTGAGGTTGAGTAGGAGACACCTGAGGCATGCTACAAGATGTCAGTGGACACATCTAGCCTTTCTTCTAGTGGGTAGTTCTCCTATCACCTAAGACGTAGTTTCTCTTGACAGTTGAGGGTGTGGTTTTCTGACTGAGAGGTCATGCTCCTCTCGATGTTCGAGATTGTGCTTTTCCTGATAGCTAGGTCATGGCTCCTTTAGTGTTAGTTGAGGTTTATTTGTGATTGAGTTTACTCCGACACATGTAGGCATGGTACGGATGGTTTTATTGACACTTGAGGGCTCATGTTGCCTGCGTGAGGATTGTGCAACTGGTAGCTTAGTGTGCTTATTTACTTTCCGCCCATTGCTGCTCTGTTTTTGTTATTATTTGTTCTTATTGATTATTATGATTTCATAGTTGTGGAGATCCGTGGGACCCCTACTGAGCCAATGAGATGAGGCTCACCCCTTTTTCTTTCAGGTGTAGTGCACCTCCATGTAGTCCGGAGGTCCTGTGCGGTGCCAGCAGAGTCTTACAATTGCCAGCCTGCTTGAGCAAGGGTATGCCCCTAGGTGTTGTACTTTTCTTTTGTTGAACTGCAATTTTTGGACTTATAATCTAGACTATAAAATTTGAATAAATTATAATAAATGTACATTTATATTTCTATATTTTAGTTACTGCATTCATTTTAGACTCCCATGCACTCCCGCAATGTCAATTGAACCCTTCCGAGCATTGTAGCTCGTGGGTGGCGAGTCAGGATTTCGGTCATACTAGTTACTTTCCAGTATCTCTATCTCGGGTTGTTACACAATTCACCAATCTCCTCGAGGTGTCAGGGTTTTGGAGGATCTGACGTAGGGGCAAGTTGGTTGGGATGACAATCGAGTGGGAGAGGAGATACGGTCACACCTTTCATGTGGCCATGACCAGGGTTAACACGACCTTCTCTATCCGTGAATATTAAAATTCTACGCCATGAAGAGCTCTACTTACATAATACACTGGCTTTATGTCCCTCTCATCTACTCGAGCGAGCACAATATTGAGTGTGCTCTGTGTCACAGACAAATAGAGGAATAGTTGTTCGTCAAGAGAAGACTTGGCAAGAATCGGTGGGGACGAGAGGTACCTTTTGAGGTCTTCAAAGGCATAATCGCACTCTTGGTCCTAATCGACGTGCCCTCTTTTCTCTGGTGACTTGTTGACTTGCTTGATTAACCGGAAGAATGGGAGGCACCTTTCGGCTGCTCTGGATAGAAAACGACTGAGTGCGACAAGGTGGCTAGTGAGACTCTACACGTCTCTCACGCGTTATGGTCACTTCATCTCCAACATGGCTTTAATTTGCTCTGAGTTAGCTTTGATGCCTCTGTGGGTAATCAAGAACTCGAGGAACTTGCCTGACCTTACTCCAAATGCACATGTTCAGATTGAGCTTCATGTTGTAACAGCATAACGTGGCGAACGTCTCCACCAAGTCTTCCAGGTGATCAGTCGCATGTTGGCTCTTGACGACCATGTCATAGATATACACCTCCGTACAGCCAATCTGGGAGTGGAATACATGATTGATGAGACGTTGGTATGTGGCTCTTACAATTTTTAGCTCGATCGACATCCTGGTGTAGCAATACAAACCATGGTCGGTGATGAAGGCGGGCATGTCCTATTCGGGCTCGTGCATGGTGATCTGGTGGTATCCAAAGTAGGAGTCCATAAAACTCAACATCTTGTGCCAAACTGTCACGTCAATGATTTGGTCTATCTATGGCATTGGTAAGCCATCCTTGGGAGTGGCTTTGTTGAGGTTGGTGTAATCGACGCACATACGCCACTTCTCGTTGCTCTTGGGAACTAGGACCACAATGGCAACCTAGTCTAGGTACTGGGTTATGTTGGGTATAGTTTTGTTTTGATGATGTCAATGCAAAATGAAGTCATTTGGTCATTTCAGTTCTAAGTCTAAAAATACATAAATGCAATTCTGCATAACTTGTTCTTCAATGTTCCGCACATATTCCATTGATTTTCAGACTACAACTGTTTAATAAATGATATTTTTAGGTGGTTTGCACGTTGAAAATATGCTATCAGACATTTGTTGTTTGAAAGGAGGTGTTACAAGGAAGATCTATGAAGAGGAAGTCGACTTGAGGTCAGCCAGAACACCCGCTAGCTCAAGGGTCAATAGCTACAGATTAGTGGTGACAAATAGGTGGCCAACGGTGTAAAATAGCTTCTAAGGCTGAAATATGGACGATAGAACAAAAAGCAAGTGAAGATTGTTAAGGCTGAGTCGACGCAAGAGGATAGTGGAGTCGACGTAGCCACACCTGCCAACTGAAGAAGACTTCGCTGAAATATGTTGGTGTACCGGTGACAAATGGACCCGTATCGGTGACAAATAGTCTCATATCGGTGACAAATGGCTCTGTATCGGTGTAAAATGCCTCTTAAGGGTGAAAAATGGGCGATAGGGCTGAAGGCTTGAAAAGTGAAGAAGCAAAGTCGACTCCATGAAGCCTTGGAGTCGACTACACTTACAAGAAAACCTTCAACTTTGAAAGAAGATCATTGGGGTCGGTCCTATGAAGATAAGGGTAAATAACAGATGGCTAAGGGTGAATAATATATGCATAACAGTGAAAAATAGCTATTATTTGTGACAAATAGCTTTAAAGTGGTGAAAAAATAGCCGCTTTAAGTGAAGAGAATCACAGCCACTTCGATCCAGCACCAAAGAGGAAAGAGAAGAGAAGACCAAGAGAAGAAGAAGGGTTGACTCCAATCAATGCCACGACAGTCAAGATCAGCTTTAATGAAGATCAAAAGCAGTCAAGATGACCAATCAACATTGACCAGTCAAGGGTCAACGTAGAGCCAGCCAGTGGACTCAGTCAGATGAAGGAAGCAACGATGAACAATACTCCTTTAGTGGTGACAAATGACTAAAGGAGACACGGCTCAAGCTCAATGGCAGAGGATTTAAGGCGACGGCTACTAAGGGTGACAAATGGCTACCTTAGGCAGACAAATAGCCGTGTAAGGGTAACAAATGGATATGAACATGGAAAACTTAAAGGAGTCACGTGCCTTTGATTTCCAAACATTGGCACATGATCCCAGGCACCTGATAGCTCCGTACGAGGCTGAAATGTCAGAACATTCCCTCCAAATCTTTTGAACGAATGAATTTTTCAAATTAAAGGAAATGCCAGGTCGAAGATTCAAATGTGTGCTATATATATACCAAGTGTTCATGCTGTTCAAGGTAACAAAGGCGGGAATGCTAAAGTGTGTATCTGCGGTGAGTGAGAAACTGTTCTTCGAAAGAATGAGTGACAGCTGATCAGGAAGAAAGAGAGAGAGCCATCTTCATGAGCTACAGAAAAAGAAAGAGAGAAAGAAAGAAGAAGAAGAAGAGAGATTGAAGTAGTTCGAGAAGGTTTTTTCAGAGAAAGCTCTTGAACCAAGTTCAGAGCTACTTTCAGTTTTTCTCTACTGTCGTATTTTGCTTTAGTTCATTGTATTTTGCTTTTGTTCTTTGAATCTAGTTAAATTGTAGTTCTCTGATAGTGCATTGGTGCACTGATCGGAGGTGTGATCAGTGGGTTATTGGTCACATTCTGATTTTCATACTAGAGTCTGAGGTGGGTTCCTCGTGTGCTGCCTTTGTGCAGTGTTTCTAGCTCTACTGGGTAGAGTTAGGGGTGTGCTCAACAGGTTGTTGAGCATGATTCTTCCCTCTGGGTTGTCAGAGGAAGGGAGGAGGCTATTCCTCCATTGGGAAGTTGTGTGATCAACTTTTGTAAGTGGATTCATCCGTGGTTAGCCGTGTGCTAGTGAAGCCTCATCTAGATTGGGTGAGGGGTGGATGTAGATTGCTGGAACCAATCGAACCACCTAAAAATCTCGGTGATGTGTGTTTGATTTCCATTTCATATACCCCATTCTTATCTGGACTAGGTATATAAAATGGTGCTACACCTTGCGTGAGGAAGTCCTCGGGCTTGTCCTCTGCCTCGTACCAGTCCTAGTATATTGTTTCTTTGTGGGTGCACCTTGAGTGTTTGTAAGTTTGTCTGCTCGATAGCCTTAACTAAACGCTTTTTACGGTATTCTTGTTTACTTCTATCGAATCTGAGCTTGGCACGAAGTTTTTAAGCGAGTTTATTTTTAAAAGGGGTTGATCTATTCACCCCCCCTCTAGATCTGCATTACCATTCTCAACAGTTAGTATCAGAGCTAGGCCTCCCACAATGTTGTCCAATGACTAGGGAAGAGCTGAAAATGGGAATGGTCGTAGTTTCATAGCTGAGGGTCATCTTATTAATCGTCCACCATTTTTTGACAGATTGAATTATCTTTATTGGAAAAACAGGATGGAAGTGTTTCTACGAGCACAAAGGCATGAACTTTGGAAGGTGACCAGCCATGGTCCATTTCAACTACTTGAAGATGAAAACGTATGGACCAGAGAAAAAGTTCGATTGTCAACAGTCAATTGGCGCGCGATGAACGTGATGCAATGTGTTGTTCATCCAAACCAGTACTATAGAATTTTTGCATGAAAATCAGCTAAGCAAATGTGGGACAAGCTAGAATTGATATATGAGGGAACGTCCCAAGTAAGTGCTACAAAGGTAAACATTCTGGTTTCTGAATACAAAATGTTTAAGATGAAGCATGATGAGACTATCAGTGATATATTTTCTAGACTGTCAGAACTTACTAATAATCTTAGAGCATTAGGCAAGGATTATTCTGACAATGACATTGTTAAGAAGATACTCAGGTCCCTTCCCCCAGCGTGGCACACTAAGGCCACTATCTTTGAAGATTCCCAGGATCTGACAACCATGGCGGTAGATGATCTGATTGGCTCCTTGATGACATATGAAATCAACTTCAAACCAAATGGAGAGGAGTACAAGAAGAAGCCAATAGCTCTCAAAGGGTGCAAGAGCAATGAAGAAGGTAGTGATGATTCTAAAAACCTTTCTGAGTTAGATGATCACCAACAAGCCATGTTGACCAGACATTTTTCAGAGTTCCTCAAATCTAGACGTAAAATCTTTAGGAAAAAGAGGCCACAACAGAAAGGTAAGTCTTCGAACTTCAAGTCTGATAAGAAAAAAATTTCTGATAAGATCACTTGTTATCACTGTAAGAAATCAGGTCATATGAAAGGAGAGTGTCCTGAGTTCCTGAGGACGAATCCCAAGGGCAAGAAGAAGAAACCTCAAGCCATGGTATCTACCTGGAGTGACGAGGAGGAAATCACTGAAGGGGAATCTTCCGAAGGAGATGAAGAAGGATTGTGCCTTATGGCTCAAAGTGATGAAGAGGTAAGCAACTTCTTCAAAAATTTTACTATTGATGATTGGGAAAATGAATATGGTGAGCTTCTTGCTAAGCATAATTTTCTAAGTAAGGAACATAGAGCTCTAAAAAGAAAATTGAATGTTGTTATTGAGGATAAGGAAAACATTCAAAATGAAAAGGAAAATCTCAAAATAGAATTGGAAAAGCTAAGGTCACTTAGGCCGCATTTGAGAACACGTTAGATAATAGATTGTGGGCTTTTAATCATTGGAAATCTCAAAAAAAAGTTAATCCCATTCAAATGCGCCAAACTTGCCTAAGTTTCCCTATGTGTTGGATTTTAGGTAGGAGGAGAGAGAAAGACTTGGCATCCTCTCTCTCTTACTTTTCATCAAAAGCAACTCACACCCAGCTTCTTGGTCACTTTTGTGGATTTTAAAGATAAATGACCGTTGTGCCCGCCAAAAAGAAGACTGTCCCTAATTCACACCAGGGCTATTTTCATAAAAAGCAATGCCACACTTTACGTCAGCCTAAAAAAAGGCACTACTACACTTTCTCTCACCTTATACACTCCCAAATGTGATTTTGCATTCTACAAAACCTGTACCATTGGACATGGGTGTCAGAAAAGTAACTTTTCATTATAATCCAAAATACAAACTCTGCACCAAACGTGGCCTTTGAAAAGAAAATGAAAATCTGAAAGAATAAAATGAAAGGATTCAGAAATTGTTTGATGAGTTTAAATTGAAGGTTCTGGAAATTCAAAATGGGAACATGTTGATTTCTGAGAAAAATGAAGCTATAAATGGAGTTAACTCTGAACTTCAGAAAACCTGTGAAAAACTTCAAAAAGATCTGAAAGACAAACAGGAAACACTTGAGAAATTTGTTCAAGGAAAATCAAATCTAGACAACATGCTAGGGATGAAGGTGAACTTCAATAAGGAAGGTCTAGGTTTCGATCCATCTAATAAAAAACCTTTTAAATTAAAGACTATCACATTTTGTACCAGTAAAGGTAAAGAGAAGCTGGACACTCCATCCAACTCAACCAACAACACTCACACTTCTGAAATTAAAAATGATGCTAACCCAATGAAGGCTGTCAATAGGAACAGCCAAAACACTAAGGCAAAAATTCCACAGAAGAAAAATAGCCAAACATTTCACAATGCAAATAATAGAAAATTCAATGTGCCCAAACCAATGAGGAATCACTCCTCTTACCATAAAAATACCTTCAATGCACACAATTCTTACAATGCAAGGGAGTATGTGATCAGGCACAGAAATAAATTTGGGCAGCAGAATAACCAACACATCAAAAATCATCAAGCCAAATCAAACTCAATGGTTGCTGCCAAAAGGAATGACAGTAATAAAAAATTGAACAATCATGTCAATCAAAAGAAAACTATCAGGCAGATTTGGATTCCGAAAGATTTGTTGAAGAGTCTTAATGAAGTATGTGGACCCAACTTGTCTTGGGTTCCAAAAGTTTTTGCATAAATTGCTTTGTAGGAAAGCCTGGCAGCCATGGACAACCGGTGGTATCTTGACAGTGGCTGCTCGAGGCACATGACTGGAGACAAGGTAAACTTCAGCAAGCTGGAAATAAAAGCTGGTGGAACAGCTAAGTTTAGAGGGAAGAACAGAGCTAAGATCATAGGCTCTGGCACTGTCGATAAGTGTTCGTCCAACACAAATGTGAATGTTTTACTTGTTGAGGGTCTTGAGCATAACCTGCTAAGCATTAGTCAGCTCTGTGATAAGGGTCACAGGGTCACTTTTGATGATTATGAATGCAAGATTTTTGAACTCAATTCTGATTCAATAAAATTTGTAGGCCATAGAGTCAACAATGTGTACATAGTTAACATAGATGAAAATTTTGCATCAAATCTTTGTTTGACTGCAAATTCTGAAAATAATGCTTTTCATTGGCATAGGAAGTTAGGCCATGCTAGCTACACTATTTTGAATAGATTAGTCAAGCATCAGTTGGTTAGAAGGATACCTAAAATAAATTTCAAAGCAAACTCAAAAATTTGTGAGGCATGTGCATTAGGTAAGCAAACCAGAAAATCTTTCAAAATAAGGCATGAATCCTTATCTTCCAGACCTTTAGAACATCTGCATATGGACTTGTTTGGTCCTACTAGGACTCAAAGTCTAACTGGTAAGAGATTTTGGTATGTCATTGTAGATGACTTCACTAGGTTTGCATGGATATTCTTTTTGGCTTACAAGAGTGATGCATTTGATGAATTCCAAATCTTCTTTAACAAAATAAAATAAGAAAATAAGCATAAGGTGTGCATTATTCAATCTGATCATGGGGGAGAATTTGAAAATGCATTGTTTTCTGTTTTTTGTAATAAAGAAGGACTGACTCATACATTCTTATCTACCAGGACCCCAGAGCAAAATGGAGTTGTAGAGAGAAGGAATAGAACAATCGTGGAGATGGCAAGAACCATGCTGATTGAGAGCCAACTCCCACGGAAGTTTTGGGCAGAAGCTGCAAACACTACATGTTATATACTTAACAGGGCAATGGTAAGACCTGTCCAATTGAAAACTCCTTATGAACTTCTAAAGGGTAAGAGACCCAACCTGGCTTATTTTAAAATCTTTGGTTCCAAGTGTTTTATTCATAACAATGATAAAAGGGACCTAGATAAGTTTGAAGCTAAAAGTAGTCCATGGATTTTCTTAGGGTATTTTGAATTGTCTAGAGCTTATCAAGTCTTTAATATTCATGATCAGCTAGTAGAAGAGTCTCCTCATGTAATGTTTGATGAAACTATCAATCATACTAACTCTTACAATAATGACAGGAAGGAAAAGGAAGATGGAGAATTTCTGGAAGAAAAGCCAAATTAAGAAGACTCTGATCAGCAAGAACAATCTTTTCTTGAACAAGGTCAGTCGACCGAACAAGGTGAGTCTTCAAATAACATCAGATTTCTTAAGGATCATCCTGCTCATAATATAATAGGAAATCTGCATGATCCGCCTAAGACTAGGTCATTTCTTAGAGATGTCAATAACCAGGACCTAGTGGCACTAGTTTCACAAATTGAACCCAAATCCATAGAAGAAGCTTTAAAAGATGAATCATGGATTAATGCAATGCATGAAGAATTGGGTTAGTTTGAAAGAAATAAAGTTTGGACCTTGGTTCCCAGACCTGAAAATTCTTCCATCATTGGAACCAAGTGGGTATTTAGAAATAAAATGAATAAGGATGGAATAATCTATAGGAATAAGGCTAGGTTGGTAGCTAAAGGATATTGTCAAGAATTTAGGGTGGACTTTGATGAATCCTATGCACCAGTGGCTAGGATGGAGGCTATTAGAATTCTTATAGCCTTTGCATGCTCTGACAACATAAAACTTCAACAAATAGATGTGAAGAATGCCTTTTTAAATGACATAATAAAAGAGGAAGTTTATGTTGAGCAACCCCCTGGATTTGAATCTATTGAGCCGCCTAACCATGTTTTCAGATTGAATAAGGCCTTATATGGACTGAAACAAGTCCCTCGGGCTTGGTATGACAGGCTGACTGAGTTTCTGATCAGCAAAGGACACTGTTGAGGTAAGGTTGATCAGACTCTCTTCACTAAGAATGTGGATCAGAAATTAATCATAGTTCAGGTACATGATGATGACATTGTTTTTGGTTCCACATATCCTAAAGTTTCTGAAAATTTTGTGAGTCTAATGTCAAAAGAATTTGAGATGAGTCTAGTTGGAGATTTACAATATTTTCTTGGTCTTCAGGTTAAACAAACAATGAAAGGATGGTTCATGAGTTATACCAAGTATGCATCAGAAATTCTGAAGAGGTTTGGCATGGACAAGTTGAAGCATATGTCTACACCAATGGGAGCAAACACATCTTTGGATGCGATAAGTCAGGTAAACCAGTAGACACAAAGCTCTACAGAGGTATGATTGGCTCATTACTCTACCTTACTGCTTCCAGACCTGATTTTCAATTCAGTGTATGCTTGTGTCCTAGGTTTCAAGCTAATCCAAAAGAATCACACTTATCTGCTGTCAAAGAATTTTTAGATACATTGCTGGCACACACAACTTAAGCTTATTTTTTCCTGCATCATGCCACTAAGGGTTAATTTCATATACCGATGCAGACTATGCTGGGTGCAAACTTGATAGGAAAAGCACTAGTGATTACTATCAATTCTTAGGAAGGTGTTTGGTTTCTTGGGCTTCCAAGAAACAACACTCAGTAGCTCTATCCACTACAGAGGCTAAGTATGTAGCTGTTGGTAGCTGTGCAACACAGGTTATTTGGATTAAGCACTAGCTACAAGACTACAATGTAGATCTTGGTTGCACACCTATCTATTGTGATAACACAAGTGCTATAAACCTATCCAAAAATCTAATTCAGCACTCACGAGCTAATCACATAGACATTAGACACCACTTCATAAGAGATGAAATTTTAAAGAAAACCTTTGAATTCATTCATGTAGAAACAACACAACATATTGCAGATATTTTCACTAAGCCACTGTATCATGAAAAATTTTCAACCTTGAGAAGAGAATTTAGTCTTTTCAGACCAACCTGATCCTTGCAATCTCTCATTGATGTCAGTCAATTCATCTGTCTTAGTCATAGATGCAATAAGTGAGGGGGAGCTAGCCCCATTGTCCAATTCCTGGATTGTCATCTCTCATATACTTTTCCATTGGTTAGAATAAACAACCCTATGGTATATCAAATTGTGGTCTTTTGGAAGACAGATCAAGTCTGCCTAGAAGTTGTCACAACGCGTAGAGTGTTAAACTCTGCCAAGTACCAAGGGTAGTAAATGCATCTAGTAAGGGGGAGATCAAAGTTTTTGATTCATACTTTTATACTCTTGTGTCAATAAACTCTCATTGTCAGGGGGAGCAGTCTCAGTCATTCATATTCTTGTGTCCATATATTATTTTTGTCAGGGGGAGTAGTCTTATTCACTTCAATTTTTTCTGTCAATCACTTCAGTTCCTTCTTGCATAAAATTCCTTTGTGAGATCTCTCTGAGTCGCCAACAATCTTTTACAGACTTAAAGCCTTCTGCATTCAGGACATTCCTAACTAGACCAAGATTAAGTTTGTTGCCCATGTTAAGTCTGGTGGTTTAAGATTCATAACCCTACAAAATCAAAATAAAAGATTTCTGAAGAATACTTATATACAGATTTAATGGGTTAAGAACATCTTTAAATACTGTGTCCTAAAATCTTCTAAGGCCTGAAATTCAATAATAAGGGGGCAACTTTAGTTGAAAATCTTCAAATTACAAAGTAAGTATTATTTTCAAACACTTAAACAATCTTATAAAATCAAAAATGATGAAACAAGATTTCAGAGCAATGGTCTTGGTTTACCGAGAAACCAATTACTCTTCACCTTGAAGTAAAGTACATTGTGTCATAAAGTTCCAAACTAACTCTGATTAAAAAATAAGATTCTGAAAAATCATGACAGAGCAATGGCATAGTATGGTGAGTAACTGGGTCACTTCACCTGAGACGTGTTGCGCTTCATGTAAAAAGCCATTACTATTGTTAACTCTGTACATTCAAAGGCAAAATGGTTAACACACTGAGTAATTAGGGACTCTGATATCTAAATAATGTGTTTCCTCATGTCAAAAGGTGTGGATTGAACCAGACTGCTCATGTAAAAGAAAAATTCCGCAGTAAATATCAATGTTTGAAAAGAAAATCACAAATAGTGAACCCCCAACAATAAATTCAATATGGATAGGTTTCAGGTGTTTGTCCCCAATACTAATTGTAGAACTTCCTAGAGAAATCCCTAAACCATTGATCAGTAAAGCTGCAGATAGATTGCCAAGACACTTAAATCAATCTGTTCATTCTTCATTACTTGTGTATATAATGACTTCAAACTTTTTTCACTTGTGTCTTTCTGAGTTATCAGTCATAAACCATGCAACTTGCTTAAGCTAACACACTGATCTCTCTAAAGGATAGTTTTTGAAGGCAGTCAGATTCATGGTCTGTAACACTACTATTTTTTCCACTCAGACCATCATCTCATTCGTACATCTTCCCCATGGTCTATTTTTTTTGATGATGTCAAAGAGGGAGAGTTTTTATGTTTGTGAGTCATTGCTGTCATTGTACATACTTTGCATATACTTTGCATATTTTGTTGCACAGTCATTGCATCATTCTCTCACTCAATGTCATAAGGCTCTCTCACGAGAATTCCTGTCAATGTCCCATATCAATTCACCAAGTTGGTAATTCAACCAGTTGGTACTACATTTCACTCTCATTGTATTGTTGATCCAAATGTCTTTCTCAAGAATCATTAATTCTTTTAAATCAATTTTCATATTATAAGCTCAATGACTCGTGGTTGTCATCACCAAAAAGGGACAGATTGTTGGGTATAGTTTTGTTTTTATGATGTCAATGCAACATGAAGTCATTTGGTCATTTCAGTTCTAAGTCTGAAAATACATAAATGCAATTCTGCATAACTTGTTCTTCAATGTTCCGTACATATTCTATTGATTTTCAGACTGCAACTGTTTAATAAATGATGTTTTCAGGTGGTTTGCATGTTGAAATTATGCTATGAGACATTTGTTGTTTGAAAGGAGGTGCTACAAGGAAGATCTATGAAGAGGAAGTCGGCTTGAGGAATCACAAAGTCGACTTGAGGTCTGCCAGAACACCCGCTAGCTCAAGGGTCAATACCTACGGATTAGTGGTGACAAATAGGTGGCCAGCGGTGTAAAATAGATTCTAAGGCTGAAATATGGACGACAGAACAAAAAGCAAGTGAAGATTATTAAGGTTGAGTCGACGTAAGAGGATAGTGGAGTCGACGCAGTCACACCCGCCAGTTGAAGAAGACTTCTGTAACGACCCGGGATCCGAGTACCGGAAAGGAACCGGCGTAACTCGAACCTCAGCCTGCCACCCACGAGCCCGAAGACTCGGAGGAGTTAAAGGATGGTGTGAGGGTACAAGAGAATCTAAAATAACTACAGAGCTAGCACAATGAACTAAATAAAATGCATGGAATTAAACAATTACTCACTAAACAGCTACAAGGTCCAGAGTATCTCATGTCCAAAATAAGTATAGTCAACAGAAAGAAAGGTACAAGTACACGGGGCATACCTCGGCTGTGGCAATTGGTGACTAACCCTGGCTACTGGAACCACGCTGAAACTCTGACACGGCTCTCGATAACCCCGCCTCACCTGAAAACACAGGGGTGAGCCTCATTTCATAGGCTCAATAGGGATCCTGCGGACCCCCACCTAGCAACGAGAGAACGAAATAGCAAGGTACTCACGAACATGAAAAGTAACGCTACCAAGCGGGAGTACGGTAGAAGCAACAAGCAACAATAAATGAACAGAAAAGCTCACTATAACTAACCGTACCGAACAAACCAACCTCGGTCTGACAGGAAAACAAGCCCATACCTGCCAGGAGATAGGAGCACAACCCACTAGAAGTAAAGCTGGATGCATCCCCTAACGCCTTACAATGTGCCTCAGTGTCTCCCTACACGCCCTAGGCGGAGAGTGAGACACACAACAAGTACCACGAACAAGGACTAGCAGGGGTCGCACTCGTCAGCGCGGGTGCGCCGCCCCCAACTATGTGTGCACACACAGACCATGCGCCCTTGGTCAGATCCTCTAGCAGGTTCTTCCCCAAAGATCGGACTCAGGCTGTGCGAAGGGGCCCTTTGGTAACTAGCCTAACAACCGTCTCTCTCGGGTAAGCTGCCCCCCACTCCCGAGTGGGTCAACACACGCGTTCGTTAAGAAGGCTACGACTAGTGGATGTGTCACTAGAGGTAAGACTCAACTCACGAAAACCACCGGTCAAAATGAAACAGAGTGGCGGTCCTCCCAGGACCGTCTCTCAAACGGCAACCCTCCTTGGACCGCAAGGCAAGCCTAGCGGTCCTCTCCAATACTGCCAAGCCCAGCCAGGCGGCCATGCCATGGCCACTACCAGGCAAGGCACGGGGTTGGCTAGTGGTCTATCGCCAAGGCGCTACCCTCACTAGGCGGTCATCTTCTGACCGCAAAACACCATAAAATGGTCCAGCCATGATCGCAACCCCGCAACCGACTTCCCAATGGTCAAAAACACGCACCCCGATGGTGCTTTGACCAGACCAGGGAAACGGTCATCTACTGGCCGCTAGCCAAGGGGTAGCAGTCAGTTGCGAGACCGCTTACCAGACATAGCGGTCCCCTGGGGACCGCTAAGCCCGACCGACATTCAAAAATGCCAAGGGGGCCGCCCCATGGAGAAAACAGTCCCTGATAGGACCGCAACCCCGACCTGAGCACGAAAACGGTGAAAATGGCCAAAAAACCTGATCCACACCCCGATCATCCCCCAATGATGAGGAAACAAAATAGATCTCTTCCCCAACACTCCTAGCATGATTCTATACCCAAAGATCGGTCAAAAATCCCAAGGAACATGAGATCCGGTGCTCGAACCCCAAACATGCATTTTCACCATCCCGACACAAATACACCCCTCTCGACCTCTCCTCGACCTAGAAATCTCGGGGAACGCGGGAAAGACGGCAAGGATCCGCCCCCCTATCTCAAAGAAGCTCGAAACCCGCCAGATCACCGCCGGTCTCCAAATCTCGTTGAACCACGAACACCACACCCCATGCCGCAAGAATGCCACCGCCACGATCACCTCGCCCCCACCGTCATCGCCACGCCACCACCTTAGCTCACCGTCCACAGTCGGAGAGGGAGAGGGCGCCGCGTGCTCGGACAGGGAAGAGAGCAACGGTCGGTCGCGGCTCACGGGAGAGAAAAGAGAAGAAGAAGAAGAAGAAAGAAGAAAAGGAAAAGGGGGTTATTTATAGAAAATTCAAAAAATATGGAAAATATGAAAAATTAGGAAAAATCATTTATCCAGTCCTCGGAACACACTCAATAAACTGATAACTGTTATGTTAGATGGACGCAGTCTATTACCACGGAGAGTGGATCTAGAGGGGGGTGAATAGATCTAATGTCTAATTTTAAAACACAGTTGAGCTCTAATGTGGAATTTAAACAAACAACTATTGAACGACAGAAAGAACACTATGAAGAGTGTCGACACATGTAGCCACACAGCAAATCACAAGCAATCTCACAAACACAAGACACCCAAGATTTTTAGGTGGTTCGGTCAGAGACCTACGTCCACCCCACACTCCAACTAGAGTGTAGATTCTGCTGACTCACAGCTTGAACAGCTGGGCTTCACAGCTTACTAACAACCACTGATACACAGCTTCGCTGGGCTTTACAGCTTGCCGACCAGAGGAACAAATCCTCTGCAACCGCTGGGCGATACAGCTTAGCCGTTCGAGACCAAGTCTCACCTGCTGAGGATTACAGCTTCACCTATCCAGTGGAAACCTCCACTGCAATTGCTGCCTCACAGCTTGATAACAAAAGTGTATTGAAAGCAAGAAAAATAGAAACAAACGAAATGTAAAAACAAGACAAATGTAGCTCAAGTATGAGCAGAATCAGCTCTGGTATCTGAACCAAGAGTCTGATTTACAAGACCTCTCGAAAGCTCTCTCAACTCAACTCTCTCAATCGAACTCTCTCAACACATCTCTCTTTTCTCTCTTTCTTCTCTTCTCTGCTTTTCTTCTCTATGGATCTCGGTGGCTCTCTGCTGCTTCAGACTTTCAGTCTCACTGTATAGACTTTGCCACTTGTCCGATCAGCCTCCTTCTGAAGAAGAAAGCTCATATATATACCAGCAGCAGATTGGATAAGGGCTTGTGGCTTCCACATTTCCCGCCCAAAGAATTCGCCAGATCCGAGAAAATTTCATCCACATGGCAGCATCCTGGATGGGCTACTTCCACGTGTCACCATCTGGGCACCTCGTCCTTCCTTGGATCATGAGCCAAGTCATCAATCTCAGCCAGGAGTCCCTGTCAGACAGAGGATCGAATTATCTGTTTAAGTATAAACCCTGTACAGACTTTGTAGAGTATAATGCATTGTATAGACTTCACTATATAGACTTTGTGAACTCGAATGCAGTGTATAGACTTTGTGAATGCGAATGCAATGTACAGACTCTGCAATGTATGGACTTCATATATGCAGTGCCATGCGATGTACATACTTCCTATATGAAGGCAACCGCTGTACAGACTTGCTGAAGTGTAATGCAATGTGCAGACTTTGAAGAACATTCAGCAGCCAATGTATAGACTAAGGTAATGTAAAGACTTGCCAGTGTATGGACTTAATGAGCATGCAGTAATGTGCAGACTTCAATGCATGAAGGAGCACTGTGTAGACTTAGACAGACACAACGTGCAACAATGCATAGACTTTGAAACACTAGATGCACGATGTACAGACTTCAACTAAATTGATGCACAATGTACAGACTTGAATGCTGTGCGATGTACAGACTTCATGTTATGCATGAGACTCTAAGGAAGACGGATAATGTATAGACTTAGCCAGCCTTCAGCTCAATGTACAGACTTCATGAATGATGCATGCAATGCACTGGACGATGTATGGACTTAGCCGATGCAGACTAGTCCGATGTACAGACTTGCTCGTTGTTCAGACTTCATGAACGATGTATAGTGTCACGCCCCGAGCGCGGAAGATACCCGGAGATGCGCGACGTGTCTATATCAATCATGTCAATCAGAGTGGTCATGTATTCGACACAAAGACAGAGATGCGCAAAATAGCAAGATAACCCAATCCTTTATTTCATAATGGATAGACTATTACAAATCCAATACTCTGTTTAATAAAAAGGAAAAGAATACATATTTGACTCAAGAAACTATAGGAAAGACTAGATGACACTTGGAGAATCTCTATCTCTTCACTCTTGACAATTCCCATCCGATTGACTTCCATCGTCGTCGGACTTACCTGAAAAGTAAAAAGGGACAAACGGAATGAGCGAACGCTCAGTAGGAAATTATATCTCAAGTACTAGCAAGTGGTTTAAGTAATTACATTTTCATGGATGCAATAAAGCTATGCATGCTCGCATGAAACGACAAGATAGAGAGAATGTAATATCAAAGAAATAAGATGAACTTTCATGAACAAGATACAAATTATTCAAGATATTCAAGCAAGTACCATTATCGAGTCATGTCAAGAACTTTGGCTATCATGTATCAAGCAAGTAAATTACCCTTTTTCGGGCCACGCATTTCATTTCATGTCAAGTACGAGTCAAGTACAAGATGTGTGTGGAATGTCCAATCAAGCAAGTCAAGTACTCGGTATAATGCCAGATACCTTATCATTTTAACTCCCATGGGCACAAGTACTTTCGGGTGCTCCTCCCAGGACCAGATCGGGCCCTATATGCGCAGGCATTTATCATGTGTTTTGACATCCACTCTTGTTTATATAGCCAATATAGAATTTCAATAATCAAGCTTGTAGACACGTATGACAACTTTGATAGAATAGAGTTCAAAATATGACAAAGGACATAGAATGGCGATAATAACGGTATAATCACGATGTCGATAAAACTAGGTAGATTATGGTTCCCTTAACTTAGGTACCATGACAAATCAATATGGACATTCTTTATATAGAATTGAGGTCCACATGAATATTAGATCAAGCAAGATACCCTCATTCTTATCATAGAATTGGGGTTTACAAGAATGACACGATATGGCATGATATCATCATCCCATCAAGAATTTCTTATGATATACTCTTTGTATAATCATAAGGGCCGGTATACCATGTTTCTTTTAGATTGACATGGCAAGGATCGTGTAATGGGTTTTTAGGGTACAACCAGCTCAGTCGGCCTTGAGGGAATCCAAGGCTACGAGGAGTCTTACGGAGGTCTCTATGACTAACTCGCTAGTCCAAAGGAACGGAATGTCCAATGGAGAGCTTGTATGTCAATGAGAGTTGAGTGTGGTCGGTAAATCAACATGAAAACATGGGACTATACTCACGGAGTGGAGAATAGTGCCGATATATATATATATGTATAATATATAAACCATCGGTTAGCAAATCAGAGGAAAAATCAGTTTACAGTAAAATAACGACTTAGGTCAAGTCGTGTATTGAATAATTAACGCCTAACAGAAGGGCGTTTACATGTATTGCCAATTTGCAGAATTTCCATTTATTTCATTAATTTATCAAAAACACGCCTTTCCTAGGGGCGTTTCTTCAAAGTTGACGACTGCAGGGGCAGGCGTCTCATCATTTACATATTCGACAGGATATAATTATTCTCAGAAATTTATCAAAAACGCGCCCTTGGAAGGGGCGTTACTTCTAATTCCATTATACAGATAATGTAAATTTCAGGGTTTTAACAATTACACGCCCAATGAAGGGGCGTTACTTTTAAATTTACGCCTTATATACAGACGTTAGTCCAGTGAGAGACGACCTTGTCTAGGTCGTGAATTCAAGAAATACCATGATTTTTCATGGGCAGTACTAATTTCAGGTTACAGGATAATAGAACTCATGGGAAAACGAATATATGGTCATGACAATAATATCAACATGTTCGAAGACATAGGATCATGCATTATTAGTGTAGAATCAGGTTTTCATATGTAATCAGTTCTTAGCATGGGTGAGTAACGATTAATGAAATTAACGCCTGAGTGCAGGGCGTCAATCCAAAATTGACGACCTTGGCAGGGTCGTGATTTGTAAAGTAGCGCCCTAATCTGGGGCGTGTATTTCATAATCACGCCCTTGCTAAGGACGTGTTTTTCAAGAAATTAACAGAAAGTCGTTGAAAAACTATAGTAAACCAAACCATGTATATGCATGATAATTATTGTACTGTATCAATTTAGTTTGGGCTACAGTGACTTGAGAAAACCTACCTTAATAATGGATTTGAAGATGACCGTGAGGGGTTTGACTAGCAGAGGATGATGCTCGGTTAGGCTCCTGAAGACCACGGCTATTGGTTGATGGAAGAAGACGATGGCTTTGATTGTAGAAGAAGAACTGCAGTTATCCTATAAGAAAATAAAGAAACTGTATCAGTTTCTTTGTGATATGAACATCATACGAAGGTAAATAATTCTTTTTACCCGGATGAAGAACTATGCTTCTTCAAAACGTAGGGCTTCTTAACCTGTAACAGAAGAAGATGAAGAACTGTTAGTTCTTCATGTAACAGACGTAGGGATTTTAAGGAAAATAAGAAGGAATGCTCCTCTTACGTACCTCTGCAGACGAACGAATCAAATAGGTTTAGGGTTTAAATGAACGAGAGTTTTTATAGGATTTTGGATGTCCTAGTAGGGTTGGTGATTGTGTGGAAGTAATACTTCTATGATAGAGTCATTACCACGTTTGAACTCTTTCTAATGCTTATCACTTACCCTGGATAAGTTCTGGGTTCGAACGAGTCACGAACTGAATTAACGCCTTAGGTCAGGGCGTGTATTCTTGAATTGACGCCTTGTATAAGGGCGTTTCTTAAAAAGCGCCTTGAAAAAGGGCGTTTCGTGTTTTAAAACACGCCCAAGATAGAGGCGTTTCTTTTACTTGCCTATTTGGTCGTGAGAATTGACGACCGCACGTGTGGGCGTCCTTTCTTGAGTCACGCCTTTGATAGAGGCGTTTCTTTTTGAATTAACGCCCTAATAAGAGGCGTTATTTTTAATTTGTTTTATTTCGTCCAATTAACCCTATTCCTTTTATATATATTACTTCTGTAATATATATGTTTTAATTCATTTCAATTATTCATTTATTAGGGTTGCTACACCCTCCCCCACTTAAAAAGAATTTGGTCCCCAAATTCAATATATATATAATTATACATGCGGAGAGTGTAGGACATATACCTCTTAGAATAACTCGGGAAATCGTTTCTTCATAGATTCCTCGGTCTCCCATGTCGCTTCGCGTTCAGGATTCTTATTCCATTGCACCTTGATCATGGGAATAACCTTATTCCTTAGAGCTCGTATTTCTCGATCCAATATCTTCAAGGGCCTTTGTTCATATGTGAGATCTTTCTGGATCACCAGATCTCCATGCTCAATAATATGTGACGGATCGTGTACATACTTCTTCAACATAGATATGTGAAATACATTGTGTACCTCGGACAACTGAGGAGGCAACGCGATGCGATAAGCAACCTCGCCAACTCTTTCGAGTACCTCAAATGGTCCGATAAATCTTGGCGTAAGCTTGCCTTTAACACCAAATCTTCGTATGCCACGTCCAGGGGATATTTTAAGAAATACATGATCTCCAACCTGGAATTCAAGATCTCTTCTCCTGGTATCAGCATAAGCCTTTTGCCTTGTCTGAGCAACTTGTAATCTTTCTCTGATTACTTGTATCTTCTCGGTTGTATCCCTTACCATGTCTGGACCTAATAGTTGTTTTTCTCCAACTTCGTTCCAACATATGGGAGATCGGCAACTCCTTCCGTATAAGGCTTCGAAAGGTGCCATTTGGATACTAGCTTGGTAGCTATTATTATATGCAAATTCAACTAAAGGTAAGTGGTCATGCCAGCTTCCTCCAAAGTCAATAATGCATGCTCTCAGCATATCTTCAACAACTTGATTAGTTCGCTCGGTCTGACCATCCGTTTGTGGGTGAAAAGCAGTACTAAAGTTGAGCCTTGTCCCCAACGAATGTTGTAATCCCTTCCAAAAATGAGAAGTAAAACGGGGATCCCTATCAGACACGATTGAGACAGGAATTCCATGTATCCTGACTATTTCTTTAATGTATAGTGCAGCTAGTACATCAATCGACCATCGGCTTTTGATTGGCAAGAAATGTGCCGATTTAGTCAATCGATCAATGATAACCCAGATTCCATCATGTCCTCCTTTAGATTTAGACAAACCCATGATGAAGTCCATACCAATATCCTCCCATTTCCACTTAGGAATATCTAGAGGATGTAGTTTTCCCGCAGGCTTTTGGTGTTCCGCCTTGACCTGTTGGCATGTGAGACAGCGTGATACATAGTCCGCTATTTCTCTTTTCATATTGGGCCACCAAAAGTTCCTCTTTACATCTTGGTACATTTTGGTTGATCCCGGATGAATAGTGTACCTTGATCGGTGAGCTTCATCTAAGATCTTCTTCTTTAATTCCGGACAATCGGGTATACAAGTTCTATCTTTGAACGATAACCTTCCATCAGAAGTTAGTTGAAAATCAGATTGTCCTTCTAATCTGCCTTTGATTTCTACTAACATGGGATCATCATCCTGAAGTGTTTGTATTTCAGATAACAAATCTGACTGTATGCTTACATGGGATAGTGTGACAAATTTGGATTCCATGTCCAAGCTTATATTGAGCTCAGAGAATTGTTCAAGTAGCCTCCATTCTTGTATCATACAATTTGCTATTATTGCTCTCGGCTTTCGACTAAGGGCATCAGCAACATAATTACCCTTTCCGGGATGGTATTGTATATTGAAGTCGAAATCCTTGAGATATTCTAGCCAACGTCTTTGTCTCATGTTCAGCTCCTTTTGCGAAAATAGATATTTGAGACTTTTGTGATCAGAGTATACAGTAAACTGTACCCCATAGAGATAGTGTCTCCATATCTTTAGGGCAAATACTACCGCGGCCAATTCCAAGTCATGGACGGGGTAATTCTCCTCATGCTTCTTCAGTTGACGAGAAGAATATGCTATGACCTTCCCATGTTGCATTAGAACGCATCCGAGGCCAATGCCAGAAGCATCAGTGTAGACCTCGAATTCCTCTCCTTCAATTGGTAGGGCTAAGACCGGAGCTGTGGTGAGATGATCCTTGAGAGTTTGGAAACTGCTTTCACATTCCTCACTCCATTCATATCGGATCTCCTTACGAGTTAATCTTGTAAGTGGTACGGCGATCTTAGAGAAATCTTTGATAAATCGCCGATAATAGCCTGCAAGACCCAAGAAACTTCTGATCTCGCTTGCATTAGTGGGTCTCTCCCAGTTTCTTACAGCTTCAACTTTTGACGGATCCACAGATAAACCGTCCTTGGATATGACATGTCCGAGAAAAGCCACTTCTTCAAGCCAGAACTCGCATTTGCTGAGTTTAGCATATAATTGATTTGTCCTCAAGACTTGCAATGCAATCCTCAAATGCTCTTCATGTTCTTCCTTAGTCTTAGAATATATCAATATATCATCGATGAAGACTACTATGAATTGATCCAAGTAAGGCCTGAATATGCTATTCATTAACTGCATAAAGGCAGCAGGGGCATTTGTTAGTCCAAAAGGCATAACAACAAATTCGTAATGGCCATACCTGCTTCTGAATGCGGTCTTGTGAATGTCATCATCCTTGATCCTTAGTTGATGATATCCCGACCGGAGATCAATCTTGGAGAAATATTTGGATCCTGAAATCTGATCAAACAATTCATCGATTCTCGGCAGTGGATACTTGTTCTTGATAGTAAGATGATTCAACTGTCGATAGTCAATACACAATCTCATGGATCCATCCTTCTTCTTTACAAATAAGACTGGTGCTCCCCACGGGGAAGTACTTGGTCTAATAAACCCTTTTCGGATTAGTTCCATCAACTGCTCCTTCAACTCCTTGAGTTCAGCAGGGGACATTCTATATGGTGCCTTTGAAACCGGACCAGCACCAGGGACTAAGTCGATGGTAAAGGCCACATCTCTTTGCGGGGGTAATCCCGGCAATTCTTCCGGAAATACGTCTGGGAATTCTCGTACTACTTGAACGTCTTCTATCTTGGTTTCCTTAGCTTCTTTATTAGTGACAAAAGCAAGGAAGGATACACATCCTTTCCTGACGAGCTTGCTTGCTCGAAGAGCCGAAATAAGAGGGGATTTGCTTCGACTCTTAGGACTAGTATAAGTCAGTTCCGGAAATTCCTTGAAAACAATCTTGCTTTCACGGCAATCAACCGTTGCCTGGTATTTGGATAACCAATCTGCTCCTAGTATAACATCATATTCTTTTAGATCTAAGCAGATAAGATCAATAGGAAAATTCTTTCCTCGAACCAACACCTCACAGTTTTGGTAATGATGCGTGATATCCGTCTCGTTTCCGAGAGGAGTAGACAACACTATTTTCATCCATTCTGGTTCTAGAGGTAATGGGTCAGCAAACTTCTTGGAAATAATAGAATGCGATGCACCCGTATCAAATAAGACATGTGCATATTTGGAACAAATTTTTAATGTACCTTCCACCAATCCGCCTTCTTCTTCTGGTTCGGTCTCTTGGATTGCATGAAGACGCGCGTTCCTTGTCACTGGGCGTTTACCCTCACCGTCTTGGTCATTCATTAATGGACAATCGGGAATCCGATGTTCACGACTCCCACAACGGAGACATGCTCCTAATTTCCTCCAGCATTCTTCTGTTTTGTGACCAGCCTTGTCACAATGCTTGCATACTATGTTTGAAGGTGTAGTGGTGATAGAGAAAGGCTTGGATTTCTTGTTCTTCTGATCTTGAGAGGAAAAACCTCCATTATTGGGCCTCTTCTTAAAGTTGGGTTTAAAAGAACCCGAACTTGTGACTTGCTCCTTTTTGTCTTTCCCACGGATCCTATCAGATAGTTCCGTGGCATCTTCAAGCAACTGAGCTCGGCGCACTATTTCAGTATAAACTTGAATATCCATAGGCGCCAGTTGAGTAATGTAGTGGGGCCTAAGCCCATTAAGAAATCTACGGGCTTTCATCTTTTCCGTGCCAATTAAATGCTTAGCATATCTAGACAGTCTAGAGAACTGTGCTTCATAATCAGCCACCGATAAAGATCTTTGCTTTAATGCGGCAAATTCGGCGGCCTTCTTTTCCTGGACCCTATCAGAGAAATATTTGGCGTTGAAATATTCAACGAATTCTCCCCATGTAACTTGAGTTGGGTCAATTGTAGCTTCAATCGACTCCCACCAGCATCTAGCATCCTTTTCTAACTGGAAAGTAGCTAATAAGACTTTGTCCTGATCCGTGCATTGCATGACACGGAATATACGTTCAATCTCCCGAACCCAATGCTCGGCATCGTCTGGATCGGTCGATCCCATGAACTTCGGGGGATTCATATTCTTGAATGCTTGGTGTAAGCTTCCAGCTCGTGGAGCACCACCTTGTGCTACCTGTTGTAGCACTTGGGTCATCCCTTGAAGGGTACGCTGCATGTTGCGCCATTGAGCACGTTCGGCAGCCATTATCCTACAATTACAATAGCTATGTTAGTATTATATCACTATGATCTTATAAAGGACTCATTGATCATTTAACCCTTGGTTCTACCCACTCTCACTTGGTTAAAGGTTTTGAAACCTATCCTTGGACTTGGGTTTCCTAGGAATTGAATACCTTAGGCTCTGATACCACAAAGACTGTCACGCCCCGAGCGCGGAAGATACCCGGAGATGCGCGACGTGTCTATATCAATCATGTCAATCAGAGTGGTCATGTATTCGACACAAAGACAGAGATGCGCAAAATAGCAAGATAACCCAATCCTTTATTTCATAATGGATAGACTATTACAAATCCAATACTCTGTTTAATAAAAAGGAAAAGAATACATATTTGACTCAAGAAACTATAGGAAAGACTAGATGACACTTGGAGAATCTCTATCTCTTCACTCTTGACAATTCCCATCCGATTGACTTCCATCGTCGTCGGACTTACCTGAAAAGTAAAAAGGGACAAACGGAATGAGCGAACGCTCAGTAGGAAATTATATCTCAAGTACTAGCAAGTGGTTTAAGTAATTACATTTTCATGGATGCAATAAAGCTATGCATGCTCGCATGAAACGACAAGATAGAGAGAATGTAATATCAAAGAAATAAGATGAACTTTCATGAACAAGATACAAATTATTCAAGATATTCAAGCAAGTACCATTATCGAGTCATGTCAAGAACTTTGGCTATCATGTATCAAGCAAGTAAATTACCCTTTTTCGGGCCACGCATTTCATTTCATGTCAAGTACGAGTCAAGTACAAGATGTGTGTGGAATGTCCAATCAAGCAAGTCAAGTACTCGGTATAATGCCAGATACCTTATCATTTTAACTCCCATGGGCACAAGTACTTTCGGGTGCTCCTCCCAGGACCAGATCGGGCCCTATATGCGCAGGCATTTATCATGTGTTTTGACATCCACTCTTGTTTATATAGCCAATATAGAATTTCAATAATCAAGCTTGTAGACACGTATGACAACTTTGATAGAATAGAGTTCAAAATATGACAAAGGACATAGAATGGCGATAATAACGGTATAATCACGATGTCGATAAAACTAGGTAGATTATGGTTCCCTTAACTTAGGTACCATGACAAATCAATATGGACATTCTTTATATAGAATTGAGGTCCACATGAATATTAGATCAAGCAAGATACCCTCATTCTTATCATAGAATTGGGGTTTACAAGAATGACACGATATGGCATGATATCATCATCCCATCAAGAATTTCTTATGATATACTCTTTGTATAATCATAAGGGCCGGTATACCATGTTTCTTTTAGATTGACATGGCAAGGATCGTGTAATGGGTTTTTAGGGTACAACCAGCTCAGTCGGCCTTGAGGGAATCCAAGGCTACGAGGAGTCTTACGGAGGTCTCTATGACTAACTCGCTAGTCCAAAGGAACGGAATGTCCAATGGAGAGCTTGTATGTCAATGAGAGTTGAGTGTGGTCGGTAAATCAACATGAAAACATGGGACTATACTCACGGAGTGGAGAATAGTGCCGATATATATATATATGTATAATATATAAACCATCGGTTAGCAAATCAGAGGAAAAATCAGTTTACAGTAAAATAACGACTTAGGTCAAGTCGTGTATTGAATAATTAACGCCTAACAGAAGGGCGTTTACATGTATTGCCAATTTGCAGAATTTCCATTTATTTCATTAATTTATCAAAAACACGCCTTTCCTAGGGGCGTTTCTTCAAAGTTGACGACTGCAGGGGCAGGCGTCTCATCATTTACATATTCGACAGGATATAATTATTCTCAGAAATTTATCAAAAACGCGCCCTTGGAAGGGGCGTTACTTCTAATTCCATTATACAGATAATGTAAATTTCAGGGTTTTAACAATTACACGCCCAATGAAGGGGCGTTACTTTTAAATTTACGCCTTATATACAGACGTTAGTCCAGTGAGAGACGACCTTGTCTAGGTCGTGAATTCAAGAAATACCATGATTTTTCATGGGCAGTACTAATTTCAGGTTACAGGATAATAGAACTCATGGGAAAACGAATATATGGTCATGACAATAATATCAACATGTTCGAAGACATAGGATCATGCATTATTAGTGTAGAATCAGGTTTTCATATGTAATCAGTTCTTAGCATGGGTGAGTAACGATTAATGAAATTAACGCCTGAGTGCAGGGCGTCAATCCAAAATTGACGACCTTGGCAGGGTCGTGATTTGTAAAGTAGCGCCCTAATCTGGGGCGTGTATTTCATAATCACGCCCTTGCTAAGGACGTGTTTTTCAAGAAATTAACAGAAAGTCGTTGAAAAACTATAGTAAACCAAACCATGTATATGCATGATAATTATTGTACTGTATCAATTTAGTTTGGGCTACAGTGACTTGAGAAAACCTACCTTAATAATGGATTTGAAGATGACCGTGAGGGGTTTGACTAGCAGAGGATGATGCTCGGTTAGGCTCCTGAAGACCACGGCTATTGGTTGATGGAAGAAGACGATGGCTTTGATTGTAGAAGAAGAACTGCAGTTATCCTATAAGAAAATAAAGAAACTGTATCAGTTTCTTTGTGATATGAACATCATACGAAGGTAAATAATTCTTTTTACCCGGATGAAGAACTATGCTTCTTCAAAACGTAGGGCTTCTTAACCTGTAACAGAAGAAGATGAAGAACTGTTAGTTCTTCATGTAACAGACGTAGGGATTTTAAGGAAAATAAGAAGGAATGCTCCTCTTACGTACCTCTGCAGACGAACGAATCAAATAGGTTTAGGGTTTAAATGAACGAGAGTTTTTATAGGATTTTGGATGTCCTAGTAGGGTTGGTGATTGTGTGGAAGTAATACTTCTATGATAGAGTCATTACCACGTTTGAACTCTTTCTAATGCTTATCACTTACCCTGGATAAGTTCTGGGTTCGAACGAGTCACGAACTGAATTAACGCCTTAGGTCAGGGCGTGTATTCTTGAATTGACGCCTTGTATAAGGGCGTTTCTTAAAAAGCGCCTTGAAAAAGGGCGTTTCGTGTTTTAAAACACGCCCAAGATAGAGGCGTTTCTTTTACTTGCCTATTTGGTCGTGAGAATTGACGACCGCACGTGTGGGCGTCCTTTCTTGAGTCACGCCTTTGATAGAGGCGTTTCTTTTTGAATTAACGCCCTAATAAGAGGCGTTATTTTTAATTTGTTTTATTTCGTCCAATTAACCCTATTCCTTTTATATATATTACTTCTGTAATATATATGTTTTAATTCATTTCAATTATTCATTTATTAGGGTTGCTACACCCTCCCCCACTTAAAAAGAATTTGGTCCCCAAATTCAATATATATATAATTATACATGCGGAGAGTGTAGGACATATACCTCTTAGAATAACTCGGGAAATCGTTTCTTCATAGATTCCTCGGTCTCCCATGTCGCTTCGCGTTCAGGATTCTTATTCCATTGCACCTTGATCATGGGAATAACCTTATTCCTTAGAGCTCGTATTTCTCGATCCAATATCTTCAAGGGCCTTTGTTCATATGTGAGATCTTTCTGGATCACCAGATCTCCATGCTCAATAATATGTGACGGATCGTGTACATACTTCTTCAACATAGATATGTGAAATACATTGTGTACCTCGGACAACTGAGGAGGCAACGCGATGCGATAAGCAACCTCGCCAACTCTTTCGAGTACCTCAAATGGTCCGATAAATCTTGGCGTAAGCTTGCCTTTAACACCAAATCTTCGTATGCCACGTCCAGGGGATATTTTAAGAAATACATGATCTCCAACCTGGAATTCAAGATCTCTTCTCCTGGTATCAGCATAAGCCTTTTGCCTTGTCTGAGCAACTTGTAATCTTTCTCTGATTACTTGTATCTTCTCGGTTGTATCCCTTACCATGTCTGGACCTAATAGTTGTTTTTCTCCAACTTCGTTCCAACATATGGGAGATCGGCAACTCCTTCCGTATAAGGCTTCGAAAGGTGCCATTTGGATACTAGCTTGGTAGCTATTATTATATGCAAATTCAACTAAAGGTAAGTGGTCATGCCAGCTTCCTCCAAAGTCAATAATGCATGCTCTCAGCATATCTTCAACAACTTGATTAGTTCGCTCGGTCTGACCATCCGTTTGTGGGTGAAAAGCAGTACTAAAGTTGAGCCTTGTCCCCAACGAATGTTGTAATCCCTTCCAAAAATGAGAAGTAAAACGGGGATCCCTATCAGACACGATTGAGACAGGAATTCCATGTATCCTGACTATTTCTTTAATGTATAGTGCAGCTAGTACATCAATCGACCATCGGCTTTTGATTGGCAAGAAATGTGCCGATTTAGTCAATCGATCAATGATAACCCAGATTCCATCATGTCCTCCTTTAGATTTAGACAAACCCATGATGAAGTCCATACCAATATCCTCCCATTTCCACTTAGGAATATCTAGAGGATGTAGTTTTCCCGCAGGCTTTTGGTGTTCCGCCTTGACCTGTTGGCATGTGAGATAGCGTGATACATAGTCCGCTATTTCTCTTTTCATATTGGGCCACCAAAAGTTCCTCTTTACATCTTGGTACATTTTGGTTGATCCCGGATGAATAGTGTATCTTGATCTGTGAGCTTCATCTAAGATCTTCTTCTTTAATTCCGGACAATCGGGTATACAAGTTCTATCTTTGAACGATAACCTTCCATCAGAAGTTAGTTGAAAATCAGATTGTCCTTCTAATCTGCCTTTGATTTCTACTAACATGGGATCATCATCCTGAAGTGTTTGTATTTCAGATAACAAATCTGACTGTATGCTTACATGGGATAGTGTGACAAATTTGGATTCCATGTCCAAGCTTATATTGAGCTCAGAGAATTGTTCAAGTAGCCTCCATTCTTGTATCATACAATTTGCTATTATTGCTCTCGGCTTTCGACTAAGGGCATCAGCAACATAGTTACCCTTTCCGGGATGGTATTGTATATTGAAGTCGAAATCCTTGAGATATTCTAGCCAACGTCTTTGTCTCATGTTCAGCTCCTTTTGCGAAAATAGATATTTGAGACTTTTGTGATCGGAGTATACAGTAAACTGTACCCCATAGAGATAGTGTCTCCATATCTTTAGGGCAAATACTACCGCGGCCAATTCCAAGTCATGGACGGGGTAATTCTCCTCATGCTTCTTCAGTTGACGAGAAGAGTATGCTATGACCTTCCCATGTTGCATTAGAACGCATCCGAGGCCAATGCCAGAAGCATCAGTGTAGACCTCGAATTCTCTCCTTCAATTGGTAGGGCTAAGACCGGAGCTGTGGTGAGATGATCCTTGAGAGTTTGGAAACTGCTTTCACATTCCTCACTCCATTCATATCGGATCTCCTTACGAGTTAATCTTGTAAGTGGTACGGCGATCTTAGAGAAATCTTTGATAAATCGCCGATAATAGCCTGCAAGACCCAAGAAACTTCTGATCTCGCTTGCATTAGTGGGTCTCTCCCAGTTTCTTACAGCTTCAACTTTTGACGGATCCACAGATAAACCGTCCTTGGATATGACATGTCCGAGAAAAGCCACTTCTTCAAGCCAGAACTCGCATTTGCTGAGTTTAGCATATAATTGATTTGTCCTCAAGACTTGCAATGCAATCCTCAAATGCTCTTCATGTTCTTCCTTAGTCTTAGAATATATCAATATATCATCGATGAAGACTACTATGAATTGATCCAAGTAAGGCCTGAATATGCTATTCATTAACTGCATAAAGGCAGCAGGGGCATTTGTTAGTCCAAAAGGCATAACAACAAATTCGTAATGGCCATACCTGCTTCTGAATGCGGTCTTGTGAATGTCATCATCCTTGATCCTTAGTTGATGATATCCCGACCGGAGATCAATCTTGGAGAAATATTTGGATCCTGAAATCTGATCAAACAATTCATCGATTCTCGGCAGTGGATACTTGTTCTTGATAGTAAGATGATTCAACTGTCGATAGTCAATACACAATCTCATGGATCCATCCTTCTTCTTTACAAATAAGACTGGTGCTCCCCACGGGGAAGTACTTGGTCTAATAAACCCTTTTCGGATTAGTTCCATCAACTGCTCCTTCAACTCCTTGAGTTCAGCAGGGGACATTCTATATGGTGCCTTTGAAACCGGACCAGCACCAGGGACTAAGTCGATGGTAAAGGCCACATCTCTTTGCGGGGGTAATCCCGGCAATTCTTCCGGAAATACGTCTGGGAATTCTCGTACTACTTGAACGTCTTCTATCTTGGTTTCCTTAGCTTCTTTATTAGTGACAAAAGCAAGGAAGGATACACATCCTTTCCTGACGAGCTTGCTTGCTCGAAGAGCCGAAATAAGAGGGGATTTGCTTCGACTCTTAGGACTAGTATAAGTCAGTTCCGGAAATTCCTTGAAAACAATCTTGCTTTCACGGCAATCAACCGTTGCCTGGTATTTGGATAACCAATCTGCTCCTAGTATAACATCATATTCTTTTAGATCTAAGCAGATAAGATCAATAGGAAAATTCTTTCCTCGAACCAACACCTCACAGTTTTGGTAATGATGCGTGATATCCGTCTCGTTTCCGAGAGGAGTAGACAACACTATTTTCATCCATTCTGGTTCTAGAGGTAATGGGTCAGCAAACTTCTTGGAAATAATAGAATGCGATGCACCCGTATCAAATAAGACATGTGCATATTTGGAACAAATTTTTAATGTACCTTCCACCAATCCGCCTTCTTCTTCTGGTTCGGTCTCTTGGATTGCATGAAGACGCGCGTTCCTTGTCACTGGGCGTTTACCCTCACCGTCTTGGTCATTCATTAATGGACAATCGGGAATCCGATGTTCACGACTCCCACAACGGAGACATGCTCCTAATTTCCTCCAGCATTCTTCTGTTTTGTGACCAGCCTTGTCACAATGCTTGCATACTATGTTTGAAGGTGTAGTGGTGATAGAGAAAGGCTTGGATTTCTTGTTCTTCTGATCTTGAGAGGAAAAACCTCCATTATTGGGCCTCTTCTTAAAGTTGGGTTTAAAAGAACCCGAACTTGTGACTTGCTCCTTTTTGTCTTTCCCACGGATCCTATCAGATAGTTCCGTGGCATCTTCAAGCAACTGAGCTCGGCGCACTATTTCAGTATAAACTTGAATATCCATAGGCGCCAGTTGAGTAATGTAGTGGGGCCTAAGCCCATTAAGAAATCTACGGGCTTTCATCTTTTCCGTGCCAATTAAATGCTTAGCATATCTAGACAGTCTAGAGAACTGTGCTTCATAATCAGCCACCGATAAAGATCTTTGCTTTAATGCGGCAAATTCGGCGGCCTTCTTTTCCTGGACCCTATCAGAGAAATATTTGGCGTTGAAATATTCAACGAATTCTCCCCATGTAACTTGAGTTGGGTCAATTGTAGCTTCAATCGACTCCCACCAGCATCTAGCATCCTTTTCTAACTGGAAAGTAGCTAATAAGACTTTGTCCTGATCCGTGCATTGCATGACACGGAATATACGTTCAATCTCCCGAACCCAATGCTCGGCATCGTCTGGATCGGTCGATCCCATGAACTTCGGGGGATTCATATTCTTGAATGCTTGGTGTAAGCTTCCAGCTCGTGGAGCACCACCTTGTGCTACCTGTTGTAGCACTTGGGTCATCCCTTGAAGGGTACGCTGCATGTTGCGCCATTGAGCACGTTCGGCAGCCATTATCCTACAATTACAATAGCTATGTTAGTATTATATCACTATGATCTTATAAAGGACTCATTGATCATTTAACCCTTGGTTCTACCCACTCTCACTTGGTTAAAGGTTTTGAAACCTATCCTTGGACTTGGGTTTCCTAGGAATTGAATACCTTAGGCTCTGATACCACAAAGACTGTCACGCCCCGAGCGCGGAAGATACCCGGAGATGCGCGACGTGTCTATATCAATCATGTCAATCAGAGTGGTCATGTATTCGACACAAAGACAGAGATGCGCAAAATAGCAAGATAACCCAATCCTTTATTTCATAATGGATAGACTATTACAAATCCAATACTCTGTTTAATAAAAAGGAAAAGAATACATATTTGACTCAAGAAACTATAGGAAAGACTAGATGACACTTGGAGAATCTCTATCTCTTCACTCTTGACAATTCCCATCCGATTGACTTCCATCGTCGTCGGACTTACCTGAAAAGTAAAAAGGGACAAACGGAATGAGCGAACGCTCAGTAGGAAATTATATCTCAAGTACTAGCAAGTGGTTTAAGTAATTACATTTTCATGGATGCAATAAAGCTATGCATGCTCGCATGAAACGACAAGATAGAGAGAATGTAATATCAAAGAAATAAGATGAACTTTCATGAACAAGATACAATTTATTCAAGATATTCAAGCAAGTACCATTATCGAGTCATGTCAAGAACTTTGGCTATCATGTATCAAGCAAGTAAATTACCCTTTTTCGGGCCACGCATTTCATTTCATGTCAAGTACGAGTCAAGTACAAGATGTGTGTGGAATGTCCAATCAAGCAAGTCAAGTACTCGGTATAATGCCAGATACCTTATCATTTTAACTCCCATGGGCACAAGTACTTTCGGGTGCTCCTCCCAGGACCAGATCGGGCCCTATATGCGCAGGCATTTATCATGTGTTTTGACATCCACTCTTGTTTATATAGCCAATATAGAATTTCAATAATCAAGCTTGTAGACACGTATGACAACTTTGATAGAATAGAGTTCAAAATATGACAAAGGACATAGAATGGCGATAATAACGGTATAATCACGATGTCGATAAAACTAGGTAGATTATGGTTCCCTTAACTTAGGTACCATGACAAATCAATATGGACATTCTTTATATAGAATTGAGGTCCACATGAATATTAGATCAAGCAAGATACCCTCATTCTTATCATAGAATTGGGGTTTACAAGAATGACACGATATGGCATGATATCATCATCCCATCAAGAATTTCTTATGATATACTCTTTGTATAATCATAAGGGCCGGTATACCATGTTTCTTTTAGATTGACATGGCAAGGATCGTGTAATGGGTTTTTAGGGTACAACCAGCTCAGTCGGCCTTGAGGGAATCCAAGGCTACGAGGAGTCTTACGGAGGTCTCTATGACTAACTCGCTAGTCCAAAGGAACGGAATGTCCAATGGAGAGCTTGTATGTCAATGAGAGTTGAGTGTGGTCGGTAAATCAACATGAAAACATGGGACTATACTCACGGAGTGGAGAATAGTGCCGATATATATATATATGTATAATATATAAACCATCGGTTAGCAAATCAGAGGAAAAATCAGTTTACAGTAAAATAACGACTTAGGTCAAGTCGTGTATTGAATAATTAACGCCTAACAGAAGGGCGTTTACATGTATTGCCAATTTGCAGAATTTCCATTTATTTCATTAATTTATCAAAAACACGCCTTTCCTAGGGGCGTTTCTTCAAAGTTGACGACTGCAGGGGCAGGCGTCTCATCATTTACATATTCGACAGGATATAATTATTCTCAGAAATTTATCAAAAACGCGCCCTTGGAAGGGGCGTTACTTCTAATTCCATTATACAGATAATGTAAATTTCAGGGTTTTAACAATTACACGCCCAATGAAGGGGCGTTACTTTTAAATTTACGCCTTATATACAGACGTTAGTCCAGTGAGAGACGACCTTGTCTAGGTCGTGAATTCAAGAAATACCATGATTTTTCATGGGCAGTACTAATTTCAGGTTACAGGATAATAGAACTCATGGGAAAACGAATATATGGTCATGACAATAATATCAACATGTTCGAAGACATAGGATCATGCATTATTAGTGTAGAATCAGGTTTTCATATGTAATCAGTTCTTAGCATGGGTGAGTAACGATTAATGAAATTAACGCCTGAGTGCAGGGCGTCAATCCAAAATTGACGACCTTGGCAGGGTCGTGATTTGTAAAGTAGCGCCCTAATCTGGGGCGTGTATTTCATAATCACGCCCTTGCTAAGGACGTGTTTTTCAAGAAATTAACAGAAAGTCGTTGAAAAACTATAGTAAACCAAACCATGTATATGCATGATAATTATTGTACTGTATCAATTTAGTTTGGGCTACAGTGACTTGAGAAAACCTACCTTAATAATGGATTTGAAGATGACCGTGAGGGGTTTGACTAGCAGAGGATGATGCTCGGTTAGGCTCCTGAAGACCACGGCTATTGGTTGATGGAAGAAGACGATGGCTTTGATTGTAGAAGAAGAACTGCAGTTATCCTATAAGAAAATAAAGAAACTGTATCAGTTTCTTTGTGATATGAACATCATACGAAGGTAAATAATTCTTTTTACCCGGATGAAGAACTATGCTTCTTCAAAACGTAGGGCTTCTTAACCTGTAACAGAAGAAGATGAAGAACTGTTAGTTCTTCATGTAACAGACGTAGGGATTTTAAGGAAAATAAGAAGGAATGCTCCTCTTACGTACCTCTGCAGACGAACGAATCAAATAGGTTTAGGGTTTAAATGAACGAGAGTTTTTATAGGATTTTGGATGTCCTAGTAGGGTTGGTGATTGTGTGGAAGTAATACTTCTATGATAGAGTCATTACCACGTTTGAACTCTTTCTAATGCTTATCACTTACCCTGGATAAGTTCTGGGTTCGAACGAGTCACGAACTGAATTAACGCCTTAGGTCAGGGCGTGTATTCTTGAATTGACGCCTTGTATAAGGGCGTTTCTTAAAAAGCGCCTTGAAAAAGGGCGTTTCGTGTTTTAAAACACGCCCAAGATAGAGGCGTTTCTTTTACTTGCCTATTTGGTCGTGAGAATTGACGACCGCACGTGTGGGCGTCCTTTCTTGAGTCACGCCTTTGATAGAGGCGTTTCTTTTTGAATTAACGCCCTAATAAGAGGCGTTATTTTTAATTTGTTTTATTTCGTCCAATTAACCCTATTCCTTTTATATATATTACTTCTGTAATATATATGTTTTAATTCATTTCAATTATTCATTTATTAGGGTTGCTACATATAGACTTGCCAAGGAAAAGGCTGTACAGACTTGAGCAAAGCAAAACAATTGAATGTATAGACTTTACGATGTGAAGACTTGCCAAAGACAACTGGACGATGTACAGACTTGAGCGAAGCAAAGTCTGTACAGACTTGAAGGTTCATAATGTAAAGACTTTGGCAAAGCAGCAATGTACAGACTTGCACAGTTCTGGGATGTATAGACTTTATCTGAAAACCTAATGTACAGACTTGCAAAACTGAACGTAGGTAAAGATCCCAATGTATAGACTTCGAAGTTCAACTGGTGAATGTACATACTTTGAAGGTTCAACTGGTGAATGTATAGACTTCACCACTGTATAGACTTGGAAGTTCACTGATGGATGTACAGACTTCACCTCGAGCAAGCTACAGTGCAGTGTATGGACTTTGAAGAATGATGCATGACGCTGTACAGACTTCACTAATGTATGGACTTAGCTTTGTGCATGCTACAGTCCAATGTATGGACTTTGAATGACAGTGCAAGCACTGTATAGACTTTGAGCACAAACACCACAATGCAATGTATAGACTTGCTAGTTATGTGAGCTGCAGTGTATGGACTTTGCCCAATGCATAAAACGCTAAGTGAGACGGAAAATGTATAGACTTAGCCTATGCGAGCAATGCAGCAATACAACCGATGTACAGACTTGAGAAAATGCATGCTACAGTGTAGACTTTGAAGAGGATGCATGCACCTCAATGTACAAACTTGCGGGATGTGTGAGCTGCAATGTATAGACTTGACTGCCTGCATGCATGTATAGACATTATCGTGCAGACAGGACCTCACATGCATTAGTGTATAGACTGTATGTCTGATGGATGCACTGATGTAGTATATGCACAGAGGAAGCAATGCACCGATGCAATGCATGCACATAGCAGGTATTGAACTGAAGCAAGGGATGTATAGACTTGTGTTTTCAACGATGCACAAACACAACACAAACACAACAAGATGTATAGACTATGCTGAGTGTGAAGACGTGTGTGTGTTCAGTGTGTAGACTTGTGAAATGCATAGAACACACAGACAATATGATAAAAGTAATTTCATCAAAATATAAACAGTTGCCAATCAATCAAAACAAGGTGTTGCCAATGAAGTAAAGCATATTGTCAATATCATCAACACAGAGGAGTCACAACTATCTCTCCCTTTTTGATGATGGCAACCCCCTATCATATAGAAGAGCAACAACCTGTCATTCAGATGAATTTTTGATGAAAGACATGATTTGTTATTCAGATTGTCATGCAGATGCTATGAATGCATGCTACGAAATAAAAACTAACTCCCTGCTCACAAGATCTCCCCCTTTGCCATAACATGATTCATACACTCCCCCTGGAATGAATTCAGAATTCATCAAACAGACAATATTCTCCCCCTTTGCCATCAACAAAGAGGAGGGAAAATGATTACAAGGGAAGGAACAAGAGAGATCATCTAACTGGCATTCTGAACAAGTAGTTCAGGAATAAGCATTCTAAAGCACAGAGTCTTCAGTCATATGAATTTAGAAACTACTGTCAGATAGAGTTCTGTTTTAAAGACTATAAAATTTTGAGTTCATGCACTACAATCAATGGATAAGTTTTCTGTGCATGATAAAATAATAAACCAAAATCACATTTATATGAGAGATTCAGTTTCAAAATATCTTACTTTCATAGACTCAGTAAAAAAAATGTTAAGAGTTACCAGGTCATGTATTGAAATTAAACAAATTGACATCCATGAAATTTCTTTTGAAGAACAGCATTTTTAATATTAGTTCATTAAGGGCATTCAGGTACCATTTGTCTTTTTGCGTAAGGGTATACATTTATCAGACGCCAATAACCCTAGATACTAAACATGATGGACCATTCTACCATGATCAAATTCAATAGAACTGATTTACACCTTTTTGTGTGAGGGTACAACTTTATCAGACGTCAGTTACCCCCAGGTACTCAGTGAAACCACCCTACTATTTTGATCATTTTATACAGAGATAACTGATACACCTCATGACTTAAGTATTATCCATTTCTTTGATGGATCAGTTAGTTTCTCAGTATTTTTCCAGTCATTGCTCTGCCAATGTTATTTTCAATTAATTTTTAATGTTTTTCAATATCTTTCTTAGTTGTCCTTTATTTGTTTCAGAATGACTTGTTTAAGAACAATACACATACTTAGCTTCTGTAACATGATTTTAGATGAGTTTTCAGATTTCAGATATGATTAGCTTTGTCTGACATGAAATAAGATAAGGGTTGAGAGCTTTATCAATTTTCAGCTTTCTTATTTACTGATTGTAATCTTTAAACTTTAAAGTTTATAAAATTTAAACCATCAAAGTCAGTCTTTAAGCAATTAAAATTCTTATAAGAGAAGAAGTCTGTTTTCTATTGCTTAGGAATCAGAACTGACTAACAGATTGCCATATTGTCAGACTCAACTCATTCAGGGTCAAAGAATTTGGATTTCAATAAGGTTGATGACCACTCTGAATTTCTAGCAATACTCCCCTTGTCTATGTGCATGCAGTTTTGCAAATAAATGGCAAGAATTAAATACCACTGTTATGATATGCAATGATGATCATGAGTGTGATGTCAAAAAAAAAATATGAATGTCATGCATGATCATGAGTCTGTTGCAACATTCAACATTAACAAGGTTTATTCAAGCCATCAGAGAGTTTATTCATTATGCTGAAATTTACACAAGCCAAGTTCTCTTCTAAGAAATTTAAACCTTTCATTCTCAAGAGGCTTAGTAAAAATATCAGCAATTTATTTTCCAGTTTCAATGAAGTTCATTTCAATTTCCTTTTTATTTACAACATCTCTAAGAAAATGGTGTTTTATCTCTATATGCTTAGTCCTAGAATGATGAACAGGATTTTTAGCAAGGCATATAGCACTAATATTATCACATAACATTGGAATACATCTCAATTTTATCTGATAATCATCCAGTTGGTGCTTGATGCATAGTACTTGGGCAGCACAATTGCCAGCTGCAACATATTCAACTTCAGTTGTAGACAAAGCTACAGTGTGTTGCTTCTTAGATGCCCAAGATACTAGACAGCCACCTAGGAATTGACAATATCCACTAGTGCTTTTTCTCTCTACTCGACACCCAGCATAATCTGCATCAGTGTAGGCTAGAAGTTCTAACTCACACTTGGCAGGATACCAAAGACCTAGCTCTTGGGTGCCTAGTAAATACCTAAAAATCCTTTTCACTGATTTAAGATGTGATTCTTTGGGACTAGCCTGAAATCTAGAGTATAAGCACACTGAAAATTGAATGTCAGGCCTAGATGCTATAAGATATAGAAGGGATCCGATCATACCTCTATATAGCCTTTGGTCCACTGGTTTACCTTGAGGATCTTCATCCAAACAGGTTGAGGTACCCATTGGAGCAGCTATTTCCTTGAGGTTGTCCATTTTGTACTTCTTCAATAGATCCCTTATGTACTTGGACTGAGAGATGAAAGTACCATCCTTTGATTGTGTAACCTGCAGTCCAAGAAATAGTTTGAGCTCACCCATTAAACTCATTTCAAACTCATTAGTCATAATTTGAGAGAATTCCTCACACAATTTGGGGTTAGTTGACCCAAACATAATGTCATCCACATAAATTTGAATGATAAGAATATCTGAATGACTCACCATGGTAAACAATGTTTGATCAACTACACCTCTTGTGCAGTTCTTATCAGTGAGGAATTTGCTCAACCTGTCATACCAAGCTCTAGGAGCTTGCTTTAAACCATAGAGAGCTTTTCTGAGTTTATAGACGTGATTAGGGAAGTCTAAGCATTCAAATCCAGGAGGCTGCCTCACATAGACATCCTCACTGATTTCCCCATTTAGAAAAGAAGATTTTACATCCATCTGCTGAAGATTTATTCCTAGGGAACATGTATAAGCCAATAATATTCTGATTGCTTCTAACCTGGCTACAGGGGTAAAAGACTCTTCAAAGTCTATTCCAAATTCCTGATTATACCCCTGAGCTACAAGTCTGGCCTTATTTTTAATGACATTCCCTGATTCATCAGTTTTATTTCTGAATACCAATTTAGTCCCTATGACTGTTTCATGATCAGGAGGTGGAACCAAATGCCACACCTTATTCCTGTCAAATTGATTGAGCTCCTCATGCATGGCATTAATCCAATGCATATCTTTGAGAGCACAGTCAATGGACTTGGGTTCTACATTTGAAACAAACGCATATGCATTCAATTCATTTTGAATCCTTAAGTGGCCTCTGGTCCTAGGGGGGTCATGCAGATTTCCAATTACATTATCTACAGGATGATCTTTAAGATATCTAATGTTAACAATTGGATTATCATGAAGTTCATTTACCTCCCCCTGAACTGTAGGCTCTTCTTCATTAAGCTCTTCATTTCCTTCCCCATCTTCGGATTGGTCTGCAGAATTTCCTTCTTTCAGAATATCATCACTATCTTCATTCCTGCATTGACCAATATTAGTCTTTAATAAGGATTCATCAAAAACTATATGTGGAGATTCTTCAATAGTTTTAGAATTCAGATTATACACTCTAGATGCTCGGGTGTTTTCAGAATAACCAAGAAAAATTCCTGGTTCACCTTTAGGTTCAAATTTGTCAAGGTCTCTTTTATCATTTATATGTATAAAGTATTTACACCCAAAAACCTTGAAGTGAGCAATAGAAGGTTTCTTACCCTTTATGATCTCATAGGGTGTTTTCTGAGTAGAAGGTCTTACCATGGCTCTGTTAATTACATAACAAGCAGTATTTACTGCTTCAGCCCAAAACCTTCTTGGTAGACCACCTTCAACCAAGAGTGTACGACCCATCTCCACTAGGGTTCTGTTCCTTCTCTCCACAACTCCATTCTGCTCAGGTGTCCTTGGTGAGGAGAACCTATGGTTAATTCCATTTGACTTGTAGAATTCATCAAATTGTGAGTTTTCAAACTCACCTCCATGATCAGTCAAAATATTTTCAATTTTCTGGTTTTTCTTAAGACAGAACTCCTGAAATTCTGAGAATGCATCACTTTTATGTGATAAGAAATATACCCAAGTATACCTAGAGAAGTCATCTACCATGACAAACCCATACTTCCTCCCTGATAAGCTGACAGACCTGGTTAGCCCAAAAAGGTCCATGTGTATCAGCTCATAGGGTTTAGAAGACAGATTTTTTGTTTTAGATTTAAATGACTTTCTAGTTAACTTTGATTGAGTGCATGCATCACAGATTTTATTTTCTTTCTTAAAGGAAACTTTAGGAAGTCCTCTAACTATGCTATGCGTATTTAGTTTATGCAAAACAGTGTAACTAGCATGACCTAACCTACGATACCATAAAAATGCTAAGTCTTCTCTACCAGCAGTAAGGCATAGGTTAGAATGTTGAATATCATCTAGATCTATCATGTAAGTGTTATTTATCCTCTTACCAGAAAATTTAACAGTTTCAGAATCAGATTCAAAAACCTTGCAACATTGAGAGTCAAAAAGCACTTTGCATCCTTTATCACATAGCTGGCTGATGCTAAGTAAGTTATAAGCTAATCCTTCAAACAGTATGACATCCTCAATGCAACAAGTAGTACACTTACCTACCTTACCTGTTCCAACAATCTTACCCTTTATGTTGCTACCAAAGGTGACAAGGCCTCCTTGTTTCTCTGTCAGCATGCAGAACTTGGCCTTATCCCCTGTCATATGCCTGGAGCAGCCACTATCCAAGTACCATAAATTATTCTTGGCTGCCAGGCATACCTGCACACAATCAGGTAGAGAAGTTTGGAACCCAAGACTGATTGGGCTCCAGAGAAGATGAAAAGTAATTAAAACTAGAAAGTAGACTTTTAGGAATCCACATTTGTTTGAAACAGTTCTGTTCAGTGGATTTTCTAAATTTCTTTTTGTTTTGCTTTTTCTTATTGACACTAGCATGATTATTTACAGATTGATTATTTCTGTGCCAGTGCCTTGGCCAGGATGTATTCACGAAATTTTGGCCATAGTAATCATTGGGCTGGCTGTAGAAATGTTGGTTCCTTGGTGTCCAATTGTCATACCCACTAACCCAATTTCTGGTGTAAGGTCTATAAGACTGTGTAGCCTGATGTCCATGACCTGTAAACCTTCCTTGAGTCCTAGTCCATCCTGACCTATTTGGATATGTTGACTGTGCAAAGAAATGGGACTGGGCTCTAGGTTGGTAGAAATGCTTTGGTTGAGCTCTAAAGGCATTCTGCCTCCCCTGCACCTTGGACCTTGCTGACCTATTCATAGGTATGTATTGGGTCTTTTTCAGAGGTGGTGGTGATGGTGGAGACTTGGTGACCTTAACATGGGGTTTATAAGACTGTGTAGGTTGACCCCTAACCTGAAACTGAGCTTTGGGATTTTTCTTGGATGTGCTAGCTCTACTAGGCTCACTCGGCTTTTGTTTGCCCTTCTCCTCAGCACTGGGCTTTTTCAGATTAGCAGTTTTGTTCAAGAAAATGTTTGAATTCATGCTAATTAGAGGTCCTTTCTCTTTTTGTGTAACAAATGAAATAGTTTTCATTCCAAAGGTTTTTGTTGCACTAGAATTAAATCCAAGGCCCTCTTTTCTGAAGTTGACCTTTGACCCTAACAAAGCATTTAGGTTATCTGTACCTTGGATCATTTTCTTAATAGTCTTAAGCTTGTCCTCATTATCCTTTTGAATATCTTCAATAGATTTCTTAAGTTCTGTATTCACACTTACGACAGCTTGATATTTTTCATTCACTATTTTTATCTCACTCTCACATTTCTGAATTTTCAATTTCAGTTCATCAGTTTCTTTTTCTAACCTCTCATTTTCTTCTTTAGAGGCTTTTGACTCATTCTTGATTTCTTCTAATTCAGAACATGTTGTTGATTTGTTTTTTAATTAGATTAGATTCCTATCCCGCCCCCTTTTTAAATACATACATGCATAAATATGTGAATCAAAGACAAGGGGGATGAAAGGATGGAAATACTAACCGTGATCGCCACCAAGGATTAACAACGCCGCAAGGATGAAGAAAGGAGTGCAACGGCGTCTTGTACCTTGGAACTTAAAGACTTCATCGCGCTCGAAACGGGGTGCGGGGAACTTGTGGATTCAAACCTCCTCTCCTTCCATCCGGCTAGAAGAAGAGGGCCTCACATTGTATTCATGCTCTCCTGCAAAACAAAGATGAAACACAAAGGCAAAAACCCATTAGAACATGCATGTGTAGTATCAATCCCGCAGTGATAAAATAGGGGTAGAAATTGAGGGCAAACTCACCGGGGGAGGGTTTTTAACCCCTGTGGAAGGGTGAAAATAATAGGTGGGTGTGTTGTGCATGCATGAGATTGGAAATCACGAGATTTGATTGAGAGAGTAGAGAGAAATCAATGATGCAAAATGGAGAAAAACGCATGTGTAGCAGAAAGTGCAGGAAACTGTGATGATTTGTGATTTTGAGGAGATTAGAACTAAGAGTGTAGACCATGAAATCAAGCCCAGAAGGATGTAATTGAAATCCAATACTTCCCTCTTCAAGATAGGGTCGAAGGATTGAGTTGGAGTTGTAGCATGGCTTCGCCCCACGTCCGGAAAGAGCCCCCCGTCGCGACTGCGAACTGGGCAGTTTTTATAGAGTTTTGTAAGAAATCCTCATCTTCTTATCATGATTCCCGGAGATAGAGTCCAAGATAAATCGAGTTCTCTGGATCAAACTCGAGATAATACTAAGGACAAGAGATAGGAACAAACGAGGATCAATTCAGAGGAGGATTCTAGAAGATATGTCTTTTGGAAGGCAGCCCCGAAGCCTTATCTGCAGAGTTTGAGTTGAACTAGGAAACATAAATCATGATCTTTCGACCCAGATCCCAAGAGATATTGCCAATGAAAATTTGATTCCTATGAACCAAATTCAAGATAATACCAAGGGCTAGAAGTAGGAAAAAATGGGGATCAATTTGGATAAGAATTCAAGAAGTTATGGACTCTTCAAGAGGGCCACGACGCATAAAAACGGAGCAGAGTCCAGCACGAATTGGACTCTCTGGTGCATGTAACGGTCTATCGTAGGACCGTCAGAGTGATGTAACGGACTAGGGTAGGTCCGTCACACTATGGGGGTCAAACGGGATGATTTCGGGCAAGTTTGGATGTAATGGTCTACTGTAGGACCGTCACATGTGAAGTAACGCATCTACAGTAGACCTTCACATTGAAGTAACGCATCTACAGTAGACCTTCATATTGATGAAGGTAGATTCCGGGCAGACTGCGCGCGACTTTAGAAATTGAAGCGTATCTCTCAAACGGTGGAGAATTAGAAAAAGTCGTAAACAGAGAAATTGTAGATAACTGAGAGAGGAACAACTTTCATGAAGAAAGAAATTTGAGAAAATGATTGGAAGAGGGAGAAAATAGGGCTGGAAGAGAGAGGAAAATTCTGGAATGTAGGTGAACAGCACAGTCTGCTGGAAAAATGTGAATAGCTCACAATCGGGGTATAACTGGCCAACGGCGTAGAAGAAGAAATTGTAGATCTTTGAAAGACGCACAACTTTGATGAAGACAACTTTTTGAAAAGAGGATTGGAAGAAGATGAAAACGAACCACTTGCCGGACTGCGCAATGAGAGAGAGCCGATTACTTGAAGGAAGCCGGCATAAATGGGCCGAAAGTCGACTTAGAAGCTGGAATTTGAAAAGATAAGCTCTGGGGCTCTAAGAAATTATGATCTCCAAGACTCAAAGGATATGGAATGGTAAAAATGGGCTCAAAATCAATCCAAGAAAGCTCCAAAATAATGGCTAATTCGAGACATCAAAAATGGTGAATAAGAGAAATGACACAACTTGTGGGCTAAAATGGGTGTCAACAGATGCCCCTCCTTGATGTCCGCTTTGCAAGGGAAGGAGCGAAAGCGACGCGGAGGTGAAATGGAAAGGAGATGGAGCAAAAGAGACAGCGACGTGAAATGGAGATGAAGCAGAGATGAAGTGGAGAGAACTGATAATCGGGCATCAAGGCAAAAAGACACCCGTCACAACCAACAAGCGATGGGAATTCTCCCGAAAATGCCGAACTAACCACAAGGAATGATTGACAATGATGAGACATGTCTGGATAACTAACTAAGGGAGGAAAAGGAAACACGACCAACCTCATCGGGGACACAATCCACGGACAATGAGTGGGTCGGAAAGAACATAGCATAAGAGTTGGAAAGGAGAATAAGACTGAGATAAAATCCAGACAGGAATCACGCTGGCCAACCAGACCAAGCGGCAAGATCAGAGAAATCGTTTGAATTCAGAGTGGAATGAGGACTCTCTTACCCAAGAGAGCTTAAGTGCAATCAACCATTACTGAGGAGAAATCATTGAATGGATCACGAGGCATGAATGCTCAAAATGACATGATGCATGCTGGGTTAAAATAAAGAAATCATTAAAACGAATGCAAACAAAGATAAAAATAGAAAGTACTCAAGGATAATATTGCTAGATTGAGCCAAGACGGGGTCAAGAGTGTTCCTGCAACCACGGCGTGCGAGACAGAGTCCATCGTCCCCCACCCGACTTAACCAAGCGGCCTATCCAACGATTAACCGTATGTTCCTAGATCATCATCATTTTTGTTAAAGGTGAACATCAGATCCTAGAACACACGGGTAACCAGCCGGTCCTTGAGAGACTATAATAATGTAGATGCCATATTGTAATGCAACAATGAGAAGGATAGAGAGCCATACCTGACTTACCTGTCAAGCGAAATGGCACCTTTTTGGATTTTTCAGATTTCTACTTTTTATGGATTTTCAAATAAGACAACAACCACATGACATGACATGATGTGAACCTGAACGAATATGAACATGATATGAACATAACATAATAAGAGAAATATGAATGAAACATGGCACAACAAAACATAACGAAGATGGATGAAACATAACAAATGAACAAATGGCAAGCATACATGCGACTAAATGCACGGTGGGATAAGACAATACGCACACGGTGGGACAGCACACGCGGTGAGATAAGGACATGGTAGGCCAAAGACACGTGGGATGACAATATCACGGAGGACAACACGTGTGATGAATGATATGGCAGGATGGGGACACGCGTGATAAATGACACGGCAGGACAAAAGATACGACCAATCACGAGAGGACATAGACACATATGACAAGGACACAACGGGACAAAAGATATGGAGGACCATAGACATGATAAAGACAACAAACACATTCTTCAATCAAAGCCCAAGATAAGATGAAGCGGAACCGTCAGGTTCAAAATCGTGAGACAATGCCTCTCATGGAAACTCATAAGCAGATAAGCGAAAGCTGAGAAGGCCATAAGCTTCAAAATAGATATTAAAGAGATGAGAATATATCAAAGAATATGCGTAGAGGCAGAGCGAAATGATAGAGCAAGGAAAGCTTGAACCTGCAGCCTGCACACTTAGCAAAAAGATTACGTACCTGTCCTCAAGATAAAAATAACAGGAACATAAGAGAAGTATTTTAGATTTTTGTATTTCTAATTTTTTTTTCATATTCAAATTTTTGGGATTTTTTGACATATTTGATTTCTTTTTTGAATTTTGACATATTTGATTTTTTTTGGAATTTTGACATATTTCATTTTTTTGGATTTTGACAATATCAATATGCAGCACCCAAAGACAGGCTCGAATTACTGGCGAGGGATCGTCGCTCCTCCCCTCTCATTAAAGGCTTCCCTTAAGCAGGGCGTGCATGTGAGAGTGGCTTACCGTAACCAACCGCCTCTAAAGAACGGTGCCCTTACTAAGGCCATACCCGGGATACAACCCAGCCTAAGAGGGAGAAATAGAAGAAAAATTAGAGACAAGCTTTATGCAGGATGGGAGACATCAGGACTTGAATTCCTTCCAGGGCACTACCCCTCAAAGAGATAGGTCTGTTGCGTCGGGGCTTTGTGTCTTTGATTTTGAGACCCATATTTATCAAGCACGCATACGACCGGGCTCTTGATGTCCCGCGGGGCTTCGCCACTCTTGCCATGCCTTTGATTTCATAATCTTCTTTTTGATTCATCATTGATTTTTGACAGCCCTTGTTGGCTAGATATTGCATGAAAGCTCACTTTCGAGGGTCAAGACTACCCCTATTTGAGACCTCTCTCATATTGGGGAGCACCTAGGTCGGTCATCTCATCCATCCATCTCTTGCCCCTACACTTGGCCGAGTAGAGAAGAGAAAACGCCTTCGTGCATACCCAAAGTATGGCCAAAGCAGCAATGGTGTTGCACTAGAGAGATTGGCTATGGCTTGCCGTGTAGTGTGTGAAAAACCCATGCTCAAAGGTCACCCTCAACGATCGGGGAATGAACTGGACTCCCAGCGCGGAGCTATCACCAGCCTAAGGATGCTGCAGAAGTGAACTCATTTTAAATGAACTAAGCAAATTTCTAAAAGCCACTTAACCATGTAAGGAACCAACGTTAATCTTAACAATGTGCAGAAGTAAATAAGTGATAATAATAGCATGTTCTTTGCAAAAAATAAAGATACCTTGCAAATCCACGGAACGAAACTAGCATCCTGAAGTAATCGTGATCATCGAGCTTTGCACAGCACGAGCTTCATATTCCTTGCTTGACAGGATGAAAGAGAGAGGATAGCAAAGGATCAAAGATTCCTCTACATGGAGGAGCGGCAGACATTAAACTAGACGAATAAGGATAAAAAGGAAGAGAGACGAGGGCTAGAACTCCCTCGTTAAGGCACAGAGACCTTGATAACAAGGAACCAATTACAGAAGAAACCAGATTAGCCAAGATCAAGGCAGACTAAAGCCTCGAAAGTAGCAAGAAAAAGGGTAATGATCCTGAAAGGGTGAAGAAGAATGAGTAGAAAGATGATAAGAAGAATGTGGAAAAGGTAAGGGGGAAGAGGAGTGATCATCCGACGTGGTCGGAGAAAAGGAACTAGGACCACCCGACAGAGTAGGGGAAGGGGAATGAGAGTCACCCCACAGGGTCGGGGAAAGAGAATGAGAAGTCGAACCCGAGGATACCGGGGGAGGAGAATCAGATATAGGTTGAGGCCGAGAATGGTGAGAAGATGGAAAGTCCAGAGGTTCCGGATAGGAAAAGGAAGAACAGGGATTCGCGGACCCTAGATGGGAGGAGAGAATCGTGGGGGGAGAATTAGGAGAGGGCAGATACACCACCCAGGGGTGGGAACCGAGCAGAAGAAATGATGAGTGAATTGAAGAAGAAGGAAGAGAAGTGGACCCCTGAGTGCACAACCGATAGCCATTGAGTTTACATCGCCGCCTCTTCTTGGCAGAAATTTCTTGAAAATGGACCCACCTGGTGCGGGCTTCGACCTTCGGGCTTCTTAATCTGTAATACCTTCTCAAATAACGGGCCCACCTAACAGATGACCTGGCCCGACTGTGAACATGCAACTTCATCGGTGCGGTTGCCCCTAGACACCCGGTGCTAGCAATATGCGAACACTCTTGAGTGAGTAACCCTTCAGAGTGATGAATATCACAAACCCACGGGGTTTTGTCTCTCGGCACTAGAAGCATGAGATTCGGTAACTCCACTCGGAACTCAGTCTTGAAGCATAACTCCCTTGATAGAAGAGACGGGTGAAGCTGAGGGAGAGTAATACACGGCGTTGACATGGCCGGTCTGCTAATAAACCGAGGAAGATTACATAACAGGTGCAGAATATCCTTGGAAAGTGTAGAAGATACGGCCAATTGCCCCTTGAACATAGAACCCATAATCTGCTTGGTGGCCATATGTGTTAGCACAACGCGGGTAGAGAACCCTTCTTGGCCTGTCATCTGAACATCAATAGAGCGAGGAGAAATAATAGCATCAACGGTGAACTCTCCGGCGAGCAAAGAGATTGCCACCGACCTCGCTCGAGAAGAAACTGGCATCAACTCAAGGGAACTCTTCTTAGTAACTGTCATCTTTGAAAGTAGAGGCACATCATCCCCAAAATAACCAGGGACGAGGACACGAACCGGCATCCGACAGATAAAATCTTGAATCTTGAAATGCACGGCCGGCACTGAATCATCCTGACTTGACTTATTGTCTCCCTGGGCATTAGACCCGAGGGGCACCAAAGGAAGCGCACACCCGCTCTGTGGGGTGGTAGTGGTTGGAGAAGTAAAGGGAATATGTTTCGGTGGAACATGTGAAGGTTTGGAAGGCATGGAGGCTCCAACGGGGGTGGTGATGGAAAGTGAAGGCGCAGGCGATGTGGCGATGATAGGCTCAGGTGGCGATAAAGGCGACGGCGAAGGCATGGCTGAGGGTAGAGATAAAGGAGAAGGTTTGGCTTGCTCAGGCTCGGGCAAAGGTGATGGCAGAGATGGAGGCGAGGGCGGAGATGGAGATGGTGATGGAAGCACTAGTGGTGGAGATAAAGATGATGGTGATGGAAATGGAGATGATAAGGATAGTGATAAAGGCGATGGGGGTAGTGGACATGGAGGTAGAGAGGGTGAAGAGGGAGGTTGTGGTGTCCACCGTCGACGTGTCAACATAACGCGTTGAGCGGTGTTAGGGATAGAAGTAGTGGTAGTGGCGGCAGGGGAAGAAGGGGAGGCACTAGCCTGAGCAGAGGCTTGGGTTTGTGGCGGCGATGGAGCCGGGGTAAGAGATGGTGGAGGTAACGGAGTAGGTGATGGAGCGAGTGCAGCAGTAGACGAGGAATAATAGGGGTGCCCCTGACCTTGAAGTAATAGAGACGGCTGCCCGGGTGGCACTTCTTGCTGCTGTTGTTGGTTGCGAAGATGTAAAATAACTTTATGCATGGCGGCCCAATCAATCCTTTTCTTAGCTTCCAGATCATAAATATAATCCCGGAACTCGGGGCAATCCTCAACCAAATGCCCCTGCTGACGGTGGAAATCACAGAACTGAAGCATATCCTCGACCGCGGGTCGGTAAGGCACAACTGGAGAGAACGGCAATGCGTGAGTGGCCATCAAAGCCCGAAATATATCGGTGAAACACTCCGGCAAAGGAAGATGAGGAGCCTGCTTCGGGCAAGGTGGATGCCGAGGGATATGTAATGGTGAGGATGGTTGTGGGGATGGAAGTGGAGGTTGTGTAGGCAGGAGTGCGTGGCTAGTGGTGGAGGGCTTTGGTGAAGGCATGTGTGGAACAGGATGAGAGGGTATGCAGACGGCATCTACTTGCTCGGGATGTGGTGTTCCCTTGATCGGAAGTGGAGATGGAGACGTGTATGTGGATGCAGGAGGCTGACTCATGGAAGGTTGATATGCGGAGGCGTATGGGTACGTAGAGGCAGGAGGTTGGCTCGTGGAGGGATATGTGGCGGAAGGCTGACTCATGGCATGCCGACTCATGGGAGCGTAGGGTTGGCACGTGGAGGGTGAGGGTTGATATGTGGAAGTGGATGGTGGAGACTTGGGGTCAAGGGAATCTTGGATTTGTTGGCGAATGAAGCGGGCTCGGCTGTATAATTGTTGCCAGGAGGTGATGTCATTGAGGGCTAAGATAAAGCGGTAGGGCGTTGCATTGGATATCAGCATCTTGATTTGCTCTCTCTCAGGAATGTGTCCCGGGACTTGCGCGGCAAGGCGGCGCCAACGATCGGCAAAGGTAGAGAACTCCTCTTCAGGCTTCATCATCTCATGGGCCAGATCCACAATAGCGTACTTGGGCCCAACCTGGTCTTGAAACTGCTGAAGAAATTTCCCTTGCACGGCTTGAAAATTCATGACTTGCTCTTGCGGAAGAGAGAAGAACCAATCCCGAGCCGGGCCTTCCAATGACAGATCAAACAGATAAGCCATCAAGTGTTGGTCATGTCGAAACTGGGCCGACTCATAAACGAACTCCTTCAAGTGCACATACGGGTCACCGACTCCACTATAACGGCGATATGTGGGAATTTGTGATGGAGGTGGGAGCCGAAGACCTTAGAAAGCGAACTGAACACTTAAAGAGGATTTGGGATCGATCCGACGTTGAAGCTCATCAAGCTGGCGTTGGATTTGAGCAATCATCTCCTGGGTAGGGAGAGATCGAGAAGAATATGGGCCAGCTTGAGCAAGAGGTTGTGAATTAGGACCAGGAGCATGGTATTGGGCCGGATAAGACGATCCGGGCTGAGAAGAAAAAGGGCCCATTCTGGGAATGGAAGGGTGAGCGGGTCTGGAAGAGATGTTGGAACATGGGTTGAATGGGCCAGCAGCAACATGGGCAGAATAATGAGGCCCATTAAGAGAATAATGCCCATTAGCAATTGGGCCAGCAACATATGATGGAGAAGGAGGAGGCCCTTGAATAGAAGATGGCCCATTATGAGAAGAAGGCCCATGAAGATGAGATGCAATAAGACGTTGGGCCTGGGCCGGGTCCATTTGGTGAACAAGGCTTGAAAGATGGGCCATGAGATTAGCCTGTTCCTTGGATGGATCAGAAGGATCACGGGAAGATGGGCCCGCGTGGGAAGAGGATTCTGAAGAGGCGGAATCTCGCGCAGGGTCCTGAGCGGGCTGTGGATCACCAGAAGATGAATCTGCAAGAAAGGGAAACGTGTCAGGGGGCCCAGGGGATCTCCCTGGGGCAAACCCTCCGATGGCTAAGTCAGTAGAGCGATGGTGGAAGCGATAATGGGAGGAGGAGAGAGCTGATGCGCGAGAATCCTCTCCATCAAAGGGTGAAGCGAATCGTGCTCAGGAGCTTAGGGTATGTGAATGCCTAGTTCATCTTACCATCTTCCGGAGGATATCCCTTGCTTAAATAGTGCGTCGTCTTTTAAGAGTCCGGTGAGCTGAGGGCTTCCCGGTGGGAGTTACGTCTTCAGCGGGGGCTTTCATGGCCTGATCGTGGGGACGTTATCCCCTTGGAGTCCGACAGCTCCCATGACTCTCCCGCTGGCGGAGGACTCTGAACGGCCGCACCTGTAGATAATCAACCGGTCTTACCGAGCCTCGGGGATGCTAGCTCATGTCCGAGCGATAGGCATGGCCCGGTGAGGGTGGGGTCGGATAGGTCGACTGGAGCCTGTCTCTCTCGGGTGAGGAGAGGGCTTTTAGACCGGACCTTCCTTGGGACCTGACCGCTGTCTCGGGCCCTCCGAGCCTTGAAGGCCACCGGGGAGAGTTGGTTCCTCGAGTCTTTATTTATTGGGCTTTTCTTCCCTAAGTGGGCCCAGCGGGCTATCACTCGGGCGGGCTTGCCTAGTTGGACCGCGTGGGTCTTGTTGGGCTACCTTTGTGGCGGGCTACGGAAATCCCCCTCTCCACTTGTCCCCCTCCTACTCCCGAGCCAAGGAGGCTCGGATGAGTAGTTTTTCGAGGCTTTGGACCGGCGTGGCTCAGGTGGGTGGAATCCCGTTGGCGTGGTGGAGCCGCTTATAGCAGTCGCCGAGGCCCATAATGATGATCTTGACGGATTGGGAGCGAAGGGGCCCCCCTTTTTCTCGGAGCACGGAACAGGGCGCCGCCACCCTCAGGGGTTTTTTAAGGGGCGCTGTTCATCGTTCTAGGCTTCCAGGGTTTTAGGCTTTCCTTGCTTCTTGATGCGCCGTGAGAGCACAGCGGAGACGCGGAGCCTTGCGGCGGCGTTCGAAGAGTTGGCGAGGATAACCGCAGAGGCGATCCGACAGCTTCCTTCTCCCCCGGAGTCTTCAAGCTCGTGCGAGGGATCGTCTCCCGACTCAATGGCGGACCGGAGCCTGGAGCCTGTGCCGGTGAGGCGGGAACCCGTCCCCAGCTGTAGCGAGTTGGGGGAGACGGAGGTGAGGAGGTGAGAGCACCGTTTCCGTCTGCCTCTCCGCTATAGCTTTGTTGCCGCCACTCCGTACGAGACGAGTTTGGATGATCGTGCTGGGTGTATTTGCACCTTCCTTCTGGCTTGGAAGAGCGGATTCCGGCTTCCTTTCGATCCTTACGTGCTGCAGCTTCTCAATTTTTTCCGATTGGCACCTATTCAGTTGGTGGCCAATTCCTATCTTCTTCTTTCGGCCTTCGGGATTCTGTGTCACCAGCGCGACATCTACCCTTCTCTGGACCTCTTCCACTTCTTCTTCGAGTTGAAAGCGCACTCGCAGGCGGGGAAAGGCTTCTACTTCATCCAGGCGCGGAGGAACAGGAGCTGCATCTCGCTTGCGGCGAAGGACTCCTCGCACAAGGGGTGGAAGACCCAATTCTTCTGGGTGAAGGCGATGGCGACGGACGAGATCTGGAGATGCCGAACCTTTCCTAACTTTCACCCGAATCTGCCCCCTCGCCAGGAGGAGTTCCCTCCCCACGTGGAGCAGCAGGCTGCCCGTCTGCTGGAGAATCGCCAATCGACGCCAGAGAACATCGAACGGAGTCTTCTCTCGCGGTTGACGTCGTCAGGTACGGCTCTTGAGGCTCTTTTCTGGGGTGGTAGCTCTCTTTTCTCCTCCTGACCGGGGCTTCTTTTTGCTGCAGACGTGAGGCGGGAGCCTCTGGAGGAGGCGGCCGAGGTCATCGATCTGGGAGATGACTCGGCAGCCGATGAGCCTGATGCCCCAGTGGGTCGCGTCAATGCCCGAGATAAGGGCAAGGGGGCGGCCTCCGAGGGGTCTTCTCGATCGACTGGTCTGAAGCGCAAGGATCCCCTGGTGGGGAAACTGCGGGAGGTCGCGAAGGCCAAGAAGAGGGCTAGGAAAGCCGGTCTTCCTACCGCCGTCGGGGGCGACTCTGGCTCGGCAGCGCTCCCCCCTCGGGGGCAGGATGGGGCTGACCCTTCCGGGCTGGCTCTCCCATCCGCCGAGCGAGAGGGGGCCGAGGAGACTAGGGGCCCCGCAGAGGGAGGTGATGGGTCAGCTCTCCCCTCCGTCAGGACAGAAGGGGCCGATGCCGGTGTGGCCGGCGCTGGGACCGAGGGTTCGGTCGGCGCGGATGGGGGTTTGCCCGCGGGGGCATCGCAACCCCAAGTGCCGGTAGCTTCTGGTGCGGTTGATCCCGCGGCGCCGGTCGAGGGTGGGGGTTCGCCCAGGGAGGCGTTGCAACCCCAACCGACCTTGGCACGCGGGGCGGTTGGTCTCGCCGCCACAACAGGGCCTTCTGGCGGGGTGCCCAGGGTGGAGCAGTCCCCTTTGCCGGAATCTCTGGTCAGGCTCGGTGTCTCGGGTGACCTGTACCGGCTCTGCCGGTCGATCGCCGATAGGATGAGGGGGGGAGAAAAGCGCAGCACTCCTGCCGGGGTCCTTGACATCCTGATGGAGGGCGGCCTGGTCATAGCTCGGACAGCGGCCGTGATGGCAGAGGCGCACGCCCGGACGGAGGCGGAGCAGTCGAAGCTCGCCTGGACCCTTGGTGGATGCGAGGGGAAACTAGCTCGGCTCGAGGGGGAGCACGAGGGGCTCCGGCGGGAGTTCCTCACATTCAGGGAGTTGGCACGGTCGAGCCGACGGGAAGCCGAGGTGCTGGCCGAGCAGCTGACAAGGGCCCAAGAATCGCTCGAGAGGAAGAGCAAACGTCTAGAAGACGAGCATCAACGTCACATCGAGCTGGATAGCCTCTGGGAACTTGAGCGCAGCGAGCTGCAGGATCGGGTGGAGGACGCGGAGCGCCTTCGCGCTGAGGCCGAGGCGGACCGAGCCCGGGCGGAGGGTCGGATGATCGAAGCCGAGCGGAGGATGACCGAGCTGGAGGAGCGTCTGGCGAGGGCGGAAGAGCGTGCGGCCGAGGCGGAGCGGGTTCGGGACGGGCATGTCGAGGCGGAGGTGATCGAGCGCTATAAAGGCTCGGAAGCTTACTCGGCCGACCTGATTGCAGCTGCCCTACCCTACTACGAGATAACGCTCCGCCGGGGTGCTCGAAAGGGGTTCAGGCAGGGCTATCGCTGGGCGATGAACTATGCCAATGAGCACCTTACCGGGGGTGATTTTCCTTATGGCCAGAGTTATGACTCGGACGAGTCAGATTCCAGCTCCTCATCTTCGGCCGGGGAAGAACCGGAGGAGTCGCCTCCAGCGGGGTCACCAACTCCGGAGGCCTCGGGAGGGCTCACGACCGGGACAGTTCTCGCACAGGCGAGGTTAGTGTCCGGGCCGGCCGTCGCCGAGGGTACCGGGGGTGACGCATCCCCTACTGCTGTTCCCGAGCTTCAAAGTGGGCCCGTGATGTGAAACGGTCTACCTAGGGTGATAATGACCCTTAGACCTATGCATCCACAAGCATACAAGCTCTCAATTCGGCTCACCGTGCGACCTATCTCACGCGACGCACATGCGCTCCCGGTGGGTCCGAGTGATGCCGGCGAGGATCCGGGGTGGGACCCTAAGGTTTCCACCGGTTGGTGGGCTTATGGCTGACCCCTAATGGGCCTGGGATACCCAATTTATGGGCGGGCTAGCACGCTGGGGCGTGGGCTTGGGTGGCGCTCTCTCACTTGCCACGGTGGTGCGCTCGTGGTTTCACAAACAATCAAGTCCGGGCACTCAATTACCGCCAACGAGCTAAGGAAACGATACTAGCTAAGCAAAGTAAATGAGGACCAGGAGAGGGACCAGAAGCTCACCTGATCGGTGTGAAGACACCGATCCCGGCCGGAGACGATGGGCGCGCCGGGAGGCGTGGGTATGCACCCGAACGCCGCGGCGGGGTAGCTTGACCTGCTGGTTAGTTAATTACACAACTACGCCTCTCGCAGGAGGGGGGATCTCGGGGTGGGGGTTATGGAGTTTACACCAAACACTACCACCACGCAGGGTGGGGCCTTCAGCCGGCCAAGCGGGGTGGGGAAAATTGGTTAATTATCACACCGGCGGTCGATACCGAAACCTGTCCGGTTCTGGGATTCTGGACCAGCAGTCACTGATGTAGCCGTAGAACACTTTCTGGAATTTTGCCGGAGGCGCGGTCGGTGTCGTTGGCTTCGTAACAGAATAGGGGTGCGCCTCAAATTTTATGGATTTTCTTTCTGCACGAGCCGGGCTGCCACGATCGACCGAACGGGGTCCCTGTTCAGGACCTGCACAGGTTCAGCTTCTGAACAGCAGATTGCCGAGGACGCCACGAACGCTGCCGGGCTCTGTTTTGCAAACGGCCGGTGTCGATGGAAGCGTGGGGAAGTCTACTTTCCAACGGAGCCGGCCTCGCCACTGTCTGAAGTCCGTGTGGACAGGATGGTCCCGTTGAAGGGGGACAGGTCGGGGAAGACAGACAGGAGGCAGAACGAACGCCCGGCGGTATAAAAATGGTAACTTCCACTTACGGCGTTCAAACGATGCTCCGTCTTCGGCTTCTGAAAGCTGACAGGGGGAGGAAGAATTTTGATGAAGAGTTTGATGACCGATTCCTCCAGTCTTGGCCGCTGCACGAGGGTCGAACAGAGATGGCCTTCTGGTTGAGCCCCCAGTGCGCAGTCGCGGTAGAACGGAGCTAGCGGCCGGCCACGATCTTGGAACGGAGCGATTCCAACTCGCCTGCGGAGAAGACTCGTGGATGCACAAGTTTGCTGAAGCGCTTGGATGCCGAATCCTCCTGGAACGGGTTGGAAAATGCTCTGCAAGTTGGGGCCAGAAACTGCCTGCGGGCTGGAATGGATTTGTGGAGGGGAGGCTAAGGTGGTGGTGGTGTATGTGGGTGGAGGTGGAGGGGGGTGCGACCCTAGGAGGGAGGGGAAGGGGATGGACGACCTAGGGAGGTGAAGGGGTCCCTTGGAGAGGGGAAAGGGGTCTTGGGTGGAGGAATATGGCTTGGGAAGGGTGGGGAGTGGCCTTGGGAAGGTGAAAGGGTGCCTGGGAAGATGAAAGGGTGCCTAGGAGAAGGGGTTTCCACCTAGGGGTTGGAGGGGGAATTGAATGAGTGTATAGGGAAGGGGGAGGGGTCTTAAAGAAGGGTGATTAGGGAGGAGAGAGAGGGGATTTCGAAATTTAGAGAGAGAGAGGGAGAAGTAGTGAGAGAGAGAGAGAGAACTATAGAGAGAGGGAGAGAGAATACTTGAGGGTTTAATTTTTCAATTCATCAAAAGTTGTTACAAATGGGAGAGGGGGGGGGTCCTTATATAGAGTTGGACCATTTGCACAAAACCCCCTAACAAAGTGCATAAATGCAAAAGACCAAGAGACAGGGGGGGGCGCCCATGGGCCAAGCCCACTAACTGGGCCCAATGTCCTCAACTAAGGGTCCAAATGACTCAAGACTTGGATAATTAACTCTAAGACCTAGATAATGGACTCAAATAAAGGAAAATTACACATGATATGACTCAAATAAAGAAACTACATAAGCAACAAATAAAGATAGCCATGAGGACCACATCTCCAAGGGGTCACGAAGTCGGAGTCGCCTCGTGCCATAGGGAATGCCGGGAGATGTCCTCATCAAATCCCCCGGGGTGGGGAGAACTCGACCCCGTCGAGTAGGGGTCCAATCGGCTCTCGTACTGCACCAGCAGGTCCGGGTCTAGGCGCATCAAGTCCTCTCGGCTTACCCAAGCATCCTCGGTCGGGGAACGGCCTTTCCACCTCACGAGGTAGCGCTGGTAGACCCTGTTCCTGGTAAGTGTGCTCTGCTCATCCAGTATTGCCTCCACTTGCTCAAGTCGGCCTCTCAATCGGGGTGGTAGTTTCGCTCCGGGAGGGTCACTCACAAGGGGGGGTAAAGGCTCGAGATCCTGACTGGGTTCCACCGTGGGGCCCTTATAGCGAACCAGATCCGCCACATTGAAAGTGGGGTGAACCCCAAAGCCCTTAGGTAAGTCGAGCTCATAAGCATTGGTACCAACCCGTCTTAGAACCCGAAAGGGTCCCAAACCCCGTGTCCTCAATTTGGAGGCGGGCCCTGGGAGGAGCCGCTCCGTTCTCACCATCACATGGTCTCCCACTTGGTATTCATAGTGACGACGATGAGCATCGGCCTGCCTTTTGTAAGCCTCATTGCTTTTGCCTATATGCTTGCGGATGTTTTCATGTATCTTTGTGGATGTTGACTCACTAGGAGATAATGGGGGTCCTGGACAACCAAAAGTGGACCTATCATGCAGTGGTGCTACACAGACTTTGGTAGACCTAGGAGGCTTATGCGTCTTGTCAAAGGGGGTGGGGATGGAAGACCCGGAAAACCCATAAAGGGACCTATCATGCCATGCCATGTAGGCCCTAATAGACCTAGGTGGGCCAGGACAACCATAGATGGATCTATCATGCATGGTGGTGATAATTACCGGGGAACCCGAACTTCCTTGAATATTTCTCTCATGCCTAAGACTTGCGACGAACGAGGGTGGGCCATTACATCCGTACATAGACCACTCATACTTCTTACATGTCATGTGGGTGATTTGAATGAATGGACCCGACTCATGAATCATGTCAAGCGGTGTGGTGTGTCTAGACACATGCATTCCTTCCCAAATGGCATCCCTAATGTGTATGGCTTGGTGTGGGAGTTTCCTCTCATAGGGGTCAAATGGGTCTGGGAAAATAGAGTGGGCCTGGTCTATTAAGGTGGGTGAGGGTAGGAAAGGGTGGGTGGTGGGTAAGGGGGGTGGGTTGCATGGGGGTCTAGACTCCCATAGGAAGGGGTCAAAGGGGTCATGGTAAGGGTCCCCTAGGGAGAGGAACTCCAGGTCCTCATGTAGCGGTGAGTCATCCTTCTCTAAAGAAATAATTGGGCCGAAGTCTTTGGTGGGTGGATCAGCCAGGAAGGGATGGTTTGACACTCTACCCGAGATAAGCAATTCTAATTCATGGAGAGCAGCAGGCTCATCCGGTGTAGGGAGGATTAGAAGGAGGTCGCTAGTGTAGCAACCTACAGTGTAAGCTGTGGTGATGGATCCGACACATAGATGTAGGAGGTCAACGCTCCTAGGTTGGTCAGCCATTGTGGCCAACATGTCGGTCAACTCTATTTGCCATGCTAGGCCCTTAAGAAGGTCATCCCAACTCTCAACCTCATAGGAGGATTGGATAGTGGTGTGATAAGAGGAGAGAGGGACTATGGGGAGGTGTTGTTCCATGGGAGGGTAGGCATGGGCCATTATCTCTCTAATTGGGCTACCCATCAACCAGCTAACAAGGGTCTCTCCTAAAATAAGCTCGGTCCCATCTAGAGAGGGTGGTGTAGGGTGAAGGTTACCATGTGAGTTTTTTTCTTCAATTTGGACATGTGTGGTCTCCATGTTGGGAATTGGGTCCGGGGTGTTCACCACTTTGGGGTCGGGTATGGGTTCCTCCTCCAAAGAGGTGAGAGAGTATGTTCGGGGTGGGGTGGTGATGGTAGGTGCATGGCGCCCCCAAGGTGATGAGCAAGGTCGGAATTGGGTTGGGGTTGGAAGTGGAGGTAGTGGGAGTCTAGGTTGGGGTAGGTTTGTAGTTGGAAGTGGAAGGTGGGTTGGGTGAAGACAGTTGGATTGGTCGATCTTGGGTGGGGCATCCCTTATAGGGGATAATGGAGGGGTAGTAGTAGGGGCTACGGGGGTTTGGGGAGTATGGGTCTCATGGGGAATAGTGAGTTGCGGGGTGGTGACCGGTGCGGGCCTAGGTGGAGGGGTGGGCACGGGATCCACTTGGGTTTGAACGGTGAGGGTTATGGAAGTGAGTTTTAGTTGGGGAAGGTTGGTGGGGATTGGGTTTTCCTGACTTGACTCTTGGCATTGTGCCTCAAATTCTTCCTCCCATTCAAGGGGAGCTTCATGAACTTCAATCACTTTCTCAACTCTTTGGGGTGGAGGGGTTTGGTAGGGATTTGTGGGTTGGAGGGTGGTGGTCTTTGGGGGCCTAGGTGGAGGGGTGGGTAGTTGGGACAGTTGGGTTCTAAGGGAGAGGAGTTGGTGGCGAAATGTGGAGAGGGGATCGGTTAGGGGTGGTGGGGGCGGAGTCCTATGGATGGTCTTAAGTTGGCCGGGTTGGGATTGAGTAGTGGTGGTGCTCCTCGGGCTAGGGGTGTGTGAGTAGGAAGAGTAGGAAGGTTTTGGAATGTAGATTTTCCTAAGTTCTCTCGTCATCTCTTCCCACGAGTGAATGGGCTCTTGCCTCTCAATCCTTCTTATGGCCTCTATGTGTTCCAATTCTATCTTGGCTTGACCCCGAATTTGTCCCTTGGCCCTACAAACTCTTGTGTGTCCGTATACCCGATTCCTCTCAAAGTTCCTTTCCATTGCAGCCTCCCACTTGAGGTAATCACTAGCATGCGACCCATCAAAGGTAACACCCTCATCTCGAATAATGTCCCAAAGTATTGGGTTGATCGGATCCCGGTAGTGGGCCGAGTGGGATGGGTATGTGGTAGCCATGATTCATGAACTAGATGACAATGCGCCCTAGGACTAGACTTAGTAGAGACAAGTCTAAAACTTGCTCTGATACCACTTGATGTGACACGGTCTACCTAGGATGATAATGACCCTTAGACCTATGCATCCACAAGCATACAAGCTCTCAATTCGGCTCACCGTGCGACCTATCTCACACGACGCACATGCGCTCCCGGTGGGTCCGAGTGATGCCGGCGAGGATCCGGGGTGGGACCCTAAGGTTTCCACCGGTTGGTGGGCTTATGGCTGACCCCTAATGGGCCTGGGATACCCAATTTATGGGCGGGCTAGCACGCTGGGGCGTGGGCTTGGGTGGCGCTCTCTCACTTGCCACGGTGGTGCGCTCGTGGTTTCACAAACAATCAAGTCCGGGCACTCAATTACCGCCAACGAGCTAAGGAAACGATACTAGCTAAGCAAAGTAAATGAGGACCAGGAGAGGGACCAGAAGCTCACCTGATCGGTGTGAAGACACCGATCCCGGCCGGAGACGATGGGCGCGCCGGGAGGCGTGGGTATGCACCCGAACGCCGCGGCGGGGTAGCTTGACCTGCTGGTTAGTTAATTACACAACTACGCCTCTCGCAGGAGGGGGGATCTCGGGGTGGGGGTTATGGAGTTTACACCAAACACTACCACCACGCAGGGTGGGGCCTTCAGCCGGCCAAGCGGGGTGGGGAAAATTGGTTAATTATCACACCGGCGGTCGATACCGAAACCTGTCCGGTTCTGGGATTCTGGACCAGCAGTCACTGATGTAGCCGTAGAACACTTTCTGGAATTTTGCCGGAGGCGCGGTCGGTGTCGTTGGCTTCGTAACAGAATAGGGGTGCGCCTCAAATTTTATGGATTTTCTTTCTGCACGAGCCGGGCTGCCACGATCGACCGAACGGGGTCCCTGTTCAGGACCTGCACAGGTTCAGCTTCTGAACAGCAGATTGCCGAGGACGCCACGAACGCTCCCGGGCTCTGTTTTGCAAACGGCCGGTGTCGATGGAAGCGTGGGGAAGTCTACTTTCCAACGGAGCCGGCCTCGCCACTGTCTGAAGTCCGTGTGGACAGGATGGTCCCGTTGAAGGGGGACAGGTCGGGGAAGACAGACAGGAGGCAGAACGAACGCCCGGCGGTATAAAAATGGTAACTTCCACTTACGGCGTTCAAACGATGCTCCGTCTTCGGCTTCTGAAAGCTGACAGGGGGAGGAAGAATTTTGATGAAGAGTTTGATGACCGATTCCTCCAGTCTTGGCCGCTGCACGAGGGTCGAACAGAGATGGCCTTCTGGTTGAGCCCCCAGTGCGCAGTCGCGGTAGAACGGAGCTAGCGGCCGGCCACGATCTTGGAACGGAGCGATTCCAACTCGCCTGCGGAGAAGACTCGTGGATGCACAAGTTTGCTGAAGCGCTTGGATGCCGAATCCTCCTGGAACGGGTTGGAAAATGCTCTGCAAGTTGGGGCCAGAAACTGCCTGCGGGCTGGAATGGATTTGTGGAGGGGAGGCTAAGGTGGTGGTGGTGTATGTGGGTGGAGGTGGAGGGGGGTGCGACCCTAGGAGGGAGGGGAAGGGGATGGACGACCTAGGGAGGTGAAGGGGTCCCTTGGAGAGGGGAAAGGGGTCTTGGGTGGAGGAATATGGCTTGGGAAGGGTGGGGAGTGGCCTTGGGAAGGTGAAAGGGTGCCTGGGAAGATGAAAGGGTGCCTAGGAGAAGGGGTTTCCACCTAGGGGTTGGAGGGGGAATTGAATGAGTGTATAGGGAAGGGGGAGGGGTCTTAAAGAAGGGTGATTAGGGAGGAGAGAGAGGGGATTTCGAAATTTAGAGAGAGAGAGGGAGAAGTAGTGAGAGAGAGAGAGAGAACTATAGAGAGAGGGAGAGAGAATACTTGAGGGTTTAATTTTTCAATTCATCAAAAGTTGTTACAAATGGGAGAGGGGGGGGGTCCTTATATAGAGTTGGACCATTTGCACAAAACCCCCTAACAAAGTGCATAAATGCAAAAGACCAAGAGACAGGGGGGGCGCCCATGGGCCAAGCCCACTAACTGGGCCCAATGTCCTCAACTAAGGGTCCAAATGACTCAAGACTTGGATAATTAACTCTAAGACCTAGATAATGGACTCAAATAAAGGAAAATTACACATGATATGACTCAAATAAAGAAACTACATAAGCAACAAATAAAGATAGCCATGAGGACCACATCTCCAAGGGGTCACGAAGTCGGAGTCGCCTCGTGCCATAGGGAATGCCGGGAGATGTCCTCATCAGCCCGAGGCCTGATGTAGCTTCATTTTGCCCCTTCCCCCTTTTGTCTGTCTTTCCTTTTGTAAGAGGTTTTTATGGGAGGCAATAAATGACTTACTTTATTTGATCGCTATATTTGCTGTGATTTGGTTGGCGTATCGAGGCAGTTGGAAAGTGCCGATATTTTTTGCGCCATTTTCGCACGCCGATTCGGGAGACTTCTTGCGGGCGTCCTTCCGTATTACCATGCTTTGAAAGTCGAGGTGCTTCGCGAATCCCGCTGAGGTGGGGATCGAGGAATTTGAGGTGATCTTTCAGGGGAGGTCCTATAGCGTGTTTTCGAGGGGGGGAGTCATTTAAGGCGCGTGGCCTCCCTTGGCCTATAAAAAGGACCGAAGGGTGCTCCGTCCCTCTTAACACTTAGGACTCTCGCCGGCGGTCTGCTCTTATTCCCTCGTCTTCACTCTGCGTTGCGCCGCCGCGATCGGAGCATGGAGGACTCATCAGAAGGTGACGCTGCAGACGACGGGGAGCGGCCTGTTCCAGCTGTCCTGGAATATCGGTCGGGTCCCACGGTCGCCGCGCGTGCATGAGACGGGTCCGACGGTCGCCGTGCGGATCTGGAGAGGGCTTCGACGTGCGGGGGCACGCCGTTTGCCTCCTCTTGGCTCCGGCGAGGCTTCCGGGCGGACGCCGAGATGGAGGGCGGATGGGGGAGTTAGGGATGCCGGCCGTCATTCCCCTCCGTGGGAGGGGAGGAGGCGGCTCCAGTCCCTTCCTCACCCCTATTCGCAGCCTCTTTCTCTCTCTTTTGTTCTTCATTTCTTTCACTCTTCGGGGGCTGCTTGCTTTCTGTTTGCCTCCAAAGAGTTGGTAGTTTGGCGGAGAGGAGACCTTCACGGCGTTCCTTTTTCCAGGTTGTTGCCAACTTGGAAGGTAGCCTTCCTCGTGTGAAAGGTGGCCTTCTCCTTGCTGTCCCTCTGTCACCTTTGTCACGGTCCACCCGAGCCAACTGGGTCGACCATCTCTTGTTCGAGCCAGTTTCTACGCGAGGTAGAGTCAGTGGCTGGATGCGAGAAGGTCAAGACCAGGTCGGCCGGGTGATGGCCGTTTGCCGCGGTGCTAGATGGATTTTTTCTTTTCACTATGTAATGTATTGGCAGTTGCCTTTCTGATGTACCAACAGTAATCTTGAATGAATGCGAAAGATAAGGGGGTTTATTTTACCCGATTTGTTGATACAGTATTCAGAAATAAAATCTGCGTAGCGTGGTTGTATTCCATTTCCGGGGAATGGGTTCCCCTTCCATTGTGACTAACCTGTACGCACCTTTCCCGAGCGTCTCGATCACTCGGTAGGGGCCTTCCCAGTTGGGGGATAGCTTGCCCGCCGCCTCCAGTGGTCGAGATGCTTCGGTCTTCCTGAGAACGAAGTCCCCTGGTCGGAATTGTCTACCTCGGACCTTGGCGTTGTAGTACCGAGTGAGGTGGCGCTGGTATTCCGTAGCTCGGACGTTCGCGATCTCTCGGAGTTCGTCTGCCAGGTCGAGGTTCTCGAGCAGCTTCTGCTCGTTTGCCTCGGGCAAAAAGCTGATCACTTGGAGAGACGGATTGGCGATTTCTAACGGAACGACGGCTTCGGTGCCATATACCAGTTGAAAAGGGGTCTCACCGGTTGCCGTTCTGGGGGTCATTCGGTGCGACCATAGTATGCTAGGCAGTTCCTCGAGCCAGCTACCCTTAGCCTTGCTGAGTCTGGTCTTTATGCCCTTCAAGATGGTCTTGTTGGCATTTTCAACCAGCCCGTTGGCCTGAGGATGGGCGACCGAGGTGAAGTGGTTGCGGATATTTAGGTCGGTACATCTGTCTCGGAAGTATCGAGAGTCGAATTGCCGCCCGTTATCGCTCACTATCACTCGGGGGACGCCGAAGCGACAAATGATCGATTTCCATACGAAACCCCAGACGACTGTCTCGGTGATCCTCGATGTTGCTTCAGCCTCGATCCACTTGGTGAAGTATTCGATGGCGACGATGATGAACTTTTTCTGGGATTGAGCCGTTGGGAATGGCCCAAGGATGTCGATCCCCCACCGACCGAAAGGGTAGGGCTCGGTAAGGGTGACAAGTTCCGTGGCCGGCTGGTGGACCAAATGGTCGAACCGCTGGCAACGGTCGCAATGTTGTACATAAGCCGTGCAGTCGCGCTATAGGGTCGGCCACCAGTATCCTTGCCTTAGCAGGATTCTGGCCAGCGGCCGACCTCCCGAATGTGCTCCGCACAGGCCTCGATGAATCTCTTCAATAGCTTGGCTCGCTTCGTCGGGGCCGAGACACTTCAGAAGGGGCCTGGAAAACGATCTTCGGTAGAGAGCGTTGTCGAGGATGACGAAGCGCCGAGCCTGGTACTTCATCCGGCGGGCTTCTTGAGGGTCGGAGGGTTCTTGGGAGTCTCGTAGCCAGGATAGGTAGGGGGAGCGCCAGTCGTCGGGAATGGCCGAGTCAATGGCGAGGAGCTCCGAGTCTATGCTCGGGCGCTCTAGCTCTTCTAGGAGGACCGATCGTGTACCTTCCGGGTCTAGGGAGGAGGCCAGTCGGGAGAGGGCGTCCGCCCGAGAGTTTTGCTCCCGAGCTATTCGGACTACCTCGAACTCCTCGAACTGCTGGGCCAGGCTCCGGACCAACTAGAGGTATTTGATCATAGGTGCCTCCCGAGCTTTGTACTCGCCACTGACCTGGCTTGCAACTAGCTGGGAGTCGGTGTGGATCCTGACTCGCTCAGCCCCCAACCGTCGGGCCATGCGGGCCCCCGAGATAAGGGCCTCGTACTCGGAAGCATTGTTGGATGCCAAGAAGTTGAACTTTAGGGCATATTGCAGCTCTATTCCTTCGGGGGACCTTAGGAGGATCCCTGCGCCGCTGCCGACCGAGTTGGACGATCCATCGACGAACAGCTCCCAGGTTGGCCCGGTTGCTGTCGGAGGCCTGTCCTAGACCGGAACGGTGCTCTCGGCGATGAAGTCGGCGACCGCCTGCCCTTTGATAGCTGATCGCGGCCGATACGAGATGTCGTATGCCCCGAGCATGATGGCCCATTTGACAAGTCGGCCCGAGGCTTCGGGGTGGGCCCGAATCCTCTTCAGTGGCTCGCCGGTTAGCACTGTGATGGGATGCCCCTGGAAGTAGGGTCGGAGGCGCCTCGCGGAGGTAACCAACGCTAGCACGAGTTTCTCGGTTGCGGGGTACCTCCGCTCGGCCTCGTTGAGCACCTTGCTGGTGTAGTAGACCGGCCTCTCGACTCCCAAGTCATTTCTGACTAGGACCGAGCTGACCGTTGATGGTGTCGCCGAGAGATAGAGCAACAAGACCTCGCCCGGGATGGGCTTGGAAAGCACCGGGGGCGAAGCCAGGAACTCTTTGAGCTTGGCGAACGCTGTCTGGCATTCCCCATCCCATGCGAACGTGGCAGATGCTACCTTGGGCCCCCTCATCAGCTTGAAGAAGGGCAAGCATCGTTCGGCCGCACGGGACAGGAAACGACTGAGAGCAGCGACACGCCCCGTTAGACGCTGGACGTCTTTAATGCACGCGGGCGGGCGCATGTCCAGGATGGCCTGGACCTTATCGGGGTTGGCTTCGATCCCTCGCTGAGTGACCAGGAAACCCAGGAACTTCCCGGATCTTACTCCAAAGGCGCACTTGGCGGGGTTGAGTTTCATGCAGTACTTCAAGAGGGTGCCGAAAGTCTCGGCGAGGTCGGTGAAGTGGTCTTGGGCCCTCGGGGTCTTGACAAGCATGTCGTCGATGTAGGCCTCGACGTTCCGACCTAACTGTCCCTCGAACATATGGTTGACCAGTCGCTGGTATGTGGCTCCAGCATTCTTCAATCCGAAGGGCATCCGGGTGTAGCAGTACACGCCGTAGTCGGTGATGAATGTGGTCCTCTCGACATCGTCAGGGCTCATTCGGATCTGATGATAACCCGAATAGGCATCCAGGAAACTGAGTATCTCGTTGCCCGAGGTTGAGTCAACCAGTTGGTCGATGCTCGGTAGCGGATAGTAGTCCTTGGGGGTGGCCTTGTTCAGATCGGTGAAGTCTACGCACATTCGCCACTTGCCGGTGGTCATCGGCACCAGGATGACGTTGGCTAGCCACGTTGGGTATAGGACCGGTCTGAAAAGACCTGTCTCTTGTGCCTTGGTGACCTGCGCCTTGATGATCGCCTATTTCTCGGGCGCATGCTTCCTCCTCCGCTACTGTACGGGTCTCACGGTGGCATCGAGGTTAAGCTTGTGCATCACAGTTTCCTCTGGTATACCAGGGAGTTGATCATCGGACCAAGCGAAGACCCGGATGTACCCAGAAAGAAACTCCTTGTATTGCTGCTGTTCCTTCGGTGGTAGGTCGGCACCGATCCTTACTCCAAGGGCCGGGTCGTCGTTCAGGAATACCGTTAATAATTCGCCACCGGACTCGGTGGTCACGACTTTTCCTTCGACTCCCCTGGGGCCCTTATCCTTCCCGTCCGGCCTTGAGGCTTCCACCGAGATATTGTAGCACCTTCTAGCCGTGGCCTGGTTACCTCGGACTTCCCCCAACCCGTTTTTGGTGGGAAACTTCATTTTTTGGCGATAGGTAGATGGTACGGCCTTTATTCGGCCGAAAATGGCGTTGTACGCTATCATACCTTTAATCACTATGAAGTCCACTAAGACCGTAACGGTTTTGGGTGGGGTGCCGATAGTGACCGGTAGGCTTAGGGCTCCCTCGGGGTAGGTGGCCAGGCCATTAAACCCGCTAAGGGGTGTTCGGATCGGGCGGAGCTTCGATGGGTCTTCCCCCATCTTGAGAAAACAGTCATAAGATAATACATCGGGGGCGCTCCCATTATCAATCAAAATCCTATCTACATTACAGTGATTTATCCTGGCCGAGATAACGAGGGCATCGTCATGCGGGGTGCTCAGCCCTTCCAGGTCTTGGTCGGAGAAGACTATGACCTGGGGCTCCATCGGCGGACCTCTGGGAGGCTCTAAGGCTTGGCTGGCCCGCTCGGCATGACGTTTCCTTCCTCGGTTGGTGTCGCCGCCCGATGCTGCCCCTCCGGAGATGACGTTGATGTGGACCCCTCGGGGGGCATTGTCGTTCTCCTCTGCGGCGTCTCGGTCTTCTTTGTGCCCGGTCGCGAACCGGGCTAGATGCCCCAGACGGATGAGGCGCTCGATCTCGTCCTGGAGCTGATGGTAGTCTCCAGTGTGGTGCCCGTGGTCGCCGTGGAACAGGCAATGCCTGTCCCGCTTGCGGTTCTTCGACCTCATTGGCTCGGGCTGGCGGAGAAGTCCCGAGTCTTTGATGTCTTCATAGATCTCGTAGACTGGTGCGGTCAAGGGGGTATACCGCTCGTACTTTCTCTTGCGCTCTCCTTCTCGATCGCGCTTCTTACTCGAGCCGGGGTTTGGCTCGGAGGTCCGCTTTTTGTCCCCCTCCCGACCCGAGCCGGTTGCGTCTCGGCAGGTGCTGAGTACTTCTTCACACTCGGCGTGGCGTAGTGCCAGAGTCACTAGCTCGGCGAGGGTCGAGGGAGGATGGAGGACAAGCTCGCGGCGGAGATTCTCGTCCCGGGTGCCCCCGGTCAGTGCGGTTGTGGCTGACGCCACATCCAGGTGGGGGATCCTAAGGGCTTCCGATTTAAATCGGTGGACATAAGTCCGGAGCCTCTCCCCTTGCGCTTGTTTGAGAGCCAGGAGCCCCGCTACTGACCTTGGGGGGGCGCTACCGGCGAAGCTCTCCTTGAAAATTCACCCGAATTGCCTGAAGTCTCGAATGGACCCCGGGGCGAGGGCCCGGAACCATGCTTGAGCGCCTTGGACCAGGGTGGCCGCGAAGGCTCGGCATTTGATGGGATCCGGCGTTCCATGCAGGGTCACCAGGGCGTCGAAGCTATCGTAGTGGTCGGCTGGGTCGCCCTGGCCGTCGTAGAGCTTGAAGGTTGGGATGGAGGCTCTAGGAGAGACCTCTACCTTCAAGATGTACTTGGAGAAAGGGGATTTCTCCTCGTCCTCCGGGAAAGAGGTCTTCTGCAGGGCGCGGAGAGCGTGCTCTTGCTCTGCGAACCGTCTTTCAAAATCTCGTAGCCGGAGAGACAGTTCCGACTGTGGCCGCGCCGTGGGGCTGGGGGGGGCGTCGTGGCGATCTCCCGGAGCACTGGTGCCCGGGCGCGGCGGCCTCGCCCCCTGCTTCCCTCTCCTCGGAGTGGAGGAAGCCTCTTGCTCCGCAGGCGGAGCTTGCGAGGGTCTTCCGACGTCGTTGCGGAGGAGCTGTCGACCGCGGAGGGTGAAGCGGCCTCCGGCGGTGTGCTGCGTTGCACTCCTTCGAGGGGGACTTCCTGACGGGGCGCGGGACCTCGCGTCCGGGGCCGCCTGGGCCCTCATGAGCTCCACGAGGACGTCCATCTTTTCGTTGAGGGCCTGGAAGGCGTTGGCGCCGCCGTCGAGGGGTGCCCCTGTCTCCGCCGGGGGGGGTGGTGGCCCGTTGGTGGGGACGCTGGCGTTGGAGGGGGGGCTCTGTGAGACCCTAGAGGGGGCGCCTCCCGCCGCCGCCACAGCCTTACCTGCCCCGCCGATAGATCTCCTCCCTGAGCTTTTTCTTACCATCTCGACTCTTCGTGTGTTTCCCACAGACGGCGCCAGATGAAGAGGCAGAATCTCGCGCAAGGTCCTGAGCGGGCTGTGGATCACCAGAAGATGAATCTGCAAGAGAGGGAAACGTGTCAGGGGGCTCAGGGGATCTCCCTGGGGCAAACCCTCCGATGGCTAAGTCAGTAGAGCGATGGTGGAAGCGATAATGGGAGGTGGAGAGAGCTGATGCGCGAGAATCCTCTCCACCAAAGGGTGAAGCGAATCGTGCTCAGGAGCTTAGGGTATGTGAATGCCTAGTTCATCTTACCATCTTCCGGAGGATATCCCTTGCTTAAATAGTGCGTCGCCTTTTAAGAGTCCGGTGAGCTGAGGGCTTCCCGGCGGGAGTTACGTCTTCAGCGGGGGCTTTCATGGCCTGATCGTGGGGACGTTATCCCCTTGGAGTCCGGTAGCTCCCATGACTCTCCCGCTGGCGGAGGACTCTGAACGGCCGCACCTGCAGATAATCAACCGGTCTTACCGAGCCTCGGGGATGCTAGCTCATGTCCGAGCGATAGGCATGGCCCGGCGAGGGTGGGGTCGGATAGGTCGACTGGAGCCTGTCTCTCTCGGGTGAGGAGAGGGCTTTTAGACCGGACCTTCCTTGGGACCTGACCGCTGTCTCGGGCCCTCCGAGCCTTGAAGGCCGTCGGGGAGAGTTGGTTCCTCGAGTCTTTATTTATTGGGCTTATCTTCCCTGAGTGGGCCCAGCGGGCTATCACTCGGGCGGGCTTGCCTAGTTGGACCGCGTGGGTCTTGTTGGGCTGCCTTTGTGGTGGGCTACGGAAATCCCCCTCTCCAGATTCCATGCGAGAATAGGAAGAAGATTGTGAAAAAGAATGATACAAGGCGTTAGAATGATACTCCATCAGGGCAAATGGAGACTTAATACAAGGAGATCAAAGACAATACAAGTGGGGAAGCAATGGCTTGATGTGCTTGAGAACAAGGAGGGCTCACCCACTAATGCAAAGACGAATGGACAACGGACCACGAGATAATGGACACACAAAATGGGCTAAGCTATATGGGCCTAACAACAACAAAACATATGGATGATGAAAGAATGCAACACAAAAATCACTAATGGGCTTGGACAAGCCCAATCAACACGAACAATACAATGTGAGAGTTTTCACCCAAGTCAAACAAGTTGATATGATGGGAAATATTTTAAAGATTTTAATAGACCTTTTAATGATTTGAATTAATAACAATTCCCTCAAGATAGGAATCCTATGGGAATAAGGTCCAAACTTTGGGTTGACTAAGGCTAACTCCCTCACACGTATGCAAATGCAAGCCTAAGGGGTGGGAAGGTACAACTGGCCCGGCGTCGGGGTGGGAATCCACGACTCACGGGGACTTATAGAGGTCCCTGATGTGCTTTCCTGGTCGGCTCCAAGGAATATGGAGATGAGAGGTCTGTTGGGTCCCGTGAGGTGTAAGCGGATCTAGAAGGGGGGGTTGAATAGATCCTATCACAAGTTATGGCCTATTTAAAAAACTCTTATCTAGCGGAAGCTTAAACCACTCTTATAAAGTGAATGATTCACTTAGACACAATGCACAGTGGAATTAAGTAGAGTGGCTCAAATGGAAAGATTTGAATTACAAGCTATGAAACGTCCACACTTCTTTAAGTGAATTACAAAGCATAACACATAGATGAACATGCAATAGCTTGCAAAAATCGTGCGTGTGTGTGTATGCTATGTTGATCACTCAAAGTGCATATGTATGTGAGCAAGATAACCAAGTATGGAAGCACATGAACCTGCGAATGGGGTTAGAAGATATAGAGCAATCACACAAAATAAACAACCCACAACACAGGGATTTTTAAGGTGGTTCGGTTGCAACCCCGCAACCTACGTCCACCCCTCACCAAAAGTCGGTGAGGCTTCCTTGCTGACACACAGCTTGACCCGGGGACACGCCCCAAACCACAGAACAGAGAAACCCCTCTTTCTGTCTTCCTACACATAAAGCCGGAAGGGACGGCTACACCGCAAATCGGAGAACTCCCGATTGCCTTCCTACTAACCACCGGTAGGGACGTCAACCGTAAATTGGAACACCCTCCAATTGCCTTCCTACTAACCACCTGGTAGGGACGTCAACCGCAAATTGGAACACCCTCCAATTGCCTTCCTACTAACCACCTGGTAGGGGCGAATCACAACTTCAATGTTTAACAATATTGAAAGTAAAACAGATGTGAAGGAATTAAAACAAGACATTGAGTAAGAAGGAATTGGCCCTTGTATCGATATGCTTTGTTGATCAGCAGCAGGGATCTCTTCTTCTTGCAAATCAATCTTCTTGTAATCACCCTTGAATGGATGATTGTTCTTCACGGAGTACTGTTCATGTGAACAGTAACTGTTCTTCCAATCTCCTCTCTTGATCTTCTCTCTTTGATCTCTTTGAATGGATGAAGAAGTGAATATATACTACCTTGATCTTTGCTTCCTTCTTCACAGATCTTGGAAGATGATCGCTTTGATATGAGCTTGAATGCCTTGGATTGGATGAAGATGTTCTTCACGGAGTACTGTTCACGTGAAAAGTAACTCGAACTCCTCTTGCTTGAGCACACCCTTGCAGCCTCCTTTGATCTCCCTTGTTAGCCTTGCTTGATTCTACTCTTCCTTGGAGGTTGCTGGATTGAGATATAAGCTTGAATCACCTTGAGTTGATGGAGAGGATATTGGATGTAGCTTGATCTTCTCTTGAATCCCCTTGAGTTGATGAAGAGGTGTATGGATGTAGCTTTGATCACCTTTGATAGCCTTGAATGCTTCTTGCTTGGTTGGAGGTTGCTTGGCTTCAGATCTGAGCTTGAATCACCTTGGAAGGATGAAGAACTCCAGCCCGTAGTACTGTTCACGGAGGTGCTACAGTACCTTCGAAATGGCCTCTCTTGATTCACTTCATCAACTCCATCAACTAGGGTTTCTAACCCTCTCATGTTGGTTTTATAACCCTTGGAATGGTCCTTGGACACCCTCCAGACCAGATCCATAAATCATGGAAGATTAGGTAGGGTTTGATTAAACAAATCCATGGAAAGGGGCTGGCCACGAGGTGGATTTCGACGTCAAACTTGGTTGGCTCGGGGCTGGCGGTCGACCGGAATTCATGGGCCGGTCGACCGGAACCTGCTGCAACTAGAACTTTTTGGTTCTGGCAAAACCGGTCGACCGGAATTCATGGGCCGGTCGACCTAAATGTCACAGACTATGAACCTTTTGGTTCTTGGAAAATCGGTCGACCTAGCTACAGTGCCGCCGGTCGACCTAGCTACAGTAAATTCTAGATTAACACAATTCAGCCCCAAATGCCATTGTAACCCTTCCGAACTCTCTGGCATCAAACTCCTTTGATCTTGGGGAATATTTATTGAGTGTTTTGGCCTGCAAAATCATATAAAAAGGATTAGAACTTTAGCTCAATAATCCATATAATAAATGTATGAAATACACATATGAAATCTCATAAATTAGTTATATGTGAACACTTTGAATCACAAGTGTTCCGGGCTAAAGATCAAGAGATAAGAGCTCAACCACCCCAAGTAAAATATCCATGAAACACACTCATGGAATCTCAATAACAAGAAGGGTAGAAAAGCTCATTCTCAAATTAACCATCCATATCAAAAGATTAAGTTCATATGACAATGAATTTAAACGAATGGATGATCATCATGTAACCCAAAGTTTCAAGAGGGATGTGAGCATTCAAGAACCACATGTTCTTTGGTATTAATGCAATGTGAGAACATATAATGTAAGTTGTGAATGGGCATCATGAAACCAAATACATGGAGAGTGATAAACAACAATGACTCATAGTGTTAAGCCATTATCAAAACCAAGAATACCACAGAACTCATATGACTATAGAATGATGTCGAATGACCCAAGAGACCACAGAATGACTCAAATGACCTCAGAGACACAACATTCTCCCCCTTTTTGATGATGGCAACTATGAGTCATTCTGAACTATGAGTCATTATAAACTCACAGGGCAACTAGGAGTCTGAAGAATAAGAAGAGGAATCTTACCACATTCACCACATGCATTGAGTAATGACTTCACATAATCTTACCTTCTTACCTTACCACATCCTTTGATGAATGACTCACATAATCTTCTCCCCCTTTGACAACATCAAAAGATCCAGAAAAGAGAAAGAGAGACGCACATTAATGACGCACACAAAATGATGTGGAAATACATGCCAATGGATGTACACGTATTAAGATTGATAAAATAACCAAAGAGAACAACCAATTGTGGAAAGCCAGTTATAGGATTGAGACCAAAGAATGATAAGGAGGTATCGAACATGGTGGTGTCCCGTGACTTGGCAAAGACAAAGTAAGTGTGAGAGGTGGAGCCACAGTAGCATGATTCAATTCCTCAAATAGGAGATGGATAGAGCAGCCAAGGAGCAAATTTTGATATCAAATTTTGCTGATTTTTAGTGATTTTCTAGTTTTCAGATTTTTTTTGGATTTGCTAAGCAATGCATGGAAATGATAGATGCAAGCTACAATTGTATGAAGTCAATACATGCATGCCACCCTATTGCATGAAAACATGATGCCAATGATGCTAGGACTCATGCCATATGCCAATGAATGAGAAAGCAATGTGATATCATTTGACAGAGGACACCAATGATTTTGGAGATGACTTGAAAGGTGCATCAAGATGATACCACTTGTTAGATGATACCACTTGTTTAGTATGATGATGTAATCATGGCAGCCTGAATGATTTATGTAGATATGGCAGATGAAGGCAAACAACAAAGTTTATGTAACATGTGCAGCTCAAGATCCATGATAGTGAAACATGTGAATGCAGATATGTATGCATAGATATATAAATGCATGGAGAAGTAAAGTGTATGAATGCTATGCATAAACCCTCATGATAAATGAAGGTTCTCTCCCCCTTGGATTCTCCCATATCCACAATGCACTCTCCCCCTTTCACAGTGCTCAAAGGCAACAAAAGGCAACATCTCCCCCTTTCTCCCAAGTCCATAGCAAGGACTCACAACAAGACATTCTCCCCCTTTGCCAATAGCAAAAAAGGAGGGATACGGCACAGTGGTTGACAAAGGTCCTAGAGATCAGAGTGGAATGGTAGTGGAAGAGCAAGCCATTATATGGAAATTAGAAACATGCCGGGAGCAATATATATATGGTTCAAAGCTAATGAAAACCAAGATCATCAATAGAGTTTAAAAAGCATCGACATCCATGGTTTAATAGAAATGAACCAGAAGCACATATCTTGACAGTGTTTAACCTTCCCTTGTCTTATACATCCATATTCAATAACCACAAAGGGAATAACACAAAAACTAGTATTGAGGCTAAACAAGCATGACTAAAGCATGAAATTTTATGAGTTTAACAAATTTGATTTTCAATATCGTTTGAATTTGAAGGCACATGACTCATATGTTACGAGCAATCAAGTCTAGTACATGCCTCCTAGCCGTAAGAATACACGTTGTTTAGACGTTAGTATCCCTAGGTATTTGGCAAGACTGACTGTTATGCTTCAGAATGAACAGAGATAGCAACATCACGTCATGACATATCCAAACTCATTTCTTTGATGAGAAGATATATTTCTCAGCAATTATGCCATTGCTCTACCTAGAGTCCAAATGAATTAAGACAGAGATAACAGAGGCACATCATGACATATCATTCGTCACTTGATTTGATGATGGGACATATTTCTCCGTGCAACACTATCATTGCTCTGTAAATTGATTTTCAAGAATTCCAGCTCATCAAGATGTTTAGAAATAATACTAAGCTCTAGAGTATCACCAAAGTTGTCAAGACATTTGGATTTTCAGATTTCAGAATAGTTATTCAAGGCACAACATGCAATCTCTAGTTAAGGTCTATTAAAACCACAAAATATGGATGATTTCAAAAGATATATCAAAACTTCAAGGAAATCATTAAATCTGAACCATTTTCATTGAATGGACAATCATCAATTCATATAATAGAAAGCTCTTACACTGTAGTGATGTCTGTCTCTTGAACTTATTATTACACTGGAGGCCATTGAGGTTCAGATGCAAAAAGGACGAATGAACCAAGAAGAACAACACGACTCCCCCTATGAATATGCAATGAAAGCATGCAAGGAGTGATGTTTGCAGTCACATAGAATGACGAATGTCAATGAGAGGTTTACTTGAACCATGCAGAGGTTGACCTGATCAAACATGAAATGCATGAACCAACATGATGAATATGAAACATATGCATGAATGCCTCATCAAGACAACTCCGCCTAGCTATATGGCCTATATGCGACATTGACGCATGGTACTTGGCGGAGGTGAAACCTCACGCATATTGAGTGCTTCCAGATAATCATTTCCTGCCTTTCCATACATCAACATTTGATATACCATGGCCATACAAGAATGATATGATGTACAATGATTGAAGCTAGATTGATGTTGACTCCCCCTGAATACATGCATGGGTTGGCAATGAATTATGCAGCCCAAGACTTATGTGAATACACAATGCAATGAAGATGTTGCAAAATGATTGTGCATTTTTGTGTCTTCTAAACATGATGTGCATTAAGGTATGTGTGATCACAAGATGATGCAAACACACATGAATGCAACTTGATGATGATGCCAATAGATACCCCTTTTGAACAATGCTAACATGAATAACGAGTTGAAAATGCAGCCATGGTATGCATCATCAAAACCAAAATCCAAGAATTTCATGTAGCTGAAGCAAGGCTTAAGCAACTCATCATCACATCAACTTCATCAGCACAACAAGTTTTTCATGAATTAAACAGCTTAAATCAAGCATGGTGTGAGCAAGTTATCTAGCTCAAAAGTTCATCTCACACCAGGGGGGTTTTACATTTCAAAGAGCAATTCAGTTTTCAGAATCTAATGACATTGGGCAGACGTATGATGCACTATCTACATGTCAAGACTGAACATGCAAGATGACTAAACTTAAGAGGTTTATGTACATACCTGTGCCTTGAGCTTTTATTTACCTTATGATCCTTTGTTCAGCTCCAAGGCATCCTGCACCCAAAATTCTCATTTGGAATTTTTAGGTACCCAAGATTGCTTGGGTCCTTGTGGGTTAGCAACATGTTTAGCATCTTGGCGCACCTTTTTCAGGGCAATCACATCATCCTCCTTCATTGTGAGGTAATCATATATCTCATGCCCATTTTTCCCACAATAGAAACAACACACACAAAATTAGTTTTTCTTTTTATGTTCATGTGCGTGTGCATGTGGATTATGCTTTTGTGGGTGAGCATGGGATTTACCTTTCATGGCATGAAGGTGATGCTTTCCCTTCAAATGCCAGCACTCTTGGATAGTATGGCCAGACTTACCACAATGAGAGCAGCAAAGAGAAGCATTTCTATTAAAGGCTATGGGGAGTGTCGACCTGTCTGGATAGGAATGTCGACACTTCTGATTCTCCATGTGGTTCCGTACAGAATTTTGTTGAGCAAGCCCTCTGCCAGTGTTGACCTATTTCTTTCCTTGCCCTTTCACTTGCTGTCCTGCTCTAAGCTCATCATTTCTCAAGATCAAACAATCATGCATAGTGTGACCATGTTTACCACAATAATAACAATTGACATTCATTTTGTGGAAGGCATGGTATTTAACATTGAACGTGTTATGGTGCATGTTTGGATGAGCATGTTGAATTTTACTTTTCTTTCGAGCAGTATGCCCCTTTTGGTGACCACAGGAAGTGGTGGCTTCCGGTGATCCAGAATCTTGGATTTGAGCAAACATTGACAGGAAATCATTCAAACCTTGAATTTCATTTTCAAGTGAGAAAATGTGCTGTTTAGATTCAACAAGGCCCTCTTCGCATGCTGCCAATTGCTCATTGAGCATGGCATTTACTGCTTTAAGATTTTGATTTTGTTGTTCTAAAGCATGCACAGTTTCAGAGTGATCATCAATGACAGATTTGCCTTTTTCATGTGCAGCCAATTTTTCATGCAATTCTTCTTCAACTTTTTCACATTCAATTCTCTTTTCCAACAACTCTTTATTCTCTTCCTTTAGACAATCAATCAAATTTTGTTGCCATTCAAGATCATCATGGAGACCAGCATTTATGTTTCTCAAGAATGAACATTTTTCACATACAAAATTAGCAGAGCATGAAACAGAATTTTTATTTTCTTCAATCAACCTCTCATCATGGATTAGCCCATCGGCCATAGTTTGATCATTAGAGATTGACTTAGGTTGGTTTTGAAGTTTCATTACAATTTCTTCCAACCTAGTGATTTCATCATGAAGATTTTCATTTTCTTCTCTTAGACATGCAATGCTTTGTTTATGCGTATCTAGATCAACTGAGAGAGTATTGTTAAGCTCTTTAACAATAGAACACTTTTTACAAAACAAGCTTTCATTTTGGTTGATTTTCTTGAGATCCTTTTTCAAATTTTTATTTTCTGATTTGACCTTTTTGTATTGAGTAATCAACTCACCATAGGCTTCCATAAGCTCTTCAAAAGTGAATTCCTCAGAGTCAGAGTTCACCTGTGATGAAGATGCATTGCTAGACTGTTCTATACGGTCGGCCATGAAGCATTCTTGTTCTTGTTCCTTCCCTTCATGGATTTTAACCAACTTGTCCAATACTTGCTTGGCTGTGCTGCAAGAGGACACAAGATGAGTTAGTCTTAGATCAACTGCAGCTGTAATTAAGTTATATGCAAGACGATTATCATTATGTTTGGTCTCATGTTCGGCTAACCAATCAATAGAATTTGATGGAAGCTCATGAGGACCATTGTACATTAGAGTCCACAATTGTGGATCTATGGAGCTAACATAAATGAACATTCTTCCAACCCATGTAGAAAAATCTGAACCATCATAAATGGGTGGAGAAGCCATCGAAGCAAGTGTAACATGTGAATCCATCTAAATAAAAAACACCAGGATCTTTCCCTGCAGATCGTTGGATCTGGGAATGACAGAGCCTCGCTCTGATACCACTTGTTGGGTCCCGTGAGGTGTAAGCGGATCTAGAAGGGGGGGTTGAATAGATCCTATCACAAGTTATGGCCTATTTAAAAAACTCTTATCTAGTGGAAGCTTAAACCACTCTTATAAAGTGAATGAATCACTTAGGCACAATGCACAGCGGAATTAAGTAGAGTGGCTCAAATGGAAAGATTTGAATTACAAGCTATGAAACGTCCACACTTCTTTAAGTGAATTACAAAGCATAACACATAGATGAACATGCAATAGCTTGCAACAACCGTGCGTGTGTGTGTATGCTATGTTGATCACTCAAAGTGCATATGTATGTGAGCAAGATAACCAAGTATGGAAGCACATGAACCTGCGAATGGGGTTAGAAGATATAGAGCAATCACACAAAATAAACAACCCACAACACAGGGATTTTTAAGGTGGTTCGGTTGCAACCCCGCAACCTACGTCCACCCTCACCAAAACTCGGTGAGGCTTCCTTGCTGACACACAGCTTGACCCGGGGACACGCCCCAAACCACAGAATAGAGAAACCCCACTTTCTGTCTTCCTACACACAAAGCCGGAAGGGACAGCTACACTGCAAATCGGAGAACTCCCGATTGCCTTCCTACTAACCACCGGTAGGGACGTCAACCGCAAATTGGAACACCCTCCAATTGCCTTCCTACTAACCACCTGGTAGGGACGTCAACCGCAAATTAGAACACCCTCCAATTGCCTTCCTACTAACCACCTGGTAGGGACGAATCACAACTTTAATGTTTAACAATATTGAAAGTAAAACAGATGTGAAGGAATTAAAACAAGACATTGAGTAAGAAGGAATTGGCCCTTGTATCGATATGCTTTGTTGATCAGCAGCAGGGATCTCTTCTTCTTGCAAATCAATCTTCTTGTAATCACCCTTGAATGGATGATTGTTCTTCACGGAGTACTGTTCATGTGAATAGTAACTGTTCTTCCAATCTCCTCTCTTGATCTTCTCTCTTTGATCTCTTTGACTGGATGAAGAAGTGAATATATACTACCTTGATCCTTGCTTCCTTCTTCACAGATCTTGGAAGATGATCGCTTTGATATGAGCTTGAATACCTTGGATTGGATGAAGATGTTCTTCACGGAGTACTGTTCACGTGAAAAGTAACTCGAACTCCTCTTGCTTGAGCACACCCTTGCAGCCTCCTTTGATCTCCCTTGTTAGCCTTGCTTGATTCTACTCTTCCTTGGAGGTTGCTGGATTGAGATATAAGCTTGAATCACCTTGAGTTGATGGAGAGGATATTGGATGTAGCTTGATCTTCTCTTGAATCCCCTTGAGTTGATGAAGAGGTGTATGGATGTAGCTTTGATCACCTTTGATAGCCTTGAATGCTTCTTGCTTGGTTGGAGGTTGCTTGGCTTCAGATCTGAGCTTGAATCACCTTGGAAGGATGAAGAACTCCAGCCCGTAGTACTGTTCACGGAGGTGCTACAGTACCTTCGAAATGGTCTCTCTTGATTCACTTCATCAACTCCATCAACTAGGGTTTCTAACCCGCTCATGTTGGTTTTATAACCCTTGGAATGGTCCTTGGACACCCTCCAGACCAGATCCATAAATCATGGAAGATTAGGTAGGGTTTGATTAAACAAATCCATGGAAAGGGGCTGGCCACGAGGTGGATTTCGACGTCAAACTTGGTTGGCTCGGGGCTGGCGGTCGACCGGAATTCATGGGCCGGTCGACCGGAACCTGCTGTAACTAGAACTTTTCGGTTCTGGCAAAATCGGTCGACCGGAATTCATGGGCCGGTCGACCTAAATGTCACAGACCACGAACCTTTTGGTTCTGGGAAAATCGGTCGACCTAGCTACAGTGCCGCCGGTCGACCTAGCTACAGTAAATTCTAGATTAACACAATTCAGCCCCAAATGCCATTGTAACCCTTCCGAACTCTCTGGCATCAAACTCCTTTGATCTTGGGGAATATTTATTGAGTGTTTTGGCCTGCAAAATCATATAAAAAGGATTAGAACTTTAGCTCAATAATCCATATAATAAATGTATGAAATACACATATGAAATCTCATGAATTAGTTATATGTGAACACTTTGAATCACAAGTGTTCCGGGCTAAAGATCAAGAGATAAGAGCTCAACCACCCCAAGTAAAATATCCATGAAACACACTCATGGAATCTCAATAACAAGAAGGATAGAAAAGCTCATTCTCAAATTAACCATCCATATCAAAAGATTAAGTTCATATGACAATGAATTTAAACGAATGGATGATCATCATGTAACCCAAAGTTTCAAGAGGGATGTGAGCATTCAAGAACTACATGTTCCTTGGTATTAATGCAATGTGAGAACATATAATGCAAGTTGTGAATGGGCATCATGAAACCAAATACATGGAGAGTGATAAACAACAATGACTCATAGTGTTAAGCCATTATCAAAACCAAGAATACCACAGAACTCATATGACTATAGAATGATGTCGAATGACCCAAGAGACCACAGAATGACTCAAATGACCTCAGAGACACAACAAGGTCCACGCACCAAGGTAGGAGAATGCAACTATGATATGCAATGTATGGCCCTATGTGCACCGGAGTGCATGCAAATTCTAGCTTAAAACTAGAAAATCAAGACTAGATTAAACTATGCAAACATGATCCAACTAAAACAAATAGTATATGGATGGAAAAAAATACAAAGGTCTACACAACGGGCCCAAGAACAGATCAATCTGACCCCGGGAGGTCAATCAAATCACTGAGCAAAGATGCCCCCGTGAACCTATGCGCAGACCACATGCAGATTTTATGGACAAAATGCTAAAATGATGACAATTTTTAACTAAGCAAATGAGACCCAAATGATGCAAATAAGCTATGGATGGAAAGACAATACAAAGGACTATCCAATGGAATAAAAATTAGTGCAATCAGACACTGGGAAGGTAGTCAAATCACTGAGTAAAGATGTACCTGTGAACCTATCCCAGAGCCTGCCTGCAGAACTTATGCAGAAAACTCAAAAAGTTGGACAATATTAGAATATGCAAATGTTAACCAAATGGTGCAAATGATATATGGATGGAAAGACAATATAAAGGGCTATCCAACGGAACAAAAATCAGCTCAATCGGACTCCAGGATCAAAAGTTATGCCTCAATGAACACGGCCCTGTGAGCATGCGCGCAGGACTGCTAGAAGCTGTAACGGTCTACCAAATGACCGTTACATGCATGTGACGGTCTACTATAGGACTGTCACACAACCAGAGCCCTTAAAACCCCCCAAACAATGGAAGAATGGATAAAATATCACCTAAACATGAACATGCACCCACCCAACCTACAAAAGAGCATGAAAACAAGCGTGATGGGCATTGGTGTCCCACCGTGATCGCCAAAAAAAACTGTTGATTTGTTTTTTAATTAGATTAGATTCCTATCCCCCCCCCTTTTTAAATACATACATGCATAAATATGTGAATCAAAGACAAGGGGGATGAAAGGATAGAAATACTAACCGTGATCGCCACCAAGGATTAACAACGCCGCAAGGATGAAGAAAGGAGTGCAACGGCGCCGTGTACCTTGGAACTTAAAGACTTGATCGCGCTCGAAACGGGGTGCGGGGAACTTGTGGATTCAAACCTCCTCTCCTTCCAGCCGGCTAGAGGAAGAGGGCCTCACATTGTATTCATGCTCTCCTGCAAAACAAAGATGAAACACAAAGGCAAAAACCCATTAGAACATGCATGTGTAGTATCAATCCCGCAGTGATAAAATAGGGGTAGAAATTGAGGGCAAACTCACCGGGGGAGGGTTTTTAACCCCTGTGGAAGGGTGAAAATAATAGGTGGGTGTGTTGTGCATGCATGAGATTTGAAATCACGAGATTTGATTGAGAGAGTAGAGAGAAATCAATGATGCAAAACGGAGAAAAACGCATGTGTAGCAGAAAGTGCAGGAAACTGTGATGATTTGTGATTTTGAGGAGATTAGAACTAAGAGTGTAGACCATGAAATCAAGCCCAGAAGGATGTAATTGAAATCCAATACTTCCCTCTTCAAGATAGGGTCGAAGGATTGAGTTGGAGTTGCAGCATGGCTTCGCCCCACGTCCGGAAAGAGCCCCCCGTCGCGACTGCGAACTGGGCAGTTTTTATAGAGTTTTGTAAGAAATCCTCATCTTCTTATCATGATTCCTGGAGATAGAGTCCAAGATAAATCGAGTTCTCTGGATCAAACTCGAGATAATACTAAGGACAAGAGATAGGAACAAACGGGGATCAATTCAGAGGAGGATTCTAGAAGATATGTCTTTTGGAAGGCAGCCCCAGAGCCTTATCTACAGCGTTTGAGTTGAACTAGGAAACATAAATCCTGATCTTTCGACCCAGATCCCAATAGATATTGCCAATGAAAATTGGATTCCTATGAACCAAATTCAAGATAATACCAAGGGCTAGAAGTAGGAAAAAATGGGGATCAATTTGGATAAGAATTCAAGAAGTTATGGACTCTTCAAGAGGGCCACGGCGCACAAAAACGGAGCAGAGTCCAGCACGAATTGGACTCTCTGGTGCATGTAACGGTCTATCGTAGGACCGTCAGAGTGATGTAACGGACTAGGGTAGGTCCGTCACACTATGGGGGTCAAACGGGACGATTTCGGGCAAGTTTCGATGTAACGGTCTACTGTAGGACCGTCACATGTGAAGTAACGCATCTACAGTAGACCTTCACATTGAAGTAACGCATCTACAGTAGACCTTCATATTGATGAAGGCAGATTCCGGGCAGACTGCGCGCGACTTTAGAAATTGAAGCGTATCTCTCAAACGGTGGAGAATTAGAAAAAGTCGTAAACAGAGAAATTGTAGATAACTGAGAGAGGAACAACTTTCATGAAGAAAGAAATTTAAGAAAATGAATGGAAGAGGGAGAAAATAGGGCTGGAAGAGAGAGGAAAATTCTAGAATGTAGGTAAACAGCACAGTCTGCTCCAAAAATGTGAATAGCTCACAATCGGGGCATAACTGGCCAACGGCGTAGAAGAAGAAATTGTAGATCTTTGAAAGACGCACAACTTTGATGAAGACAACTTTTTAAAAAGAGGATTGGAAGAAGGTGAAAACGAACCACTTGCAGGACTGCGCAATGAGAGAGAGCCGATTACTTGAGGGAAGCCGGCATAAATGGGCCGAAAGTCGACTTAGAAGCCAGAATTTGAAAAGATAAGCTCCGGGGCTCTAAGAAATCATGATCTCCAAGACTCAAAGGATATGGAATGGTAAAAATGGGCTCAAAATCCATCCAAGAAAGCTCCAAAATAATGGCTAATTCGGGACATCAAAAATGGTGAATAAGAGAAATGACACAACTTGTGGGCTAAAATGGGTGTCAACACATGTGAGTTTCAATTTTTCATTCTCCGATTCTAGACATGCAATTTTATCAGTTAGAGTTGTATCATTTTGCATGGAGTTAATCTTTCTTCTTAGATGCATGTTTTCCTTTCTAATATCATCAGCTCTATCAGCTATGTCATGGTAGGCATCTACCCAATCAGCAATAGTGAAATTTTTGAATCTAGTGATTACCTCATCTGAGTCCTCCTATCTGTCTTCAGAGCTTGTTGCCATAAGGAAAATGGGCTGTTCAGATTTGGCTTCACTGTTAGAGGTATTGCTCAAGGAGCCTTCATCTTCATCACTCCAGGTACTCACCATTACTTTCCCTTTCGTGTTCCTTCTCTTTGACTTGTCCTTGTATTTCTGATTCTCTGGATAGTCAGCTTTCATATGGCCTGTTTTCCTACATTGATAACAAGTATTAGTTTCAATTTTCTTAGCAGGGTTATGTTTATACCTTTTATCCCTTCGGCCGCCACTGTACTTCTTTTGGCTGAATCGTCCTGCTCCTTTCCTAAGGAACCGCCTGAACTCTCTGGTCATCATTGCCATCTCAGTACGAGTTATATCTTCTTCATTCAGGCTCTCCTCGGATGATGAACTGCTAGAGCTGGATTTGCTGGCACCAGCTTTCAGAGCGATTGGCTTCTTCTTCCTCACAGCTTCTTCTATCTTTGGCATTTTAATCTCATATGCCATCAGCGAGCCAATTAGCTCATCAGCCCTTGTGGTTCGTAAATCCCTTGACTCCTCCATCACTGTAGCCTTAGTATGCCATGCATGAGTCAGGGAACGTAATATCTTCCTCACTACATCATATTCTATCTGAGGTTTCCCAAGACCTCTAAGACCATTTGTGATAGTAGTTAATCGAGCATACATCTCCTTGATGGTCTCATTTGGCTTCATCTTGAATGCCTCATATTCAGACACTAGGAAATTAGCCTTCGTCTCTCTAACTTGAGAGGTCCCTTCATGGATCACTTCAAGTGCATCCCACATCTCCTTAGCTGAACTGCAGGCTGATACGGGGGAGAATTATGTAGGGTGCAGAGAGCACTGAATGGCGTTTATGGCACTCCAATTTAGTGTAGACCTCCTGATCTCCTCCTTGGTCCAGACTTCCTCATTAGGGGACAGCTCATAAGGTCCCTTGCTTACTACCTTCCAGATCTCGTAATCCTTCGCCCTCAGAAATACTTGCATACGGTTCTTCCAGTATGCATAGTTAGATCCATCGAAGAATGGGGGCTTTGTGGTTGAGTGTCCTTCAGCTATCATCCCTCGAGCATCCATCTTTGCCTTTCCTCTTCGGGCGGTAAGTCCCTGTAGAAGAGTATGGCTCTGATACCAACCGTTATGTTAGATGGACGCAGTCTATTACCACGGAGAGTGGATCTAGAGGAGGGTGAATAGATCTAATGTCTAATTTTAAAACACAGTTGACCTCTAATGCGGAATTTAAACAGACAACTGTTGAACGACAGAAAGAACACTATGAAGAGTGTCGACACATGCAGCCACACAGCAAATCACAAGTAATCTCACAAACACAAGACACCCAAGATTTTTGGGTGGTTCGGTCAGAGACCTACGTCCACCCCACACTCCAACTAGAGTGTGGATTATGTTGACTCACAGCTTGAATAGCTGGGCTTCACAGCTTGCCAATAACTGCTGATACACAGCTTCGCTGGGCTTTACAGCTTGCCGACTAGAGGAACAGATCCTCTGCAACCGCTGGGCGATATAGCTTAGCCGTCCAATACCAAGTCTCGCCGACTGAGGATTACAGCTTCACCTGTCCAGTGGAAACCTCCACTGCAATTGCTGCCTCACGGCTTGATAACAAAAGTGTATCGAAAGCAAGAAAAATAGAAACAAACGAAATGTAAAAACAAGACGAATGTAGCTCAAGTATGAGCAGAATCAGCTCTAGTATCTGAACCAAGAGTCTGATTTACAAGACCTCTCGAAAGCTCTCTCAACTCAACTCTCTCAATCGAAATCTCTCAACACATCTCTCTTTTCTCTCTTTCTTCTCTTCTCTGCTTTTCGTCTCTGTGGATCTCAGTGGCTCTCTGCTGCTTCAGACTTTCAGTCTCACTGTATAGACTTTGCCACTTGTTCGATCAACCTCCTTCTGAAGAAGAAAGCTCATATATATACCAGCAGCAGATTGGATAAGGGCGTGTGGCTTCCACATTTCCCGCCCAAAGAATTCGCCAGATCCGAGGAAATTTCATCCACATGGCAGCATCCTGGATGGGCTGCTTCCACGTGTCACCATTTGGGCACCTCGTTCTTCCTTGGATCACGTGCCAAGTCATCAATCTCAGCCAGGAGTCCCTGTCAGACAGAGGATCGAATTATCTGTTTAAGTATAAACCCTGTACAGACTTTGTAGAGTATAATGCATTGTATAGACTTCACTATATAGACTTTGTGAACTCGAATGCAGTGTATAGACTTTGTGAATGCGAATGCAATGTACAGACTCTGCAATGTATGGACTTCATATATGCAGTGCCATGCGATGTACATACTTCCTATATGAAGGCAACCGCTGTACAGACTTGCTGAAGTGTAATGCAATGTGCAGACTTTGAAGAACATTCAGCAGCCAATGTATAGACTAAGGTAATGTAAAGACTTGCCAGTGTATGGACTTAATGAGCATGCAGTAATGTGCAGACTTCAATGCATGAAGGAGCACTGTGTAGACTTAGACAGACACAACGTGCAACAATGCATAGACTTTGAAACACTAGATGCACGATGTACAGACTTCAACTAAATTGATGCACAATGTACAGACTTGAATGCTGTGCGATGTACAGACTTCATGTTATGCATGAGACTCTAAGGAAGACGGACGATGTATAGACTTAGCCAGCCTTCAGCTCGATGTACAGACTTCATGAATGATGCATGCAATGCACTGGACGATGTATGGACTTAGCTGATGCAGACTAGTCCGATGTACAGACTTGCTCGTTGTTCAGACCTCATGAACGATGTATAGACTTGCCAAGGAAAAGGCTGTACAGACTTGAGCAAAGCAAAGCAATTGAATGTATAGACTTTATGATGTGAAGACATGCCAAAGACAACTGGACGATGTACAGACTTGAGTGAAGTAAAGTCTATACAGACTTGAAGGTTTACAATGTAAAGACTTTGGCAAAGCAGCAATGTACAGACTTGCATAGTTCTGGGATGTATAGACTTTATCTGAAAGCCCAATGTACAGACTTGCAAAACTAAACGTAGATAAAGATCCCAATGTATAGACTTCGAAGTTCAACTGGTGAATGTACAGACTTTGAAGGTTCAACTGGTGAATGTACAGACTTCACTAATGTATAGACTTGGAAGTTCACTGATGGATGTACAGACTTCACCTCGAGCAAGCGACAGTGCAGTGTATGGACTTTGAAGAATGATGCATGACGCTGTACAGACTTCACTAATGTATGGACTTAGCTTTGTGCATGCTACAGTCCAATGTATGGACTTTGAATGACAGTGCAAGCACTGTATAGACTTTGAGCACAAACACCACAATGTAATGTATAGACTTGCTAGTTATGTGAGCTGCAGTGTATGGACTTTACCCAATGCATAAGACGCCAAGTGAGATGGACAATGTATAGACTTAGCATGTGCGAGCAATGCAGCAATCCAACTGATGTATAGACTTGAGAAAATGCATGCTACAGTGTAGACTTTGAAGAGGATGCATGCACCTCAATGTACGTACTTGCTGGATGTGTGAGCTGCAATGTATAGACTTGACTGCCTGCATGCATGTATAGACATTATCGTGCAGACAAGACCTCACATGCATTAGTGTATAGACTGTATGCCTGATGGATGCACTAATGCAGTATATGCACAGAGGAAGCAATGCACCGATGCAATGCATGCACATAGCAGGTATTGAACTGAAGCAATGGATGTATAGACTTGTGTTTTCAACGATGCACAACCACAACACAAACACAACATGATGTATAGACTATGCTGAGTGTGAAGACTTGTGTGTGTGTGCAATGTGTTACTTGTGAAATGCATAGAACACACAGACAATCTGATAAAAGCAATTTCATCAAAACATAAACAGTTGCCAATCAATCAAAACAAGGTGTTGCCAATGAAGTAAAGCATATTGTCAACATCATCAACACAGAGGAGTCACAACTATAACATCCTAGAGTAGGAGAACGCAACGGTTCACCATATACGGGGTTCCGAAGGCTCGTCAGGGAAAAACACGCGTAACCCACAAAACGGGCTCCGAGACCCCCGAAAGTTATCCGAAACTCTCAGGTCCAGATCCGAAAAATGTTCAAAAAACCTGAGACATTACAGCCCTCTCGCCTTAAAAAATTTCATCCTAAAAATTAAAAATAGCCTGAACAAGGGAGAAAACTCACTCGAACGAGTAAGGATACTGCCACCGCGTCTCTTCCTCTCATTCCCACGACGCCTCACCACCAGAGTGACACTGCCAGACCATTTTAACCAGGGGAATAACCTTGTTCCGCAAGCACTGCTCATGTCGATCCTCAATGCGGATATGGTACTCCGGAAGGAACAACTCTGGGGTCACCTCGTGCCAAACAACGTCCTCCAAGACATGGGAATCATCGAGCATATACCTTTGCAGCATAGACACATGGAACACGTCATGCACAGTAGCTAGCTCTGGTGGTAACTACAACCGATAAGCAACTTCACCAATACGCTCGACAATGGGAAAAGGACTAATGTAGCGGGGACTCAACTTCCTACGCTTGTTGAAGCGCATCACACCCTTCATGGGAGAGACTCTCACAAACACCCGATCTCCTATAGCAAAGCTGAGGGGTCGCCTTCTCCGATCGGCATAACTCTTCTGCCGACTGTACGCCGCCAACATTCTCTGTCGGACAAATTGCACCACCTCAGTACACTACTGCACCAAATCCGGTCCTATCAGTACACACTCACCCACCTCAAACCAATCGAGCAGAGTCTGACAAGGTCACCCGTACAATGCCTCATAAGGAGCCATACCAATGCTCGAATGATAGCTATTGTTATAGGCAAACTCCACTAAAGATAAATGTTGGGTCCAACTCCCTTGCCACTCCAGGCAACACGACCTCAACATATCCTCTAAAGTCTGGATGGTCCTCTCAGACTGACCGTCTGACTGAGGATGGTACGTCAAACTAAATGCCAACTCCATGCCTAGAGCTCTCTAGAAGGTCCTCCAAAATCTCGAAGTGAAGCGAGGATCACGATCGGACATAATGGAGATAGGGACGCCATGCAACGGAATGATCCGCTCCACATATAGATAAGCCAACTTATGCGCACTCCAACTGACTTAGATCGACAACAACCGAGCCTTCTTCGTCAGTCTATCCACTAGCAACCAAATACTATCATGCCCACTGGCTGTCCTCGGCAACCAACCACGAAATCAGTGGTCAGGTGGTCCCACTTTGATGGGGACATCAGCGACAACCAGCTCACTTTGTGTTTGCATTTATGTCCTTTTGTATTTGTATGTACGCCCTTGTGATATATGCGTACACAATAGTAGGTCTTAGTGGGTTTATTTGCAAAAGGCCATTGGGTTTCTTTGCAAATATGCTTGTAGGCCCTGCAGGGGCCCCCCTCCCTCCTCCTTATTGGTCCACATGGACTCTTGGGTCCAAGGTGGCTGGCCCATGGTCCAAATTTGGACTTGGACCATGAATTAAATAAAGAAGACAATTCCAAATTGTCCTCTTTAAGGGGGGGGCGGACCTATTAGTTTATTTGGGTTTAATGTGGTGTTCACACCACATCTCAACCCTCCATTCTTCAACCCTTGATCCAAGGGCTCATATTAGATTAGAACCCTTTCATATAAATACTTGTATTTTCTTATGGAAAGAATTAATGAAGAAGAAATTAGCATTTTGCCTCCTTGAAGCTTGTGCCCCTCTCCCCTCTCTCCCTGGTGTTCCTCCACCTCCAGCCCCCTTTCTAGAGTGTAATCCCTTCCCCCTTGATCCCCTCCAGCATCTGAAGCAGCTCCGGTGATCGCCGCCGCCGCCGTCTCGCCGCCGACGCGTCTTCACCAACGAATTCGGTTTTCTGTCCACTCTGGACAGACCTCTCTTCTCCGAATTGTCCCTCTCTCTTCCCTCATCTTCTGAAGCTCCAATTTTCAGGGTTGGTTCCCCTCTTGAACCCTTACCTCCACAAAAACTTTCAGGCAAAAATTCGTCCTTTAGATATTTTTAGATTTTCGTCCAAGTTCAAATTTCAGTTCTGTCCAGGTTCTGTCTACTGTTCAACAGTTCTGAGTCTACCTTGTTCGACCCATGTTTTGAATTTTTTTGGGGCTCTAAAAATTACTGAGACTTCTGTCCACATATGTCTACCACCATGAATTTTATTAATTTTTTATAAGGTCTCTAGGTATTTTTCAAAATTCGTATCAGTTCCTGTGAGCAATTTTTCCACAGTGTCCCAGATCCGACCCAGGTCCACTCAAAAAATCCCATAAAATCCATTTCCTATCCAAATCAAAAACCAAAAATAGTCCCGGTTTTCTATCTCAGAGATCTTCAACTTTTCTGAAGAACTCATCTCCATATTCCAAGGTCCTCCCACCGGTCAACGGTGATTTTCAGAGAAGTCAGAACCTGCCCCTGCAGTTCTGGCCTGTTTACAGCAAGGGTGTAAATTCCATAAGTCAGATATACGTGTCTGATTATTTTTTCTGAAGGCCCCTACGTCGAAGTATTTGGAGTCCTCTTTCCAACGGCGTCGAGCTCGTTGCATTCCGACGACGGGGTTGATCACAGCAGCCGATCTCGCCGGACAGCGCGTGAGAAGACAGCAAGTGCAGACTTGTGGCCGGTTTCCCGCGAGCGTCGTCCGAGGGCCGCCCGGCGTCCGGCGGTCGTTCCAGCAACTCGCCATCCTAGGGGAGCGCTTCCCAAGTGTACCCACACCAGAGGAGGCATCAGGTCCCACACGACCCCTCCGGTCCACACGTGGGCCCCACTAGCACGAGTACGCGCGAAGCCGAAGCCGTGCCCGGAAACCGCCTGTCAACCCGGAATTGGTCCTCCCGGGCCCCCTTGTGTCGCCCGTTACCTCCCTGCGTGGAGTGGGCTTACTTGTATTGCTGTAATCTTAATGTATTAAGTTCCCGGGAGTACGAGTTTCGGCCGGGTGCCATCTTCGCCACGCCGAGCGCGTGGAGGTATCGTATTCGCTCCTTGCTTGGCATTCCGCTTATTTCTATATATGCTTGTTTATGCCGCTGCTAGAGAGCATGTGTAGGGTTACCTAGCTCGCTTTTAATTTATCATATCACTGCTGCGAGTGAGAGAGTGACCGTCCCGTGACCCGATCCGGGCACAATTGAGAGCCGACCACCCTAGCTCACTGCCGGTTGTTCAACCGCGCACATCCGACGCTTCCCTCGCTAAGGGACGACCGCTAGCTTATCGTGTCCGTGGTCCCGTCCCGCATCAATTTGGTATCAGAGCGAGTTTGAGTCTAGGGTGTCAAAAAGTAAAAAAAAAAAAAGAGTGTCATTTACGTCTAGTCATTAGTCGGTCTAAGTCGTGTTTAGGATCATCATATTTTTAAAACAACAAAAAGAGTCGTTTTTGGGTCGCATACATCCCTTTACTCGGTATATAAAAAGGTGTTGTCCGACCGTTAGGTTACGCCTATCGGGAAGGCCGCACACTTGTGCGAGTGACCTTCGGGTCAATTATCTCCGCCGCGTACCGAGTTTTGGTTAAGTCTAGGCGCATCATTTTGCATTAGAGTGTTTTGCTTTAGTCGGTGTCCTCTAGTCGGTGTGTTTGCATGCCCACTCGTCGGGGTACTCAGTACTCACCCCCACCCCCACCTATGGCCAACCCACGGGATACCTCGGGAGACTTCCACTCCCTACAAGAGGCGATGATGGCCATTATGGCTAGGTTGGACCAATCCGATGCTAACTTTCGGACCTTCTCCGAGAATATGGATAGTCGCCTTAGGGCCATGGAGGGACGCATGGAGAACTCCGATAGGTCGGTCCAAGACCTCGTTGGGCGGTTAGATAGGATGTCACACGGGGACCCTCCTGGGGCAGCCCAAGGTCCACCCGCACCTCCTCCCGCAGGGGCCCAAGTCCAACCCGCTCCCATGGCCCAAGTCCAGGCCGCTCCCGCGGCCCAAAACCAGCCACCACTGGTTCCTCCACCCGCCCCTCCTCGGGCTCCCCAACTACCGCACCGTGACCTTGGTCTCGAGGACTATGGGTCCGACAATGCCTACGAGGGGTATGGTCAACGCCGTCGTGGTTTTCAGCCACAACGAGATGAGGATGATGATCGGGTCCTTAAGACCGTGCGAGCGGATCCTCCCGCTTTTTACGGGTCTTTGGATCCGAAAGTCTACCTAGATTGGGAGTTTGGCATGGACCGTTATTTTGAATGGTATGATATGTCGGAGCGTCGAAGGGTCCGATTTGCCACCATGAAACTTATGGGGCAGGCACAAACTTATTGGAAGAATGTGGAGAGCCTGCTACTTCAGCGGCTAGAACCCCCGATTGACACATGGGCCGAGATGAAGAAGAAACTTCGGCAAAAGTACCTTCCTCCCACATACCGCCAGCGACTCATCGATAGATGGCAAAGTCTTAGCCAGGGAGACCGGTCCGTCTCCGAATACATCGCGGAGTTTGATGAGTACTTTCTACGATGTGGTGTCACGGAGGAGAGTACCATGCCCGTGTCCCGCTTTCGACGTGGTTTGCGGCCACACTACCAGTATGAGCTTTTCCGCCGCAATGCCAAGACGTTGGAAGAGGCATATCAGGTTGCTCTCGAGATGGAGCAATTTGAGGGAGAGTTCGAGTCTAGCCATCGGTTGGGCCCCACCCCTCTCCGTAGTACCGAGCCCCGTCACTCTATAGGCCCACATCAGCGGCCTCCCATGGCTCGACCTCAGGAGCCCACCCGTCAGGAGCACTTCGCTCCACGGCCTCGCCCTCCTCCACCCCGGGATCTATTTCCATCCCAACCACCGGCACCCTTTGCCCGTCCCCCAGCTCCTATAGCCCGTCCTCTGGCACCGGCACCCCCGCCACTCTTGTCCAAGGCACCTACACCTCCCCCATTGTTGCCTACACCCCCTACCCGGCGGGATGATAAGGGTAAGGCCCCTCTTATCGGGGAGAGTAGTCGATCGCGAATACAATGTTTCCACTGTCACGGGTACGGCCACATTGCTAGTGAGTGTCCCGCTCGCACCACCCTAGCCTTAGGTGTTGGAGGATCCGCACCTCCCGAGCTTGAGCATGTCGATTACGAGGCCGACGAGGCACTGGCCGATGAATACTATGCCATGGGGGAAGAGCTGGGCGACCCTTCTGCCGCCCAGGATGTCGCCACCTAGTGGGTTTGATGCTACCACCTTAGTCTAGAGTCGTGCATGAGTCAGTGTGCTTTCTTTGTGTGGTTTGTTTGTGTGGTGATCTTGAGTCGATTGTTTGCATGGTTTGCATTCGTGTGTCAGTGCATGGTGAGTCTGCATGTGTCTTGTGCAAGCTCGTGTCGTTCCCGAATGAGTGTGAAGCGAGTCGATTCACTTGACGAGTATGGGATCGGTTTACTTCTATACCCAGATCAGTCACCTATAGGGACTCAGCAGTGATTTCTAGTGAGTCTTTGAGCTGTTTCCTTCAGTTGAGAGTGCCCCTTCGGAGTGACCACCTTTGGCCATAGCAGTGCGCATATCGAGTATATGTGGAATGAGCAGGTGCCGATCACTTGGAGTGGAGCATACCCGCGCTACTTGGCACGGTGACGGATCCGCCAGAGACCTGAGCAGCCGCACCCTTTACTCGACGGGGTCGAGTTCCTCCCACCCGGGGAGAATTGATGGGGACATCAGCGACAACCAGCTCACTTTGTGTTTGCATTTATGTCCTTTTGTATTTGTATGTACGCCCTTGTGATATATGCGTACACAATAGTAGGTCTTAGTGGGTTTATTTGCAAAAGGCCATTGGGTTTCTTTGCAAATATGCTTGTAGGCCCTGCAGGGGCCCCCTCCCTCCTCCTTATTGGTCCACATGGACTCTTGGGTCCAAGGTGGCTGGCCCATGGTCCAAATTTGGACTTGGACCATGAATTAAATAAAGAAGACAATTCCAAATTGTCCTCTTTAAGGGGGGGGGGGGGGCGGACCTATTAGTTTATTTGGGTTTAATGTGGTGTTCACACCACATCTCAACCCTCCATTCTTCAACCCTTGATCCAAGGGCTCATATTAGATTAGAACCCTTTCATATAAATACTTGTATTTTCTTATGGAAAGAATTAATGAAGAAGAAATTAGCATTTTGCCTCCTTGAAGCTTGTGCCCCTCTCCCCTCTCTCCCTGGTGTTCCTCCACCTCCAGCCCCCTTTCTAGAGTGTAATCCCTTCCCCCTTGATCCCCTCCAGCATCTGAAGCAGCTCCGGTGATCGCCGCCGCCGCCGTCTCGCCGCCGACGCGTCTTCACCAACGAATTCGGTTTTCTGTCCACTCTGGACAGACCTCTCTTCTCCGAATTGTCCCTCTCTCTTCCCTCATCTTATGAAGCTCCAATTTTCAGGGTTGGTTCCCCTCTTGAACCCTTACCTCCACAAAAAATTTCAGGCAAAAATTCGTCCTTTATATATTTTTAGATTTTAGTCCAAGTTCAAATTTCAGTTCTGTCCAGGTTCTGTCTACTGTTCAACAGTTCTGAGTCTACCTTGTTCGACCCATGTTTTGAATTTTTTTGGGGCTCTAAAAATTACTGAGACTTCTGTCCATATATCTCTACCACCATGAATTTTATTAATTTTTGATAAGGTCTCTAGGTATTTTTCAAAATTCGTACCAGTTCCTGTGAGCAATTTTTCCACAGTGTCCCAGATCCGACCCAGGTCCACTCAAAAAATCCCATAAAATCCATTTCCTATCCAAATCAAAAACCAAAAATAGTCCCGGTTTTCTATCTCAGAGATCTTCAACTTTTCTGAAGAACTCATCTCCATATTCCAAGGTCCTCCCACCGGTCAACGGTGATTTTCAGAGAAATCAGAACCTGCCCCTGCAGTTCTGGCCTGTTTACAGCAAGGGTGTAAATTCCATAAGTCAGATATACGTATCTGATTATTTTTTCTGAAGGCCCCTACGTCGAAGTATTTGGAGTCCTCTTTCCAACGGCGTCGAGCTCGTTGCATTCCGACGACGGCGTTGATCACAGCAGCCGATCTCGCCGGACAGCGCGTGAGAAGACAGCAAGTGCAGACTTGTGGCCGGTTTCCCGCGAGCGTCGTCCGAGGGCCGCCCGGCGTCCGGTTGTCGTTCCAGCAACTCGCCATCCTAGGGGAGCGCTTCCCAAGTGTACCCACACCAGAGGAGGCATCAGGTCCCACACGACCCCTCCGGTCCACACGTGGGCCCCACTAGCACGAGTACGCGCGAAGCCGAAGCCGTGCCCGGAAACCGCCTGTCAACCCGGAATTGGTCCTCCCGGGCCCCCTTGTGTCGCCCGTTACCTCTCTGCGTGGAGTGGGCTTACTTGTATTGCTGTAATCTTAATGTATTAAGTTCCCGGGAGTACGAGTTTCGGCCGGGTGCCATCTTCGCCACGCCGAGCGCGTGGAGGTATCGTATTCGCTCCTTGCTTGGCATTCCGCTTATTTCTATATATGCTTGTTTATGCCGCTGCTAGAGAGCATGTGTAGGGTTACCTAGCTCGCTTTTAATTTATCATATCACTGCTGCGAGTGAGAGAGTGACCGTCCCGTGACCCGATCCGGGCACAATTGAGAGCCGACCACCCTAGCTCACTGCCGGTTGTTCAACCGCGCACATCCGACGCTTCCCTCGCTAAGGGACGACCGCTAGCTTATCGTGTCCGTGGTCCCGTCCCGCATCACACTTCCACGTGGGAATCTCCAAGGGATGAAGTGTACCACCCGGTCACTGGTGCTCCGCCTTCACTTGATGGTAAACCAAACACTTGGCCACGAACTTTGCAACATCTCTCTTCATCCCAGGCCACCAGAACTGCCTCTTCAAATTATGGTACATCTTCGGCGATCCCGGATGCATGGCATATGAGCCTCTCGTAACACCCCGCGCCTCACCTACTCCTCGGATGGGACTTACAGCCTACCTCAGAACCTCATAGCTTCATCCTCACCAAATCCACCTCGGCCAACGACAGAATTCAAGGTAGGTCGGGGTCCGCATGCTGAGCCTCCGTCACCAGATGATGAATAGCTGGCATGACTGTCAAGTTCGCAAGAACAGCTGAACCCTGATCCCGTGGGATCTTGAGCCTAAAAGTCACGGCCGGCACCTGCTCCCAAAACCTCCAGTTCCGTAACAACATCCAATTGGCCAACACCTTCCTGCTCAAGGCATCAGCCACAACGTTCATCCTGCCAGGTGTTGACATGTTTTCTTCTTTCAATGGATTGAAGAAATATCTCTCCTATCCCTTCTAGTAAATCAACGAGGAGGCTAAATGATTTAGAAGCAGGACGGAATAGAAGTGTGTAAACCTATGTGATCACCACCAAGATGCAGAACGTGATGAACACACCGTACCTTGGAAAGAGGGGGAAGGTACTCGCCTTAGGACCAGCCCTCCGAAGATGGGCAGCTCAGGAGGAACTGCCTCTAAGATGAGCAGCCGTACGACAGACCGTCTGCAGGGGCTGAAGAGGAACGCGGGATGGAGAACGACTGGCAGATAAACGGCTCTAACACAACCGCAGGATGAAGAAGAATGGTCTAGAAGCCACCGCCCGTCTTTGTGAATGGCTAGTTGGGAACCGCCTAAGACTGCCACGCCGTGAGTTGCAAAGGTCCAACCTCCACCCTTTCTGGCCAGTCGGAAAGGATGGGCCTCACGTTAGTGTGTTTCTGACCTGCAAAACAACGTGTGGAACATAAAGGAAAACCCAAGTTAGAACTAGAAAGTGTAGTAAATGCTCAAACGGGAGGAAATGAACATGACTAAATGAAATGGGGGATACCTAGGGATTTTTAAACCCCAGGGGGTGTCAAAAAGCATAGGAGGGTGTGTGAATGATGTATGAAAATGAGGAAAACGTGGAGGAAGCGATGCATGCAAACAAGAGAGAACGACGGAACTAAATGTACTAATGACTCGAAGAACAACTACTGCCTGAACCGGAGGCCTGTGTGGACGTTGAAGGCCTCCCTCCCGGGTGCTAGGTTGCTTAAAGATTTGGCAGGGCTTCGCCGTCGACCAAAGATCCCCCTTTTTCAAAGCTGTGCCTCTGGGTCTATTTATAGAGCACCCGGAGTCTTAGCTCGAAATTAGGGTTTCTATGTATTTTTAGGTCGAGATAATGAAAGAAAAGTTGAAGACAATTGAATTATCTTTCAACCAGAAGAAATGGCACCAAAATCAACTCAATATTCGCGGAGAAATGGTTGGATGAAGTTGGGCATAAATCCATGCATGGAGAGAGAAAATCTCTTAAATCTTCAGGATGCGAGCAGTTAAATGGTCATACGATAGACCACTCATCAGGTTGAGCGGATATATATAAACCGTTTATCATTATCGGTGGAAATTCAAATACAAACGAAATATCAATCAATTTATCCATTAAACCAACCGAGAATCTCGCCATTGGACTCTGATAGATGCACGGCTAATTGAAGATCGCACGTGAATAAATGCGGCAGAGGACCAACCGTTTGTGCTTTGTCGGTGATAAATAGATAATTGGATAATTATCTGAGAACCAACCGAGCTTCAGGACTCCGGAGGTAGAACGGCTACTATTAGCCCGCCCATCAGGTTGAACGGCTAACATGGGACCGTATGAAAGCGTATCGGTGGCAATTCAGAAAATCAACCAAAATATCCCATAAATATATGGACGGCCCATAAGAGACCGCTCAAATGGTTGTGCGCCCGGGGATGAACCGTACATGTTTTGGGATACTTGAATTTCACAAAAATGCTTAATTAACCAAAATCAAGGCCCATTAACCCCTGAATTGAAGAAGACCTAGCCAGGGAGGGAGGCTACCCATAAAGCAATCTCAGAAATGTTGCCTGAAAATAGCCCAACGAGTAACGGATAACTCGAGGCATCAATAAATGTGAGTAAAAGGAATGACTCAACTTATCGGTAAAAAATGGGTGTCAACAGATGCCTCTCCTTAACGTCCGCTTTGTAGGGAAGCGAGCGGAGGTGAAGCGAAAGTGACATGGAACATGGAGGTGAAGCAGAAATAAAGTGGAGTGGACTGAAAAGTGGGCGTTAAGGCAAAAGACACCCGTTTTGCCAACGAGCGATAGGAATCTTCTAGAAAACTCTGAACCATTCACGAGGAACGATTAGACCAAAAGTGACACCAGTCTGGAGGGACTAACGAACTAAAAGGAAACACACGATCAACCTCACGGGGGACACAATCCCTCAGACCAATGAGGAGACCGCAATAAGCAGCGAAAAATAAAGAAGCGGACTAAAATTCTAGACGGGGACCTCTTAATCAACCAAACCAAGTGAATCAATCAGAGAGAACCTTCCAACTCAGAGTGGAATTTGTTCCTCTTACTCGAATACTGAACGCACAGCCATCCATCACTGATGGGACATTTTGCAGGCAAACCATGGGTCATGAATGCTCAAAAGAGCGCATGATGCATGTTGTGTTAAAATAAATGAAAACATTAAAACAAATGCGAAGAAAGGATGAAATATAAAATACTCGAGAATAATATTGCTAGGTTGGGAGAATCAGAGTCAAGACACTATCCGCAACCACGGTATGCAGGATAGAACCATCCTCCCCAGGCTTTCCCAACCTAACGGCCTATCCAGAGGTTAAACACGTGACCCTAGATCATCATCGTTTTTGTTAAAGGGGAACATCAGATCCTGGAGCACGCGTGCAACCAATTGGTTCTCAAGGTAATATAACATAGTACCATATAGTAATGCAATAAGGGATGTAGGGATAGAAAGTCATACCTGACCTGTCTGTGCAGGCCCAAACGGTAAGTGAAAAGGTGATGCTGCAAGAAATGTCAGTAGCAAGATTTGCAAGGATATCATCAAATAACCACATTTATCAATTGAGCACAAAGTGCGGGAAACCATTTTCTCTAGCTCATGAACGGTCAAATATAAACCGCCCAAAGTGAAGAACGGCTAGGTATTAGCCGTCTAAAAACACAAAATTTGAACAGGGGCTTAGGCAGTATACCATTAGAGAAGAACTGCCAAGTATCAACAACACAAATGGTGAACAGTTTATCGTTAGACCGTATAACTCCTGGGGTTTTGAAACAAAAAAAACCCCTTCGTCTCTCTCCTCCCCACCGTAACCGCCGGTGGGAGAGGGAGGACGAAGGGAACCAAAGCACCCTCACCTCCCCCTCTCTCAATCTCACACTCTCTCATTCTCTCCCTTACACCCTTAAGCATGTGGACGAAGCAACAAGCCGCCCGTGACCGGGCGACCGGCGAGGAGACGCCGCCACCGACGACCGTGGAAGAAGAGAGGGTGGTGCAGGCCACCATCAAAGGAGGAGCCCCACCGCCACCCGTCACCGAAGAGGAGGACGCACCCCTGTTGACACCTTGAAAATGAGCAAGGGGGGAAACAGAATTGAAAAAAAGATTAGACTAACAGTGAAAAATTAATGGTGAAGCTCGTCAACCATCTACCCGGCTGAAGCCTTTTCCGGCCAAGCTGATGTCCGGTTTTGTTATCAGCCAGACGACGACACTGATGAAATAGCAGTCACTTGACTGATGAGACCTTCTATCACGCTTTAACAAGAGCTATATTACTGCCTCGTCTGGAAGTCTACAGGTAACATATCCGAATAAGTCAGATGTTAACTTGTTGACGGATGAGATATGAGCAAAGACAAAGATGAAATCAGAACCGGTAAATGAAGATTATGAAAACCTCTGCAAAGTCATAACGGAAGAAGAACCTTCTCCATGGGCTATATATACCTAGCTGAAGTCTTCTCAGGCTAAAGCTGATATCCGATTTTGTCATCATGCGGGTGACAATGCTGATGAAATGATGTCCTGTTCTGTCATCGTTCAAGTGACGATGCTGATGAAATCCCAGTCCACTGACTGATGAAAGTCTCCATAATCCCACTAATTCCCGGGTCCACCAACAAAAGGCCTGCTGCGGTTCTAGTATGTTCAGGGAGACAGCCTTAAAAAAGGCCCTAAATGGGCCTATGAAATGGGCTCACGAAGGTGGTGCCGGGATACTCTATGGATGTCTAGCGCGTCGGGAGCTACTGCACTCGATAGATGCGCGCCGTGAAGATGAAAAGTCACGCCGACTCCCATCTGCCGAGAGGTGAGGAGGGGCTGGGTCTATATAAACCCACTCACTCGAAGAAAAAAGGGAGGACGATAGAAGAGAACCGTCAACAGAAGCAGAAGCAGAAAAGAGAGAAGAGACCAACAGAGAGAGAGAGCCTCCTCCGCTGAGAAAAGAAAGAAGAGATCAACCCGAAGGAAAAGGCAGAAGAAGCTCCAGGTGGGCAGGCAGCTAGGGAGGGAGAGGAGTCAATGCTCTGCCCTCCCCCATGTTTCTTTTCTTTTATCTTTATGTATTCCTATGAGTTTCATCTTGATTCACCGGATGTAACCGGGATATCCCGGTCTCTGTTCATCTCCCTTTCCCTCACTCCTTCCTTGTGATTGGTGTGAGTCTTGGAATGATGTAATGAAATGAAATGCTACAATGGCCCATTTGGGCACTGGGTGATCGAAATATCTGCCATCTATCTCTCCGTCTGATGCTGTGTTTTTCCTTCATACGTTTTCGTTTTTAGCTCAACTGAAGCTCACCTGATTCTCTGATGGGTCTTCGGGCTCAATTGTCTTCAGTAGAATAAATGTAGCTCTAGTTATACCGATGTTCCTTGTTGTTCGGTGTCGTTTGCATAGAGTCTCCCAGGCTTGCCCCAGGACCAGAGACAGACCATCTCTTGGCTTCTGGGGCAGTCTGCTACCGATATTGGCAGTACCTTCAATGGCCGCTGCTCGTGAGATTCTGTAGTTCTAGATGCTATGGTTTTGCCTATTGGCACTGTCGAAATCATCCCTGGGTCCAGAGACAGCCATCTCTTGGCTCTCAGGATGATGAAAGATGACATCAAGCTGTCCCCAGACTATGCACAGCAATGGTGACACAGGTTCTCTAGACCCTGATTTTTCCCCAATCCTCCCCGATCCTGGCCTTCCCTTGGAACCTAAACCCAATCCAGTTGAAATCTGATGAACTGATCCACTTTGATCTCAAAGAAACCCTTTGTCTTGGCCTGAATCATCAAAAACCCAAGAAAAATAGGGCTCCGAAAACCATTCAAAACCATCTCGCCGCCATCTCTTGCACATCTCGGCGCCACGAACAGTAGAATAGGTAAATATTTCTCGGCGCAGGTCTTCTTTCGTCGAGAACCTCATCTCTTGGGCATGCCGAGAACCCCCTGGCCTTCCTGCCTTCGTGCCGGGAACCCATCTACCTTGGTTGCGTCGGGAACCACCGCCTTGGCCATTTGGCCCTAGCGCCGAGAACCCCCTTGGCCTCTTTGCCTTCTTGCGCCGAGAACCTATCCTGCCATCCAATTGAGCCTCCGATAGCTTGATCAGACCTACTCAGGGATACCCATGAGTCACCAGACCGGTCCCGGGGATAAATCTAAAGGGGGACAGACTCCCTTATGTTCCATCGTCCCGTATCGGATTCATGAATAACCCCTTTAGCTCGGGAGGTCTCTGCCACTGCATGAGTTCCACCGGCTTCCTTAAAGGAAAATCGAACATTGCCCCCCCCCATGGCAGACATATGTAATTCGGGAGGTTTGGCCTCTCTCTCTCTCTCGACTTTCATTCCGGCACTCCGTGGATGATAGCCTATTTCCCCCTGGGCATAATCCAGATTAAGGGGAAATGCTGCTGAAATGTCGATTGACGCTTTAACCCCGACAAGCTCGGGGAAGCGTATGTCATGCACCTCCCGTCCGGCTCGATCCTTCGGGGAACAAAACACTGCGAGGCCCTTGTCTTGATGAGAAATGTGAAAGGGGACATGTCTCCGATGATCGTCTAGGCCCCGCCCCGCCACTGTGTGGACGGTGTCCTATCTCTGTCGGGTACGACCCACACAAAGGGGTCATGCTGATTTAATAATTCATCGTTTATTCAATTACCTTCTCAGAATAACAAGAACTCCAATGTTATGCACTGTCATTTTCAACCGCCCCAAGTGGCCTCCTATTTTGGCGTTTAATCAAGGGTTGTCCTTCTTAGGAAGGGCGTAATTAACGTCATAGCCTTTATGGTATGACGGGCTTCCGGTCCCGACTCGGACTTCATAATCGACTGACCAAGTCAAGTCGAGCGTATAATAAAAATTGTCACTCTAGTGACTGGCACGCCTAATAAATCTAACCAATGGAACATCACATGACGGAAAAGAATCCGCGTCCACAAGTCTGGCACGCCCGGTGGGACCAAGTCTCCCTTCATCTCTACGCCAAAATAGGAGGCCTAGTGGGCCCCCCCTCACATTTCTGATTCTGTGTGCTTTCTCCATTTTCAGGAAGCTAGAATGACGGCTGGAATCATGTCTGTGTGCTTTGACCAACAAGCGGTCGAGGCACATGTTTGAGAAGGCTACCTGGCGATACCTCTTTCATTCAGATCGATGCCGCCTGCTGTCGGAATGCCCAACTGCCTAGGCCTCATTTTCACTGATCTGCTCGAGATTGACAACCAGGAGCCAAAAGCTGTTGTCGAGACGTCGCTGCAAGCTACCGGTCCCAAGAAGAGCCCGGTGATGAAGAATACTCCTGGGGTCGTGTCCTGCTTTGTCCATCACGAAGCAAGGAGGAGTGTACCCTCTGTTGCTGCTGGAAAAGGAAGAAGATCCGACCGGAGAGTCCGATCCACTGCTGCGGGTCGTCGGATATCCAATTCGGGGAAGACAATGCTGATTGGAGATATCCGGGCGAACCACAATGGTTGCCCAAGGGAGGTCAAGTCGGATGTGATCGTCCCAATGGTACCTACCACCAATAGGTTCCGAGTATTGGCTACTAGGAGGGTCGACATGGAACATGGAGATAGAAGGCCACTGGCACCAAAGGCGCTCAAATTCAGGCAGATCTGGCGGCCGAAGAAAATCCAGAGCTGGGCCCCAGCTCAAGATGAAGAAAAAATTGCTGATGCTGCTATTGCCCGCTTCAGAGCAGGGAGCAGAAGAGGAGAAAGAAAAGATGAAAGAGAGGCTGTTGTTGTTCACCCCAGGGCTCGGGGTAGGAGAGATGAGAAAGAGAATGAAGGAAGGAATATGACTGCTACTCGCCCCAGGATGAGGGGCAGAAGATATGAGAAAAAAGAAGACCTCATGGTGACCCACCCCATGGCCGGGGGCAAAAGATGGGAAAGGAAGAACTATGCTGTTGCTACCAACCGCCGCCAGGATGGGAGCAGAAGGTTCAGGGAGGAAGAAAAAATGAGAATAAGTGAACCAGTCGCTGTTACCATTTCAAGAAGATCGAGAGCCTGTGCTAGACAGGCCGACATATTCAAATATTCCAAAGCCGAGCATCTGACTGCTCAGGTGGCGAGACTGGCTTCTCAGCAGAAAGGCCAGGAAAGACTGATGCCCCGACCGGAGTGGCGAAGGCACAGTCAAGAAGAAATGAAGCATGTGGCTCAAGACTATCTTCATTACCTGGGGAATTCCTCCCTCGGGCAGTGAAGACTATCTCGTGCCTTGGGCACCATGGATGAAGAAAAAGAAGAAACCTTTCAAGAACCAATGCTCGGAGTTTCTTCCTCTGATTCCAACGACTATGAAGAGGGCCACAGAGCCAGATATGAGGAAGGGGACCTGCACAGGGAAGAAGCTGAAGAAAGAATATCGGTCTTCGACTGGCTTAAATATCCCGACCAGGTGAAAAGGAAAGTCTACAGGCAGAGGGAGAAGATGCAGATCTTCGCCTGCAATATGGCCGGACTTGTCAAAAGGCGGGACATGTTACCGACTCCGCCAGATGAACTGCTCAGACTGGCAACCAGATCAGGCCCCGTCACAAGGAGAAGTCAGGTGGCCAAAGAGAAAATAAATACTGATGATGAAGCCTGCAAGATCACCACCATGACAGTGAATGTGGTGACAGCAGAAGAGGAAGACAATCCCTTCGTCGATGACGTTGAAGGGACTTCAGAAGAGATACAGATCCCGTCGACCCTGGATCCCATGATCCAGATGATATTTAGATGATATCAACAAGAGATCAGTGCTCTCAGAAGACAGCTGAATGAGAGGCAGGAAGCTACACCGGTCTCCAAGCAAGTCGAGCCTGTGGGGCAGACTTCCAGCTCAATAGAAATGGCTATCCCAGCTAATCCTCTCCCGGCCGATAAGGGCAAAGCACCGAGCCAACCTGTTCTACAGCAAACAGCAGCTCAGCCCTCTGTGTCTCAGACACAGCCCACCGTGCCCACCTTGCGCGCAACGGTAATGACAACTCCTTACAGTCAGCAACAAGCTCACTTCTTCCCGGAGAACATAGATCCAGCCGTAGCCCACAAGCTGATGATTGAAAAGATTGTGGAGATGAAGCTGTCTGAAAAGACTGGTAATGATGCTGGTACCTACGATGTGTACAAGGTACCGTATCCTCCCCAGTATGCTGCTAAGAAACTACTGCCAGGCGTGAATAAGCCGCCGAAGTTTGAAAATTTTAATGGCCAGGGTTCCCCCAGGGAGCACATAGCTTACTATACCACAATTATGGGCGACTTGGCAGCTGATAAAGCTTATCTGCTTAAGTTCTTTGGCTCATCCCTCACTGGGTTAGCCTTTGAATGGTATTCAAGCCTGCCGGATGGATCAATGGCCGATTGGCCTGATATGCAAAGGAAGTTCCGCGATAGATTTCATGTCACGGAAAGAGAAATTACAATAGCAGAGCTATATGCAACCAGGCAAAGGCAAGATGAAATAGCACTGGACTACATCAAAAGGTGGAGGAACTTAGCTATGAAATGCAGAAGACCTCCTCATCAAGAAGATGCAGTGCAAATATGTAAGCAGAGCCTCAGGAGAGAGGTACTAGAAAAGATGATCGGTGCAGATGTCAGAACATTTGACCGGCTAAATAATATAGTGGAAGAAGTTGAGACGTTCCTGTCCAAGCGTCCGACTGCCAATGCTCCCACTATGCCGAAAGGTAAATCTAATGATCGACGACCATCGCACTCTGAGGCTAACACCGTCGATTTCAGAACCTTCGAACAACAGAAAGGGAAAAAGGGGGCAGATGAAGTTCCCCCGCCAGCAGACACAGCAGAAAGAAAAGATAAGGTCTCTTTGAGAAACAAAATGAGAAAGGCATACTCTTTCCCGAAAGATAAGGCAGCCGCGCTATTCAACTGGGCATACAAGTTCAACAAAGTAACATTACCTGAGCCAAAGAGACCCGGGGACGCGGCAAAGAAAGGTGATCCACTGTTCTGTCCATATCACCGTGCGCTGGGGCATGCAATTGAAGATTGTTACGTCTTCAAAGATATTATGGAAGGCATGGTCAAAAAGGGCGAGCTACAACTGGGAGATTACCAGGTAGAGCCACCTCGTCCACATGAGCCTCCGGCCTTAAAAATGGCCGCCAATATGATTTCAGTCTACCAGCAGCTGCCTAAGGAAGCCGTCGAAGAATGCACCAGGCATACTTATGAAGCTTGCTTCCTCACCCCATTGAAGGATCAAGAAGGGTGGCACATGAAGCCAATAAAGAATAGAAAGAAAACTCCCACAGCTAATACCAGTGGAGCAGTTATTCGCGGTGTCACACCAAGGCCCGAACCACCTCCAGTAAAGTCAGTATGGCACACAGCTGAGACAGGGCCAGTCATCCGGATCCCCACTCATAACCGGAGAAGACAAGTCCCCCTACATGCACATAAGGAAGTAAGTCCTGCAGCCAGGCGTTTACAGCAGTATATTAATGGGCTCGATGAATATGAACAGAAAAAGCCCTGGCACCTGCTGGTGAAAGACTGTATACTCTGGGAACAGCTCGAAGAATTGAAAATTAAAGAGCAACCGGGGGCAGAACAGGGAGAAGATGAGGCTGAGCCTTTCTGGGGGCAAGAGCCAAAGAAGCCAAATTCCCAAAAGAAGAAGAGACGGCCCAAATGCAAAAAGGAAAAGGGAGTCATGACAGTACAATGTAACACCCTGTCGGTACTCTTTACCTTGCCCGGGGAGAATGATGAGGCTGAAACATCAAATGCCCCGCTAGAAGCCAACCATGCCGAGGCCTCAACCTCAGCACATGCAACACGCTCCGGAAGAAGGTGGGGGCGCCCACCGCCAGCCAATCATAACTTTATGTTCAGAGGGGAACAACCCTACCAGATTCCTGAACCAGAGGTGCGGGGTGTTCAGATTCCTCCCCCTGCTAGCTTGTACCAGGAAGAGAAGAAAGGAGGTCAGGCTCCAACATTTCTGGAATTTCTGTCCAGTCTGGAAAATGAGCAGTCAACGCAGGATAGGCCAGATAAAGGCAAGAGACCTCAGCAGTCAGCATATGTAGCCTACAAGCAGAATGAGAAAGAGGAGGATAGCCCTCCAACAACACCAGGGGCCATTGTCACAGAAAAAGCCCCCCAAGAAGCCGGTCAAGAGAATGAAACCAGCACTGGGCAACAGAGGCCACAGGCACCACATGAACCTCCAAAACCCCGATGGGCGGAAGAAATGAGACTGTCTAATGTCTGGGTGGGCAGTCGGATCATAAAAATGTTAAAGAAGCTCCCTACCAGATTCTCCATCTGGGAGATTCTCTCTCTGAGTGAAGAAGCTCGCCAAGCGATTGTTGATGCCTTGCAGTCGCCGGCACAGTATGAAGCACTCTTGACAGAAGTGAATTCTTGGCCGTCAGTCACATTCACAGAGGATGATATGCTGATTCCGAATTCCGGCCATAACAGACCGCTGTATATGAGGGGCTCCCTGAACTGTCAGCCACTGAACAGGATACTGATAGATCCCGGGGCTATTGTGAACATTCTCCCATACCGCATTTACCAAAAATATTACTTTGGTCTGCAGCTTACCAAGGTTAAAGATATGAAAATTGCGGGATTCAACCAGAAATGTGAGACGCCCCTTGGGGTGGCTGATTTCAACCTCACATTGGGGGACCTCACTACCGTGGTGCGATTCTATGTAATCGACTCCAACACCACATATAAGGCCCTGCTGGGGAGACCGTGGCTGCATGAATATCTGATAGTGCCGTCCACGCTGCATCAGTGTATTAAATACTGCCACGAAGGAAAGGAAGAAAGGGTGTTTGCGGATCTGCATCCCTTCGAAGTATTCGAGTGTCACATGCTCGATGCATCCTACTACACGGAGGTGTCGCAAAAGGGTGAAGAGAAAGAGGCTGTGGTCAGCCAGAAGAAGCCGGTGACGAAGGCAAGAAATTGGTCTCCACCGCCACCAAGGGGCTATATTAAGAAACATGAAGTATCTCACATTTCTTATGTTGGTGACTTTGCTCGGATCACCCCTCCTAGCATCCACCCAGATGATACTGACGAAGAAATGAAAGAAAATTACATACAGGTGGGGGTTCCGCAGGGTTCAGTCAAGCCCATTGCCAGCATAGAGTACCAGACGGTGCTACCATTAAAGACTATGGAGGTCCCTCGCTTCTGCGAGCCTCTTATCATATTCTACACCGGGGAGCCAGTCGAAGATGATGATCAAGACTACATGGTCCCTGAAGAATCTGCAAACCGAATGGTGCCGATCACGGGCTTGGACTATACTACCCAACGGGTTTCGCAGATGTTCTCTAAGATGCAGATGCCATCATTACAACCTGTTGCCCAAAAGAAGGCGTTCCAGGAGCTATGGGATCCGCCCCGGGATAATAAAGAACTGAGGAAGATCACTCAGCACCCGGGATTGGGTTATACCCTTCAAGAATACTATGAAGCCGAGGTGGACGTCATCTCTGTCTCCTACCAGCATGAAGACCCTCCCGAGGTGGGATATGACAAGTACCCCTCGGAAGATGAAGAAATCATTTATCAATCCGTAATGAACAATGAAGCCCCAAACAGTCAGCCAGAGACGGGGACATCTGATGAAACAAAGAAAGGTTGGTGCTGGGAAGACCTACCTTGCAAAGTGGATCTGTTCCATGCTGAAGCAAAGTTTGATACAGGAACCCCGGATGAAGACCAAATAGCCAACGAGCTAAGAGAATGCCTGGAGTTTGAGCGCATTCTAGAAGAAGTCCGGGCCCTACAGAATGATGATCTCTCAGGGGGGCCTACACCAGAAGAACCTCTAGGGGCGGAGGAGTCCACCTTTGGGTTTCCTGCTGAATCGATCACATCCTCGGGGCAGACCGAACAGAATCCAACAGTATCAGCCTTATATGATGAGCCAACATCCGCCGATGACCGGTAAGACGAAACCAAAAATCATGAGATCGAAGAGGATTATCCCCGGGAGGCTTTATTGACTTGCAAGAAGCCCCGCCCGAAGTCGAAGATGGTGGCCAGGCCACCGTTGATGAGCTCGTGGAAATAAATCTAGGGACGGCAGATGAGCCCAGGCCGACATTCCTCAGTGCACTGCTAGAGCCAGCTGCCAGGGAACAGTATATACAGTTCTTGAAAGAATTCCGAGACTGCTTTGCATGGACATATGATGAAATGTCGGGACTGAGTTCTGATATGGCACAGCACCGGTTAGCAATAAACCCAGAGGCTAACCCTGTAAAGCAGCCGCCCAGGAGAATGCGCCCTGAGTTGATAAATCAAGTTAATAAAGAGGTCGACAAGCTGATTGATGTAGGCTTTGTTGAAGAAAATCAGTATACTACATGGCTAGCCAATATAGTGCCCGTAAAGAAGAAAAATGGGCAGATCAGAATATGTGTCGATTTCCGGGACCTTAATAAGGCTTGCCCGAAAGATGATTTCCCAGTGCCAATCACTGAAGTGATGATTGATGCGACTACTGGTCATGAAGCCCTATCATTCATGGATGGGTCATCCGGATACAACCAAATCTGGATTGCTGAAGAAGACAGAGTGCACACTGCATTCCACACTCCGAAGGGGATATTCGACTACAAAAGGATGCCGTTTGGCCTCAAGAATGCCGGCGCTACCTACCAAAGAGCTATGACAAAGATCTTTGATGATTTGCTCTTCAAGAAAGTAGAGTGCTACATTGATGATCTGGTAGTGAAAACCACCAGAAGAGAAGACTATTTGCAGGACCTGAAGATAGTATTCCAGAGGCTGCGTAAATATGAACTCAAGATGAATCCTATGAAATGCGCCTTTGGCGTGTCCAGCGGGAAGTTCCTCGGGTTTATTGTCCGGTATAGGGGCATTGAAATTGACCCATCCAAGATTAAGGCTATCCAGGAGCTCCCTCCACCAAGAAGTCTGCCCTAGCTAAGATCTCTGCAAGGGCATTTGGCCTATAACCAACGATTTATATCGAATCTGTCGGGAAGATGCCACCCCTTTCACAAGCTCATGATGAAAGATGTACCATTCCTCTGGGACGATGGATGTCAGGAAGCCTTTGAGAAGCTGAAAGAATATCTCAAGACCCCTCCAGTGCTGGGGGCACCAGTTAAGGGCAGGCCCTTGATACTGTATATCGCGGCCACACACTGTTCCCTGGGGGCAATACTGGCACAGATAAATGAAGAAGGCAAAGAGCAAGCCTTGTACTACTTGAGTAGGAGGCTGATTAGAACTGAAAAGAGCTACAGCTACATAGAAAAAACATGCTTGGCACTAGTCTTTGTCGTCAAGAAACTCCGGCACTATATGTTGTCACATGAAGTCAGATTGATATCTGCAGCAGATCCGCTCAAATACATATTGACTCAGCCAGTACTGAAGGGCCGGTTGGGCAAATGGGCAGTGATCCTGATGGAATTCGATATTACCTATACACCCCAGAGGGCGATAAAAGGACAGGCCGTGGCTGATTTCTTCGCAGAGCATCCTGTGCCGGAAAATGACATGCTAGGGACTGAGTTACCCGATGATGAGATACTCGAAGCTTGCCAGGCTCAGCCAGTTATGTGGCAGCTATTCTTTGATGGAGCATCTAGAACAGAGATAGACTCCGATGGAAAGACCAGAATACGGGCCGAGGTCGGTATTGTGCTGAAGTCGCCAGAAGGGGAGGTCGTGCATACTTCCTGTTCTATAAACAAGCCCTGCACCAATAATGAAGCTGAGTACGAAGCTCTGATAATCGGTCTGCATATCAGCCTCAACATGGGTATCCAGATGCTTCAGGTATTCGGGGATTGGATGTTGATAATAAAACAAATCCAAGGGGAGTTCGAAGTGCGGAAGCCAGAATTGAATCCCTACCACCAGAAAGCTGTGCGCCTTATCGCGAAATTCTATCATATTGAGCTCAAGCATGTGGGCCGTGGGCACAATGCCCAAGCTGATGCACTGGCAAAGCTGGCCAGCTCACTAGCAGTCCCACCCAATGAGACACTGAACATTGTTGTTATGAACCGGCGATAAGTCCCCAGCATGCTAGAAGGGTGCCCCGAAGAAGGTGAAGTTGCTACTGTCAGCACGGTATAGGCGTCTGATTGGAGACAGCACTTGCTGCAGTGGTTTCTGCACCAACATCTGCCGTTGAAAAGAGAAGAAAAGATGAAACTTCTGAGAATCAAAGATTCTTATGAGTTCAGGAATGAAACTTTGTTTCGAATAATGGCAGATGCATGCAAGAAGATTCTACTCCGCTGCCTGTCCACTGATGAAGCTTAGCAAGCAATGAAAGAAATACATGCCGGAACAGCAGGTGCCCACCAGGCTGGTCCCAAGATGAAGATAGAAATCAAGAAGCTGGGCTACTATTGGCCCACCATGTTTGAAGATTGCTGTAAATTCGCAAAGTCATGCCAGAAATGTCAGGAGCATGCTACCGTGCCTAGAAGGCCTCCTACGACTCTGCACCCTACAGTTCCCAGTTGCCCATTTGCACAATGGGGAACTGATGTAGTCGGGCCACTGCCGACTTCCTCGGTCGGACATAAGTACATATTGGCCATAACAGATTACTTCTCCCGATGGGCGGAGGCTATAGCATTAAGAGAAATGACTGGTGAGCTGGTCGCCAGATTCATCAAGCAGAATATTATCTTCCGATTCGGGATCCCCAGCCGAATAATATCTGATAATGGAAGCCATTTCAGAAATCAGAAGGTCTATTGGCTTGCCGAGAAGTATAAAATCGAGTGGAGGACTTCCACTCCTTACAATCCACAGGCAAACGGGTTGGCGGAAGCTTTTAACAAGACTTTGTGCACCCTGCTGGCCAAGGTCGTCAGTTCCAACAAAAAGGACTGGGAAGAAAAAATGTATGAAGCTCTGTGGGCGTACCGCACCGTCTTCAAGACACCTACAGGATGCTCACCATACTCACTGGTATACGGCTCAGAGGCAGTGGTTCCGCTAGAGCTGGAAGTCCCGTCACTCAGAGTGGCAGTCCAATATGGCCTGGCCCGTGGCGAACAGACCAACGCAGAAAGAAGATTAGAGGAATTGGCTGAATTGGAAGGGAAGTGCCTCCAAGCTCAGAAGAATATCCAAATGTATCAGGCCCGCATGGCTAATGCATTTAACAAACTCGTAAGAGGACGAGAATTCAAGAAAGATGACCTCGTCATGGTCAAGAAGAAAGAAGTCATGGCGTCCAACCCAAAAGGGAAGTTGAATGCTAATTGGGAATGTCCTTATGTGATACAGAGGGTCTACGAAGGAGGAGCGTACGTGGTTGTCAACCATCGAGGGGAAATTCAATTCTCACCACTCAACGGAAGGCAACTAAAGCTGTATCATACAGCACAACCGACATTCCCCGAGTAATCGGGTGAGCTACCCTCTTTCTTGGTCTAGCGGCACTCCGCCCTGGCCGAACTACCCTTTTCTTGGTCTAGTGGCACTCCGCCCTAGCCGAGCTACCCTTTCTTGGTCTAGTGCCACTCCTCCCTAGCCGAGCAACCTCTTTCTTGGTCGAGCGGCACTCCGCCCTAGCCGAGCTACCTCTTTCTTGGTCTAGCGGCACTCCGCCCTAGCCAAGCTACCCTTTTTTCTTGGTCTAACGGCACTCTGCCCTAGCCGAGCTACCATTTTCTTCGTCTAGTGGCACTCTGCCCTAGCCGAGCTACTCTTTCTTGGTCCAGCGGCACTCCGCCCTGGCCGAACTACCCTTTTCTTGGTCTAGCGGCACTCCGCCCTGGCCGAATTACCCTTTTCTTGGTCTAGCGGCACTCCGCCCTAGCCGAGCTACCCCTTTCTTGGTCTAGCGGCACTCCGCCCTAGCCGAGCTACCTTTTTCTTGGTCTAGCGGCACTCTGCCCTAGCCGAGCTACCCTTTTCTTGGTCTAGTGGCACTCCGCCCTAGCCGAGCTACCCTTTTCTTGGTCTAGTGGCACTCCGCCCTAGCTGAACTATCCTTTTATTGGTCTAATGGCACTCCGCCCTAGCCGAGCTACCCTTTTTCTTGGTCTAATGGCGCTCCACCCTAGCCGAGCTACCATTTTCTTGGTCTAGTGGCACTCCGCCCTAGCCGAGCTACCCTTTTCTTGGTCTAGTGGCACTCTGCCCTAGCCGAGCTACCCTTTTTCTTGGTCTAGCGGCACTCCACCCTAGCCGAGCTACCCTTTTTCTTGGTCTAGCGGCACTCCGCCCTAGCCGAGCTACCCCTTTTCTTGGTCTAGTGGCACTCCGCCCTAGCCGAGCTACCCTTTTCTTGGTCTAGCGACACTCCGCCCTAGCCGAACAACCCTCTTTCTTGGTCTAGTGGCACTCCGCCCTAGCCGAGCTACCCTTTTCTTGGTCTAGTGGCACTCCACCCTAACCGAGCTACCTCTTTCCTGGTCTAGCGGCACTCCGCCCTACCCGAGCTACCCCTTTCTTGCTCTAGCGGCACTCCGCCCTAGCTGAGCTACCCTTTTCTTAGTCTAGTGGCACTCCGCCCTGGCCGAACTACCCTTATCTTGATATAGTGGCATTCCGACCTTTCACCCTCTAAAAAAAGAAAAGAATAAAAGAAAGTAAAAATGGGGTGAAAAATAGAGATATCCCACCAGACTTGCTCCTATATTAGGAACAACTGCAAAAATGGCCCAAAACCCAGCTGTGGTGAAAACCCGAAAGGGCACTGCAGGCAAAATCGGGTACCCCGCCACGTGAAAACCTGAAAGGGCGCGTGGGCAAAAGCAAGAGGGGGCTGGCTCCGGTGAAAACCTGAAAGGGCGCTTAAGCCAGTAACGTGGTAATTTAAAGTACCCTTTTTCACCCTTCCTGATAAAGCTCTGAGAAGGACAATCATCATAAAGTCCCACCGGAAATCCTGTCCAACAATTTCTTGTCCCTTGTCATCATCGACAAGATCAACCGGTCTGTTTCTTTAACCGAGACTCTTCGTCCCTGTTAAGCTAGTCTACATTCCTGGCAGCAGCTTCATGCCTGGGCCGCCATCCACCGCATGTCCCACTGATGATGAAACCCCGTTGATCGCAAGGCATATTGCCTCGATCAATGCTAAAAAGCCCACCTCGGAATAGACCTTCTGTCTGTTCTAATAAAACATTTCCACTTGTTTTTGTCTAAGATCTGTCACGATGAATCCCATCCAGTCTAGATCTTACATCTATTGTGATAAAACCTACCATACGTCCCGCCGTGATGAAACCTGCTGTTGATCGATTGGCGCACTGCCCGATCAACGATGAAATCTGTCCGATTTAGACCTTACATCTATCCCGATGAAACATATGAAATCCTTGCATTGCTATGAACCTAATATCGATAATGAAACCCGCTATTGGTCGATTGGCACACTGCCCGATCAATGGTGAAACCTATCCAGTTTAGACCCTACGTCTATCCTAATGAAGCCCATGAAATCCTTGCTTCGATATAGACCCAGTATCGATGATAAGAGCAGCTACTAATGGAGCGGTACGCCGCCTGACCAATGCTAAAACCCGTCCGGAGTAGACTTTCCGTCTGCTCTGATGAAGATGCTACCCACATTCTCAAAGTCAATCTGGACCTTCTATCTAGATGGATGATGAAATCCTATTCCCTTGCGTTGATGGTAATCCCCACATCAACGATGCAGCCAGGCTCCCGGCAAACGGCTTCGCGCCTAAGCTGCAAAACACACCCAAGTCGACCCAGGCTTTCCGCTTAGGTGGACGATGAAACCATATGCCCCTTGCATTGGTGTTGGCACCCACATCAATGATGATACATACACAAGCTGAGCACATGGATTACAAAGCCAAAGTCAAAAAAAAAGAGACAAATGGGGGCTAAAAATAGAGATGCCCCGCCAGACTTGTTCAGGCACTCTGAGCAAGGGCAAAAATGGCCAAAACCCAGCTGTGGTGAAAACCCGAAAGGGCACTGCAGGCAAAATCGGGTACCCCGCCACGTGAAAACCTGAAAGGGCGCGTGGGCAAAAGAAAGAGAGGGCTAGCTCCGGTGAAAACCCGAAAGGGCGCTTGGGTCAGTAATATGGTAATTTAAAAAGTTCCATGCCAACCGGCACGCTGCCTTCACCTCCCCTTCACTTATGAAACCTTCCATCGGTCAGCTGGCTCTACGCCCCACCGATGATAAAACCTTTCCAGGGCAGACCTTACGTTTACCCTGATGAAATCTACATACCCTCTTGCAAATGTCCCACTGATAATGAAACCCATCGCCATTCTGATAAAGCCTGGCCAGCTCAGACCTTACGTCTGTCCTGATGAAACTCTTAAACCTTCCCTTGATCGATCGGCATCTCACCCGATCAGTGATGAAACCCTATTCAGTTTAGACCTTACGTCTATTTTGATGAAACTTATGAAACTTCTTTGCATCGATATAAACCCAATATTGATAATGAAACCAGCTATTGATCGACCGGCACCTTGCCCGATCAATGATAAAACCCTATCCAGTTTGGACCTTACGTCTATTCTGATGAAACCTATGAAATTCCTTTACATCGATATAAACCCAATATCGATGATGAAATCAACCGTTGATCGACCGGCATATTGCCCGATCAATGATGAAACCCTTTCCAGTTTAGACCTTACGTCTATTCTGATGAAACTTATGAAATTCCTTTGCATCGATATAAACCCAATATCGATGATGAAACCAACCGTTGATCGATCGGCATATTGCCCGATCAATGATGAAACCCTCCCCAGTTTAGACCTTACGTCTATTCTGATGAAACTTATAAAACTTCCTTGCATCGATATAAACCCAATATCGATGATGAAACCAGCTATTGATCAACCGGCACCTTGCCCGATCGATGATGAAACCCTATCCTGTTTAGACCTTACGTCTATTCTGACGAAACTTATGAAATCCCTTTGCATCGATATAAACCCAATATCGATGATGAAACCAACCGTTGGCCGACCGGCACATTGCCCGATCAACGACGAAACCTGTCCAGGTCAGACCTTACGTCTTTCCTGATGAAAACCACATATGCTCTCACGTCCCACCTGCGATAAAGCTCACCCAGTCTAGACCTTACGTCTATTCTGATGAAACCTATAAAACTTCTTTGCATCGATATAAATCCAATATCGATGATAAAATCAGCCACTGGTCGATTGGCACATTGTCCCGATCAGTTTTGAAACCTACCCGGGATGGACCATTCGCCAGTTCCAGATGATACTCTAAACCTTTTCATTCACTGTCTGCAAACAACCTCACTTGCGGCACATGCTGCCGAAAAAGACATCCGCTACTACCTACAAAATTCGGTTTGAGCACCCTCCGGATACCGTCACGCGGTGGAGCGAGTTCCCCATCCTTTCTCTGAAAGGGTGGACGCTGTCCTGCTAAATACGAGCTATTCGCATGAGGATTGTTGAAACTGCTACCAAATCACCATGAAGTAATGATAATACAGCAAGTAAAGAGCAGTCACATATGAGACCATCATAAAGATTCATTTTCACTATATAAAGAAGAAAAAGAGTACACAAAGGGCCTCGAGGGGACATTGTATCACAAAAGAAGACAAAAAAAAGAGAGAAAAAGAAGAGATAATTCAAGGCCGTCGGAAGATATCTTCAAAGGCCAAAAGGCCCACATGAGGAGCGGCTCCTAGCTCATAAAGGCGTGTCTCCTCCTCCTGAAGCCTCACGGACGTACCCTGGAGAGACATCACCCGTCCCTCCAACAAGGCCACCTCCTCGGTGGACTGCGGCCGAATGAAGGATAATTGTTGCAGCTCGGCTCGAAATCCGGCGAGTTCCGCTTCCAGAATGGCTACCCGGTCCTGGATAGCTTCCTCCCGCTGAACAACACTCTGTAGCGCGGCCCGACGTTCATCAAGTGCAAGCGTCAGCTTCTCCAGCTCAAATTTACACTCTGACCTCTGCAATTTCAGTGCCGTCAGCCTGTCGGCCATGGTCCGTGCTAGGAAGTCTCTCCGATGTACGAATTTCAGCAGAAGCAGGACCCGCTGAGCCCATATGTCCAAAGGGCAGCCCATGGCTTGCAGGCCAGCGGTGAAGCGATTGGCAATTTCCTTCAATTGCGGATATGTCAAGCCAGGTTGGGATTCCACTAACTGGCGTAGCATGTCCAAATGTTGCCAGACGAAGCTTTCAGAAGAAGCAAAGCCGAAGGAGGCAGATGAGACGACCTCAAAAGTCACCTCGCCGTCAATATCTTCCCATAGTGCAATATCCGGCTGAGAGGACGAAGATGGCAGATCTGTTGAAACAATGGACTGGTCTCTCTACATGCTTTCCTGCGAAATTAAGGACTCCTCCGCTACCGCCGTCTCGAGAGCTATGGCCTGAGCACCCACAGGTAGAGGGTCAATGAATGCTGGAACTGTCTCTTCATGGGCCTCCTGAGCAGGAGCTTCATCTCTAGCTGCTCCTTCTGGCAATGGGAACGAAGGTGCTCCAGCTGGTAGAGGCAGAAATCTGGTCTCCGTAGCCACTGTGGCAGGGACCGCTGACTCGGGAGCGATGGACATTACTGTGGCCGGTATGAAAGCAGAGCTTCTGGCCGGGTCCGCCTCAGTCCTGAAATCTGAGGCCCTGACAGAGACAGAACTTTCTCCTGAGCCCCCCAAGTCCAATGATGTTAAGTCTGTTGAAGATTGTATCCTCACTGGCACGGGGCGAATAACCTCAGAAATTCCCATGCAGGTTAAAGGTAAAGCGGGGATAATGGCCAAGTCTGTGGATGAAATAGCCATACAAACTATGGCCGCGTCTGAGCTGGTGATGACAGGGTCCTGAGGACAACGAAAAATGACCTTCAGCAATGAATGAAAGAAAATAAATAGAACAGTAAACAAAGAGAGAAGCTTACCTTCAAGGCGAGGTCTATACCCTCGAAATGAGACAAAAGGGGAGAAAGCTCCGTAGTTGAAGCAGCAAACGGAGGGGTTATGTCAACCTCGGTGTCGAGCCCGGCAAACTCCTCTTGAAATTCCTCCTCAGAAGATAACACCAGCAGCTTGGGAGGCTGTAAAGGTGGAAGACCCTTTGCAAATACGGGCAAGGCTTCTGATTTAAAAACTTCCTCCTCACTGCCACTGAAATTAACTTCCTCCGCATTATCAGAGATGGTCTCGGAGCTGCCGGAGGATATCTTCACACTAGCTATATGCTGCGGGGTCGCCTCTAGAGCATGCCGGGATACAGACTGGGTGATTATGCGTCTGGCCGGAATAATGCTCCGTTTTGTTTGAGTCCCGTGACCCTCCTGCGGTTGAGGCGACTCTCCCGCTGCTATCATGGCCTCAGTCTGCTCCCTGACTGCCACCTCAACAAAAGGGGACCTCTGAGGGATATAACAGAAAAAAAAGGGGGAAGTATAAAGAAAAAGATGAGAAAGCACATTTACCCTCCTCCTCGCCAGCCGGGGTAGGAGAAGGCAGCCTCGTGTCCCTTTTCACAGGCACTGCAACCTGCTCCTGGGCTGTATTAGATAAAGAGAAGCTCAGCCTCGAAGAACTCCTTAAAAGATCAGTCAGAAGACAATGAAGATTGCATCTACAAGCTGTTACCGCCACTCTCGGCAGATTCCTGGGCGGCCTCCCTCTGAGACCTGAACTCGTCAAATGAGGGGATGTCTGGAAGAGGGGTTCCGGCATCCGTCACAACCGGAGCTGATTGCTGGACCCGAACAACCTTGGCCCTCTTGGCCTTGGCAACTGCAGCTTTCACCACAGAAGGCTTCCTCTTCTTGCCCGGAGGCAAGGGAGTGGTCATAGGTGCCGTGGCAGGAATTTCAAAGTATGCAGGCTTCTCAGCCTGAGCAATAAGCTTCCTATAAAGCCCCTGCCGCTTTATGTCTGGTCTATCTGTGCAAGACACAAGAAAGGCAGCCATAGTCGACAGATGCAAAGCATAACAATAAAATAAAAATTCTATGATCGGACAGGAAGAGTCATACCTGCTGGGCCATCATAAAATGTGGAAAGCGGCCAATACAGGTAAGCCACCTCCTTCGATCGGGAAGCATCCTCCTTCACTAGCCAGCATATGTCACCAATGGTCTGGCACTTCTCTGTCAAGGCAACCAAGACTTTATGCCCGTGGAAGTCGAGGCAATGAAACAGGCCAAGGTAATCTATACACCAGGCATCGACATAATGAAAAGAAACAAAAAGCGGCTTATTCAGAATGCCAGCTATCGGGTTCTCCACTGATAGCCCGTGAACATTTAGCAGTACAAAAAGCCCAGAAGTGTGCCGATAATATGTCTGGGTGCGGTCTTCCCTCCGCACAAATGTCCTGTAAGGGTGAAACCTGTCCACCGGACCCCTCCAGGGGGTTGCTGTTGGGAGAGGTTCCTCCGGGGGGAACGGATATTGTACATCCAAATGAACACCCCCTATATGGCCCAACTGCCTCAGATCCTTTGTAAAAGCGTCTTCATTAATTTCAGAGAAGACAGGAGTGGGTGGTTCAGAACCTTCCTCTTTCAAAGATCGAAGCGTGGCAATATATGTTTCCGCCTGCTTCTGGTGCTGTGAATAGAGCCTTTTCAGATGGACCTCATCAATTTCAAACACAGGCCCTGACTGCCGCTTTAAGAAAGAGCGCTCGGCCACGTCCCAAAAGGTGCCTCTGCCATCTTTATAGAAGTTGGTGCGTGTATTCCACCACTTAATGTATTCTGATGTGACACGGGGAATACGATTAGAAACGGTCGGGACCCTGAAAGTTACGCCCTCTCGGCGATGGAAAAAATCCCACCATGTTCGACCGTCGCTGGCGATGGCGGACCCATGCTTGGTCCGACTTTCCAAAGGAAACTGAGCAACCGATGGAGGAATGTGCTGATCATAACCAAAGTTTCTGCTGAAGCGAAACGGGTAATAAGGTTCCAGAATGAGCAGGCCTCCCTTCCTGAAAACCAATACACTGGGCCGAATAGCCATAGCCCACCTGACCAGTTCTGGTTCTAATATGGGTCGGGTGGCATTGACCCCCGAAACAGGATGGACATAAGTTTCTACCTCCTCCATTTTGCATTCCCTCTGAGGGTCCACTAAAGGAGCCGAACCTGCTGCCAAGCTCCAAAAATGAATGCTGCCAGGAGCGTCTACAAGCACTTTTATCAACCTGCCCCTTATCTTAAACAGCTGCTCTGAGAAAGGACCAGGTTCGGCACTAGCGAATTCGATCATCCGAGGAAGCAATGTGTCCAGCTGTAAAGTCCTCGGGGCCAGCTCAGGGAAAATACTGCAGACCCAGGCATTAAAGAAATGAAACGGACCCACGGTCCTTAAGGAGCGGGGAACCCGATGTCTATGCAAATCCCCCAATGATTTGTAAACTAAGCACAAAGCCACTGGGCACAGAGACAGCCTCATCCCCCAGGCCATCTGACAGGCCGAATATATAGCTTCCGGCCTGATAGTCGTCTTGTCCCCTTGAGGAAGAGCGAAGGTGCACAGCCAGAATGTCAGATAAGCTGCACAGTGAGTGATAGGGTCAACCCCTGCTGGGTTCGGGCCGTCTGCACCAGCTCGGCGCACTAAAGCTGGCAATGCTGATTTGTAACAAGGGGTCCTGATTTGCTTGCCAGAAGTCGGTCCCACATAAGGGAAGTCCGCATACTTCAAGGGACCCCTAAAGAAGTATTGTATCCATTGTCCTACACGGACTCTCAATCTGCTGCTCTTTTCCCGGGGTTGATAGCCTTTGGAAGATCCTCTACTGTAGGCCAGACAAATGGTACGATAAGCTTTCATTAAATACAGGTATGCATAGCCGAAACAATATCTACCCTCTCCATCAGAGGCGTCCTTTACGGAGTCGTCTAGGCAGACCTCCTCATATGGCTCCCCATCAATAGGCAGACCTGAAAGCTGCGAAAAACTCCAGAGATCGAGAGATACTTCACCTTCCGCTGTATAGAATGTGTTAAAATGTGGGCAGAATACTTCAAACATGCCGCAACATAGTCCCCGAGAAATGGGATAGCGGAATCTGGATGCGAATACACTATGATAGACCCCAGCTCTGATCAATAAAGGGGCATACTCCTTCAAGACAAATTCGGTAAATTCCACTACTCCTACCCTGAAGAGATGGGCATCTGTCACTCTGGCATCTCCAAACCAGCCGGCAGCTAGCTGATATTTAAATTGGACAGCCAGATAATTCAGAACAAATGGCTCGTCCCTGTAACCCCACTTCACAGGCGCTAGGAAGAGTCCGAAGTTGGTCTTCTCTCGGTGGACACGATCGGCTACATGGTCCCACCTCGCCGGAGTGAACTCTGGAGCCCGGGTCAACATCTTCTTCTCCGGCTCTAACTCAGAAACACCTAGCACGGCATTCCAGTCCCGCGGCTCGCCTAGAAGATATATAGCTCGGGCACGATGAACAGAACCATTCATGCTGTTTCTGTCAGTAAGTATTGCCGCTTCCACAGATCGAGCAAGCAGAAGATCCCTCATTCCGCCTATGGTGAAAGTCTGGATAAATGGCAACAGATGGCGATCCTTCGATAGGTCCGGGCGATAGTCAGCAGCTCTTCTAAAGTCAATACCTTCTATGGAAGAATAAACCCCGGAAGTCAGCACGGTGTCAGTCTCAGAATCAGAGGACTCGTCAACAGTAGCAATCTGGTTATAGCCCAAGCTCAGGCTGTTCACATTCATCCAGTTGACTGAAGCCCGAGATATATCCGGCTGAGCCAATGAGCTCGCCCCCACAGTCATGGAAGCCGCAGCAGTAGGGCCGGAAGCCATGTCAGCACCTGCAATCAAAGAAAAATGAGAAGATAAGCCTCGAGAAGATGAATGGGTCTGTAAGTACTAACTAAATGATGCCGGTTAAATTTCAACAGCATCTCCCCTTATCCGGGGTCTGCCCAAGAAGAATAGGGAGTCACCCACCAAGAGGGAGTGACTCCCGTACATAAAGTGGGATTCAATCCCGAAATAATGTCCTACCGAGCAGAGTATATGCAGACGGGAAGAAAATGGAACAGCCGAGAGGAGGGAGAAGCTCGCGCCGATGAGAAGAGATTGAGGAGAGAGGAAACTCCGGTGAAAATGAGAAAAAAGGCCCTCCCGGCACCACAAATAGTGGAGATAGAAGAGGGGCTCTCGGCGCGGCATTTAGCGCGCCGAGAACCCTCCCCCTTCTGGTGTAAAAGGCGCGCCGAGAAGCAGCCTAATCCCCGCGCCGAGAAGGGCCGGGCCAAGACCAGGGCATGCCGAGAACCTGCACAGTGTCCGCGCCGAGAAACCGCCCAATCCTCGCGCCGAGAAGCCCATGAACGTCATGCCGAGAGGGCTCCAAAGTGCTGAAAATAGAAAAAAGAATTAGAAGAATATGGAAAATAAAAATCATGCATGTCGAATGATGCTACAGCAATATGATCAAGCTGAAGGACAATATCAAAGAGAAATTGAAGAAGACAGCCTCGAATGCTAAAGAGGCACCTGCAAACCCCGTGACGCTGTTCCTGTGCTTACGTCGTCCGCAGGTGGGGGGCATTTGTTGACACATTGAAAATGAGCAAGGGGGGAAACAGAATTGAAAAGAAGATTAGACTAACAGTGAAAAATTAATGGTGAAGCTCGTCAACCATCTACCCGGCTGAAGCCTTTTCCGGCCAAGCAGATGTTCGGTTTCGTTGTCAGCCAGACGGCGACACTGATGAAATAGCAGTCACTTGAGTGATGAGACCTCCTATCACGCTTTAACAAGAGCTATATTACTGCCTCGTCCGGAAGTCTACAGGTAACATATCTGACTAAGTTAGATGTTAACTTGTTGACGGATGAGATATGAGCAAAGACAAAGATGAAATCAGAACCGGTAAATGAAGATTATGAAAACCTCTGCAAAGTCGTAATGGAAGAAGAACCTTCTCCATGGGCTATATATACCTAGCTGAAGTCTTCTCAGGCTAAAGCTGATATCCGGTTTTGTCATCATGCGGGTGACAATGCTGATGAAATGATGTCCTGTTCTGTCATCGTTCAGGTGACGATGCTGATGAAATCCCAGTCCACTGACTGATGAAAGTCTCCATAATCCCACTAAGACCCGGGTCCACCAACAAAAGGCCTGCTGCGGTTCTAGTATTATCAGGGAGACAGCCTTAAAAAGGCCGTAAATGGGCCTATGAAATGGGCTCACGAAGGTGGCGCAGGGATACTCTACGGATGTGTAGCGCGCCGGGAGCTGCTGCACTCGACAGATGCGCGCCGTGAAGATGAAAAGTCACGCCGACTCCCATCTGCCGAGAGGTGAGGAGGGGCTGGGTCTATATAAACACACTCACTCGAAGAAAAAAGGGAGGATGATAGAAGAGAAGCGTCAACAGAAGCAGAAGCAGAAAAGAGAGAAGAGACCAACAGAGAGAGAGAGCCTCCTCCGCAGAGAAAAGAAAGAAGAGATCAACCCGAAGGAAAAGGGAGAAGAAGCTCCAGGTGGGCAGGCAGCTGGGGAGGGAGAGGAGTCAATGCTCCGCCCTCCCCCATGTTTCTTTTCTTTTCTCTTTATGTATTCCTATGAGTTTCATCTTGATTCACCGGATGTAACCGGGATATCCCGGTCTCTGTTCATCTCCCTTTCCCTCACTCCTTCCTTGTGATTGGTGTGAGTCTTGGAATGATGTAATGAAATGAAATGCTACAATGGCCCGTTTGTGCGCTGGGTGATCGAAATATCTGCCATCTATCTCTCCGTCTGATGCTGTGTTTTTCCTTCATACGTTTTCATTTTTAGCTCAACTGAAGCTCACCTGATTCTCTGATGGGTCTTCGGGCTCAATTGTCTTCAACAGAATAAAAGTAGCTCTAGTTATACCGATGTTCCATGCCGTTCGGCGTCATTTGCATAGAGTCTCCCAGGATTGCCCCAGGACCAGAGACAGACCATCTCTTGGCTTCTGGGGCAGTCTGCTACCGATATTGGCAGTACCTTCAATGGCCGCTGCTCGTGAGATTCTGTAGTTCTAGATGCTATGGTTTTGCCTATTGGCACTGTCGAAATCATCCCTGGGTCCAGAGACAGCCATCTCTTGGCTCTCAGGATGATGAAAGATGACATCAAGCTGTCCCCGGACTCTGCACAGCAATGGTGACACGGGTTCTCTAGACCCTGATTTTTCCCCAATTCCTCCCCGATCCTGGCCTTCCCTTGGAACCTAAACCCAATCCAGTTGAAATCTGATGAACTGATCCACTTTGATCTCAAAGAAACCCTTTGTCTTGGCCTGAATCATCAAAAACCCAAAAAAAATAGGGCTCCAGAAACCATTCAAAACCTTCTCGGCGCCGTCTCTTGCACATCCCGGCGCCACGAACAGTAGAATAGGTAAATAGTTCTCGGCGCAAGCCTTCTTGCGCCGAGAACCTCATCTCTTGGGCGCGCCGAGAACCCCCTGGCCTTCCTGCCTTCGCGCCGAGAACCCATCTACCTTGGTTGCTCCGGGAACCACCGCCTTGGCCATTTGGCCCTTGCGCCGAGAACCCCCTTGGCCTCTTTGCCTTCTTGCACCGAGAACCTATCCTGCCATCCAATTGAGCCTCCGATAGCTTGATCAGACCTACTCAGGGATACCCATGAGTCACCAGACCGGTCCCGGGGATAAATCAAAAGGGGGACAGACTCCCGTATGTTCCATCGTCCCGTATCGGATTCATGAATAACTCCTTTAGCTCGGGACGTCTCTGCCACTGCATGAGTTCCACCGGCTTCCTTAAAGGAAAATCGAACGTTGCGCCCCCCATGGCAGACATATGTAATTCGGGAGGTTTGGCCTCTCTCTCTCTCGGCTTTCATTTCGGCACTCCGTGGATGATAGCCTATTTCCCCCTGGGCATAATCCAGATTAAGGGGAAATGATGCCGAAATGTCGATTGACGCTTTAACCCCGACAAGCTCCGGGAAGCGTATGTCATACACCTCCCGTCCGGCTCGATCCTTCGGGGAACAAAACACTGCGAGGCCCTTGTCCGGATGAGAAACATGAAAGGGGACATGTCTCCGATGATCGTCTAGGCCCCGCCCCGCCACGGCGTGGACGGTGTCCTATCTCTGCCGGGTACGACCCACACAAAGGGGTCATGCTGATTTAATAATTCATCGTTTATTCAATTACCTTCTCAGAATAACAAGAACTCCAATGTTATGCACTGTCATTTTCAACCACCCCAAGTGGCCTCCTATTTTGGCGTTTAATCAAGGGTTGTCCTTCTTAGGAAGAGCGTAATTAACGTCATAGCCTTTATGGTATGACGGACTTCCGGTCCCGACTCGGACTTCACAATCGACTGACCAAGTCAAGTCGAGCGCATAATAAAAATTGTCACTCTAGTGACTGGCACGCCTAATAAATCTAACCAATGGAACATCACATGACGGAAAAGAATCCACGTCCACAAGTCTGGCACGCCCGGTGGGACCAAGTCGGTTCGCGCAGTGTATTAAGCAGTGTATTAAATGCACAAAATGAATGAATGCATGCAGGGAAAACGCAGGACCCGCACCTCATGGCTGCAGGTCCGCGCAGTGTATTAAGCACTACCGGACTTCCAGCGGGAGTGGCTGGCTGCGATGGGGTTCGCCCCATTCCTGAGTATTGAGGTGTGTCGGTTCGACACAGCTCTGCTCTATGCCCTGCACGACCGCTAGGACCCAGTGAGTCGTACGTTCCTTTTCCCGTGGGGGCATATGGTCCATACGCTGGAGGACGTGGCCCGACTCACGGGCCTGCAGGTGCACGGGCCACCGGTTAGCGGGACCACTTTCCCCGACTACCGGGTGATGGCTCGGGAGCTGCTGGGCCTAGAGCTGCGGTGCCCCGAGAGGCAGCCGACCCTCCTACCCTGGGATAGCCTTCAGGACAGCTTGGGACTGCGACAAGGGGGGATAGCGGTCGGAGAGCAGCCGGAGCAGCACCTACAGCGGCGGATGGACCTGGCGAGATCGAGAGTAGCAGCGGAGCCAGGAGTAGAGGCAGACAGAGTGTTGCGGAGATTCTTGATGCTGTTGTTCGGGTGACTTCTCTTCTCCACTCGGGCGGATGTGATGAGCTGTCGCTTCCTTCCCTTCCTAGAGGAGCTCAGCCACGTGGGCGACTACGCGTAGGGAGCGGCGGTCCTCGCCTTTCTTTTTGACACGCTGAGTTCGACGGCCCATCGGACCATGCTCGAGGGCTTCTCCCCCTTACTCCAGGTATGACTCCTACTCTGGACTTAATTATGCAATTCTACATGTTTTGTAGATGCTGACACGATGTTGTGATGCATGTGTGGGCCTACGTGCACTTACGTGGGCTAGGCAGAGGTGAGGAGACCCGTCCTGGGCTCCTACCTATTAGCCGGAGGTGGACAGCACCTCGAGAGACCGCAGCTCTCAGGAGACAGGTCCGAGAGTTACAGGACGACCTGGATGCTCTACCGTTTGCCTCAGTATGCTTCTAAGCTTAGACTCTTTAATTAAATGCAATTCTAAATGATGATGGTGATGTGATTACTTACTTTTGCAGGTACGATGGACACCATACACGGAGGAGGGACAGGAGGGTCAGCCCTAGGTGGCAGGGGCCCTCACCTTCTCGGGACGAGACGTGTGGCTCCATTGCGTGAACGTGGTGGAGCCACTGCACTTCCGGCTGGTGATGAGGACCATTGGGGTCCATCAGCTAGCAGTGAAGTTTTTGGCAGGAGAGGGGCCCGGGGAGCGCGTCACACGGATGACCCGCGGTCCAGGAGCTGCCTTCGATTGGACCACGAGGAATGCTGCGTAGATAGCAGACTGGGCAGCGCTTGGGCGGGTGGTGACCGCCCGAGCCGACAACGACTCAACGTACTTTACCGCGTACGCTAGACACTACCGGGACCAGGTGTTCCGAGGTGCCCACCGACCGGTACGACTTCTAAACTCAAACTCTACTTATTATGGTAATGATTTCTATATGATGATGTACTGACACTTGGACCTCTAAATGCAGATTGACCTTGAGGGATGACTTGCGGAGCTGCAGGGGCTCCTGCACTCCACGATCAGGGAGCGGGACAAGGCCTGGCAGGCCCTGGCCATACTGGTGAGTTTTCCAAACCCTAAACTCTTTAAATTATGCAAATGTTTATGATTATGATTATGCATGTGACAGACCTAGAGCTTTAGATGCAGCGCACCGAGGGGCCCAGCGATAGGGGGCCGATGCTCCTTCTTCTTCACGGACCCAGACTCCTGCAGACCGGGCTGAGCGGGAGGCCGAGTTCACTCGGATGGTAGCGCGGGCCAAGGCAGCTGAGGTGGTGCTCACTGAGAGGGTACGCAAATCACTACTCTTTCCATTGTTATTTATTCTTATGAAATGTATGAAATGCAATTGACTGACAATGATTGTGTATGCAGATGACAGAGCTGACCCTGCTGAGATCAGAGCTGGAGCAGAGCCCGGCAGCGGCTCGGGAGGAGGTGGCGCACTTGAGGGAGGAGACCGCCCGACTGCGAGAGGAGCTCGCACGGGGCCGACCAGCCGACACCCTCGAGACGACGCTTCTGCGGGCGGAGCTCGAGCGGCTTCGAGCTAGCGCTACTGAGGTGGAGCGCTATAGGACCGAGGCGGAGCAGGCTCAGCGCCAGGTTTCCAGGTTAGAGGGCATGGTGGAGGTTCTCCGAGAGGTGAGTCAGCGACTAGGGAGGAGCGGGACTCCGAGTGGGACGCATGGCTTCTATAGGACCTACCTGACGGGTTCCTCCGGCCACCGGAGGAACGAGGAGGAGGAGCGGCGGCGGTGCCGATGAGATGAGGCGACTTCCCGATGGCCCCGCCATTGAAGTGGCATGAGGGCGGAGGTGACAGTGACGGGGGCCGGTGAGAGGGCCCAGCTTGACTCTGTACTACGACTCTACTTTTGTACACATGACATGATATGATAGTGATATGCATTTTTTTTCTTCATTTCATGGATGAATGTATGAATAAATGAAAAAATACTAACCACGACTACTGACTCGACACGAGTGAGATGACACGCGCGAGTGAGAGACGACTGTGGGTGAGATGCGACTACGGGTGCGACGACGCAACTACGAGTGAGAGACACCAACTTGGAGTGAGAGAGAGAGACGCCGACTCAGAGCGAGGGAGAGAGATGTCAAATGAGTGAGAAGAGTGACACCAAATGAGTGAGAAGAGCGACGCCAAATGAGTGCGAAAAGTGAGAGACCACATGTTGAATGGCGAAGGTACAAAACAGGTTAAAAGCAAAGCTTCAGATGCTTGCAACGTCTCCACATAGATCGCCCCAAGAAACGCACGGTCTAATATAGACCGCACAAACAAGAAGAAAACCGGTCCTCATCTTACCGTTCAAAATATAGAATGGTTCTATAAACGACCGCGTGATTGTAAAGTGGTTAACTTTAGTCCGCTCAAACTCCAGCACTCGGGGTCTCTAGAAGGCGTTAAACGGTCCTCATCGGACCGCTCATTGGGATAGGCGGTCTATCGCGAGACCATCCAAATGGAAGCCCTGTGAATTTGAATGGGACTCTCCTGGAGAGTCCTAAACTGAGGGTAAACCACTTTAACCCAATCCAAAGCTATCTTTTCCCATTCTAAACTTATCCAACCTCTCTCCTAAGGAATGTAGGCCTCTAACCAAGCCCTATAAGTAGGAGGGGAGTCTAAATTCATGATTCACACATCCTCCCTCTTCTAAGTCTTGAAGCCTTTATTATTCATCACTAAATCATTATGAAAAGGGCCTTGGAGGGGAGTTCCATGGAGGGAGCGGCGCTTGAAGGGCCAAGACCGGCCAGAAAGGAGCAGGAAGCGCTCCAACGGCTGACCGTAATCCCACGACATCTCAGCTCGAGCCCTCTGCAGGAGGTAAGTAATCATGAATTCCTTCAGTTGAAATCTTTCATTTACTTATGTATTCTTCTCTTCTTTCTCCATCTCAGCTTCTCCCTGGCCCTAGGTGCTATTCCACTTTGAAGTGGATGGCTCCCATGGTCCATGCGTTGCCCCTAGGAGTGACATCCATCCTGAGATCTTAGCACCTACAACCTCTCCTAGTACTAGGTCAGAACTACCCAAAGCTTTCTCTTGACTAGCACAGTATCTCCGCTTTAGTAGAAATCTGGCACCCTCAGACCCATATGTTCATTTTCCCATCATTCGAGGCCACTATCCTACTAGAGGAGGTAGAGACCTACTTCTCTTTCCCTAGGTCCCAGGTGGGAGAGGAAGACTCAGTGTGTCACACCGTTGCCCCTATTGACCCTAGGGTCATCTTGGGAGGGTTCATACCAGACAGCAGGGACGTCCACACTTTCATAGGTCCACGTCAGATCCACCTTCTTCCTCTTAGCCAGTGGGTAGTTGAGTTTTGCAGGAACCGGTGTGGGTGGGATGAGGCTATAGCTAAAGCCACGTCCATTTACTTGTGCGGGGCTATCCTCTTTCGTTCAGTTGACCATGTGCTAGAGACTCCCCTTCTTAGTACCATCAGTGGCCTATGGCAGGGTCTTTCTATCTCCCAAGCCATCCTTTCCTACTTATACGAGGGCCTCACCTCAGCAACTCTAGGCGGTCCTCTCTTTGGTTCTATGATACTCTTAGAGTGCTGGATGGGTGTCAGGATGAAATTCATTTACAAGGAGGATGTCACTTCAGCTAGTAGGATCTTCGGGAGCCACCCCCTCTTCTTCATAGGCGGTGCATTCGGATTCTCTCCACAGGTAGAGTGCAGGACAGCAGAGAAGAAGACCAGGGACAAGTGGCGACTGCACATCAATAGGCTGCCCCTGGATTGGTTCGTGATGCGCCCGGACTTCCTCCGTGACACCATTGTCAGAGTTCCCAGGAGGCCGGGCTTGGATCTGAGGCTCGTGAGCGACACCGCACTGGCCATGTACAGCCCGCACTGGGGCTACCTATAGGTTAGACTACCCCGGACTGTTCTACCAGCACTACCCCACCTTCCCGCACTATAGGCGAGGAGGATTGGTACAGAGGAGAACGAGTAGGCGGTCAGGAGTGCCATGATCGTGTGGGAAGTGAGCAGGGTGCTTACCCTTCCAGCGGAGGTTGTAGAGATTCCGGCGACACGCCATGCCTATGTTAGAGAGCTGAGAGAGATACGTCCCCGTGGGGATGCCCAGCGGAGGACTGAGTGATTTTTTTTCATTCTTTTCATGATGATATTGATGTAAAGACGTATGCTTAGAGATGCTTGATATATGAATGAATGAAGCTGATGATTTGATTGGTTTGAGTTTGGGCTTTGTTGGTGTGAATCAGTGAGTTGGGATATGACTTCAGCATTTACGCGGTCACACTTAGACCGCTCAGAGATTAGGACAGCTCTCTTGCAGCCGTGCATCAGATTTACAGCGGGTTTGATAGAAGGGAGTTGAGCAGAGTTGATTTAAGACTTAGAACGGTCTAAATAAAACCGTATGAATGGTTGGACGGTCTGACTCAGACCGTTGAAATTAATAGAACGTTTGACAAATAGCCGTGTGAAGACTGAAGTGCTGAACCTTGAGCTTCAACCTGCCCCTACACACACAAAAAAATAAAAAAGACAGATTAAACATGTTTTAGGCTTAACCCCTTGCCTGTAGCAAGTTAGGGAACGACCGGTTCTTGATTTTTGGTCAAGGGGGTAAGCCTTATTAAATAGGCAAACAAAATGATAATGAATGCAATGGATGCTATGAATGCAAATCATAAAAACCCTTTTTTTGTAATTTTGAAAATATTTATTTTTTTTTGGATTTTGGAATGTTTGATTTTTTTGAGTTTTGAAATATTTTTTTATTTTGAAATACTTGATTTTTTGAGTTTTGAAATATTTGATTTTTTGGATTTTGAAATATTTGATTTTGAAATATTTGATTTTTTTTTGGATTTTGAAATATTTGATTTTTTTATGTTTTGAAATATTTGATTTTTTGGGTTTTGAAATATTTGATTTTTTTTGAGTTTTGAAACCAGCTTAAACCTAACAACGGGGAACCTCTCATCTCACTAGGGGTCTCCCAGGTCCAACATGTGCTAAAAGGGACCGCCCGTGGCTGGGGCCAATTTTGCTTAACGGTGCCTTTATCGAGGCCATACCCGAGGTGGGATCCATTCCTTGGAAAATAAAATAAGATTTAGCAAAAAAGCTGGCGATAGGTATAGGGGTTTTCAGGGCTTGAGTTCTTCTCACGACACCCCCTTTTCAAAGAATTTTGGTCTGTTACGTCGGGGCTTTGTGTCCGTCATCGAACCTACATCCGCTCTAGGCACGCATAAGACCGAGCTCATAACGTCCCGCGGGGAAACTGTACTGCCACTCTTGCCATGCCTAGTTTCATTATTTTTGGGGTCTTTCAAACTTTCGAGAGCTTTGAGCTTGCGAGCTTTTAGCTTTGATTTTTGATTTTTGCCCCTTTTTTTCTCTATTTCTTTTCTTTTTCTTTTTCTTGCTCTTTTATCATGTGGAACAAGGTCATAGCGGGCTGCCCCTATTTGAGACCTCTTTTATCGGGGGGGTCTAGATCAGTTCTCGCCCCCTTATTCACCACTTGCCTCTATTTTCAGCCGAAAGAAGAAAAACAAGGATTTTCACTTCCCCAAAGCATGGCCAAGGGAGAGACTGTCACGCCCCGACGCGGAATATTGGGTCGTACAGTTAGAAACTAGCTAAAAATCCTATAAATATTCTAAACTAAACAATTACACAGGTGCTAAGAAAAGAGATAACTTATTGGTCATGAAATATTCCAAATCTAGTACAATATCCTTAAACCAACTTAATACAAACTGAGACAATAACAACTCAATCAATAATATCATAACTGAAACTAAACACACTCTAAGGCACAACTACAAGTAGGATAACTATGCCAACTCCAACTCTAGAACTGGTGCACTCAAAGATATCACTACTGCCCCTCCCCATCGGTATGTGCATCATCACCTGAACAGTCTGGAAAGGGGGGAAACAACAACTATGAGCTGACGCTCAGAAAGAAATAACAGGCAAGTTTACGTGATTAACAATTTAATTACATTTTCATATGCCATGCTAATAAAAGAAATAAATGACGATACAATGAAACAACGTAATAAAAGATCTTGCAAGGTCAAGAAATATATGATGACAAGAATTAACAAGATAACAAGTACAAGAATTTACAATAAGAGATAGTAATAGAGAATTGGCCAACAAGTAAGTAATTTAAACATCATTTCAAGCACGATCAAGTAACAAGAGTAACAAGAGATTTTCATGTCATAGACATCACACTAGTCATACACTCGGTGCAATGCCTCACCATTTCATTATACATCCCATGGGCTCAATAATTTTTCGGGCGCTCTCCCCAGGACCAGACCGGGCCCTTATGATGCATTGGCATTGATTTATTGGATCCAAGATCCCACGTTGTCTAGACATTCAGTCAAGTTAAATGGCCAGTTTAATCAGAGGAATTTCTATCAGAAGTTCAAGATTTAAAGGACTAACATGTCCTTGGATTCATTAACTTAAAAACTCGGTATACGGTCACTTCTGGGCCGTTTGACAGGACATACGGCTACTACTGGCCGTATTACAAGAACTGGACCAAATCTCAGTCCACGAGGTCAAGAATGAACGGTTGACAGTGCCGTTCAGGTAAGTAAGCAGTACGTGACCTTAAGATATAATTACGATACTTATACGGACTACACTAGACCGTTCATGGAGACAAGCGGTCAACTATGAGCTGCTCATGTGCTGATTAGCCCAAGTCGATCCGTGACTTATAACTCAGCGATTTGGTCACAATTTCCAGGTCGTAGCCGGGTCATACGGGTCTCAACATGGCGGATTCTAACTTGCCGGATAGTGTCCGGGTATAATCGCACTAAGGGAGAGCAATTTAGGTTTAATAGCCGTAATGCCATATAGATTGTTAGTGTGCTATTAGTCTATTCTACCGGGGTATAAGGGCTTTTAATTGATTTCCTAACAGCCATTTAAAAATACCTTGATTCGTGAATTATTATAAATCTCAATTTTAGAGATAAGTTAATTACAAGATGGTAACTCAAGATACTAGAACAAGTCAATAATGACAATAGACAGTAATACAAGACAACAATTTACTTTCAAAATTACCATTTTATTATATGGGTTTCTAATTAACCATTTGTGTGCGTTGAAGTGGAGATAGTAATCGGGATGGTTTATACACTTTGTTCTTCAATTTTGGATTGAGGAACGCCGGGCTTAATTTGAGATCAATGGGTTGCATTATAGGTCATTGGTTCCTCAAAATATGGTTTTCAATTGGACTAGGCTTGAATGGGTCGATCCCCTTACGGTCCGGATCGATCCTCGGGTCGAAAACAAGCCCACCGGGACTATCAGCAAATGGGTCGACCCCTGGAAAACCAGGGGTCTGCCAACGTGTGGGTCGACCCATTGGGTCGACCCTCGCACGGACAGACTCCTGTCTGTGTATGGGTCGACCCCTGCGTTCGCAGACGCGAACGTGACTTCCGTAAAATGGAAAAAATCTCACCCAATTGGGGTCTAATTGGACTAAGATCTTAACCCCATGCCCCTAGGTTCTTGATGGACATATTAGGGTCATAATACAAGGGTTTGGAACCCTAAATTCACCGGAAAACCAATCGAAATCATAACCTATCTAGGAAGAACACTTAAAAACCTAGTCTTAACATGCTTCTAATCAAACACGAAATTCTCTAAGCATGGTCTATAAAAATTGGGGCTTTCTATATCAAAAGAAAGCTTACTCAACGCTGATTCCAACCATATATGACATGCTATATGGGGATCAAGATTAGTAACTCGAAATCATGATTTAACTCAAAAGAATACATCATAAACCACGTCTAGACATGCTCTTACTCAAATCAGAAATTCTCTAAACATGATGAATAAAATTTAGGGCTTTCTACGCCAAATGAAAGCTAACATGCTGCTGATTACAACCATATATGTTAATTAGAGTTTGGTCTATTATAACCTACCTCAATCGAAGAGAGATTTAGAAGTTAGAACGAAGAACGCCCGTTTGACAGCCCTTCACTATTTCCATGAGATCTCCCTCCACGCCTAATAGAATTTGGGGCTTTTACTACCAATGAAAAGAGCTCTCCGAGAGGATCAAAATGATAACTCATGTGCAGATTTTGGTCGAGGGTACCTACCTTAATCGAAGGAACAAAGAGGGCCAAAGAAAAACCCATGAACTCGGATACTCCTCTAATAAACGCGAGAGATCTCTCTAGATCGGAATCCTCTATGAACACCACTGCTACCAAATGAAAATAGACACATGGGGCTTTTTTTAATAGGTCATACAAATTCTGGATCCTTCCAGGAAGGGAGAAATCGTCCCTTGAAGTGGCGTGTTCAAACCGCCGCCGCCAAAGTTGACCTAGCCCATGTCTGACTAAATGCTCCCCATAAGCTCAAAATTTCGTAGCATTATGAGAGGGGAAATGATCCTCTCTTTAATACCTTTCATTTGCCTTTGGAATCACCTCATTTGGTTGAGAAATGAGCTCGAATTTGATATTTTAAGGTGGTGGTTACTATTGAGCACAAAGTTGATTAGGTAAGTGTGAAAATTTGACTAATCCCACTGATTCGGCCTAGTTAATGATTTTATTAGGCTTAGTCATAGAAGATAAAATTGTTAAACGCAATTGATTCTACAAGAATTTGATTTTTATGGATTTTTATAAAATAGTCGAAATGTGACTTATTCTATTTATTAAAGAATTAATCTAATTAATTTCGAATTGATTCCCATTAATTCAAATAAATTCAAATAATTTCTAATTAAATTCAAATAAATTTCTAATTACATTTTTAAAAGAATTTGGGGTATTACACCCTCCCCCACTTAAAGAATTTGGTCCTCCAAATTCACTGCACGTTAATACAAAGATAGGGAAAGATTAGCTCACCTAGAACAAGTCAGGATACCGCTTCCGCATAGTATCTTCAGACTCCCAAGTAGCTTCCTCTACTCCACGCCGACTCCACTGAATTTTGACCATAGTTATGGAATGATTCCGGAGTTGCTGTTGCTTCCGATCCAGAATCTTGATAGGTCTTTCTTCATAGGTCAAATATTCCTTCAATTTAAAATCCACATGCTGAATGATATGAGTGGGGTCGTACACATATTTTCGTAACATAGACACGTGGAAAATATTATGTACGCCTGACAATTGAGGCTGTAATGCCAATCTGTAAGCAACCTCTCCCACTCTATCCAGAATCTCGAACGGACCAATATATCTCGGACTCAGCTTGCCATGAATACCAAATCTTCGAATCCCTCTTGTAGGAGAGACTTTCAGAAATACATACTCGCCAACCTGAAATTCCAATGCCCATCCTCTATTGTCAGCATAACTCTTTTATCTTGATTGAGCCACTTGTAACCGGTCTCAGATAATACGGATGTTCTGTGATGATTCTGAAATAAGATCCTGTCTGAGCCATTGCTTTTCACCTACCTCGTCCCAACACAATGGGGAACGACAACTTCTTCCATACAATGCTTCAAAAGGAGCCATTTGAATGCTGAAATGATAACTGTTGTTGTAGGCGAATTCAATCAAAGCCAAATGGTCACTCCAACTGCCTCCAAAATCAATCATGCATGCTCTAAGCATATCTTCCACTATCTGGTTGGTTCTTTCAGTCTGTCCATCTGTCTGTGGATGAAAGGCAGTACTCAAATTCAGACAAGTACCCAAAGACACTTGTAGTCCCTTCCAGAAATGTGAAGTAAATCTGGGAACTCTATCAGACACAATGCTGACTTGTATGCCATGGAGCCTTACCACTTCCTTCAAATACAAAGCAGCCAATACATCAACTGTCCATTTGGACTTAATGGGTAAGAAATGAGCTGACTTTGTCAATCGATCGACAATCACCTATATTGTATCAAGTCCACCACGAGTCCTAGGTAGACCCATAATGAAGTCCATGCCAATACTTTCCCACTTCCATTGGGGTATGTCGAGTGGTTTCAACTTTCCTGCCGGTCTGAAATGCTTAGCCTTGACTTGCTGACAAACCAAGCATCTACTCACGAAGTCTGTAACTTCCCTTTTCATATTCGGCCACCAAAAGGATCTTTTCAAATCTTCCAGATGAATGGTGTATTTGGATCTATGAGCTTCCTCCAGAATCTTGTTCTTGATCACAGCAACATCAGGTACACAAGTTCTTCCTTGAAATAACAATCTTCCGTCATCGACCATCATGAATTCAGGTCTGCTGCTCAAGCTTCCTTTGATCTCTACCAACTCGGGATCATTATCTTGCAAAGACTTGATTTCCATCAAGAATTCGGGCTTAAGTTGAATCTGTGCAATCATAACCAGATCATTGTCAATATTCAGATCCAGACTAGCTAATTGTTCCAGTAGCTTCCACTCTTGTAACATGAGTCTTGACAATTTAGCTATAGGCTTTCGGCTTAATGCATCTGCCACAACATTACCTTTTCCAGGATGATACTCAATCGAGAAGTCAAAGTCTTTCAAATACTCCAACCATCTTCGCTGCCTCATATTGAGTTCCTTCTGAGAGAATAAATATTTCAGACTCTTATGATCTGAAAACACCGTGAATGTTTCTCTATACAAGTAGTGCCTCCATATCTTCAATGCGAATACCACTGCTGCTAGTTCCAAATCATGAACAGGATAATTCTCTTCATGCTTCCTCAACTGCCTAGAAGAATAGGTAATCACTTTCCCATGCAGCATGAGTACACAGCCTAAACCAATACCTGAAGCATCAGTGTATACAACAAAACCTCCTTCACCAGAAGGTAAAGCCAATACAGGTGCAGTAGTTAAACATTCCTCTGAAAGCTTCGCTGCAATCTTCGGACCAATCAAATTTGTTCTCCTTGCGGGTTAATCTTGTCATAGGTACCGCAATTTTAGAGAAATCTTGAATAAATCTCTGGTAGTAGCCTGCCAGGCCTAGGAAACTTCTAACTTCAGTCACACTGGTAGGCTGATCCCAATTCTTCACTGTCTCTACCTTTGAAGGATCAACAGAAATACCTTCTTTGGTGATGATATGTCCGAGAAAGGACACCTCTTGCAGCCAGAAATAACATTTACTGAACTTGGCATATAGCTGATGATCTCTCAATAGTTGCAATGCCATCCTCAGATGTTCAGCATGCTCCTCTTCATTCTTGGAATAAATCAGGATGTCATCAATGAATACCACGACCCATTGATCAAGATAGGGTCGAAATACATTGTTCATCAACTGCATGAAAGCTGCTGGTGCATTCGTTAGACCAAAAGGCATAACTAAAAATTCAAAATGACCATACCTGCTGCGGAAAGCTATTTTATAGATATCCTCTTCCTTAATCCGCAACTGATGATATCCAGATCAAAGATCGATCTTAGAAAAATACTGAGCTCCCGCTATCTGGTCAAATAATTCATCAATCCTCGGCAATAGATATTTGTTCTTGACAGTCTGCTGGTTCAATTGCCGATAATCGATGCACAACCTCATCGAACCATCTTTCTTCTGAACGAATAATACAGGAGCTCCCCAAGGAGAAGTACTTGGACAAATGAAACCCTTTTCAAGTAATTCCATCAACTGTTGCTTCAATTCCCTCAGTTCCGCAGGAGACATACGATAAGAAGCCTTGGAAATAGGAGATGTGCCAGGAATGAGATCAATAGAGAAGATAACTTCCCGCTCAGGCGGAAGTCCTGGTAGTTCCTCTGGAAAGATATCAGGGAATTCTCAGACAACAGAAATGTCCTTAATCTCAATCTGCTGCTCAGGGGTAGCACAGACAAAGGCTATAAAAGCCTCGCATCCTCGTCTCATCAGCTTATCAGGTCGAAGAGCCGAGATAAGTGGTATGGAGTTATGGTGCTTAACTCCCACAAAAGAAAGTCCAGGGTGCCTTGTAAAAGACACAGAGCTAGAATTGCAGTGAACATTAGCCTCATGTCTAGCTAACCAATCTGCTCCTAGGATTACATCATAATCCTTCATGTCCATGCAGACTAAATCGGCTGGAAAATTCTATTCACCAATCATAACCTTACTAGAAGGATAGAAATACTGAATTGCCGATCTAGAACCAATAGGTGTTGATATTTCTAACGGAGAATTCATCAAAACAGGTTCCACAGCTAAAGACTTAGCAAATCTCAGAGAAATAAATGAATGTGTGGCACCAGTATCAAAAAGAACAAATGCTGGCTTGTCGAGAATAATAAGAGTACCTTCGACGAGTCTACCATCCTCGGAAGTTCCTACTTCATCTGCGTGCAAAGCTTGGAGCTTGCCTTGCGGCCTTTTGATGCCTTGTGGTTTTACCGGGGTAGCTTGCTCCGATAAAAGAGGACAGTTAGGGATACGGTGCTCCTTACTTCCACAGCACAAACAGGCACCCAGCTTGCGCCAGCACTCCTCCATCCTGTGACCAGGATGATCACAAAACTTGCACACGCCCTTGAAGGGAACAATAGGGCCAGGCTTCTTGCCTTCGTGCTTCGGTATCTTGCCCTTCCACGATCCAGAACCACTCCACGAACCAGGCCTACTAATAGGCCTCTTCTTGCCATACCCGGGTTTGATATTCCCGGAACCCGTAGGTTGTTCCTTCTTTGTGCCTTTTCCACGGATTCTCTCCGTCATTTCTAGAGTATCTTCTAGGACTTGAGCTTTCCTCACCATCTCAGAATAGGTTGAGATCTCCATCGGTGCCAATTGATTGATATAATGCAGCCTTAGTCCATTTATAAAATGCTTAGCCTTCATTTTCTCGGTGGATATTAAGTGAGTAGCATAACGAGAAAGCCGAGAAAACTGAGCTTCATATTCTGCCACAGATAAACTTCACTGCTTCAAGGCCGCGAACTCCGCTGCCTACTTCTCTTGCACTCTATCAGAAAAATATTTGCCATTAAAGAACTCCTCGAACTCCTCCCATGTGACTTGCTGCTCACCGAGGGTCGCCTTTACCGATTCCCACCATGTCCTTGCATCACGTTCCAGTTGAAAGGTTAAGAGAAGGACATGTTCTTGATTGCTACATTGCATTACTTCAAATATCCTTCCCAACTCATCCAGCCAATGCTCAGCTTCATCAGGGTCAGTCGAGCCCAAAAATCTCGGCGGATTCATTCCCCGAAAGTTCAATATAAATCACCAGTGCCATGGTGTGCAGCTCCTGCTTGGGCCGCTTGTTGCAAGGCCTGAGTAAGGCCTTGAACCGTACGCTGCAAGTTCCTCCATTCTGCACGATCAGCTGCCATTGCAAAGGCCTACACGTGGAATAGATTACTTAGGTTCATTAAGAATAGATAATATTGCAATTAAGGTATGGACTTAACCCATGTTTCTACCCAAATCTCACAAGGTCAGGTCCTTAGACTTATACTAAAGTTATGGGTCCTATGATAACACTTAGAACCCTAGAACTTAGAAAATCTAGAACTTAGGGAAACCTAGGAATGTGAAACCTAGGGCTCTGATACCAACTAAACTGTCACGCCCCGATGCGGAATATCAGGTCATACAGTTAGAAACTAGCTAGAAATCATATAAATATTCTAAACTAAACAATTACACAGGTGCTAAGAAAAGAGATAACTTATTGATCATGAAATATTCCAAATCTAGTACAATATCCTTAAACCAACTTAATACAAACTCAGACAATAACCACTAACGCACAACTACAAGTAGGATAACTATGCCAACTCCAACTCTAGAACTAGTGCACTCAAAGATGTCACTCCTGCCCCTCCCCATCGGTATGCGCATCATCACCTGAACAGCCTGGAAAGGGGGGAAACAACAACTATGAGCTGATGCTCAGTAGGAAATAACAGGCAAGTTTACATGATTAACAATTTAATTACATTTTCATATGCCATGCTAATAAAAGAAATAAATGATGATACAATGAAACAACGTAATAAAAGATCTTGCAAGGTCAAGAAATATATGATGACAAGAATTAACAAGATAACAAGTACAAGAATTTACAACAGGAGATAGTAATAGAGAATTGGCCAACAAGCAAGTAATTTAAACATCATTTCAAGCACGATCAAGTAACAAGAGTAACAAGAGATTTTCATGTCATAGACGTCACACTAGTCATGCACTCGGTGCAATGCCTCACCATGTCATTATAAGATCCCATGGGCTCAATAATTTTTCGGGCGCTCTCCCCAGGACCAGACCGGGCCCTTATGATGCATTGGCATTGATTTATTGGATCCAAGATCCCACGTTATCTAGACATTCAGTCAAGTTAAATGGCCAATTTAATCAGAGGAATTTCTGTCAGAAGTTCAAGATTTAAAGGACTAACCTGTCCTTGGATTCATTAACTTAAAAACTCGGTATACGGTCACTTCTGGGCCGTTTGACAGGACATACGGCTACTACTGGCCGTATTACAAGAACTGGACCAAATCTTAGTCCACGAGGTCAAGAATGAACGGTTGACAGTGTCGTTCAGGTAAGTAAGCAGTACGTGACCTTAAGACACAATTACGATACTTATACGGACTACACTAGACCGTTCATGGAGACAAGCGGTCAACTATGAGCTACTCATGTGCTGATTTACCCAAGTCGATCCGTGACTTATAACTCAACGATTTGGTCACAATTTCCAGGTCATAGCCGGGTCATACGGGTCTCAAAATGGCGAATTCTAACTTGCCGGATAGAGTGTCCAGGTAGAATCGCACTAAGGGACAGTAATTTAGGTTTAATGGCCGTAATGCCATATAGATTGTTAGTGTGCTATTAGTCTATTCTACCGGGGTATAAGGGCTTTTAATTGATTTCCTAACAGCCATTTAAAAATACCTTGATTCATGAATTATTATAAATCTCAATTCAAGAGATAAGTTAATTACAAGATGGTAACTCAAGATACTAGAACAAGCCAATAATGACAATAGACAATAATACAAGACATCAATTTACTTTCAAAATTACCATTTTATTATATGGGTTTCTAATTAACCATTTGTGTGCGTTGAAGTGGAGATAGTAATCAGGATGGTTTATACACTTTGTTCTTCAATTTTGGATTGAGGAACGTCGGGCTTAATTTGAGATCAATGGGTTGCATGTATGGGTCATTAGTTCCTCAAAATATAGTTTTCAATTGGACTAGGCTTGAATGGGTCGATCCCCTCACGATCCGGATCGATCCTCGGGTCGAAAACAAGCCCACCGGGGCTGTCAGCAAATGGGTCGACCCCTGGAAAACCAGGGGTCTGCCAGCGTGTGGGTCAACCCATTGGGTCAACCCTCGCACGGATAGACTCCTGTCTGTGTATGGGTCGACCCCCGGGGTGTATGGGTCGACCCCTGCGTTCGCAGACGCGAACGTGACTTCCGTAAAATGAAATAAATCTCACCCAATTGGGGTCTAATTGGACTGAGATCTTAACCCCATGCCCCTAGGTTCTTGATGGACATATTAGGGTCATAATACAAGGGTTTGGAACCCTAAATCCACCGGAAAACTAATCGAAATCACAACCTATCTAGGAAGAACACTTAAAAACCAAGTCTTAACATGCTTCTAATCAAACACGAAATTCTCTAAGCATGGTCTATAAAAATTGCGACTTTTTATATCAAAAGAAAGTTTACTCGATACTGATTCCAACCATATATGACATGCTATATGAGGATCAAGATTAATAACTCGAAATCATGATTTAACTCAAAAGAATACATCATAAACCACGTCTAGACATGCTCTTACTCAAATCAGAAATTCTCTAAACATGATGCATAAAATTTAGGGCTTTCTACGCCAAATGAAAGCTAACATGCTGCTGATTACAACCATATATGTTAATTAGAGTTTGGTCTATTATAACCTACCTCAATCGAAGAGAGATTTAGAAGTTAGAACGAAGAATGCCCGTTTGACAGCCATTCACTATTTCCACGACATCTCCCTCCACACCTAATAGAATTTGGGACTTTTACTACCAATGGAAAGAGCTCTCCGAGAAGATCAAAATGGTATACTCATGTGCAGATTTTGGTCGAGGGTACCTACCTTAATCGAAGGAACAATGAGGGCCAAAGAAAAACCCATGAACTCGGATACTCCTCCAATAAACGCGAGAGATCTCTCTAGATCGGAATCCTCTGCGAATACCACTGCTACCAAATGAAAATAGACACATGGGGCTTTCTTTTAATAGGTCATACTCATGCTGGATCCTTCCAGGAAGGGAGAAATCGTCCCTTGAAGTGGCATGTTCAAACCGCCGCCGCCAAAGTTGACCTAGCCCGTGCGCGACCAAATGCTCCCCATAAGCTCAAAATTTCGTGGCATTATGAGAGGAGAAATGATCCTCTCTTTAATACCTTTCATTTTCCCCTGGAATCACCTCATTTGGTTGAGAAATGAGCTCGAATTTGATATTTTAAGGTGGTGGTTACTATTGAGCACGAATTTGGTTAGGTAAGTGTGAAAATTTGACTAATCCCACTGATTCGGCCTAGTTAATGATTTTATTAGGCTTAGTCATAGAAGACAAAATTGTTAAACGCAATTGATTCTACAAGAATATGATTTTTATGGATTTTTATAAAATAGTCGAAATGTGACTTATTGTATTTATTAAAAAAATAATCTAATTAATTTTGAATTGATTCCCATTAATTCAAATAAATTCAAATAATTTCTAATTAAATTCAAATAAATTTCTAATTAAATTTCTAAAAGAATTTGGGGTATTACAGAGACGATGTTGTGCAAAAGAAGAGAACCGAACCATAGGGGTCGTGTAGTGTGTGAGATGTTGGACGGGGGCTCTCCTTTCGTGATCAAGTGAAGGAATACCCCGCCGTCGGGCTATCGCTGGCTTGACTCTACAGATAAAAGCGTTTTAAATATAGTCCATTCCACGGATTCAGTAGTTCTTCACCCTCCGCATTAACTAAACGATATGCGTTACCAGGATAGACTTCCTTAACTACAAACGGCCCTTCCCAGTTGGGTTGCAGCTTAGACCTGGGACCTACTGATCTGATAAATTTACGTTTCAAAACCATGTTACCCACTTGGAATTTTCATTCAATAACCTTCTTTTGAAAATACCGTGAGACGCATTTTTGATAAACCGAGACGTGATTGGCCGCGTTAAGACTCTTCTTGTCTAAGAGTTCCAGTTGGACTAGCAACGCCTCTCGACGCTCGTCGAGATTAAGTTCCTTGTCTAAATGCACTCTTAGGGAAGGGATCAAGATCTCGTACGGGAGTACCACCTCCATCCCATAGGTGAGAGCAAAAGGAGTTTGCCCCGTGGGAGTACGGACGGAGGTGCGATAAGCCCATAGAGCTTCTACTTGTTTATCGGCCCAATTAGTAAATTTGTGTGACTCGCATGTTTTCTTAATGATTTTTAGAAGGGTCTTGTTCGTGACCTCAGCCTGGCCATTACCTTGGGGGTAGTATGGTGATGAATGATGTAAGGAAATATTAAATCTCTTACAAAGGTCCTGAAGTTCTTGAGAAATAAATTGAGGCCCATTGTCGGTGACGATATCACTTGGCACTCCAAACCGCGAGATGATATTCTTCAGAATGAAGTGGCATATTGTGGTACCTTTGATTTCCGCATAGGCTTCAGCTTCCGCCCACTTGGTGAAGTATTTTGTAGCTATCAGAATGAAGGATTTCTGCTTGACTACGGAATTCGGGTCACCGAGAGGTCCAACGATATCAAAGGCCTACATCGAGAATGGCCAAGGAGCAGAAAGAGGATGGAGAGAGGAAGCCGAAGCGTTGATTTTATCGGCATGAAGCTGGCATGAAGACACATTCGGACATAAGTAGAGCAATCTTCTTCTAGGGTTGGCCAGTAATAGCCCTGCCTAAGAATCTTCTTCGCCAATGCCTGCCCATTAACATGCCCTCCACACTCACTGGAGTGAGCGGCTTCTACTACCTTCCAAGCCTCATCGTCATCCAAACATCTCATTAGAACCCCATTGAGAGCTCGCCTGTACAATTCTCCAACAACAATCATATATCTGGAGGTGACTCTTCTAATGGCCTTGCGGTGCTCGGCGTTGGCCGTCTCGGGGAAGGAACCATCCCTGTAATACTGCTCAATCTCATAATACCATGGCAATTCTTCTTCTTCGATGATCTCCTCGAGCTCAGTTAATGAAACTTCTCTCACATCTTTCTTCTCCGCCTTCCTTTCTACAGACTTCCTAAGGTTGTCAAACCAGGGATCCTGAAGGGAAGGAGCATCTAACCGCTAGACCACAATGGTCTCAGTGGTGCGACTGAGGTAGAATGAAAGAGAAGAAGCGAGAGATGCAAGTGCATCGGCCAAGATATTCTGAGAACGAGGACTATGAATATAGATAAGCTTCCAGAATTGCCTAGCCAAGAGTGTGACCAGATCTTGATAGGGCTTGAGTTTAGGGTCACGGGTGCTGTAAGTTGATAGAACTTGACGCAGCACCAATTGAGAGTCTCCTATGATGTTTCGGTATCGCGCGCCCATGAGGTAGGCGTGCTTGAGACCGGCAAAGAGAGCCTCATACTCGGCTACATTATTCATGGCAGGAAAAGAGAGTTGATAAGCAATAGGGATGGTCACTCCTTTCGGAGTGAGGAGAACGGCGCCGATTCCACGGCCGTTGGAATTAAGAGCACCATCAAAATGAAGAGACCAAAAAGGAAAATGAGTGATTACTGCCAAGTGTTCATCAGAAAATTCATCCTGGATTGAATTAGTGCGAGGGATAGGATAATGAGCAAGATGCTCAGCAATGGCATATCCCTTGATCGCTTTCTGGACAATGAAGGTGATATCGAACTGGGAAAGAAAGCTCTGCCAGCGAGCTAATCGGCTAGAAAGGACAGGTTTTTCTAACATGTAACGAATGGGGTCCATTCTAGAGATCAGCTTAACCTCATGGACAAGGAAATAGTGTTTGAGTTTCTGAGCTACCCACACTAGCGCCGCACAGGTCTTCTCCATGGCAATATACTTGGATTCAGCCGGATTAAACAACCATGAAAGGTAGTATGCTGCCCTTTCCCTTCCTTCATCATCCACTTGAGCCAGGACAGCTCCTAGGGAGTCCTCAATCACAGAAATGTATAGGATCAGAAGTTTCCCAGGGACGGGTGGTTACAGAACTGGGGGATTAGAGAGATAAACCTTGAGATCCTCGTAGGCCTTTTGACATTGTTCGTTCCACTCGAATTTGGCTCCCACCTTTAACAATTCATAGAATGGGCGGCACCTTTGCGAATGTTGAGATATGAATCTCCTAATGAATTGTAAATGCCCAATCAAACCTCTACGTTCCGTGATGTTCTTAGGCGGCGGCATCTCCATAACGGCCTTTGCTTTATTCGGATCGATCTGAATCCCCCGTTTACTAACTATAAACCCCAACAACTTCCCTGATGCAACTCCGAACATGCATTTCTTTGGATCCATTTTCAATTTGTACTCCCTAGCCCTTTGCAACACCTTGGCTAAAATGGCGGGGTGCTCTTCCTTGGACCTCGACTTTACCAGGATATCAACCACGTAAGCTTCTAAGTACACATGCATCATGTCGTGGAAGATAGCCATCATTGCCCGTTGATATGTGGCACCTGCATTTTTCAATCCAAATGGCATAACGACATAGCAGTATATGCCCTAGGGCGTTGTGAAAGAGGTCTTCTCTTGATCCTCAGGATCAAGACAGGTTTGATTATAACCAGAATATCCATCCATGAATGAGAGGGCCTCATACCCAGCCGTGTTGTCCACCAGTACATCAATGTGAGGAAGCGGGAAATCATCTTTCGGACATGCCTTGTTTAAGTCCCTGAAATCGATACAAATCTGAAATTTCCCATCTTTCTTCATTACCAGGACTATGTTTGCCACCCATTGCGGATATAAAACAACTCTAATAAATCTGGCCTTATGCAATTTGTCAACTTCCTCCTTTATCCTTAAGGCCATTTACGGGTGGAATCTTCTTGCCTTTTGTTTGACGGGCGTTGCCCCTGGTTTAAGAATCAGTCGATGTTCAACCAACGTAGGGTCAAGACCCGGCATGTCGTCATAGGACCAGGCAAAAGAATCGTTGTACTCCCTCAACACCTTGATTAGCTCTTCTTCAACTTGAGGGGGGAGATTAGCAGAAATGAGTATGGGCCTGGGATCCTCTTCTGTTCCAAGATTAATTTCTTTAGTGGGTTCATCCACTGCCGAGGACGGTTCATCAAACCTCTTCAAACCTTGCGCGTACAAATAAGCGGTGTCATCCACATCCCTTTCCTCATCATCGGCTAGGTCCTTTTCATAAATGATTTCATATACTCCTAATACGTCATTGCTCCACACCCCTTCTAATTCTCATCATCTTCCAAAACAATTGCGGTCTCTACAAACTCAGGGCACTTAAGAAGGGCATGGCATCTCTGGGTCAAGTCTTGCAGAAACCTATCTGAAATGGATTTAGGATGATGCATCACAGGGCGCGCCGCAGACGTGGATGGGCTGACTAGACTCGAACTAGACTCTACCCCGACTGTCTCAACTAACCTAGGAGATTATGCGCACTGTACATCTAACCTAGGAGATAAGAAATCTACTAGGAAAGAAGCAGGGGTCTCGTGCCCCTGGGAACAGGATGGATTAAAAACATCGTAATCTTCCATAGAAACCTCCGTTTTAAAATTGGCATTTTTTTTGGAAGTCGGAGAAGATCACGCAACAGGAAGAAGAAGACGAGGGAGGAGGGAGTTGCATGGGGAACAAATCGGGGAAGATGCAATCGAAGAATGGATCAGAGGATGAAAACCAAATCTCATGGAGTTGGGCATTGGGGGAAGGAGGATTAAATAGGGTTGATAAATCAATGGGTGGGCAGCGCCCACATGCACATGGCACGAACAGAATTTCAGGTGGTCTTTTCGTGAAGTACGGGTCGACCATAATCGGAGGGGAGTAGGGAACACACCCCAATTGTTGAAACAAGGAGGCAAGACGGGATGGGGACAGAGGAAAGGTAGTGATAGAGCTCCCCACTTCTCGTGGCCTCCGACGAACTAGCTAAGTTGGAGAATGCTTCACCAGCTGCATCTCCTTCTTCTTCGGACGGTCTTCTTCTTCACTGAATAGCTTCTCAAGACAGATACAAAAGTCTTCCATGTCACCTACTAGCCCCTTCAGTGGCGGTGGTGGGTTAGCAACATCACAGGCAGCATCGATCTTCACATCAGCACAGGGCAGCGGCTTCTTCAAGGTACCGGGCTGCAATGGGCCTTTCACAAAATGTTGACGGTAATCCCGCATTAGTGGCCCGGAGTTTTCTAGAATGGACAATGCTGACTCCCGATAACCAAGGCCTCTACGGCCCATCTTTCTGCCTTTAGGGACGGGCTTAGTCCGCCCCTACAATTGCGCGCCGAGGCCCAGGCCCGGCTGATAGCCCAACTTCAGAATCATATGCCACCCTTTCGAATCTCTAATCTTGGACTTAATCTTCACATTTACTGGCGCAGTGGCGGGCTGCATGATGCATATGCCCATGAATAATTTAAGTCCATAACTGAAAGAGCTGGCCTATTACTCGGCCACAGAGTAGGGAGAATCTTGTCTGTAATTGCATCGACTGACTGGACTGTGGAGATACTTTTCACCTTAACCGCCCAGCCTTGGAATGAAAATTTCAGGCACTGGTGGGCAGTTGAGGGTACAACATTTAGACTATCTATCCATGGACGACCCAGAATGGCTTTGAACATTGGGTCTATGTCCAACACGTAGAACTCCACATTCATCACCAAAAGCCCTAGCTCGGCCTGGACTGTCAAGACCCCGTGGCATGCTCGCCTGGAGTTGTCATAGGCTACAATTGTGGTCGGTGTTGGGTTAAGCATGTCTTCTGAAATGTTATAGGCACGCAGTGTACTCAGCGGACACACATTTATCGATGCTCCCGTGTCCACTAGGGCAGCCTCAATGGCCACTTTGTTCAAAGAAATGGTAATGCACAGTGGCATCTGCCGTGCCTCTGGGGTTGCTAATTCTGACTCAGAAAATGAAATGGAAGGCCCCCGGGTAATAGTCACCAACACTGAGGGCAAGCTATCTACTGCCACATCCTTGCTAACCATAACCTTCTATAGAAAAGCCCAGAGGGCGTCCTGGTGTAGCGTGGATCTTTTGATCAACTCCAAAACTGATATCTTGGCCGGCATCCGGTCCAAGTGCTATAATAGGTCATATTTCGTGCCTGGCACGGGGTCTACTTCTTCTACTTCGGCCGTAGATAAGGGAACTTGGGGGTTGGGTGCAGACGCACCAGAGGAAGGATAAACTCTGTGGAAGGGACGCCCGCTTCGAAGGGTGCAATGTCGTGCCGGCACAGTTTGGGATGGGACCCCGCTTGGCCCAGTGGGGTAGGTGGAAGGGATAGAGGTAGGAGTGAAGATGACGGAGGTTGGTCTGACGGGCCCTGGCTGAGCGATAATGGGTGAAGGGTTGAGTGGAGGGGTGATGATAGAAGGTATGGCAGGCGATGGTTGTTGGTTTTAATGTGTCCCTTCTTTTACAAGATGGGCTATGATGCCAACTATGAGCAAATAATGAAATCAATCAACCTATGGACATGTAAATCATGAACCTAGGCAACCAGCACAAGCTCTAGCATGGGCATGCTAACTCAATCAAGACTAAACTAAGCAAATAAAGAAAAACACACGCCGGGGCGTGGAATAAGGAATAAAGGAAAACACACCGTATAGGTGGAACAAGCAAAGTAAAGAGGAGATATGATGAGAGAGAAAGCTAATGCCCAAACTAAGGAAAAATGTGATCGCCACTAAGGTAGAAACAAGCCAAAGACCTGATAAATACCTTAGAATAGGAGGATGATGCACCCGCCCACGAGAGAGAGAAAACAACCAGGAAACTGCAGCTCCGTCAGATGTAACGGTCGAAGACAGATGCGCCACAGAAAGTGTGATGGTCTCACGATAGACCGCTACAAGACTCTAACGCGCCTGCGCTAGGCCGTCAGAGCTTCTGCAGAATAGAAGTTGGCAATCTTTTGATCTCCAAGCTTTCCAGCCGGCCAGAGAGCTTGGGCCTCGTGCTATGGACTATGTATACCTGCAAAAGAGTGTAGAACACAAGAAAAACCACCCAGATTAGCCCTTAGACAAAGTAGTATCAATAATCCAAAGAAATTAAAAACATGCAAAAGGAAAGGGAAATACCGGGGAGGTTGGTTTTTTTTTAACCCCTCTAGGGCATTTTAAAAGATGGGAGGATGTTTTGAATGAATGCAGCAAGTGCAAGAACGTGGGAGATGGAGAGAGACAATGCTATGAATGTTTGAAAGGGGGAAAAGACACTAAGAATACGACTTGACTGAACTACACCCTTGGAAACGATACTCCCTGGACTTTGGAAGCAGATGGACGTGGAAAGCAGTTCTCCTTGGTTGGTTCTAGCTCCAGGATGCGGCAGCACTTCGACGCAAACTCCAGATGTCTTCTCCTCAAGCCATGAAGTCAAGGGTTCTATTTATAGACCCTCAAAGTCTAGGTTCGAATTAGGAGGATAATGACTAGAATTTTGATGAAAACTTGGACAAATCTTGAAGATAATACTCTCCAGAGTCCACAGAATCAAACAGAAGCTTCTTAGGATGAGTATCGAGAGAGAAACCCTCAAACGAAACTTTTAGTTCGATCACGGAATAGCAGAGCAAAGGCCAGGCTTGTCAGGACTCTCTGTTGGATGTAACGGCCGCACGATAGACCGCCACACTAATGTAACGCTCCAGTCTTGGACCGTCACACAACCCTATCCACTATAAGATAAGATCAACGGGAGAAGTTTTTAAACGTTGTACTCTTCAAGAAGGTAACAGTCATAGATAGATGCGTCACAACCAATGTAACGGCTGCACGATAAACCATCACACCTAACGGATAGGCAAAAAGATAAGCTTGAAAGGAAGCCTTAAACTTAAAGACTCTGGAAAGATGTAACGCACCATGGTAGATGCGTTTGAGACTGTAACGCCCCTATAATGGACCGTTAGACAAAATGAAAGTTCAAATGAAAATGAAGATTTGCTAAGCTTCGTCCAGCGGAATGAGACAAGGAATCATACTCAACCAAGGAGACATGACTCATGAAATAGACCTCAAATTGACCAAGAAGGCCCAATAAAGGTAAACAACTCGGAGCATCATATAAAATGAACAAGGAGATGACCCGACTTATCGGTCATAAAACGGGTGTCAACAGATGCCCCTCTTTAACGCCCTCTTTGCAGGGGAGCGAGCGGAGGTGAAGTGAAAGCGAAAATGGAATATGGAGATGAAGTGAAAATGAAGTGGAGCAGACTGAAAAGCGGACATTAAGGCCAACGACACCCGTTCTCAACCAACGAGCGATAGGAATTTTCTGAAAAACTTCGGACCAATCACAAGGAATGGCAGGACTGAATGACCCATGCCTGGAGGAACTAACAACTAAGGAAAGGAAAACACGGCTAGCCGCCGAGGCAACAAAAAGGAAAAGATATGGGCAACTAAACTCCAGATAGGAATCTTCAGCTAACCGGATCAAGCAAAGAGACAGAAGGATACCTTCCAATTCAGAATGGAATGACTCTCCTTGCTCGAAATCAAGAAACATAGATATTCACCATCATTGAGACAACTCAGACAAATGAACGCTCAAAGTTGCATATGATGCATGCTGGGCCAAAATAAAAGAAATCATTTAAAACGAATGCAAAGAAAGGATAAAATAAGAAAATACTCAAAAATAGTATTGCTAGACCAAAAAAACCAGGGTCAGGACATCATCTGCAACCACATCGTGCAAGATAGAACCATCATCCGCAAGCTTTCCAACCCAATGGCCTATCCAATGATTAATCATGTGCACTTAGATCATCATCGTTTTTGTTTAAGGGGATCATCAGATCCTAGAACACATGAATGACCAGCCGGTTCTCAAGATAGTATGTCATATATAACATATAGTAATGCATTAAGGGACATAGGGAATCGAGATACAATACTTGACTTACCTGCCTGGCGAGCAGATGGCAAAGCATGATGACGTAAATTTTGCAACAAGAAAGGGTTAGCCATCAACAATATAAATCATAGAACCAGGCATAACCAATAAGCATGAATTGCATAGACAAGATAATCATATAGGCATGAGATTTCTGATAAATAAAGCATCATCATCAAACACTCTGAAGAATGTAACGGTCCATGTAGGATGTGTTACATGATTCTGACGGATCCACCTTGGGCCGTTAGAGTTTGGCGATTCACATTCTTCAAAACAACACTTCAAATGACCTGATGGTCGTATAAGGATGCGTCAGAGTAGTGTGACGGTCTTACGATAGACCGTTACATTTCCTGAGCGTTCAAAAAATAAATTGAACGGTCACCCCCTCCCCATTCGCTCACAAACACCCAAACGCCAAAAAACGTCAACACCCCAAAAACCCCACCATTCCTCCTCCGTCCGACGAACCATGGCCGGCAGCGAGCCGTCCCAGCCACCGAAGGTGAGGGAGAAAGGGAAGAAGAAGAAGGCCATCGGGCGCCTCCGTCACCGGATTGAAGAAGAAGACGCCCCGAGCCCTCCAACGAGCAAACCAACGGAGGAAACCCCTTCGATGACCATGGAGGAGGCCGAGGAAGCCATGGGGAAGACCATGGGCGAGGAGGAAGCCACGGCAAGGGAGAAGAAGAAGAAGAAGAGCCAAGACCCCGAGGTAGGCCGATTTCCCTAAAATTCCAATTTTTGATTTTTTACGTGCATGCATGTGTGTTTGGAGGGTAGAAACTGGTCTGGGAACCCCTCTAGGAATGATTGTAGGCCTCCTATGGCCATTTCAGGAGCCAAGGAAAACAAAAGGGACAACGCCCTGTAGCAGAGAATGTGACGGTCGTTGCAGCGACCGTCACATGCCTGACGCACCACCCTAGGTGCGTCAGAGGACTGTGACGCAGCACTCTAGGGCCGTCAGAGAAACCAGAAGTAGAAATAATTTTTGGGATTTTTCAGTTTTCTAATTTTTTTGACGTTTTCATTTATATTAATGCAATGTAATGAAATTATGATGAAATGACTGACTTAATGCTTCTAATTGTGTAGGGAAAAAGAAGAACGAGAATTTCATGGCTTCAAATTCGGGCGGTCTAACAGGCGTTGCCCGAGTACCAGAGAGAGCGGTTGGCCAAGATGGGATTCGTTGAGGTGTTGAGCATCGAGGTGACCCGGACAGATACGCCGCTCTTGTACGCACTCCACAAGAGATGGGACCCCAGAGCCGAGCATTCATCTTCCCATGGGGTCACATGATCCCCACATTGGAAGACATGGCGAGGATCACCGGCTTACGAGTTCACGGAGCTGCCGTGACCGGGTGGACATACAGAGATTACAGAGTGCTAGCTCAGGAGCTACTAGGACTGGATCTGATCAGGCCAGGGCACACATCTTCTCAGCTCTCCATGTCAAGACTGCAGGATAGCTTGGGACTGAGAGGAGCAACCATAGCGGTCGGCGAACTCCCCGAGCAGCATATAGACTGGGGGATAGAGCAGGTATGCCCACGAGTGGCTGTAGAGGCAGGACAGGAGGGAGACCGAGTCCTGAGACGATTCTTGATGCTTTTGTTCGAAAAATTGCTTTTTCCGACTGGAGCAGATGTGATCAGCTGCAGGCTGCTGCCACTGCTAGAGGATTTGAGCAGAGTGGGGAAGTACGCATGGGGAGCGGCAGTGCTTGCCTTCCTCTTCGAGTCGCTCAGTACCACAGATCAGCGGACAATGCTGGGCGGCTTCTCGCCTTTCCTTCAGGTAAAATTTCAAGCTCTACATGCTTTCTATATGCTCATGATTATGCATGCTCATGCTGACACTTGACCCCTAAATGTAGATTTGGAGCTTCGTGTACCTTCTAGGGATTGGACGGGGCACACAGCTACATCCCGAGCGGATCCCCATCGCGAGGCGGTGGGTGGTAGCGAGGGACACGGGATCGATCAATAGGCTGACCTGGGCCATCCAGGATGATCTTGACTCATTCCCACATACAGCGGTAAGCTCCGAACTCAAATGGCCTCTATGCTTCTAAATGCTTCCAAATACCGTTGACTGCATGTGAATGCTTCTGAAGGCTTTTAATGATTTTTAGGTGAGATGGACCCCATACCGAGGTGAGGGCTACGAGGGGCTGCCTTGGGTTAAGAGTTCACTAGCCTACAGTGGGCGAGACATATGGTTGCACTGTATCAACGTGATCGAGCCCCTGCACTACCGACTGATTTTACGGACTCGGGGACTACACCAGCCCGAGGTGACCTTCCCCCACCGTGACGATGAACGCCCGGGCAAGTCTTCGAAGGGCATTAGCGGTGATGTGGACTGGTGCGCTCGAAAGGCCAAGTACGTCCACGATTGGAACAAGAAGGGTCGGGCTTTGAAAGATCGGGCGGAGAGCGATGAGGCATACCTCAAGGCTTACTCACAACGGTACGGGAATCAGGTCTGCAGAGGTGCCCGACGACCGGTATGAAAATTGTAAATTCAAACTCTGGGTTTCCTTATTTAGTTTAATGAAATTCATATATGCATTGACACTGAATTTCTAAATGCAGCTGGACCCTCAGGGACGCATAGCCGAGCTCAAGGGGCTTCTCCAAGCCACCATCCAGCAACGAGACGAGTACCGGACCGCCCTGGAGCTCTTGGTGAGTTTATGCAAACTTCTAGACTTAAATGCTTACGATTATGATGATTGGCTAACTTTTGACTTCTAAATGCAGTGGGCCGAGGGAGCCCAGAGGACCGATAGGATGCACCATCCTCCTCTTCCCAACCGGCCGGGGGTCGACGGGAGCGGGATGCGGACTTCGCTCGAGCAGTATCTCAGGCCGAGGAGGCGGAGGCTACCCTCGCAGAGCGGGTAAAAAAACCTGAACCTAAATGCTTCTTTTAGACTTAAATGCCTAATGGACTGACCATGATAAAATGCAAAATGCAGGCGAGAGAACTGACCGCGGCTTTGGTCGAGACAGAGCGAGCTCGAGCGGACCCGAGCAGAATTGGACCGTTCCCAAGCTGAAGCAGGGTGTCTTCAGGCAGAGGTGGCCCGGCTGAGCGGAGAATTGGAGCGGGCAGCCACCGAGACTACAGACCTTGATAGATACCGGATCGAGGCTCGGGCGACGCGACTCCAGGTGCATGACTTAAAGATAGAACTCTGGGCCGTGGAGCGGACAGTCCGGACGATCAGCCGGGGGCCCGTGCTAAGTGCATCCCGGAGTGCTGCAGCGGGAGGCACACAGAGCGGAGCACCGAGCTGATCGGTAGGAAACTACCTGGCTAGTTCTTCCGATCGGTGGAGGAACGAGGAGGTGGATCGGATATGATCACGAGAGGAGGAGCATAGTGCCATGGGGCCGCCAGCCAAGCGGCAGGAGGGTGCTGGTGATAGTGAGGGCCCGGGGGATAGACCGGCCGAGTGATGTATTTTTTATTTCTTCTTTTGACCCATACTTGTACATGACTTATATGAAATGGAGTGATAGAAATGAAATGAAAATTCCTTTCTATGTTTTTGATGAATGAGTGGATGAATGACTGTGAATGATTGGAAGAATGTATTATGTGAATGAACGGATGGGAACAAATGGAATGTGTGAATGTGGACGTGAATGAATGCATGCGTGTGTGAATGCGTGAATGAGTGCAGCCAGGTTGACAAGATGTAAGTGGGTCAGGCCAAAGAGGGCTAAAATGGAGGGAAAAAAACATGCATCAGAAGGTGTGACGGTCCAGTGATGGAGCGTCAGGGTCATGTAACGCATCAAGCTTAGACCGTCAGGGATGACAGAGCGAAAACTGGACTGAAAATCAGTTGAAGGAAATGTGATGGTCCAAAGATGGAGGGTCATAGAATTGTGATGCATGAACGTTAGGCCGCCACACATGGCAGAACGAAATTGGACTGAAGATCAGTTTGCAGGAAATGTGAGGGTCCAGGTATGGAGCGTCCGAGAGCCGTGACGCATGAAGATTAGGCCGTCAAGGATGACAGAGCGAGATTGAGCTAGCAACGTGTAGCAGGAAATGTGACGGTCCAGGAAAGGAGCGTCAGAGAGCCTTGACGATCTTACGACAGACCATCAAAGAATAAACTTTACTCCGAGACGGATTCTACCGTGAGAGCCCAAACTCGAAGCAAAGAGACCTTAATCCATACTAGAACCCCCTTAAGCTTAGGATAAGGCTTTCTAACCCAAATCTTATCATCCTAGCACCACAATTAAGCCTTTATAAGTAAGGAATAAGCCCAAAAATCGCAGCTTTCACTAATTCTCTGCTACAAGGGTTGAAAACTCCATCAAAGGGCAAGGAACATCATGAAGAGAAGCCTCGAAGCGATGAGTATGGAGGAGAGGGTCTATACTGGGCCCAAAGTAGCTAGGAAGGAGCATGGGGAGCTGCAAAGATTGACATCCATCCCCAAGCATCTGAGCTCAAGTGCCCAAAGAGTGGTAAGTTCCAATTGACTCCAAAAGTTCATAACTTTCCTGCACTCTTCTATGCTTCTCATAATTCTTCTTTCTTCTTCTTCTTTCTTTAGCCTCTTCTTGGTCCAAGGTGTTACTCTAACTTAAAGTGGGTGGCTCCCATGGTCAAAGAACTCCCTTTAGAAGTTTTAACCATCCTTAGGGTATGGCGCCTCCAACCTTTGCTAGTTTTGGCCAAGAACTTCAAAAAATTGTCTTTAGATTGGGCAAGCCTTTCAGCCCTCATAGAGTTATGGCATCCACAAGCACATACCTTCGTCTTCCCTTCCTTTGAAGCCACAGTCTTGTTAGAGGAAGTAGAGACCTACCTAGCCCTTGCTAAGAGTAAGGTGGGAGATGAAGATCTAATTCGCCATACGGTTGAACCTATTGACCCATCCTTGATCCTAAGTGACTTCATACACAACCCAAAGGATGTGAGGAACATGATCAGCCCGCACCATATTCACTTGATACCCACGGCTCAATGGATAGTCTCTCATTGCAAGAACAAGTGGGAGAGATATGAAGCCATAGCCAAAGCCGTGTCAGTTTGCTTATGCGGAGTCTTCCTTTTTACTACCACCGACCACCTCCTAGATATCCAAAACCTTAGCATCATCAGCGGATTGTGGCGGGGTTTGTCTATTTCTCAAGCGGTCCTTTCATACCTCTATGAAGGACTCAGCTCAGCTTGCTTAGGAGGACCTCTGTTCGGCTCCATGATATTCCTTGAGTGCTGGATGGGCGTGAGAATCAAGTTCCAACCCAAGGAAGTCATACCTTCAGCCAGCCGGATCTTTGGGAGCCACCCCTTGTTCTTTATTGGAGGTGCCTTTGGATTCTCTTCATAGGTTGAGTGCAAGACGGTGGACAAGAAAACACGGGATGAATGGCGCCTCTTCCTCAACACTTTGCCAATAGAGAAGTTCATGATGCACCCAAGAGTTTTACGGAGCACCTTGCTTAGAGTACCACGGCGACCAGGCCTTGATCTACAGCTAGTGGGGAACACTACCTTGGCGATCTACAACCCACACCGGTGCTATCTTTAGATCGGGCTACCCCGTACCGACGTTCCTGCACTATCACACTACCCTCCCCTTCTAGCTAGGAAGATGGGAACTGAGGAGGAGGAGAGATCAATCCGGAACGCACTGACCATGTGGGAGATCAGCAAAGTGCGTCCGTGGCAAGAAGTAGTGGAGGAGGATGACGAGCAACGCCGTACTTATGTGAAGGAATTGCGCAAGACCCGGCCTCTTGCGGACAAAAAGCTGAATGTAGCTTGAACTTCGTTATGATGTAGTGAACTTGAAGTTTACCAAACATTTTCTTATGTATTATTGAACTCAATTAAATGACTTGGGAGTTCCTTGATTGATAAATCATGATTTCATTACTTGATTGAGCATGAGTGTTCTTGAAAATGGAATTTCTGGAGAGTGTAACGGTCCTACGTAGGGCCGTCACAGGGTCCTGACGGTCTCACGATGAGCCGTTAAGAGGATAAACTCAGGAAATAGGATGTTCTATTTTCGGGAGAGCGTGACGGTCTAAAAGTAGTCCGTCAGAGTGAGGTGACGGTCCATCAAGGATGCGTCAGAGAGAGTTTCCTGAGGACCAATGGATTTCAAAGTTCAGAAGGCTGTGACGGTCAAAGGGTGACCGTTACAAGGCTGTGACGGTCTGACACTAGTGCGTTACTGACCTGAACCTGAAAATTTGCAATCTTGGGCTTGAACCTGCGTTCTGCACACACTTAGACAATAAACAAGTTAGATCTGTTCTTAGACTCAACCCATTGCCTAAAGCAAGTTAGAAAATGACCATTTCTTTATATTTGGTCAAGGGGTGGAGCCTTATTAAATAGGAAAAAAATGAGAATGAAATGATGCGATGCATGTAATGCACAGAATGATATTTTTAGATTTTTGGAGATATTTGAATTTTTTTAGTGAGTTTTTTGAAAATATCTATTGTTTTTGGACTTTTGAAATATGTATATTTTTATTTTTATTTTTTTATTTTTTTGGATTTTGAAAATGATGATTTTTTTGGATTTTGAAATATATGATTTTTTTGGATTTTGAAATATATGATTTTTTATGATTTTTTTTTATTTTGAAATATATGAATTTTTTTGGTTTTGAAATATATGAATTTTTTGGATTTTGAAATATATGATTTTTTTGGATTTTGAAAACCAGCGTCTCCCTAGGAATGAGGGCCCTCCCTATTCCGTTTAGAGTTTCCGAGGTTGGCGTGTAATGGAAGTAACAACCCATGTCCAGGGCCTAACTCGCGTGACGGTATCTCTGCCAAGGCCATACCTAGGGTACTTGTCTCAGTCCCGAAAAGAAAAATAGAACACGGGGATAAGCTTAGGCCAGATATATAAGTTTTTTTTTAGGGCTTGAGTTCCTCTCTAGACAACCCATTTAGAGACTTGGTCTGTTGTGCTGGGACTTTGCGTCCGTCATGGAACCTTTGTCCACTCTAGGCACGCATACGACCGGACTCATACATCCCGCGGGGAAACTGTACTGCCACTCTTGCCATGCCTAGCTTTTCATTTTTTTCTTTTTTTGGAGCTTTGGAAGTATGATTGATGGACTTTCGAGATAGACTTTTACTTTTGTCAAGAAGATTGCTCCTTTTCTTTGCTCTTTTTCCTTTTCTTGTGGCGTCAGGTCATAACAGACTGCCCCTATTTGAGACCTCCTCTCGTCAAGGTGCCTAGATCGGTCGTCGCCTCCTTGTTCACCTCTTGCCCCTGGATTCAGCGGAAGAAAGAAATGGACAGGGACTTCGACTTTCCCCCAAAGCATGGCCAAGGAGAAATGGTGTCTACGAAGTGGGAAACCCGACCAGGGACGTCGTGTAGTGTGTGATTGCCGCGCTCAGGGTCCTCTTTCACGACGAAAGGGAATGGACACCTTGCTCCCCGGGGTGGCATTGGCTTTGATTCTAAGGAAAGAAACGCTTAAGGTATAACCCATTCTAAGCGTGAGCGAGCTCCTCACCTTCTGCGTTCACTAAGCGGTAAGCATTCCCTGGATAAGCCTCTTTCACAATAAACGGCCCTTCCCAGTTAGGTTGCAATTTAGACCTAGGACCCGCAGACCGAATGAATTTACGTTTCAAAACCATATGACCTTTTTAAAATTTGCGCTCAATTACCTTCTTTGGAAAATAACGTGAAACTCTATTTTGATAAATGGATACGTGATCGGCCGCATTCATCCTCTTCTCGTCTAAGAGTTCCAGCTGGAAGAGCAACGCCTCTCGACGTTCATCGAGATTAAGTTCCTTATCGAGCTTTACCCTTACGGAAGGGATCAAAATCTCATATGGGAGCACCGCCTCCATCCCGTAATTGAGAGCATAGGGAGTTTGCCACGTAGGGGTACGAACGGAGGTGCGGTAAGCCTCTTGCAAGCAAGAACGATCAGAGTGCAAGGTAATCACACATAAGAATGCAATCGCACAATATTTACTCAACTTCAACTTTTATTAATAATCAAATCTAATATTCGAATACAACCACTAATTCAACTTCCATCATGCTAGACTCAAGAAATAAGAAATTACATAGACTCGAATGAAACAATGTAAACTTCCTAAGTCTTCGCTCATTCTTTATTCACTCTCGGATCCGTTACTTGAACATTCTGAATCTGAACCCGGCTCACTTACATTTCCTGAAAAAGAATGAAAATAGGTAACGAGCACACTTGCCCAGTAGGTATCTTCGCATCAACATGAAGGCATCTTAAAGTAATTAACATTTTTGCTCTAGAGGATTAAGGTAAAATCATGCGAATGCGATCAATCATGCGATTAAACCAAAGTATGTAAGATAGAATGAGAGCAAGTATGAACTAGCAAGAAGGTTATAAGAACATGATATGGCCTTTCATCACAACAATGTAACGAGAATGTACTAGCAAGCCACATAATCATCACTCCAATATCTTTTGCTTATGAGCAAGTACTTCACGAATTTCTGTGGAATATCAAGAAAGTCATGTATAAGTATCAATCATGCTGTATCATGTTGTGGATTTTCACTTATTTATAAAGAAAGTACTCCCAACGCAATGCGACCCCAGTAGTATCATACCCCATGATTTATAATAGTATATTTCTGACAATCAGTCGAGGGGACTAGCATAGAGCCCTTGAACACAATCAGTGCTCGATCGCATCTTCAAGTATAAATCAATATTTTTCCACGCATGTAACAATAAAGTATGGCCAAGAATGTACAATTCTAACAAGCTCTTGATAACAATAATTCAATGAATGAATGTTTTAATAAGAATCATGAGAAATCAAGAATGACTTATACTATGTTATGCTTATGGAAATAAATCGGCAGCATAACGGTACGTTCTTTATTTTTCATTCATTATATTAGGTTTCTTGATCAATATGATAAGTTCTAGATCATCAATAGTCCATTTAGAAACCTTAGAATATCAAACCTTGGATCAAACCTTGGGTTAACATATTTAAGCCTTGTGACGGTCTTGTACTGGGCCGTTACATGATGTGACGCTCCAGTATTGGGCCGTTACATTAGTCTTAATCCAGAACCAAGAAATCGAACTCAGTTGAATGTGACGGTCGTATATTGGGCCGTTACATGTGCCTAACGGTCCAATATATATCTGTTACACTACTGATAACCAGAAACATCGATAGTGTAATCTAATCAATTGGGTTTTAATGGTACAACCAACTCGGCGTCCTAGTGGGAATCTCAGGCTCGCGGAGAATTACGGAGGCCTTGTAACAAGATTTCCTAGTCCATTGAAAGGAATATCCAATAGAGAGGTCCTCATGTCCAAGAATAATATTCCTATAGTGCAAAGTGAACTAATAGACAACATATCGAAATATGTGCCATGTACTTAAAGAAATTACTCTATTGATAGAGATGATGTGTAACAATAGGAAATCATGAAAAAACACCATCAATACATCTTTGGAAAATCATGATTTAAATAGAAAACTATAGAATTTTGTCACATGAAATTAACATAACTTAAAATAACTTAAGGTACCGAAATTATGCAATTTCTATCATGAATCAGTAAATAATCTTAAAGACATGAAAGCAGGTCAAAACTTAGATAACTAGACTTATTTATAAGTTAAATTAACTAGTTCCCCATTCTGTCTATAGTTACCTTGACGGTCTACAATGGGTGCGTCACAGTGACTGTGACGATTTATCGTGAGGCCATTATAGTAATGTAATGCTCCATCGATGGTGCGTCAGAGACAACAGAGAACTTCAAACACCAAAGAAGGTGTGACGGCTTATAGTAAGGCCGTTATATCATTGTGACGGTCTTATCTTGATGCGTCAGATCGTCTGCTGACAGTAAAATAAAGAAAAAGTTTATGAAACATAACATGCCTGGAAATCAAAATACTACAATTATTCTAGGCATGATAAACGAAGTATGGGCCAACTACATGCATGGGTTTTAGTGAATAGACAAGATAATATCTTTGATCTTTGATTAGGGCTAAGGATATGTATGTATGCATGAACCCACTAAAACATGAAATCCATGATCTATAGTACACGAAATAAAACACAAACATAGGGCTTTCATCCTTAACAAGATTTTTTTTACCAATCATGAGATAACCTACCTCTTAACTAGGCTTTAAGCTTCTAATTTGAATCTGAAAATCGAGCCCTAGCTCTCCTTTTCCAGTGATTTTTCAGTAACTTCCTGCTGCTCTATCTCTCCAACCTCTTGTCCTAAAGATGTGAAATTTTGAGGGTAAGAATATGAAACTAAGGTGATCAAAAAGTTCTAAGGGATTGAATTCTAATTATCTCGTTTAGAGGTCCTAATCTCTTGATCTTCAGGGGTCCTTTGCTCTGAATCCTGAGTTACTATGGTCGAACCAGCAACTTTGGAAGCTTCAATCTCCTTGGTTGCATGATCTCCTAACATGAAATTTGGAGAACTATTAGTCTAAAGTATACTAAACAAAATATTCAAAAGAACTTACCCGAAATTCTATCTCCTTACCTTGATTCTTTACGAGCCAAAAGTAAGGGTCGCTCAGTTCAGAACTCGGTCCTATTTATAGGGTTTTGGAGATTAGATCGATTCTAGAGTCCTTAATTGCCAGAACCTAATCCCTAAGAGTCCTTAGTAATGTTATAAACTCTCCCAAGTCGATCTCTTGCAGATAGGATCCCAAAGTTCTAATCTTTTTGCTCGTTCTTTCTTTCACGGACCTGTCAGAGTGTAATGCATCAGTCTAGGTGCGTTACATGCATGCGGCGATTGTACGATAGACCGTTACATACAACGTGGACAGAATTTTAAATTAATAAAACTCTTTTATTTGTTTATCCAATATAATTATCTATAAAATAATATTTATTCTTAAAATACGTGAATATACTAAATAACCTTCTAGAATATGGGCCAAACTTAATGGGCTTGGTCCTTAGACCTTTTGGATTTTATTTAAACAGGATAGCTTAATTATTTGACACAATTAGGCCTTATAATGACTTATTAATCCAATAATCCATTTATAAATCTATTTAGTCTTTATAAATTCCTAATAAATTCTAGAAAATTCTATAAATAATCTAGAAATTATTACATAAATTTTGGGGCACTACACCCTCCCCCACTTAGAAGAAATTGGTCCCCAAATTCAATGCATGGATTATGGAGAGTGTACCTACAGTTGAATAATTCTGAGAATCTTTTCCTCATGGCTACTTCGGTTTCCCATGTTGCTTTATATGGCCATATTTTCTTCCATTGAATCTTGACCATAGGAATAACTTTATTTCTTAGTTGACGCACTTCCCGTTCCAGAATCTTTATTGGCATTTGCTCATACGTCATATCCTTCTGAATCTCCAGATTGTCATAAGTGATAATATGGTCAGGATCATATACATATTTCTTCAGCATAGAGACGTGAAATACGTCATGAACTCCTGCTAATTGTGGAGGTAAAGCCAGTTTGTAGGCCACTTCACCGACCCTTTCAAGAATTTCAAACGGGCCAATGAATCTTGGAGTTAGTTTGCACTTAATGCCAAATCTCTGAATACCACGACCTGTAGAAACCTTGAGATACACATGGTCTCCTACTTGAAATTCCAAGTCGCGTCTACGATTATCAGCACAAGACTTTTGTCTATCTTGTGCCATCTTTATTCTCTCTTGAATAAGCTTGATCTTCTCTGTAGAATCTCTGATAATATCGGGGCCTAGGAGTTGTCTTTCCTCTATTTCACTCCAACATATTGGCGATCGACACCTTTTTCCATATAGAGCTTCAAATGGTGCCATTTGTATGCTGGTCTGATAACTGTTGTTATATGAAAATTCTACCAGAGGCAAGTGATCATACCAACTACCTCCAAAATCAATAACACAAGCCCTGAGCATGTCTTCTACCACCTGATTCGTTCTTTCTGTCTGACCATCAGTTTGTGGATGAAAGGTTGTACTGAAATTCAATCTAGTCCCTAGTGACTATTGTAGACCCTTCCAAAACTGTGATGTGAATCGAGGATCTCTATCAGATATAATAGTGACTGGGACACCATGTAATTTAACAATTTCCCTTATGTATAATGCTGCCAAGATATCCACCGACCATCGAATTTTGATTGGTATGAAATGTGCAGATTTAGTTAATCGGTCTATGATTACCCATATACCATTGTGTCCACCTCTTGTCTTAGGTAACCCCATAATGAAATTCATCCCTATACTCTCTCATTTTCATTCGGGAATATTCAAAGGATGTAGTTTACCTGCAGGTCTAAAATGCTCTGCCTTTACTTGTTGACAAGTGAGACAGCGAGACACGAAATCAGCTATTTCTCTCTTCATGTTGGGCCACCAGAAATTTCTTTTAAGATCTTGATACATTTTTGTACCACCTAGATGAATGGTGTACTTGGAATTATGTGCTTCTTCTAGGATCAATTTCTTCGTATCTTCATGATCCGATACACACACTCGGCTCTTGAATTGCAATCTTCCATCCTCCGTAATAGAGAAATATGGCCGTTGTTCAATATTAGCTTTAATTTCTAGTAACACGAGATCATCATTTTGCAACTTGACTAGATCCTCTATTAAGGTAGGTTGAACTCGGATATTAGCCATGAAGCAATCTTCTTCCTTCTTGTCAATATCTAAGTTCAACTAAGCAAATTGAGGAATAAGATTAGTCATACTAATCATAAGACTTGATAGCATATTGATGGGGACATCCCTTGCCCCTCCACATTTTCTGAAGCTCGGATTGATCGTCGGTATACGCCATTATGTTCCTCAAGTGTTTGTGAGTCGAGTCATGTAATTTTTCTTATTTTTATTTGAGTCTTAATCATGTGATTTTCCCTTTATTTGAGTCATATACCTAGGTTAGTAGGTTATCTACCATTGTCCTAAGTCATTGTGTTGTTTAGATAGGCTATTGGGCCCATCTCATTGGGCTAGGCCCATGGACACCCCCCTTCCCTTCGGTTATTAGTCATTGTATCTTTTGTTAGGGTCCTTTGTGAAAAAGTCATGTGCCTATAAATAGGCCACCCCACTCCTCATATGTAACAACTTATGCATGAATATTGAATTCCAGAAAAAAACTCCAAATCCCTCTAGATTTCTCTCTCAATATCTCTCTCTCTCTCTCTTTATCTCTCCATTCTCTCTCCTCCTCTCTCTAAATTTCGAAATTCACTCTCTCTCCTCCCCCTCTCAACCACTTCCAACCCCCACCTACCTCCATTAACTCCCCACAACTTCCCACAACCCCTCTTTAATCCTCACCTAGTCCCAAGGAAGTTCCACCACTCCAAGCCCCACCACCCAACTACCACCTACCCTACACCATTTCCTAAGCTCCCTTCCTCTCCCCAAGGTTGAAGGGGCTCTTCCCTAAGTCCAAATTTGAATTTCCCTCTCCCTAGGGCTGTGCCCTTCCATCTCCCCACCTTCTTAATCACCCTAGGTCGAAATTCCCTTCCTCCCTACAGCCAAGTTCGCCCCCCACCTCCTCTCTCACTCACCCTCTCTCTAGTGCACACCCACCCCCCCATCTCCACCTCTAGCTGTTCCAGCCCCCTCTCCCCATCTATCCCTGCCACTCCAGACCCCTTGAAGCCCTAGCCACGTTCTTACCATATTCCCCAGTCATCAGCCAACCTCCCTCTTGCTTAGTTGCCTCTCTCCTACACCATTTGCCACCACCAAGTTGCAGCTCCATCAGCAGTTCGCAGGTAGCAAGATTGAGTCCTGGAAGCAGCTTCATCTCCGACACTTCCCCTCATCTTCTGGTGCCATGGAATACACCGTTGGAAAGGTCGTCCAAGGAGCTTTCTACGCAAGGTGGTTTCGTCGACATCCGAGGTTGGAGCTGTCCGCAGGAGCCGATCTCCCTCGACTGCGCAGAAGACTCCAGGCAGAGAACCAGAGCGAGAGTGGAAGCTCGGCCACGGCGAACCTTTTGGGATTCAGATCAAGTGTTCTTCAGAAACATTCTTCCCTCTCAAGTCCAATTTCATCCTCAAGAAGCAGATCTGCATTTGGACATCGGAATCTCAAGTTACGAATTTTCTACTCCAAGTGGTCAGGTCAGTTTTCTGGAGCCAAAACTGACACCCCTCTACTCATCTGATCATCTTGGTCTTCTCCGACATCTTGCGACTACGCCGTTGGAGCCGACGGAAAGAAGACTCGACCACGGTTCCAACGGTTGAGGTCTCGTCTCAATCAGAGCTTGGTAGTGAGCGTGGCACCCTCTGCAACCAGCCACATTATTCTGCACCAGACAGAGGTAGAACCAATCAGTCTGGTTCCAGACTCTGCCCCGGCCAGCAACAACTGTACCAAGCTCAGCAAAAATTATAGATCATCCTTGGTCCGTTGTCAAGCTTTTGGCGCAAATATCATCAAGTTCTGAGCTTTGTGGAATTTGTGGCGGCATCATCACCGCACCCCTGTCCAGCCATTCTGAAGATTGGCAGAACCGGCATCAATCCGAACGTAGAGTTTTCTTCATAATTCCCCACCCCGCTTGGCCGGCTGAAGGCCCCTCCCTACGTGGAGGTAGTTTTGGCTGTAATTCACATAATCCCACCCCGAGATCCCCCCCCTTGCATGGGGTGTAGTTCATGTCATTATTAAGTCGCAGGTTTGAAGCTTCAATCGACGCGGCGTGCGGGTGCATACCCTCGCCTCTCCGCTCGCCCCCGTCTCCGGCCGGAGTCGGCGTCTTCACGCCAGCTAGGTGAGCCTCGGACCCTCTCTTGACTGATTTAATCACTTGCTTAGCTTAGTATTATTGCTATTGCTTAGTCGGACGGAGAGTGAGAGCTCGGCCCAAATTGCTAGTACCGTGAGTGACCACCGTGGGCAAGTTGAGAGTGAATCCACTTAACCCACACCCTTGGTGTGTTGGCCGCCCATGATTTGGGCATCCTAGGCCCATTTGGGGTTCTTCCCAAGCTATCCAACCATTGGAGCCTAAAGGTCCCGCCTCGGACCCTCTCCAACATCGCCTAGTCGCCATCGGGTACTAGTGTGCACCATACGGGTGAGCTCGCTAGTGTGAGTCCGCTGCTCAAACTTGAATGCTTGCAAAATAGGTCCATAGGTGGTGTTACATCAAGTGGTATCAGAGCAAGTTCACAACTTATCTCTATCAAGTTGGTCCTAGGGCATGTTTATGCATTTAGAGTCATCGGTTGCATCTTTTGGTCCCTAGCATGGCCACCTCTTACCAACCTCACCAATCGGTCCTCTCCATAAGTCCAAATCACCAAAGGATGCCTACCACTAACACACATAACCTCCCGGGCCATGTCAACTACCTCATGAAGGCCTTGACCCATGCCAATGAGCGGCTTGATAACATATCGGGTCGACTCAACCAACTTGGAGAAAATGGGCCCACCCCAAGGACGGACGATAGAAGGGCATGCAACCCACCTCCCATATTTGATGGAACTCAACCTAATGACTATTTAGATTGGGAAAAGTCGATGGACCATTACTTCACTTGGTATCCCATGTCCGAGGATAAGAAAGTCTGATTCGCCAAATTTCAACTTACCAAACGGGCCCACACTCATTGGTTGAAGATTGAAGGCTTAAGGATAATTAGAAGGGAAGCTCCCCTCACAACATTGGGGGACATGAAGGAACAACTTAGGGCTAGATATGTTTTCCCCTCATACTCAAATCACCAAGACCTAAGGAGCACTTCAACTCCTTCATCCCCACCTCGCCAACCCATGACCCTAATTCCCCATTCCACATCACTTCCCACCTATCCTACCCCAACCACCACACCAGCACCCTACCTACAAACTCCCACCACAACCATATGTCCACAAACCCAATTGGACCCCGTGTCCACCCATCCACTGAGGCCCATAATAGCCACCACCCCCAAACCCAAAACCCCTCACCAAACCCGTACCCCACAAGCCCCCTTGACCACTACCACAAACCCACCATCGTCCCCAAAAAGGGACATATCTCCCAAAATAAATCAACCCAAAACCCCTCACCCAACCCACCTCCCACTCCCTACCCCAAAAATCCCAAGTCCTAGGCTTCCACTACTTCCCCTCCCTATCCAAACCAAAGTTTCCCATTACCCACCACCCCGGGTACACCATGCATCAACCATCAACACCCCACCCCCAATAGACCTTCCCCTTCCCTTGAGAAAGGAGACCACAACCATCCACATGGGAGTATATGCTAGTCTGGAATCCATCCCCATCCTTGAGGAAACCCAAGTTCATACCTATGGTAAGGAAGAATCACAAATGTCCCCTTCACATAGCTTGGACCCCCAAGAGCCACAAGCCTTCACAAATAGCACCGTAATCATAGATGGGCCCCTAGCTAGATGGCTAAAGGAGGGACCAATTCACCCCATCATGTCCTATGTTTACCCACCCATGGATCAAAACCTTCCCATTGTACCCTTCTCCTCCTATCACACCATAATCCAAACATCCTACCAAGTGGAAACCTTAGAGGATCTTCTTAAAGGCTTAGCATGGCAAATTGAGTTCACTAGCATGTTGACCCCTATGGCCGAACAACCTAGGAGCCTTGGCCTCCTACACCTATGCATAGGGTCTATCACCTCGGTTTGCACGATTGGTTGCTACACTAGCGACCTCCTTCTATTCCTCTCCACACCCGATGAGCCCGACCTTCTCCTCAATTTGGAGCTTCTTATATCGTGTAGAAAGCCAAGCCCTCCCCTCATGACCGACCCACTAACCAAGAACCTTGGCCCAATTATCATGGAGAGGAATGACTTAGCACCTTTAGAGGACCTTGAAGACATGGAGCTCCTCCCCCTTGGTAACCCATTCTATGATCCCTATGATCCATTCCACTGGGAGTCAAGGAACACGTGTGACCCAACCACCTTAATCACCACCAACCTTTCCCTACCCCAATCCACCATGTTTGAACCAATCCACCCCATCCCAGACCCGGGTTACACCATGGGAGCCAAGACTTTAGGTGGTATACACCTAGGCATCGAGGATGTGCCCCATTTCATGATATCCACCTTTCTAGACCCCTTTGACCCATTCCAATGGAAGTCTAAAAGCCCACACATAGGAGACATCTTTGTCACAAGAATGCATAAGTCTTGGCATACAACACCACTTGGCATGATTCATAAGTCGGGTACATTCATTCACATCACCCACATGTCAAGTAGGAAGCATAAGAGGACCGTATTTGGATGTATTGGCCCACCTTCATTCATCATGAGTCTTAAGCGTGAGAGGAGCATACATGGATGTCCGGGTCCCCCGACATTTTTCAAACCCATGCATAAAAGGTTCATCTATGGATGTCCCGGCCCCCCTAAGTCTGTCATAGTCTTCATGGCATCAAAGCATGATCGAGCTACATTTGGCTACCCCGGACCACCTTTGCATACCATACATTGTCCACTCACACCGCATCATAAAGTATGGCATATGCATCTAAGCAAATATCAAGCAGCAAGTGGTAAGATTCACTATAAGCAAGCAAAAACTCGTGAGCACCACTTGAAATTCCAAGTTGGTAACTTGACGATGATGACTTTGGAGTGGCTCTACCCTGGGGTCACCTCCAAATTGAGGGCACGAGGACTTGGACCTTGCCAAGTTTCGAGTGGCTTTGGCAACCCGGCTTATGGGTTGAACTTTCAAAAGGGTTTGGGATTCTCCCCATTTCTCATGTGGCGGATCCGGCACCCTCTAAGGGCACCGCGGTGGATCCTAGTGAGTACCTCGAGCTTACACCTACCCTTATGAGAGACACCCTCGGAGTGCCACCACAAATAGCCTGAGAGCCCGACGTGAGCACACGGTAGCAATACTAGGCAAGCAAGACATCATAGCCAGCATGAGAGTGTGTCTGGGCCACTTCGAAAGGCTGAAGCGCCGTTCCCCGACTATGGTCGCGGGTTGAGTATGGAGATCGTGGATTGCCCAGAATCACAGTTCGATGTACTACTTCCTTGGTGGACCCATACTCGACGGGGTCGAGTTTTCCCCACCCCGGGGGTATGATGGGGACATCCCTTGCCCCTCCACATTTTCTGAAGCTCGGATTGATCATCGGTATACGCCATTATGTTCCTCAAGTGTTTGTGAGTCGAGTCATGTAATTTTCTTGTTTTTATTTGAGTCTTAATCATGTGATTTTCTATTTATTTGAGTCATGTACCTAGGTTAGTAGGTTATCTACCAATGTCCTAAGTCATTATGTTGTTTAGATAGGCTATTGGGCCCATCTCATTGGGCTAGGCCCATGGACACCCCCCTTCCCTTCGGTTATTAGTCATTGTGTCTTTTGTTAGGGTCCTTTGTGAAAAAGTCATGTGCCTATAAATAGGCCACCCCACTCCTCATATGTAACAACTTATGCATGAATATTGAATTCCAGAAAAAAACTCCAAATCCCTCTAGATTTCTCTCTCAATATCTCTCTCTCTCTCTTTATCTCTCCATTCTCTCTCCTCCTCTCTCTAAATTTCGAAATTCACTCTCTCTCCTCCCCCTCTCAACCACTTCCAAACCCCACCTACCTCCATTAACTCCCCACAACTTCCCACAACCCCTCTTTAATCCTCACCTAGTCCCAAGGAAGTTCCACCACTCCAAGCCCCACCACCCAACTACCACCTACCCTACACCATTTCCTAAGCTCCCTTCCTCTCCCCAAGGTTGAAGGGGCTCTTCCCTAAGTCCAAATTTGAATTTCCCTCTCCCTAGGGCTGTGCCCTTCCATCTTCCCACCTCCTTAATCACCCTAGGTCGAAATTCCCTTCCTCCCTACAGCCAAGTTCGCCCCCCACCTCCTCTCTCACTCACCCTCTCTCTAGTGCACACCCACCCCCCCATCTCCACCTCTAGCTGTTCCAGCCCCCTCTCCCCATCTATCCCTGCCACTCCAGACCCCTTGAAGCCCTAGCCACGTTCTTACCATACTCCCCAGCCATCAGCCAACCTCCCTCTTGCTTAGTTGCCTCTCTCCTACACCATTTGCCACCACCAAGTTGCAGCTCCATTAGTAGTTCGCAGGCAGCAAGATCGAGTCCTGGAAGCAGCTTCATCTCTGACACGTCCCCTCATCTTCTAGTGGCATGGAATACACCGTTGGAAAGGTCGTCCAAGGAGTTTTCTAGGCGAGGTGGTTTCGTCGACATCCGAGGTCGGAGCTGTCCGCAGGAGCCGATCTCCCTCTACTGCGCAGAAGACCCCAGGCAGAGAACCAGAGCGAGAGTGGAAGTTCGGCCACGGCGAACCTTTTAGGATTCAGATCAAGTGTTCTTCAGAAACATTCTTCACTCTCAAGTCCTCTTTCATCCTCAAGAAGCAGATCTGCATTTGGAAATCGGAATCTCAAGTTACAAATTTTCTACTCCAAGTGGTCAGGTCAGTTTTCAGGAGCCAGAACCGACACCCCTCTACTCATCTGATCGTCCTGGTCTTCTCCAACATCTTCCGACTACGCCGCTGGTGCCGACGGAAAGAAGACTCGACCACGGTTCCAACGGTTCAGGTCTCGTCTCAATCAGAGCTTGGTAGTGAGCGTGGAACCCTTTGCAACCAGCCACATTGTTCTGCACTAGACAGAGGCAGAACCAATCAGTCCGGTTCCAGACTATGCCCCAGCCAGCAACGACTGTACCAAGCTCAGCAAAAATTCAGAGATCATCCTTGGTCCGTTGGTAAGCTTTTGGCGAAAGTCTCATCAAGTTCTGACTCTGTGGAATTTATGGCGACATCATCACTGCACCCCTGTCCAGCCATTCTGAAGATTGGCAGAACCGGCATCAATCCGAACGTCGAGTTTTCTTCATAATTCCCCACCCCGCATGGCCGGTTGAAGGCCCCTCCCTGCGTGGAGGTAGTTTTGGCTGTAATTCACATAATCCCCACCCCGAGATCCCCCCCCTTGCATGGGGTGTAGTTCATGTCGTTATTAAGTCGCAGGTTTGAAGCTTCAATCGACGCGGCGTGCGGGTGCATACCCTCGCCTCCCCGCTCGCCCCCGTCTCCGGCCGGAGTCGGCGTCTTCACGGCGGCTAGGTGATCCTCGGACCCCCTCTTGACTGGTTTAATCACTTGCTTAGCTTAGTATTATTGCTATTACTTCGTCGGACGGAGAGTGAGAGCTTGGCCCAAATTGCTAGTACCGTGAGTGACCACCGTGGGCAAGTTGAGAGTGAATCCACTTAACCCACACCCTTGGTGTGTTGGCCGCCCATGATTTAGGCATCCTAGGCCCATTTGGGGTTTTTCTCAAGCTAGCCAACCATTGGAGCCTAAAGGTCCCGCCTCGGACCCTCTCCAACATCGCCTAGTCACCATCGGGTACTAGTGTGTGCCATACGGGTGAGCTCGCTAGTGTGAGTCCACTGCTCAAACTTGAATGCTTGCAAAATAGGTCCATAGGTGGTGTTACATCACATATCCATTGGTTTTCTGCTGAGTGCATCCACAATAGCATTAGCCTTGCCATGATGATATTGAATGGCAAAATCAAAATTCTTGAGATATTCCAACCATCTTCTCTGCCTCATATTTAGCTCTTTTTATGAAAATAAATATTTCAAGCTCTTGTGGTCCGAGTAGACCATAAACTTTTCTCCATAGAGATAATGACGCCAAATTTTCAAGGTGAAAATGATAGCTGCTAATTCCAAATCATGCACAGGATAATTTTTCTCGTGGCATTTTAATTATCTTGAAGAATAACAGATTACTTTTCCATTTTGCATGAGAACACATCCTAAGCCAATACGTGATGCATCTGTATAAACTTCGAATCCACCACCATCCATCGGTAGTGATACAATAGGAGCTGTGGTAAGATGATTCTTAAGAGTTTGGAAACTCTTCTCACATTCCTTAGACGAGACAAAAGGATTTTCTTTTCTCGTGAGTCTAGTTAAAGGAACTGCAATCTTTGAAAAAAAATTTAATGAATCTTCTATAATAACCAGCTAGACCCAGAAAACTTCATACTTTTGATACGGTCGTTGGCCGGCTCCAATTCTTGACAGCTTCTACTTTAGAAGGATCCACTGCAATACCTTCTTTTGAAATAATGTGGCCTAGGAATGAAACTTCCATGAGCCAGAATTCGCATTTATTTAGCTTGGCATAGAGTTTATGTTCTTTAAGTGTTTGCAAAGCTATTTTCAAATGTTCTTCATGTTCCTCCTTTATCTTGGAATATATCAAGATATCATCAATGAAGATGATGATAAACTGGTCCAGATATGGCTGGAAGATAATGTTCATAAGTTGCATAAATGTTGCTGGGGTATTTGTTAACCCGAATGACATTACCACGAATTCATAGTGGCCATAACGACTTCGAAAAGTTGATTTATAAATGTTTTCTTCTTTAATTCTAAGCTGATGATAACCTGATCTGAGGTCAATCTTAGAGAAATATTCTACTCCTGAAAGCTGATCGAAGAGCTCATCAATACGCGGCAACGGATACTTATTTTTAATTGTGAGTTGATTCAGTCACCGGTAATCGATGCATAGCTAGAGAGAACCATCCTTTTTCTTGACAAATAGAACCGGCGCACCCCAAGGGAATGTGCTAGGTCTGATGAAGCCTTTGTCTAGTAATTCCTGCAACTGCCTTTTTAATTCCTTGAATTTTGTGGGGGACATCCTGTAAGGGGCTATAGAAACAGGTGCTGCTCCTGGGATGAGTTCAATAGTGAAGTTCACTTCCCTCTCGGGCGATAAACTGGGTAATTCGGATGGAAACACGTCTGGGAACTAATTTACAATACGAATGTCTGCTAAGATAATCTCCTTGGATTCGGTAATAATGACAAAAACAAGAAAGGCTTCACATCCTTGCGAGATAAGTTTGCAAGCGTGAAGAGAAGATATGATAGTAGGATGCTTCTGGTACTTGATGCCAAGAAAAGAGAATCTTGGAAGACCGGGCTTTCGAAATGATATAATCCTATTTCGGCAATTGATATAAGCATCATGATCTACAAGCCAATCTACCCCTAAAATGGCATCATAACCTTTCATGTCAAGGCATACTAAGTTTGCGGGGACATTATGACCTTCTACTATCACTTCGCTATCAGGATAATAGTCGGTAAGCTTTGTTCCAGAACCTAAGGGTGTGGAAATAACGAGATCTGAAGGTAAGGGGACTGATGCAATTGATAATATTTTTACAAAAGTAGTGGAGAAAAAGAATGAGAGGCACCAATGTTAAATAGCACAAATGCAGGATGAGAACAAATTTGAAGAGTACCTTCCATAAGCCCACCATCCCTGGGCGCTTCCTCTTCTTCTTGAACGGCATTGAGGCGAGCCTTCCTCCTATATCCTCCATTAGACGATTGGTCTTTCATAAGGGGGCAATATGGCATGCGATGCTCCCTGCTTCCGCAACGTAAACAAGCGCCGAGGCGCTTCCAACACTCCTCAGCCGAATGGCCGAATTTTTCATAAAATGTGCAAGCCGTGGCGACCTGCTCCTTCTCCTCCTTGATTTTCTTTTGCTCATGGAAACTTCCACCATTCCCATTCCTGGATCTTTTCTTACTATCACGGGTCTTGTAGGGCTCCGTGATGCTGAACTTGTCTTTTTTATAACGCCAATCTGAGCGTCGGCTGGATTCTTCTCCTTTCCCTTTTAATTTTTTGACCTTTTCTAAGGTCCTTTCACACAAATACGCTCGTTGAACCATTTTCGCATAAGTACGGATGTTTTGGGTTCCGAGCTGCTGAATGAAACCGGGTCATAACCCGTCTATGAACCGATTTACCTTCAATAAATCGGTGCTGATAAGATGCGGTGCGTAAGGTGCAAGCCTTGAGAATTACAGTTCATATTCGGCAACCGTCATCATTCCTTGCTGAAGAGCGGCGAACTCCATAGCCTTTCTCTCTTTTACGTGCTCAGAAAAGTACTTGGCATGGAATAGGGTAAGAAAACCATCCCATGTATGAGGTGCATCAGCCGGAGCTTCCACCATGTACGGGCATCTTTGTTGAGTTGAAAGGTTGCGAGATGCACCTTCTCCTGATCGGTGCATTGGATAACATCAAAGATACGATTCATTTCGTCTATCCAGTTCTCCGCTTCGTCCGGATTAGAAGAGCCATAGAAACGTGGAGGGTTTAAGCTCCGAAAGTTGCGATGTAAATCACCAGCCCTTGCTCTTGCGCCAGCTTGTGCCATGGTTTGTAATGCCTGAGTGAGGCCAGTAATCGTTTACTGCATGCCATCCTAATTTACGCGATGAGCCATGGTAATGATAGGGTACCTGAGAGAAAAATAACAACTTATTATTTCTCATGGAATTGGAAGGAAAATCAATCTTAAATCTAATTAACTATCTTATCCTGGGCTCTACCCAATTCTCACATGGGTGTGGAAATTTCTTCCTTAGTTCATAGGTAGGGGTCCTTAAACCTTGGACTTATCCTATGACATAACTCTTCTTCCTAAGTCCTGAGACTTAGACTCTGATACCAACTTAACTGTCACGTCCCGAGCCTTTATTACAGTGGAAGACTCGCTCGAGGAACACGAACAGCCGGCATGGTAAGCCTCTTGCAAGCAAGAATGATCAGAGCGCAAGGCAATCACACATAAGAATGCAATCGCATAATATTTACTCAACTTTAACTTTCATTAATAATCAAATCCAATATTTGAATACAACCACTAATTCAACTTCCATCATGCTAGACTCAAGAAATAAGAAATTATATAGACTCGATCTAAACAATGTAAACTTCCTAAGTCTTCGCTCATTCTTTATTCACTCTCGGATCCGCTACTTGAACATTCCGAATCCGAACCCGACTCACTTCCATTTCTTGAAAAAGAATGGAAATAGGTAATGAACACACTTGCCCAGTAGGTATCTTCGCATCAACATGAAGGCATCTTAAAGTAATTAACGTTTTTTCTCTAGAGGAATAAGGTAAGATCATGCGAATGCGATCAATCATGCGATTAAACCAAAGTATGTAAGATAGAATGAGAGCAAGTATGAACTAGCAAGAAGGTTATAAGAACATGATATGGCCTTTCATGACAACAATGTAACGAGAATGTACTATCAAGCCACATAATCATCACTCCAATATCTTTTGCTTATGAGTAAGTACTTCGTGAATTTCTGTAGAATATCAAGAAAGTCATGTATAAGCATCAATCATGTTGTATAGTGTTGTGGATTTTCACTTATTTATAACGAAAGTACTCCCAGCGCAATGCGACACCAGTAGCATCATACCCCATGGTTTATCATAGTATGTTTCCGACAATCAGCCGAGGGGACTAGCATAGAGCCCTTGAACACAATCAGTGCTCGATCGCATCTTCAAATATAAATCAAGCTTTTTCCACGCATGTAACAATAAAGTATGGCCAAGAATGTACAATTCCAACAAGCTCTTGATAACAATAATTCAAAGAATGAATGTTTTAATAAGAATCATGAGAAATCAAGAATGACTTATACTATGTTATACTTATGGAAATAAATCGACAGCATAACGGTACGTTCTTTATTTTCCATTCATTATATTTGGTTTCTTGATCAATATGATAAGTTCTAGATCATCAATAGTCCATTTAGAAATCTTGGAATATCAAACCTTGGGTTAACATATTTAAGCCTTGTGACGGTCTTGTATTGGGCCGTTACATGATGTGACGCTCCAGTATTGGGCCGTTACATTAGTCTGAATCCAGAACCAAGAAATCGGACTCAGTTGATTGTGACGGTCGTATATTGGGCCGTTACATGTGCCTAACAGTCTAATATAGATCCGTTACACTACTGATAACCAGAAACATCGATAGTGTAATCTAATCAATTGGGTTTTAATGGTACAACCAACTCGACGTCTTAGTGGGAATCCCAGGCTCGCGGAGAATTACGGAGGCCTTACAACAAGATTTCCTAGTCCATTGGAAGGAATATCCAATAGACAGGTCCTCATGTCCAAGAATAATGTTCCTATAGTGCAAAGTGAACTAATGGACAACATATCGTAATATGCGACATGTACTTAAAGAAATGACCCTATTGATAGAGAGGATGTGTAACAATAGGAAATCATGATAAAACTCCGTCAATACATCTTTGGAAAATCATGATTTAGATACAAAACTATAGAATTTTGTCACATGAAATTAACATAACTTAAAATAACTTAAGATACCTAAATTATGTAATTTCTATCATGAATCAGTAAATAATCTTAAAGACATGAAATCAGGTCAAAAACTTAGATAACTAGGCTTATTTATAAGTTAAATTAACTAGTTCCCCATTCTATCTACAGTTACCCTGACGGTCTAGAATGGGTGCGTCACAGTGACTGTGATGGTTTATCGTGAGGCCGTTACAGTAATATAACGCTCCATCGATGGTGCGTCAGAGACAACATAGAACTTCAAACACCAAAGAAGGTGTGACGGCTTATAGTAAGGCCGTTATATCATTGTGATGGTCTTACCTTGATGCATCAGATCATCTACTGGCAGTAAAATAAAGAAAAAGTTGATGAAACATAACATGTCTGGAAATCAAAATACTACAATTATTCTAGGCATGATAAACGAAGTATGGGCCAACTACATGCATGGGTTTTAGGGAATAGACATGATAATATCTTTGATCTTTGATTAGGGCTAAGGATATGTATGAACGCATGAACCCACTAAAACATGAAATCCATGATCTATAGTCCATGAAATAAAACACAAACATAGGGCTTTTATCCTTAACAATATGTTTTTTGCCAATCATGAGATAACCTCTTAACTAGGGTTTAGGCTTCTAATTTGAATCTGAAAATCGAGCCCTAGCTCTCCTTTTCCAGTGATTTTTCAGCAACTTCCTGCTGCTCTATCTCTTCAACCTCTTGTCCTAAAGATGTGAAATTTTGAGGGTAAGAATATGAAACTAAGGCGATCAAAAAGTTCTAAAGGATTGAATTCTAATTACCTCGTTTAGATGTCCTAAGCTCTTGATCTTCAGGGGTCCTTTGCTTTGAATCCTGAGTTACTATGGTCGAACTAGCAACTTTGAAAGTTTCAATCTCCTTGGTTGCTTGATCTCCTAACATAAAATTTGGAGAACTATTAGTCTCAAGTATACTAAACAAAATCTTCTAAAGAACTTACCCGAAATTCTATCTCCTTACCTTGATTCTTTACGAGCCAAAAGTAAGGGTCGCTCAGTTCAGAACTAGGTCCTATTTATAGGGTTTTGGAGATTAGATCGATTCTAGAGTCCTTAATTACCAGAACCTAATCCCTAAGAGTCCTTAGTAATGTTATAAATTCTCCCAAGTCGATCCCTTGCAGATAGGATTTCAAAGTTCTAATCTTTTTGCTCGTTCTTTCTTTCACGGAACTGTTAGAGTGTAACGCATCAGTCTAGGTGCATTACATGCATGTGGCGGTCGTACGATAGACCGTTACATACAACATGGGTAGAATTTTAAATTATTAAAACTCTTTTATTCGTTTATCCAATATAATTATCTATAAAATAATATTTATTTTTAAAATACGTGAATAGGCTAAATAACCTTCTAGAATATGGGCCAAACTTAATGGGCTTGGTCCTTAGACCTTTTGGATCTTATTTAAATAGGCTAGGTTAATTATGTGACACAATTGTGCCTTATAATGACTTATTAATCTAATAATTAATTTATAAATCTATTTAGTCTTTATAAATTCCTAATAAATTCCAGAAAATTATATAAATAATCCAGAAATTATTACATAAATTCTGGGGCACTACACATATGGGAGGATCGCCTCCATCCCGTAAGTGAGAGCATAGGGAGTTTACCCCGTAGGGGTACGAATAGAGGTGCGGTAAGCCCATAGAGCTTCCACTAATCTTTCTGGCCAATCAGAAAACTTATGAGATTCGCATGTTTTCTTTATGATTTTGAGAAGGGTTTTGTTAGTGGCTTCGGCCTGACCGTTGCCTTGTGGGTAATATGGAGATGAATGATGCAATACAATATTGAACTTCTTACATAGGTCCTTGAGCTCTTGAGAGATGAACTGGGGTCCGTTGTCGGTGACGATGCTGCTTGGCACTCCGAACTGCGAGATGATGTTCTTCATGATAAAGTGGCACACTGTGGTAGCTTTAATCTTTGCGTATGCTTCGGCTTCAGCCCACTTTGTGAAGTACTCAGTGGCGGTAAGGATGAAGGATTTTTACTTGATCTGAGAATTGGGATCACCGAGCGGGCCGACAACGTCGAAAGCCCACATAGAGAACGGCTAAGGAGAAGATAGAGGATGAAGAGATGAAGCTGGAGCATGAATTTTATCAGCATGGAGTTGGCATTTAAGACACCTCCGAACATAGAGGGAGCAATCTTCTTCTAGAGTGGGCCAATAGTAGCCCTACCTAAGGATCTTCTTTGCTAGAGCCTGGCCATTAACATGACCTCCACACTCACTAGAATGGGCTGCTTCGGCCACCTTCCAAGCTTCATCATCGTCTAAACATCTCATGAGCATCCCATTGGTAGCGCGCCTGTATAGTTCTCCAGCAATGATAGTATACCTTGAGGCGGCTCTTCTTATTGACTTGCGTTGCTCGGCATTTGCCCCTTCCGGGAATGATCCATCTTTGTGAAAGAACTCGATTTCATGGTACTAGGGCAATTCTTCTTCCTCTAGGATCTCTTCTAATTCCATCAGAGATACTTCCTTCAACTCTTCCTTCTCAGCCCTCACCTATACATACTTTCTAAGGTTATTATACCAGGGATCCTGAAGAGAAGGTGCGTCCAATATCTGAACGACGACAGTCTCAGTACTCCGACTGAGAGGGAAAGATAGAGAGGAAGCGAGGGATGCTAAAGCATCAGCTAGAATGTTCTGAGATCGGGGAGTGTGGATGTAGATTAACTTACGGAATCGCCTAGCTAAGAGCGTGACCAAATCTTGATATGGTTTGAGCTTAGGGTCACAAGTGTGGTAAGTGGACAGCACTTGCCGTAGGACGAGCTGAGAGTCCCCTATGATATTCAAGTAACGTGCGCCTAGAAGGTAGGCGTGCTTCAATCCAGCTAGGAGAGCCTCATACTCGACGATATTGTTGGTAGCAGGAAATCGAAGTTGATAAGCAAAAGGAATCATCACTCCTTCGGGAGTGAGCAGAACAGCGCATATCCCTCGGCTCTGAGAATTGAGCACACCATCAAAGTGCAGAGACCAGAAGGGATGATGAGTAAGGACGGAAAGATGCTCATCAGGGAAATCATCCTGAATAGAGTCCGTGCAGGGAATCGAGAGATGGGCAAGATGCTCAGCGATGGCGTATCCTTTGACCGCGTTCTGAACGACAAACGTGATATCAAACTGGGAGAGGAAGCTCTGCCAGTGAGCTAACATACTAGAAAGGATAGGCTTTTCTAAGAGATAGCGAATTGGGTCCATTCTAGAGATCAACCTAACTCGATGGGCTAGAAAATAGTGTTTGAGCTTCTGAGCTACCCACACTAAGGCGGCATAAGTCTTCTCCATAGCGGTGTATTTGGCCTCGGCCGGGTTGAACAATCTGGAGAGGTAATAAGCTGCCCGCTCTTTCCCTTCATCGTCTACTTGGGCTAAAACCGCCCCTAGGGAGTCCTCAATGACCGAGATGTATAGGATTAGGGGTTTCCTAGGGACAGGAGATTGCAAAATCGGGGGATTGGATAGATATTCCTTTGGGTGGGCATAGGCCTTTTGACAATCTTGATTCCATTCAAATTTGACCCCTGCCTTTAGCAATTCATAAAACGGGCGGCACCTCTGAGAATGCTAGGATATGAATCTTTTGATGAATTGCAATCTACCAATCAGTCCTCAAAGTTCCGTAATATTCTTTAGCGGAGGCATGTCCATGACGGCCTTTACTTTATTAGGATCAATCTGGATCCCCCGTTTGCTAACTATAAAGCCTAGCAGTTTCCCTGAAGAGACTCCGAAAACACACTTCTTCGGATTCATTTTCAGCTTGTACTCCCTAGCTCTCTGCAGCACCTTAGCCAGAATAGAGGGGTGTTCTTCTTTGGTACTTGATTTCACCAACATGTCATCCACGTAAACCTCCATATAAATGTGCATCATGTCGTGGAAAATGGCCATCATTGCCCTCTGATAAGTGGCACCTGCGTTCTTTAGACCGAACGGCATAACCACGTAGCAGTACATGCCCCAGGGCGTGGTGAAGGAAGTTTTCTCTTGATCCTCCAGAGCGAGACGAATCTGATTGTAACCTGAGTAACCGTCCATGAATGACAAAGCTTCGTACCCGGCGGTGTTATCGACCAAGACGTCTATGTGAGGCAATAGGAAATCATCTTTGGGACATGCTTTATTAAGATCGCTGAAATCGATGCAAATACGCACATTTTCATCCTCCTCGATGACAGGGACTATGTTCGCCACCCACTGGGGATATAGAACAACTCTAATGAATTTGGCCTTGTATAACTTATCAACTTCTTCTTTAATCCTTAAGGCCATGTGGGGGTGAAATCTCTTTGACCTCTGTTTTATGGGTGTTGCCCCTGGTTTAAGTACGAGTCGGTGTTCCACTAAAGAGGGGTCAAGACCCGACATGTCCTCATAAGACCAAGTGAAAGAATCACTATACTCCCTTAGAACCTTGACTAGATCTTCTTCCACTTGCGGAGGGAGATTAGCAGCAATAATAATGGGCCTTGGGTCTTCTTCAGTTCCCAAATTTATTTCCTTCGTAGGTTCATCCACTACCGACAATGGCTCGTCGAATCTCTTTAATCCTTGCGCATACAGATCGGCAGTGTCATCTACGTTGTTGTCCCCATCGTCAATCGGGTCTTTCTCATCCAAGACTTCATAAACACCGAGTCCGTCATCGCTCCACACCCCTTCTATTTCCTCTTCATCTTCTATCATGATTGTCGTAGCGATAAACTCTGGACACTTCAAAAGAGCACGACATCGCTAAGCTAGATCCTGCAAGAACCTATCAGGAATGGATTTGGAATGACGCGCAAGCGGGCGCGGCTCAAGCTCGAAAGGATTGGATGACCTAGAAGAGGACCCTACTTCTCTAGTTCTAATCGACCCTACTTCCCTAGACTCGACGGACCCTACGCCTAACCTAGAAGAAAGGACATCTAGTGGAAAGGAAGGAGCAGGGGACTCGTGCCCCTGGGAGGAGGATGAAGACAAGATAGCGTAATCTTCCACCGAAATGTCCGTTTCAAATTTGACGTTTTTTTTTAGGTCAGTGGAGATCATATAGCAGGATGGAGGAGGAGGAAGTTGCATGGGGATTAAAGAGGGGAAGATGCAATCAAGGAAGGGGTCGGAAGATGAAAATCACATCTCGTGGAGTTGGGTGGTAGGGGAAGGAGGAGTGAATAGAGTTGACAGATCAACGGGTGGGCAGCGCCCACATGCACATGGAACAAACAAGATTTTGGGTGATCTTTCCGTAAAATACGGATCGACCATAATCGGGGGTGAACGGGGAATGGATTCCAATTGTTGAAATAGAGATGTGAGACGGGAGGGAGACCAAGAAATGATAATGGGCGAGCTCCCCTTCTTCTGTAGACGGCCAGGTGGCTTCGGCTTCCACTGAACGAGCCGCACCTCCTGATTCTCCTTCTGACCATAACCATCTGGCTCGCTGAACATTCTAGCAAATGACTGACTGAAATCTGGCATATCATCAACATGCCCTTTTGGTAGCAGAGGTGGACTAGCAATTGTGCAAGCTATATCTTTCTTTTCTGACTGTACTGGTGGTGGATTCAGTGTACCCGACTGGAGGGGTCCTCTTACAAAGTGTTGGCGGTAATCCCATGTAAGTGGCCCTGAGTCTCCCATCATTGAGAGTGTGGACTCTCGATAATCGAGACCTCTGCGGTTCATTTTTCTTCCTTTGGGCACTGGCTTGGTTTGCCCTTGTAACTACGCACCGAGGCCTCTCCACGGTTGATAACCCAGCTTCAATATGATATCCCAATCCTTAGAATCTCAGATATGGGGTTTCACTTTGATATTGACGGGTGTAGCGGCGGGCTTGCGTGGTGCATAAGCCCAAGGGAAATCCAGATCTAATACAGAAATAACGGGTCGGCTGCTGGGCCATAATGTGGGCAGAATCTTCTCTGAAATAGCTTTGAAAAACTGGACCGTGGATAAGCTTTTTACTTTAACCACTCTCCCTTGAAAAGGGAACTTGAGACATTGATGCGCGGTGGAGGGCACGGCACTGAGAGTATCGATCCACGGACGACCCAAGATAGCTTTGAACATAGGGTCGATGTCCAGCACATAGAATTCAATGGGCATGGTGAGAGGCCCAAGCTCGGCTTGAATAGTAACAATCCCGTGACATGCCCTCCGAGAATTGTCATAAGCAGCTATAGTAGTGGGGGTCGGGCGTAGAAGTTCTTCTAACAGATTGCAGGCCTTGAGAGTGCTGAGCGGGCACACATTCATAGATGCCCCTGTGTCAACTAATGCCGCATCAATGCTGACTTTATTCAAGATAATGGTGATACAAAGCGGCATTTGCCGAGCTTCTGGTGGTGCTAGCTCAGTTTCAGAGAAGGTTATAGCTGGTCCTTTAGAAATAGTCGCCAGTGCCGTAGGTAAACTGTCAGCTGCCACATCTTCACTAAGCATCACCTTCTGAAGAAAGTTCCTGAGAGCATCTTGGTGAAGGGTAGATCTTTTGATAAGCTCCAGCACGGATATCTTAGCGGGCACCCGATCCAAGTGATGCAACAAATCGTATTGGGTTCCTGGTAAAGGCTCGGCTTCTTCCTGCTCAGTAGCCGGTTGGGAAGACTAGGGATTGGGGGTGGAAGGATAATTGCGGTGAAACATGTGCCCGCTCTGTAGGGCAAAGTTATAGGCTACCGCGGCCTCGGATGTGCTCAAGATAAGTGACTTAGTAGGCCCGGTGGGGTGGATGAATGGTACGGAAGAGGGTGTGGTGGAAAGGATGATGGGTGAGGGGTTGGTGGTAGCAGGTGCGAGCGGAAGTGGGGATATAAAGGTAGGCGGAGGTGTAATGAGTGGAGGGTTAGATGGAGGTGTGGTGATAGCGAGGGTGAGTAATGTGTGAGAGACGGGCGGTGGAGTAGGAATAGATGAAAGGACAAACAGTGTAGCAAGCAGAGGAGGGTTTTGGTATGTGGGCGTAAGGATGGTGGGAGCGGAAGGAGTGCGGAAGTTGTGGTGAAGGGCCATGACTTGCGGCGTAGAGCTGTCATCATCAAAGGACCACCCGGCATCAGGGACCAGGGGTTGAACTACATTGACCTGAGCCGGCACCGGCGGCTGAGGCTGTGGAGCGGGAGGATGGTTCGGCATTGGGTTCTGGTGGATCCCCAAGTCCTGAACCTGTTGCTGTTGCTGTTGCTGTTGCTGTTGCGGCTGCTGTTGCGGTTGCGGTGCCTGTTGCTGCTGCACTTGCTGCCTCGGCGGCTGCCTTCTTTTCTCTTTAATTTCCATAATGGCCCTATGCATTTCGGCCCAATCAATCCTTTGTCCTTCATGGAGGTCATAGACCAAATCCCTGAACTGAAAATACCCTTCAATAGTATGTCATGGCTTCCTGTGGAACATACAATACTTTGTCTGATCAACGGCCAGGTTCCAGTTGGGCCATTCCGGAGGGAGTTGTATAGCACTGACTAACATGAGAGCCGAGAAGATATCCGTGAGGGTTTCTAGCAGGGGTGGATACTGTGCTCTTTTAGGAGCCGGGCGCTTGTTGTTGTTGTTGTAGCCGTTGGGTGGAGGGACATTATGGTATTACGGAGGCTATGGAGGTTGTTGCGGAGTGGTAAAGGTATTTTGCGGAGTGGCAAAAGTAGGCGGATGGTTTTGTGGAATGGTTGGGAAGTTTTGTGGAGCGGGGTTTTGAGGAGTGCGGGGGTTTTGTGAAAAGCGGAAAGGTGCGGCTTGGAAAGCGAAGGTAACAGTTTGGACTTGTTCGTTGGTCTGGACCCCCTCGGTGACAAGCCCTTTGTTAGGTTCGGTGCAAGGATTCAAAGGGGGGGGTGAATGAATCTCACCCTTAAAAAACTTTTCGCTAAATAAAAGACTCGAACACTATCCAGGCAGAACAAGCAATCTGATAACAAGTTGAATATTCTTTTAATCAAAAGAGCAAATATGTAACTGGCGCCCAAATAACCAGCTAGCGGAAGCAGCACAAATGAGAATAAGAAAGCTCAAAACAATCTGTGAAGGGTGGTAGGAGATATGGAAGAACACGCTACAAGCAAACCACAGAACAGCAGGTTTTTTAGGTGGTTCGGTCCTGCAGACCTACATCCACCCCACACTCAACCCGAGTGTGTGGTGTGGACACCAGGGCGATCACGTGACACGTCGGCGAACCGACGGTGTCATACGCGGAGCACCAAGTTGACTACATCGACTTCCCTTCAAATTGGGGACACTTTGGCTTCAAATTGGACCATTTTTAGCATTAAATTGGGCTTGTAATGTCACATTATATGTGGGTTTTCATATTGGGCTGCTTGTAAGGCCCTTAAATGGCCATTTTGGTTAAAGCCCCTTAGAATGTCTTAAGAAGGAATGGCCTTGGACCATTATGATGGATCCATTAGCCATGAAAGGCCCAATTGGGCTTCCTTCATTCTTGGGCTATCTAGATTAGAATGGCCTTAAGCCATATTGGTTCCATATTGGCTTAATAGGCTTAAGGAAGACCAAGGCCAAACTTGGCCCATTCAAGGCCCAAGAAGGGGGGCGCCCCCTTCCTTGTTGTATTAGGCTAGCAACTTTGAATTTTCTTCTTCCATTTACCACATGGGAGGCTAGAAAGGCTGCTGGTCATATTCAAATGGCTGCCACCTCCCTCCTTTTTACAAGAAATTCAAAGTTTGGTGAACACCCATGTCCCCTTGCCCCTCCTTTCCCTTTCACCAAGTCCCCTTGTCATGAACCATGCGCACCCAACCCTCCCTCTCCATGTAACCCACGAATTTCCCCTCCCCCTACCCCTTGCATTGTCTATAAAAGGGCATGTATAGTGTTTGTTCACAATAGAATGAAATTTTGTTGAAAGAAAATTGTTAAGAGAGTGATTCTCCCTCTTTCTCTTGCCCTTTCCCTTGGTGTGGTTTTCCCAGAAATCTGGTCGTGGACTTGACCTTCTCTTCCCATCCTCCTCTTATCATCTTGTTCTCTCCGATTTATCCTTGATACTACTACAAGATTGCAAGATTTCAGCGCTGGTTTGATGCCGTTTGGAGTTCGGGAGCATCGGCGGTGATTTTTCTCGTGGCGGCGCGCAGATCTGTCCCAGAGTGCAGTCCAGATCTGAGGTTGACTGTGTTTCGAGTTATGCAGCCCAACCACGATGTGATCAGGAGCTGGTGTCTGAAGATCAATTAAAGTATTGCAGGTCATCTTCACGTGGCCTCTGGTTTCGTTGCATTTCAAGGTCTGTGCTGTCCGTGGCGTTAATTCTCGTGAGGTCGCGCAAGAAGATCTGAACAGACTCAGTCCAGATCCAGAGGCGACTTCCCACATCTGTCCTGCCTCATCCAGCCAATATCTGAGAGAGAGGTCTTCAGAAGATTTGTTCCTATGGACGTCACCAACAACCTCCCACAGACGGAGTTCCATTTCGACATCGGCAACCCTTTTGCTACCATTTATTTGTCTGTCTGTGCAGTTCTGTGAACACCAAATCAGACGCTGAAATAAATCATTGCTGCACCCAGATCTGAAAGGATCTGAATGTGCCCTCTGGAGTGAAGAAACTACGTCCAGTCACCGTCATTCTCCAACAAACGGCGCTCCGATCGGGCTTCGGATCTAGCCGTACCAGCCTCCGCAAACTCGCTGCGCAGGGTGACCAGCGCGGGCAGAACCGGGTCGGCTTTCCGTCGGCATATCCGAGCGGCTCCGGCGCGCGTTCCTCGCCTCCTGCGAGTGTGGCCCGTCAACCCGGGTTCCAGCAACCCCATATTTGGCCATTGTAACCCTATACCTCCCTGCGTGGAGTGGGTATTAAGTTCTGGAATTGTAATTGTAACAATCGTGTGTATTGGGGTTGTTCGGATTCGGCCGGGAATTCTTCCCCACGCCTAGGCGTGGAGGTACGCGCTTCAATTCCTTTCTCACTTGCTGATTTAGTATATTATCTATTGCTGCGTTTGTGAGATTAGGGCCGTTAGCCAGTTCAAAATACACCGCGTTTGTGAGTTGTGAGCGCCCGTTCCATAGCTCCAATTGAGCATCGAGCGCGAATTAGCACCCTAGGCGACGGTGGTTTCTTAATCGCCATGATCCCCACGTTTTCCCTCGCAAGGGACGATCACTGGGCTAAAGAGAGAGCGCTGTTGAGAGGCGTCTCCACCCGGAGAATACCACAGTGGCTAGCCGCCTGGCTTGCCTTAACGTGCTAGTGCTGGCCGCACTTGTGTCCGTCGTACGTTCTAGCCCGGTCGAGTCATCCGTCCCGCATCAATTTGGTATCAGAGCGAGTTTGAGTCTAGGGTGTCAAAAAAGAAAAAAAAGAGAGTGTCATTTAAGTCATTGTCTAAGTCAGTCTAGGTTGCATTTGCATCCCTTTACTCGGTATCTCAAAAGGTGTTGTCCGAACGTTAGGCTACGCCTATCGGGAAGGCCGCACACTTGTGCGAGTGATCTTCGTATCGGTTATCTCCGCCACGTACCGAGTCTTGGTTTACGTCTAGGGTCCTTAGTGTGCATGCATTCCAAACTTGCATAGCCGGTCTAGTGTCTTGTCACCGTGTGTATGCATGTCCATGTCCACTACCCATGGCCGATCCCCAAGAGCATACGTCCGAGTGGTCAACTTTTGTGGCCAAAATGAATGTCCTCATGGACCGAGCCTTTGGTTTTGCCCCTCTCATTATGAAAGCCGCTCTACCCAACGGGTCCACAACGGAACTCCATTTCACCGATAGGGAGTCGGATAATTGGGTTTCTCTTGACATCGTGGAGTCTCTCTCCAAGACAGGCGAGATTGTCCGCGATGGTGATTTTGCTTGTGTTGAGTTCTATAAGAGGATCGGCTCTGTTCTCTACACCGATGGCGCATGGTGCAGGATCGGCACACTTGCTGGTTCATGCATCATTTTAGGGCAAAAGTGGTTAGGAGAGAGAAGGGCCAATCTTGACTGGGACAAGAGGACTTGCACCTTATGCCCACCATACCTACCCGGTAAGATCACCCTTAGGGACCCCGTGTGTCCAGCCACCCAGCCCCAGCGGCCCACTCCACCTTCGGATTCACGCTTGGAGCCACCTCATCCCGAGCCACCCGTATTTCTAACGGGTACATTATACATAGCCGAGCCGCTTCTTAGTTGGCTCAAGGATGGCTTGGTCCCACTCCCTTACCCGTCTATGGACCCTACCCTACCTTTGGTGTCCATCAACTCCTACCACACAACTTTTCGGTCTAGTCACCATGTCGATACTTTGGATGACCTTATTATGGGATTAGATTCACAATGGGAGTTGACGCATCTTTTGGCCCGAGGCTTTGACCAACCCGCTAGTCTTAGCTTCACCCATCCGGCCTTAGGATCCATTACCTCCGTGTGCACCGTGGGGTGTGTCACCACGGAGATTCTTCTACTCCTCCCGATGCCGACCGAGTCCGACTTCATTTCCTTTTGCTCGAGGGAGGAAGTTTATTTTCTTCACCTGACCATTGTCCCAGTTACCATAACGGATGAAGGTGACTACCTACACCCTCAAGAATTTCACAATTGGGACCGAGTCATGGGGGAACCCACTTCATGGGGTCATAAATTCTTTGACCCTTTTGACCCTTTCACTAGTGAACCTCCCGAGCTATCATATTCACTCCACTTCTTCCAAGGAGTTCACCATCCCATCCCTACCCCTCGGTCTAGTTGGCAAGCCGTACCTACGTCTAGGGGTAATGACGAGGGAAGTTTTGGATCTCCTAGTCCTTCCCCACCCAAATCCCATAGGTCGCCAATGCATGATTGGTACATCTTAGGGTGTCTAGGAATCGTCCATTCCGTCAAGCATCGAGTACATCTAGTGTATGCATGGCACATATTCGGGTGCCCTGGTCCACCATTGCATATGCATGGTCTACATCACCATAGGTTTGTCTAAGTTCAAGTGTGTGTGTTTGTTTCTATGGTTTGTTTTCTTTCATATGGTTTGCATTAAGTCGTGTCAATAAAAGGCCAGTCAAGCACATATAAGGAGGTAGCCGATGCATGTTACATATTCGTGGATTCAAAGGGAGAGTACGTCTAGGTCAGGGTCATACCTGATTGGTTTCCTCCCGGAGACCGAAAGCCACTCTAAGTCCATGATTCCCACCCTTTCCGGGTTATGAAACAAGTGGGTCCGAAAGCGTACGATATTGAACTACCGGTTGACTATGGTGACAGTTCGACGTTCCATGTTTCAGATCTGGTAGCATATTGGAACCCGCGGTGATCCCTAAGTGAGCTTTGGGCTTTCTCCTTCTATTGTGAGTGATACACCACCCGAGAGTCCACCTCTTCCAGCCTCAACGCATGCGTATAGATTGTATACTGGATGAGCAGGTGATCACCACAAGGAATGGCGCACATCCACACGTCCTAGTGCGTTGGCAAGGATGCCCCACGATGACCAACACCTTGATCACATGCGGAGAATGCAAGCTTCGGGACACTTACTCGACGGGGTCGAGTTCCTCCCACCCGGGGAGAATTGGTGTGGACACCAGGGCGATCACGTGACACGTCGGCGAACCGACGGTGTCATACGCGGAGCACCAAGTTGACTACATCGACTTCCCTTCAAATTGGGGACACTTTGGCTTCAAATTGGACCATTTTTAGCATTAAATTGGGCTTGTAATGTCACATTATATGTGGGTTTTCATATTGGGCTGCTTGTAAGGCCCTTAAATGGCCATTTTGGTTAAAGCCCCTTAGAATGTCTTAAGAAGGAATGGCCTTGGACCATTATGATGGATCCATTAGCCATGAAAGGCCCAATTGGGCTTCCTTCATTCTTGGGCTATCTAGATTAGAATGGCCTTAAGCCATATTGGTTCCATATTGGCTTAATAGGCTTAAGGAAGACCAAGGCCAAACTTGGCCCATTCAAGGCCCAAGAAGGGGGGCGCCCCCTTCCTTGTTGTATTAGGCTAGCAACTTTGAATTTTCTTCTTCCATTTACCACATGGGAGGCTAGAAAGGCTGCTGGTCATATTCAAATGGCTGCCACCTCCCTCCTTTTTACAAGAAATTCAAAGTTTGGTGAACACCCATGTCCCCTTGCCCCTCCTTTCCCTTTCACCAAGTCCCCTTGTCATGAACCATGCGCACCCAACCCTCCCTCTCCATGTAACCCACGAATTTCCCCTCCCCCTACCCCTTGCATTGTCTATAAAAGGGCATGTATAGTGTTTGTTCACAATAGAATGAAATTTTGTTGAAAGAAAATTGTTAAGAGAGTGATTCTCCCTCTTTCTCTTGCCCTTTCCCTTGGTGTGGTTTTCCCAGAAATCTGGTCGTGGACTTGACCTTCTCTTCCCATCCTCCTCTTATCATCTTGTTCTCTCCGATTTATCCTTGATACTACTACAAGATTGCAAGATTTCAGCGCTGGTTTGATGCCGTTTGGAGTTCGGGAGCATCGGCGGTGATTTTTCTCGTGGCGGCGCGCAGATCTGTCCCAGAGTGCAGTCCAGATCTGAGGTTGACTGTGTTTCGAGTTATGCAGCCCAACCACGATGTGATCAGGAGCTGGTGTCTGAATATCAATTAAAGTATTGCAGGTCATCTTCACGTGGCCTCTGGTTTCGTTGCATTTCAAGGTCTGTGCTGTCCGTGGCGTTAATTCTCGTGAGGTCGCGCAAGAAGATCTGAACAGACTCAGTCCAGATCCAGAGGCGACTTCCCACATCTGTCCTGCCTCATCCAGCCAATATCTGAGAGAGAGGTCTTCAGAAGATTTGTTCCTATGGACGTCACCAACAACCTCCCACAGACGGAGTTCCATTTCGACATCGGCAACCCTTTTGCTACCATTTATTTGTCTGTCTGTGCAGTTCTGTGAACACCAAATCAGACGCTGAAATAAATCATTGCTGCACCCAGATCTGAAAGGATCTGAATGTGCCCTCTGGAGTGAAGAAACTACGTCCAGTCACCGTCATTCTCCAACAAACGGCGCTCCGATCGGGCTTCGGATCTAGCCGTACCAGCCTCCGCAAACTCGCTGCGCAGGGTGACCAGCGCGGGCAGAACCGGGTCGGCTTTCCGTCGGCATATCCGAGCGGCTCCGGCGCGCGTTCCTCGCCTCCTGCGAGTGTGGCCCGTCAACCCGGGTTCCAGCAACCCCATATTTGGCCATTGTAACCCTATACCTCCCTGCGTGGAGTGGGTATTAAGTTCTGGAATTGTAATTGTAACAATCGTGTGTATTGGGGTTGTTCGGATTCGGCCGGGAATTCTTCCCCACGCCTAGGCGTGGAGGTACGCGCTTCAATTCCTTTCTCACTTGCTGATTTAGTATATTATCTATTGCTGCGTTTGTGAGATTAGGGCCGTTAGCCAGTTCAAAATACACCGCGTTTGTGAGTTGTGAGCGCCCGTTCCATAGCTCCAATTGAGCATCGAGCGCGAATTAGCACCCTAGGCGACGGTGGTTTCTTAATCGCCATGATCCCCACGTTTTCCCTCGCAAGGGACGATCACTGGGCTAAAGAGAGAGCGCTGTTGAGAGGCGTCTCCACCCGGAGAATACCACAGTGGCTAGCCGCCTGGCTTGCCTTAACGTGCTAGTGCTGGCCGCACTTGTGTCCGTCGTACGTTCTAGCCCGGTCGAGTCATCCGTCCCGCATCAGTGTGGCTTCACTAACAGCTGGGCAACACAGCTTGCCAACAGACGCTGATACACAGCTTACCCAGGGGAACAACCTCCCCTCTTCCTCCTACATGGAGGGAACCTCCAGCAACCCACGGTCACTAGAAACCAGAGACTCATGTCTCTCTTCCTCTATACCAAGAGGGAACCCCACTAGTAGCAGCCCCGCTACCAGTGAACCAGCCAGTAGCACTCTGCTACTAGCAAACCACCAGAGGCCTAGCCTCTCTTCCTCCTAGCCCGGAGGGAACCCACAAGCAGCCCCCCTGCTGCTTGCAACCAGAGATCAAATCTCCCTTCTCCTAACCCACCAGGAGGAACCCGACCTCAGTCCAGAGGATCGGAAGAACACAGTAAATCAGATCGAATAAAAGGAACAAATAAGAAACGAAAATAACACAGCAAACATAAGCTGTAAATGACGAAGCACAAAGATAGCTCTCAATGGAGCTGGCTGGCCTGGATTTGATCCACGGTCCAGCAGGAACAGATATTCAATAGACTCTCTCCTCTTCTTCTTTTCTTCCTCTTCTTCTTCGCTCTGTTGCTTCTCTTCTCTTCTTTTGCTCACACTCTCAGATTTCTTCGCTGGATAGCTTCCTCTTCTTCTGTGGAGAGTTAACCCTTTTGGAGAGGATGATGGGGTGCTTTTATATCAGAAATAGAGCCTCCGAAGGTTGAGTAGAAAATGCCCTAGTGACCACTGATTGGTCCACTTGGTGGGGTAGCACCCCTATCTAACACGTGTCAGCATCCTGCCCCTTTTTCCCATCGGATCGCGTGCCCCCTCGAATGGTTGGAGGCATCCTCAGACTTGAACGAAAGTTCCTTCCTCGTGGCAGGGTAGCAGTCAGTGGCTAACACGTGTCTGGCTCGTAGGATTCTGTTTATGGAGACTGACCGCGTTGACGCACTGCCATCACTGCGTCTACTCTTTGCTTGTACACATTTGAATTTGCCCCACTGCGTCGACCCTGCTGTGGATAGCGTTGACGCATTGAAGACAGCCAGAGATCAGTCGCCCATTTCTTGAACTAATGCGTCGACGCTGCCAGTTGGTGGCGTTGACGCACGGATGAAGATCAGAAGTGTGTATTGGCCTCTCTTCCGCCGCTGCGTCGACGCTGCTTGTTGATGGCGTTGATGCACGAACATGTACATTAAGGCACTTGATGGCATGAAGGAACGAGTGTATAGACTTAGTTGAGTGAGCATGCAGTGTACATACTTGAAAACCTTCAACAACCTGAGTGTATAGACTTAGTGTTAACGTGCCAGACAAACCAGTGTACAGACTTGCTGAGCTTTCGCTAAGTCTGTATAGACTTGATGAAATAGTGAGTGTGCAGACTTTAAAAGCTTCTAGACGAGTGTATAGACTTTGTGATGAATGCACACGATGCAAAGGACTTTGTACATACTTGGCCAATGTATAGACTTTGCAAGCGCTAGGCCAAAGTATAGACTTCGAAGAAATGGTTGTACAAACTTTGAAGACCAATGCCAATGTATAGACTTGCCTTAACAATGAATGTGTAGACTTTGAAACAGGAGTCAGGCAAACGGATGTACAGAGTTGGTCAAAGCAGCAATGTATAGAGTTGAAACGCTTGAAGGCCAATGTATAGACTTGTAAGATGTGAAGCGATGTGTAGACTTTGCGTTCAAATGGATGTATAGACTTGGAGGGTTCATAGATGGCTGTACAGACTTGGGCATTGTATAGACTTGGAACGGCTTCAAGGCCACGATGTATAGACTTTGCCCAAGGAAACGAATGTGTAGACTTAGCCAATGTGCAGACTTTGGCTTGGAACGAAGGTAAAGATGAGGCTGTATAGACTTGGCCAGAACGTAGGGAAAAACACCAATGTGCAGACATGAACATCCAGATTCTAAGCAACCGATGTATAGACTTGAACGCTGTATAGACTTCTCGAAGTGATGCTTGAGCCAGGAGACAGTGTACAGACTCTGTGATGAAAGGCTGATAGAGCGAGCGATGTATAGAGTTGGAGGATGCTGTGTAATGTATAGACATCGATACAAAAGAAGACAAGGCAGCATGGCGTCAACCCAGTTGATCCACTACGTCAACGCAGCAAGTAAGCCAGCAACTACTGCGTCAACGCAGTGTCCTTGTGGCGTCAATGCAGCTAGTGAACAGACAGCCAATGCGTCAACCCAATCTCCAACTGCGTCAACGCACTGCATGAACAATTAGCCACTACGTTAACCCAATCCAGCCATATTCATGAATTAGCTATTCAAGCAAACAATCAGATATTCAAGCAGTCAAATAGTCATCTAAATTAATTAGCACACCTCAGTGTGACTCATGGTGTGTCAGCCATCATCAAAAGCACACAGGGGCACAACAATCTCCCCCTTTTTGATGATGCCAACACTATGAGTTACACTAACTCAGATTAGATTCTTCTCCCCCTTTGCCTTCATCAAAAAAAGTCATTAGTTAGAGATGATCAAAAGAAGCCAGCATGCAATGATTGAATGAAAATCTCCTCCTTTTTGGCAAACAATCTCCCTCATTTGGTATAATCAAGATGAACCATGGGAAGGGGTAAATGCAAAAAAGCAGATGCAACAAGAAATGCAATACTTCCCCCTTTGACATGGCAGAGGATATAGAGCTAATGCAGACAAACAACATGATCAGACAATCTAGCACATTGTCCCCTTATGCAAATAGTCTCTCAAACAGACCAGAGAATCTTGCACTTATGATCTATGATGCAAGAGAAATCCACAAGGATGAACTCTGGTTATCCAAAAACTGCAAGTACACATGAAAAACTGAGAGAAGTGCTTCTCAAAAAATGACAACCAGTCTAATACCACTGAATCAAAACACAGTGATAAAGAGCCATAGGATGAGCAGATTCATCAGTTAGTGAGAATTGAGATATTGAAATTTTCAGCAGATACTAACTTCATAGAACTGAATTTTTAAGTTCTAGAGACCTCCATTATAAAAGCTTATGAAACCTTGATTTTCCGATATGGTTTAAGAATGATGTAAACAAGTTTTTCAAAAGAATTATACTCATATCTGAACCAGCTCTTAATAAAAAGGAACTACAAGCTCATATAAAATTCTAGTTCAACCAACTTCCATCTTACTTAGTTTACTTTCCATGACAGTTTTAGGAGATACATAAGAGAATGCAACATAATTTTACATTGTTCTTTCATAATTTGATTTACACTTGTTCATAATTTTCTTTTTAAATGAACAATTTTGGTTTATCAACACCTTTTGACATGGGGAAACACCTTGATCAGAGGCCCGAATCCCCAGTTACTCAGTGTGACAACCGTATTGCTTCTCCCATTTTGGAGAACAGAGGTAGCATTGGAAGTATCTTTGGCATGAGGATACACCTTGATTAGAGGTCAGAATCCCCAGTTACTCAATACAATAATGCCATTGCTCTGCCAAATTTCACAGTATTTTCAATCATCTCTTTAAGCAAAGTTAACCATGGTACTTCATGACACAATCCTTTGGATAGGTTTCTTAGTAACCACAGTTATTGCTCTGTCCATTATTCAGAACAAGTACATTATATATCTCAGTCAACAAAGACAAGGATATCAACTTTTCAGATGTCAGAAGCTCTTACATGAATTTACATGAAGCAGACAGTTAAAGTTTATTAAGAGATTGAATCAGATATTTCTAAATTCCTTGTGTCCAAACAGGAGTACATAAGACTTAAACCAGTTCCAGTTAACAAATGTTCTTAAGCATGTATAATGGAAGGTTTCTCATTAAAGATGTTTTAACTTTCATGAAGTAGTATTCAGACTGAAGGTTTACTTCATATCTTAGCTTAGTAAATCAAGTGAGCTGACTGATATTTCAACAAACAGCATAGATTCTGAAAAATTTCAGCAAAGAATCTGCTCTTGAGCATAGAAGTTCAAGGATGACTGAAAAGAAGTGAAGCTCTCCTTCAGTAGATTTAGGAGAGACATACAGATGCCTATAAAGTGTGAATTCATATTTTGAACAACTTCAGAAGCAGTCAAGAAGGATCTTTTGATACCACTTTCGTGATGGAATCACTGACGCTATAGAATTGACAAGATGAATCAAGTAGGTGGATAGGAAGAGTTCAGATAAAAACACAACTGAACGGTTTAAGCATGCTCCCCCTATCTATATGCAGTGAGACACTACCTTCCCCCCCCCCTTTTTTTTATTTTTCAAACAGGAATGTGTAATGCAACTAACTACATGTATGCAAAGACATGCAATGCACTACTCTTCAAATGCAACATCAGTCAAGCTCCCCCTTACAGAGTGCATGATATGCAATTGAACATATAAGAAGTTTGGCATATCATTCATCATGGCATTTGTGTGCAATGCATTTAGAAATAAACTCAATCATTTTCATGAGCATTTCAGATTTTTCCAATTAGTTTCAGTTAGACAATGCACGAGACTAGACAAACTCCCCCTTACAAAGTGCATGATAGTGCATCAGATTTTTCAATGGCAACATATGCAAATTCAGTCTATCATTAAATATGCAAATCATGTAGGAAGAGAGTTTAGAAAATTAAATCTAACAATGCAGATGGTGAGTTGATATGCAAAGACGGATTTAACATGCTATGCAGTTATTCTAAGAACAAGAAGTGCAGAGAATTTACCTTAATGGGGCTTTATCAACTTGGGTGCCTTGGTTTATTTCTCCCTTTTTATTCTTCAGCATCCAAGGCTCACCTGCAAAATATTGATCATTTTGAACTTGCAGGGACCCAAGCAGCTTTGGGTCCTGCCTTACCCCTAACAGGTGTTCTAAGCAAATTCATAGCAGCATGGTCATCATGATCCATCAGATAGCAAGTTTCCATAGAGTCACCATACTTTCCATAGTATCTACATGATGTGACTGGTTTCTGGTTCTTAGGATGCATAGTAACAGTAGCATGAGGTTTATAAACATGATTATAAGATTTTCTGTTATATGCATGAATAGTTTGATTTTTATTCCTAACCAGCCAACATTCAGAAGATTTGTGACCTTACTTCCCATAGTTATAGCATGAAAATCTTGCAAATGGTTTTGCAGGGAATTTGACACCATAGGGGTTTATAGTGTTCTTCTGAACATGCCAACAGTTCTTGACTGTATGGCCATTCTTCCCACAGTGAGAGCAAGCAAAAGAATTTCTTTTATGAAAACCATTTTTACCCCAAGTAGATCTAAACAAGCAATCAGCAGCCTTGTGCCCAGGCTTATTGCAGTTGAAGCACACAATGTGCTGATTAGAATTGTGTTTAGATCCATATGGATCATGAAAGTGCATGGAAGACCTGGCATGTAGTTTATCGTCTTCTTTCATGATAAAGCATTCATTCATGAGATGACCATGCTTCCCACAATAATAACATGAAGCATCAGGCTTCCTAGCATCATGGTTTCTATCAGAAGGATTTCTTGAATGTAAGGTTCCACTAGTATGCTCATCCTTTAACATCAATCTGCAATCTTCCATTATGTGACCTCCTTTCCCACAATAATAACATGACCCCTTTTTAATATGAGTGTTTGAGAGATCATGTGAGTTGTGTGTAGCCTTCTTTATAGCAACAGGAGTGTCTTTATCCTTCTTCTGTGAAATTTCACCCTTTTTCAGTTTTTGATTTTGTTCCACAGTTTTGGGTTTTTCAGTGGATTTTTGTGCAGTGAATTGGAAGATAGAAGGAGCAGAGGTTGTGTTCTGATTGGTAGCTTTGACAAAAACAGTAGATGTTTCATTCTCATTACTCCTTTTCTTTGTCAGACTATAGCCCAGTCTCTTTCTCTCAAAGTTATCACCCTTTCCAAGAAGCTTATTCAGATTATCCTTACCTTTGACAAATTTTGATAGAGAATTTTTCAAATCTTTAGTCTCAAAATTCAAATCAGCAATTTTAGCTTCATATTTGGACAAATCTGTTTCACAGGAAATTACTTATTGATGCAAGGCATCATTCAGACTTTTGAGTTTTTCTACTTCCTGTTTTAATTCTATTTCCTTGTCAGCTTCAGATAAGGACTTGTAAAGATCATCAACTTCTTGTTGAAGGGATGTGATAGTAAGCTCATATCCAGTTATTTTCTGTTCACTGCAACTAACATTTCCATTTAACATTAAGTTGATAGTTTTTAGACTCTCAATTTCTTGTTCTGCATCCACCAACCTATCAGAATTATTCATGCTCACACCCTTGCCTTTTTCAATTGTCAATAGCCTATCTGTCAGCTAGGTGTTTAGATGTTTCAACTCATTGATTTCCTCTTTCAGTTTACTGTTCTGCTCTAGGAGATCAGCATCAAGCACCCATTCATCTGAGAGAGACTGACATTCATGAAACATTTCCTGTTGTTTTTCATATTGAAGTTTGTCAGGATTTTTCTGAATCTCTGAATTTGTTACTCTATCAGCCTCTAGTTTTTCAGAAATCAATCTATTTTCTTTTTCAAGAGTTATTGATTTGAGTTCAAATTCCTTGAGCTGGTTTTTGAGTCTTTCATTTTCAGATTTCATATCTTCAGCTTCAGTTTTCTTCTCTAGCAATGATTTATTTTCTTCTTTCAGAGATTTGATTAAATCCTTTTGAAGTTTATCATCAGAATCAAATTCATTCATCAAATCTCTTAAAGCTGCACAAGCATTGCAAGCATTTTCAGATTTCATTTTTTCCAATTCAGAGTTGACACATTCTAATTCTCTCACCAATTTTTCATTTTGAATAATATCATTTTTGTGAGCCTGATCAACTAAGCTAAACCTTTCCTTTAGTTCAGCAATTTCACAAACAAGCTCTTGACTCTCCTTTTTGTGTAGACCAACTTGTTTCATAAGAGATTGTTTTTCAGATTTGAAATGATCTAAGTCTGAACTAATAGAATCAAACTCTGTTATCTGTCTTCTAAATATTTCATTTTTAGTTTTCAGAGTTTCAAGATTTTCACCTCCTAGTTTTTCCAGCTTCTTTTTCAGTCTTCTATACCTCTTACTCATTTTTTCATGGGAGTGAAATAGATCAGCATAGGCATCTACCTAGTCATCTGAAGTGAATCTAGAGAAGGGGATGATTACCTCTTCAGCATCTTGGAATTCCTCTTGATCACTGCTATGGTTGCTCTCTTCAGGCATCATGCAGTTATCCTCATTCATCCTCTGAGCTAGCTTCAGCTGATCCAGAATGTCCTTAGCGGACCTGCATTCATAAAAATAAGAATGTAGAGCCTTGTCAGTAGCTGCTCTCATCAGGTTAAAGGCTTTCTGATTTTCTCCATATTTTGACTTGTGACTTTTAGTCCATTTGGACTTTTCCTTTGGCAATCTGTGGGGACCTTGTGAAATTAACTTCCACAGATCCGGATTAATCATTTTCACATAATTGTGAAGACTGCTAATCCATGAGTTAAAGTTAGAGCCATTGAAAACTGGTGGAGAACCCATTGAATAAATCGGCAACTAGATTAATGCAGCAAAGGGTAGAAACAGAAAAGCACCAAGGGACAAAAGGATCTCTGCAGATCGTTGGATCTGATCAATCAGAGAACCGCTCTGATACCAATTGTTAGGTTCGGTGCAAGGATTCAAAGGGGGGGTGAATGAATCTCACCCTTCAAAAACTTTTCGCTAAATAAAAGACTCGAACACTATCCAGGCAGAACAAGCAATCTGATAACAAGTTGAATATTCTTTTAAACAAAAGAGCAAATATGTAACTGGCGCCCAAATAACCAGCTAGCGGAAGCAGCACAAATGAGAATAAGAAAGCTCAAAACAATCTGTGAAGGGTGGTAGGAGATATGGAAGAACACGCTACAAGCAAACCACAGAACAGCAGGTTTTTTAGGTGGTTCGGTCTTGCAGACCTACATCCACCTCACACTCAACCCGAGTGTGGCTTCACTAACAGCTGGGCAACACAGCTTGCCAACAGACGCTGATACACAACTTACCCAGGGGAACAACCTCCCCTCTTCCTCCTACACGGAGGGAACCTCCAGCAACCCACGGTCACTAGAAACCATAGACTCACGTCTCTCTTCCTCTATACCAAGAGGGAACCCCACTAGTAGCAGCCCCGCTACCAGTGAACCAGCCAGTAGCACTCTGCTACCAGCAAACCACCAGAGGCCTAGCCTCTCTTCCTCCTAGCCCGGAGGGAACCCACAAGCAGCCCCCCTGCTGCTTGCAACTGGAGATCAAATCTTCCTTCTCCTGACCCACCAGGAGGAACCCGACCTCAGTCCAGAGGATCGGAAGAACACAGTAAATCAGATCGAATAAAAGGAACAAATAAGAAACAAAAATAACACAGCAAACATAAGCTGTAAATGACGAAGCACAAAGATAGCTCTCAATGGAGCTGGCTGGCCTGGATTTGATCCACGGTCCAGCAGGAACAGATATTCAATAGACTCTCTCCTCTTCTTCTTTTCTTCCTCTTCTTCTTCGCTCTGCTGCTTCTCTTCTCTTCTTTTGCTCACACTCTCAGATTTCTTCGCTGGATAGCTTCCTCTTCTTCTGTGGAGAGTTAACCCTTTTGGAGAGGATGATGGGGTGCTTTTATATCAGAAATAGAGCCTCCGAAGGTTGAGTAGAAAATGCCCTAGTGACCACTGATTGGTCCACTTGGTGGGGTAGCACCCCTATCTAACACGTGTCAACATCCTGCCCCTTTTTCCCATCGGATCACGTGCCCCCCTTAATGGTTGGAGGCATCCTCAGACTTGAACGAAAGTTCCTTCCTCGTGGCAGGGTAGCAGTCAGTGGCTTACACGTGTCTGGCTCGTAGGATTCTATTTTTGGAGACTGACCGCGTTGACGCACTGCCATCACTGCGTCTACTCTTTGCTTGTACACATTTGAATTTTCCCCACTGCGTCGACCCTGCTGTGGATAGCGTTGACGCATTGAAGACAGCCAGACATCAGTCGCCCCTTTCTTGAACTGATGCGTCGACGCTGCCAGTTGGTGGCGTTGACGCACGGATGAAGATAGAAGTGTGTATTGGCCTCTCTTCCGCCGCTGCATCGACGCTGCTTGTTGATGGCGTTGACGCACGAACATGTACATTAAGGCACTTGATGGCATGATGGAACGAGTGTATAGACTTAGTTGAGTGAGCATGCAGTGTACATACTTGAAAACCTTCAACAACCTGAGTGTATAGACTTAGTGTTAACGTGCCAGACAAACTAGTGTACAGACTTGCTGAGCTTTCGCTAAGTCTGTATAGACTTGATGAAATAGTGAGTGTGCAGACTTTAAAAGCTTCTAGACGAGTGTATAGACTTTGTGATGAATGCACACGATGCAAAGGACTTTGTACATACTTGGCCAATGTATAGACTTTGCAAGCGCTAGGCCAAAGTATAGACTTCGAAGAAATGGATGTACATACTTTGAAGACCAATGCCAATGTATAGACTTGCCTTAACAATGAATGTGTAGACTTTGAAACAGGAGTCAGGCAAACGGATGTACAGAGTTGGTCAAAGCAGCAATGTATAGAGTTGAAACGCTTGAAGGCCAATGTACAGACTTGTAAGATGTGAAGCGATGTGTAGACTTTGCGTTCAACTGGATGTATAGACTTGGAGGGTTCACAGATGGCTGTACAGACTTGGGCATTATATAGACTTGGAACGGCTTCAAGGCCACGATGTATAGACTTTGCCCAAGGAAACGAATGTGTAGACTTAGCCAATGTGCAGACTTTGGCTTGGAACGAAGGTAAAGATGAGGCTGTATAGACTTGGCCAGAATGTAGGGAAAAACACCAATGTGCAGACATGAACATCCAGATTCTAAGCAACCGATGTATAGACTTGAACGTTGTACAGACTTCTCGAAGTGATGCTTGAGCCAGGAGACAGTGTACAGACTCTGTGATGAAAGGCTGATAGAGCGAGTGATGTATAGAGTTGGAGGATGATGTGCAATGTATAGACATCCATACAAAAGAAGACAAGGCAGCATGGCATCAACCCAGTTGATCCACTGCGTCAACGCAGCAAGTAAGCCAGCAACTACTGCGTCAACGCAGTGTCCTTGTGGCGTCAACGCAGCTAGTGAACAAACAGCCAATGCGTCAACCCAATCTCCAACTGCGTCAACGCACTGCATGAACAATTAGCCACTACGTTAACCCAATCCAGCCATATTCATGAATTAGCTATTCAAGCAAATAATCAGATATTCAAGCAGTCAAACAGTCATCTAAATTAATTAGCACACCTCAGTGTGACTCATGGTGTGTCAGCCATCATCAAAACCACACAGGGACACAACACCCTTGAGGTTCTTGTTGTATTTTGGCTTTTGGTTCTCAAAGAGCGAGTGGATTGGGGAATCTTTGAACTGTGTTTGGATGAACCGCGCCCGGCTATAGAGTTGGTGCATGTTGGCTATATCATTCATAGCAAGGATGTTACGGAAGGTCGGGGTAGCATTTGAGATGAGTAGCTTGACCTTCTCTTCCTCCGGAATATGGCCTGGCACCCTGGCGGCCATCTGCCTCCATCTATCAGCGTAACTTGCAAACTCCTCATCGGGCTTCATTTTCTCGGCCACTAAGTCTATGAAAGAATATTCTGGACCGACCCTATCTTGAAACCATTGGATGAACTTATCTTTCACTATTTTGAAGCTCTCGGCATCCTCTAGCGGCAGAGAATAGAACCATTCCAGTGCAACACCATCCAATGATCGGCAGAACAAATACGCCATGAGGCGATCATCATACTAAAATTGGGCCGATTCTTTTTTTTTTTTAAGCAAAGAACTGGCCAATCTGGAGCTGGACCTGATCAAGTGCACTCTTCCTCATAAAGGAAGAGTGTTCTCACTCCCCCAGGCAGCACCAGGGCCCTAGATTTTATTACTTTTGCTGAAAAAAATTACAAAGTCCTTGGGGTATACCCTTGAGGAGAAGAGGAGCCATAGCTCCTTATGAAACCAACAACAATATAGTAAAAGAACTAAAATATAACCAGGAAAAACTAGAACCGAAATGCTGGCAGTCCTGCCTTGTCAATCTTGAAAGCACCTCTGGCCGGCCATGGAAGATCTCTATCTCGAGTATAGACTGAGTTAGTCGATGCATTACATGCATAGCATGCCAAGGAATCAGCCAACTGGTTTCCTTCTCTGTATATATGCTGGACCGGGCAGCCATTCTCCTGGAGTAGCATCATAATCCTCTTCCACCATGGGAGTGTCATCCAACTAGGGACAGTTCCCTTCCTTGCTGCCTCCACAAGAACAGTACAATCCAAAAAAATGGCTGTTAATCTAATGCCGCACTGCTTTGCAACAGCAAGGCCATCATGTAGTGCTCTTGTTTCAGCCACAAGGCTGTACCCAATGCCATAAGTGAAAGCAAAAGCAACCATCAGACCCCCTGCTGTATCTCTTATGCAACCATCTCCCCCACTTCTGCTAGGATTACCTTTTGAGGCTCCATCAAGATGTAGAGTATAGCCTTGCATAGCTAATTTACATGAGACAATAATTGGCTTTTTGACGATTATTCGGGGGAATAAATCTAGGCCAGCAAGGCATCTGGATTGGACATGTGACAGAAGTTTATGGAAATTTAATCTGTCTAGAGCCATGGTGATAGAGCATAAAATTTTCCTTTTGACAATAGCATAGTTGATAGGCACACCTTCAAATCTAGCTACACATCTGGACTTCCATATTTCCCATAGCATCAAAATAACAGCAAGGGTCCCAATAAAGCTAAAGGCTGACTGCATATTTGTAATAGAAATGAGATTCCATAACCGAGCAGTAATTTGATCACTAGGCCATGCTCTGTAATTAATCAAGGGATAAACCCATCTCCATAATTCAGTTGCCATCTCTCCAGTGATAAAAACATGATTATGATCTTCCTGGCTAGGATGGGAACAACAGTTACACTTGGAAACCATACGGATCCCACAGTCCATAACCCTGCTATCAATCGGGACAGCTCGATGTAGAATCTTCCAAGCAAATAAGGCAGCCCTCGGGGGTATGGCAGAGTGCCATAACTTTGCCCAAGCTGGCCTCCTCAGGCCCTTAGATCGAATCATATTATATACTGACTTGACAGAAAAGTTACCTTTTAGAGATCCAGTCCATACACATACATCAGTTTCACTGGTTAATTGAATGTTCGGGAGTTGATAAGGACCACTGAAATCCCTAGCAACATGTTGAGGGTCCAACAAAACCTCTCTTACAGAAGCCAAAGGGGGGCCTGCACCCCCATTGACACCACTGTCTGGGACAACTCTATACAGAGGCCCATTCCCAGTCCAATTGTCCCTCAGAAAATCAGGTCCATCCCCACCACCAATAAACCATCTGCTATGATGTATAATAATATCTCTAGCTTGCCTGAAAATAACCATAGGCATGCCAGCATGAAAGGGCTTAGAACAGCTAGCAAAATGAAATTTGATGAATCTGCACCTGGCATAAGCAGACCAAAGAGATGACCCTTGTATAATATTCCACAGCATCTTAACAGCCAGGGAGATTTGAACTCCTATCAAGTCCATGATTCCCAGTCCCCCCTCCACCGGAGGCTTTTGGATAGCATGCCAAGCTACCTAATGTCTCCTAGTTTTACTTTGACCATGCCAGAAAAAATTAGCACTCAGACTTTCAATGATATGCATTACATTCTTTGGTATAAAACATGCTGAGGCAAGGTAGACTGGCACACTGTGCAAGACAGAATCAATTAGCACTGCCCTTCCTGCTGCTGACAATAGGCTAGATTGCCATCCTTCCAACTTGGTTTGTATCTTGTCTATAAGGAATTTAAAATCTGAACACAGATATCTACCTTTTTTAACAGGAATGCCCAGATAATTCAAGCCATCAGACTGATACTTATAACCTGTAAGAGAGCGAATAGATTGTCTAAGAGAATCAGGAGCCTTTGAGGATAAAATAAAACTGCTCTTTATAACATTGACTTTCTGCCCTGAACTATTTTCATAACAGTTGATAAAATGTTTGAAAGCCTCAATGTTATTCCTACTAGCATTCAGAAAGACCAAGGTGTCATCTGCATATAGTAAATGAGTGACCTGTTTACTGTGCCTTGGTCCTTTATAGCCTTTCAGATGACCAGATTGAAATAAAGTAGAGAGGCCCCTACTTAAGACTTCTGATGCTATTATGAACATGAAAGGGGCAAGTGGATCTCCTTGTCTTATGCCTCTGCTAGACTGGAAAAAACTAGTTGCCATACCATTAAAGTTGACAGAGAACCAGCTGTTGTAAAGGATCATACCAATATATGAAGTAAATCTAGAGTTAAAACCCATTCTCTTCAAAACTGCTATAATGAAATCCCACTCCATCCTATCATAGGCTTTAGCCATATCTAGCTTAAAAATCACATTATGGCCTCTCACTTTCCTGTTCAAATCCATCATAAGTTGTCGAGCTAGTGCTATATTATCCAGAATATATCTACCTTTCACAAAAGCTCCTTGCTCCAAAGAGATTATACTTGGCAATAGTGGAGCCAGCCTTTCAGAAATAATCCAGGTAATGATTTTCTATGAGAAATTGCATAGGCTGATAGGTCTAAAATCATTGAAAGACTTAGGTTCATGCACCTTGCGAATTAAAGTAATGAGGGAGGAGGAAATTCCCCTAGGAAGGGGGAATCCTTTAAAGAAAGCACATACCGCTGCTATAACATCATCCCCCACAATGTCCCAAGCAAAAGTAAAGAAATCTCCACTAAAACCATCCGGGCCAGGGGAACTGGATCCTTTTAGAGACCAGATTGCATTTCGGACCTCAGTTGCATATGGCAAGGCACAAAGGGAGTGGTTTTGAGCCTCAGTTATAACCTAGGGAATATAATTCAGCATAGAATGATCCATCATATGCTCCTCTGATGTGAAAAGTTGTTTGAAGTATGCTACTGCATGATTCTGAAGGGTTGCCTGTTCATTTCACCACTCAGCTGGATTTCCAACTTTAAGTCTAGTTATAACATTCCTTCTTCTGTTGCACTAAGAAACTGCATGGTAAAAAGATGTGTTTCTATCACCACTTTCAATCCAATCTATCCTTGATTTTTGATTCCAGAAAAGCTCCTCTCTAAAAAGAGCTTGACGAAGCCTGGCATTAGCTGCAGATAGATCATCTTTATTAATGGGGGAAGGATCTGTATCAAAAAGGTTCTATTTAGTTTCAACTTCAGCCTCAGCTTGGTTTTTATTCAGAGAGATATCCCCAAAAACTTCTTTGTTCCATTTTCTAAGAGCTTCTTTGATAGCCTTCAACTTAAAGAAAAGCATGTCCAAGGCATTAGGGTGATTGGTCTGGGCCTGCTTCCATACATTAGAAACCAATTGTTTGAAAGAGTCTTGAGTGCACCACATTTTATGGAAGACTTAATGACCAGGCCATTTAGGCAGACTGTCCAAATGGAACAGCAAAGGAGCATGATCTGAAGGGCCTCTTGATAAATGCTTGACAGTAAGATGGGAAGCCATATATAGGCAATTGCTATTTACAAAAATTTGATAAATTGGGCCGATTCATATAAAAAGTCCCTCACATGAATAAAGGGATTGACGTTCCCATCATACTTGCGGTAATTAGGGAGCTCGGATTGCGGAGGGAATCGGATGTTTTGGAAGCTAGGGACTGGAACATCTACCAAGCATTGTGGGCCAACCCATTTTTGGAGGAAATCAAGCTGTTGTTGCATGGCGGCCCACTTATCAAGTAGTTCATGCTCCCTGGATGGAGTAGGGGTAGTGAAAGATGAAGGTTGAGATTGAGGAGCAGAAGGATAGACTATTGTAGGAGGTGGAAGCCCACAAGAGGGAGCAGAAGGGTAAACGGACAAGGGAGGGAGCCCATAGGAAGGATGTTGGGTCGAAGACTGACCCAGATTAGAGTGGACCTGGTGATGGGGACATCACAGGTGATCTCATTTGTTCGAGGATCCTGATGCTCGCCAGCAGTGCCACATCTTATTCGCCACTTTATTCCGAGTCATATGATGTATTTTTCATTTTATTATTATGTAATTTTCCTTTTATTTGAGTCAAGTCCCCAGGTTAAGGTGTCATCTACCTAGGTTAATTGGCATTAGAGTGGTTAATGAGTCAGTTGGGCCCAATTAAGTGGGCTAGGCCCATGGGCACCCCCTTCTCCCTTAGTTTATTGTCACTAGTCTAAAACTCAGGGTCTTATGTTAAATTGTGGGATTCCTATAAATAGGATCCCAATCCCACCATTTGAAGCTAATGAATGAATGATATTGAGTTGAGTTTCCATAAAATTTGTGAGTTTCCCCTCTCTCCCTCTCTCTAGCACTCTCTCTATTTCTCTCTCTCTCTCTCTCTAAAGGGGGCGAACCCCATTCTCTCTCCTCCCCACCCCCAATTTCGAAATTCACTCTCTCTCCTCCCCATTCACCTCTCATTAAGACCCCTCCCCCTTCCCCATACCTCCCATTTAATTCCCCTCCAATCCCTAGGTGGAATCCCCTTCTCCTAGGCACCTCTCCCTCCTCCCAAGCAACCTTTCCCCTTCCCCATACAACCTTTCATTTTCCCAAGGGAGAATCCCTTCTCCCAAGCTCCCCTTCCCCTCCCCAAGGCAACCCTTCCCATTCCCTAGGCCCCCATTAACCCCTCCATTAACCCCACATTCAAACCAAAGGAGAGTTCTCTCCCCCCTCTCTCCTTCCCAACCCAAATTCGCAGCTCCCCCTTCCTCCACTGCTAGACCACCTCCCAGACCCCTTTCTGTCCCTCCCACACCTTGTATCACCTTCTAACAGACCCCCACATAGTCAGGTGTCACCCCCACACCCATCCACTCCATTTCCCACCCCATCTACTCCGTCTCCCATCACCTTCCATCACCCTATCCATCTCAGTTCGCAGGCAGCAGTTGGAGCCCGACTTGCAGAACCTGTCCCGAGGTCATTCGGCATCGTCTGGAGGCGTACCATACATCGACGAAAAGGTCATCAAGATAGCTTCGTAGCCGAGGTCTTGCCGGCATCCGACATCCCTGATGTCCAGAGGGTTCGTTCTCGTCCGACTGCACAACCGGGACATGAACCAGGACCAGAGCTACTGTGCAGAAGCTTCCACAGTCTCATCCTTCCGTTCCAAGGAGCTCCGCTTGGCCGGGTCGAAGATCCACCAGTCCTCTATCCAAAACAGCAAGCGGGACCTCGTTCGGAGTCCGGGACTGCCCGTTCCGAATTTTCTCCCTCAGGTACGCTGAACAGGCCACTTAGGACCTGTCCAGACCCCTTGTCACTCAACGGACTCTCCCTCTATTCCCTGACATTTTCTGGTGTCCCCCCTGGCTGCTGCTTGAAGAAGACTCATCCACGGTCATACTCGTCTTGGTCCCGCTGCGTTTCAACATCGGGAGCGGGCGTGGTGACTACTTCCACCTGCTGCTGCACCCTGGGACCAGTCCGAACCAGAGCGCTGGGATCCTCTTCCAGAGCCTGCCCTAGCTGGTGACGACGTCGGGACCACCCCCAAAAATTCACAGGCGTTCTTGGGTCTGTCAGCGACGTTTCAGCGCTAGTTTCGTTGAATTCTGAGTTCCGTGGAGTGAGTGGTGTCCTCTACATCGACTTCCTGTCCGGTTATTCCAGAACGGGCAGATCGTTCGGCGCTAGCGTAGTTAACCTCCCCTCCCCGCATGGCCGGCTTAGCGCCCCTCCCTGTGTGGAGGTAGTGTTTGGTGTAAGCCCATTCCCCCACCCCGAGATCCACCCTCCTGCGTGGGGTGTAGTTTGGCACTAGCAGGTCTTCGGCTGAAGCGTCATCGGCGCGGCGTGTGGGTCGCCCACGGTTCCCCGCTCGCCCTCGTCTCCGACCGGGATCGGTGTCTTCACACCGATCAGGTGAGCTTTGAGCCCCCATTCTCTGCTGGTTTCACTATTGCTTAGCTTAGTATTATCTCTAGTTGCGCCGTCGGCAGTGAGAGAGTGCTCGTCCCAACATTCCATCTAATCGAGTGCCACCACGGGTGAGTTGTGAGAGTGTCATTACATCCCACGCCCTTGGCGTGCCGGCCGCCCTTGAAATTGGGCATCCCAGGGCCATTGTGGTCCATCCCTAGCTGGCCATATCCTTGGAACCTCGAGGTCAAACCTCGGACCATCACCACCATCGCCGGTCCACCTACGGAACCGGGTGTGCGCGACACGGGTGAACCGCTTGTGAGAGATCGCCGTTCGGTCCGGTTGCTTGCAAATCTAGGTCCAAGGAGTCATGTCACATCACATGGGCAACCCCTTGTTGAGGGAGTAAGAAATCTGAAGGGCCAACAAGGACTTGTGGCATTGATGGGCCGGACATGTGATGATCCACCTGAATGAAAGAAGGGAGAGCGGACTTTCCCTTGTCAGAAGGTTGTTGGGCCGAAGCAGAAGATTGGCCCGTCTTCATACCAGAAAAGGTGATGGTTCGAGGTTGGACCGGAGTAAGATCAATTGGAGTGGGCTGGATGGAGGGCCCACTAACTCTAGACTGGTCGATGGAAAGATTAGATTGGCCTTGCGCAATCGTGGGATGTGGGGTATTGGACCCCTGCGTGGCCTGATAGATAGCCTGGGGTTGGGCCGGATCCAACTGGGCCATCATTTGGAGAATGGAGCCAGCAGAAGGAGAAGATAAGGAAGGAGTGATTTGACCGCCCTCCATAGGGACAGAGGATGGAAGAGGGGCAGACCCCTCTCCAGACGGGAATGAGATAACCCTAGAAGGGTTTTCAAGAAGCCCTTGAGGGAGAGACTCCTCTTGGGAACGGGGAGGATTGAAAGAAGCCGTGATGGGTTCGAAGAGCGGATTGGAGTAGTGTTTGGAGAAGGAATTGACCCTAGAAGATGACTCTAATGGACGAAGACAACTCCACATGCAACGGAAGACCTTAACAAAAGCAAACAACACACAACAAACACACAATGAGTGATCAAACTTAGATAACTTTGACAAAGATGCAAGCGAAAATGAGATGACAACACTCAAATTCAACCAAATTACTTAGATGATGCAACAAGATTTTTATGATTTCTTCTTTTAGAACCTTAGTGATTTGATTAAGATGTGCTCTCCACAATAGGTTCCTAATAGGAAAGGATGTGTGACTTGGCCGACTCTAAATGTAATCACTCCTTCACTTATGCAATCCTAGACACGGGGTAGGAAAGGTACAACCGGCCCGGTGTCCGTGTGGGAATCCACGGCTCACGGGGACTTATGGAGGTCCCTGATGTGTTTTCCTGGCCGGCCCCAAGGAATATGGAGACGAGAGGTCCATTCACCAAGGTAGGAGAATGCAATCTAATATATGAAAATATGCATGAACCTATGTGCACCGGGGTGCATGCAAATTCTAGCCTAAAATCTAGCAATCAAATATGTACACAATGATATGAATATGTGAACCAACCAAGGAGGAGACCGAATAGCACCCAAGCATGAAAATCACAGCAAAAACTACGAAAGTAAACTGCACCTCGGGATGCATACCTATCTGGAGTATGTGACGATCTAGACTACCTGCGTCAGAGGAGTGTGACGATCGAAGACCGGGCCGTCACAGTAATGTAACACATTCACAGGAGACTGTCAGAGGATCCAGAGAACCAGAAACAACAGGATAAAGGGAAAATCCGAGGAAAACACGGGCAACCAGGGCAAACAAAGGAAGGCAGGTTTAACAGAGATTCAAAGCATGATTGGCACTAGACGTCCCACCCTGATCGCCAAAAAAATATGTTGGTATTAATGCGTCCCTTCTTTTGCAAGATGGGCTATGATGCCAACTATGAGTAAATGATGAAATCAATCAACCTATGAACATGTGAATCATGAACCTAGGCAACCAGCACAAGCTCTAGCATGGGCATGCTAACTCAATCAAGACTAAACTAAGCAAATAAAGAAAAACACACGCCGGGGCGTGGAATAAGGAATAAAGGAAAACACACCGTATAGGTGGAACAAGCAAAGTAAAGAGGAGATATGATGAGAGAGAAAGCTAATGCCCAAACTAAGGAAAGATGTGATCGCCACTAAGGTAGAAACAAGCCAAAGACCTGATAAATACCTTAGAATAGGAGGATGATGCACCCGCCCACGGGAGAGAGAAAATAACCAGGAAACTGCAGCTCCGTCAGATGTAACGGTCGAAGACAGATGCGCCATAGAAAGTGTGACGGTCTCACGATAGACCGCTACAAGACTCTAACGCGCCTGCGCTAGGCCGTCAGAGCTTCTGCAGAATAGAAGTTGGCAATCTTTTGATCTCCAAGCTTTCCAGCCGACCAGAGAGCTTGGGCCTCGTGCTATGGACTCTGTATACCTGCAAAAGAGTGTAGAACACAAGAAAAACCACCCAGATTAGCCCTTAGACAAAGTAGTATCAATAATCCAAAGAAATTAAAAACATGCAAAAGGAAAGGGAAATACCGGGGAGGTTGGTTTTTTTTAACCCCTCTGGGGCGTTTTAAAAGATGGGAGGATGTTTTGAATGAATGCAGCAAGTGCAAGAACGTGGGAGATGGAGAGAGACAATGCTATGAATGTTTGAAAGGGGGAAAAGACACTAAGAATATGACTTGACTGAACTACACCCTTGGAAACGATGCTCCCTGGACTTTGGAAGCAGATGGACGTGGAAAGTAGTTCTCCTTGGTTGGTTCTAGCTCCAGGATGCGGCAGCACTTCGACGCAAACTCCAGATGTCTCCTCCTCAAGCCATGAAGTCAAGGGTTCTATTTATAGACCCTCAAAGTCTAGGTTCGAATTAGGAGGATAATGACTAGAATTTTGATGAAAACTTGGATAAATCTTGAAGATAATACTCTCCAGAGTCCACAGAATCAAACAGAAGCTTCTTAGGATGAGTATCGAGAGAGAAACCCTCAAACGAAACTTTTAGTTCGATCACGGAATAGCAGAGCAAAGGCCAGGCTTGTCAAGACTCTCTGTTGGATGTAACGGCCGCACGATAGACCGCCACACTAATGTAACGCTCCAGTCTTGGACCGTCACACAACCCTATCCACTATAAGATAAGATCAACGGGAGAAGTTTTTAAACGTTGTACTCTTCAAGAAGGTAACGGTCATAGATAGATGCGTCACAACCAATGTAACGGCTACACGATAAACCGTCACACCTAAGGGATAGGCAAAAAGATAAGCTTGAAAGGAAGCCTTAAACTTAAAGACTCTGGAAAGATGTAACGCACCATGGTAGATGCATTAGAGGACTGTAACGCCCCTATAATGGACCGTTAGACAAAATGAAAGTTCAAATGAAAATGAAGATTTGCTAAGCTTCGTCCAGCGGAATGAGACAAGGAACCATACTCAACCAAGGAGACATGACTCATGAAATAGACCTCAAATTGACCAAGAAGGCCCAATAAAGGTAAACAACTCGGAGCATCATATAAAATGAACAAGGAGATGACCCGACTTATCGCTCATAAAACGGGTGTCAACATATGCCCCTCTTTAACGTCCTCTTTGTAGGGGAGCGAGCGGAGGTGAAGCGAAAGCGAAAATGGAATATGGAGATGAAGTGAAAATGAAGTGGAGCGGACTGAAAAGTGGACATTAAGGCCAACGACACCCGTTCTCAACCAACGAGCGATAGGAATTTTCTGAAAAACTTCGGACCAATCGCAAGGAATGGCAGGACTGAATGACCCATGCCTAGAGGAACTAACAACTAAGGAAAGGAAAACACGGCTAGCCGCCGAGGCAACGGAAAGGAAAAGATATGAGCAACTAAACTCCAGATAGGAATCTTCAGCTAATCGGATCAAGCAAAGAGACAGAAGGATACCTTCCAATTCAGAATGGAATGACTCTCCTTGCTCGAAATCAAGAAACATAGATATTCACCATCATTGAGACAACTCAGACAAATGAACGCTCAAAGTTGCATATGATGCATGCTGGGCCAAAATAAAAGAAATCATTTAAAACGAATGCAAAGAAAGGATAAAATAAGAAAATACCCAAGAATAGTATTGCTAGACCAAAAAAACCAGGGTCAGGACATCATCTGCAACCACGGCGTGCAAGATAGAACCATTATCCCCAAGCTTTCCAACCCAATGGCCTATCCAATGATTAATCATGTGCACTTAGATCATCATCGTTTTTATTTAAGGGGATCATCAGATCCTAGAACACATGAATGACCAGCCGGTTCTCAAGATAGTATGTCATATATAACATATAGTAATGCATTAAGGGACATAGGGAATCGAGATACAATACCTGACTTACCTGCCTGGCGAGCGGATGGCAAAGCATGATGACGTAAATTTTGCAACAAGAAAGGGTTAGCCATCAACAATATAAATCATAGAACCAGGCATAACCAATAAGCATGAATTGCATAGACAAGATAATCATATAGGCATGAGATTTCTGATAAATAAAGCATCATCATCAAACACTCTGAAGAATGTAACGGTCCATGTAGGATGTGTTACATGATTCTGACGGATCCACCTTGGGCCGTTAGAGTTTGGCGATTCACATTCTTCAAAACAACACTTCAAATGACCTGATGGTCGTATAAGGATGCGTCAGAGTAGTGTGACGGTCTTACGATAGACCGTTACATTTCCTGAGCGTTCAAAAAACAAATTGAACGGTCACCCCCTCCCCATTCGCTCACAAACACCCAAACGCCAAAAAACGTCAACACCCCAAAAACCCCACCGTTCCTCCTCCGTCCGACGAACCATGGCCGGCGGTGAGCCGTCCTAGCCACCGAAGGTGAGGGAGAAAGGGAAGAAGAAGAAGGCCATCCGACGCCTCCGTCACCGGATTGAAGAAGAAGACACCCCGAGCCCTCCAACGAGCAAACCAACAGAGGAAACCCCTTCGATGGCCATGGAGGAGGCCGAGGAAGCCATGGGGAAGACCATGGGCGAGGAGGAAGCCACGGCAAGGGAGAAGAAGAAGAAGAAGAGCCAAGACCCCGAGGTAGGCCGATTTCCCTAAAATTCCAATTTTTGATTTTTTACGTGCATGCATGTGTGTTTGGAGGGTAGAAACTAGTCTGGGAACCCCTCTAGGAATGATTGTAGGCCTCCTATGGCCATTTCAGGAGCCAAGGAAAACAAAAGGGACAACGCCCCGTAGAAGAGAATGTGACGGTCATTGCAGCGACCGTCACATGCCTGACGCACCACCCTAGGTGCGTCAGAGGACTGTGACGCATCACTCTAGGGCCGTCAGAGAAACCAGAAGTAGAAATAATTTTTGGGATTTTTCAGTTTTCTAATTTTTTTGACGTTTTCATTTCTATTAATGCAATGTAATGAAATTATGATGAAATGACTGACTCAATGCTTCTAATTGTGTAGGGAAAAAGAAGAACGAGAATTTCATGGCTTCAAATTCGGGCGGTCTAACAGGCGTTGCCCGAGTACCAGAGAGAGCGGTTGGCCAAGATGGGATTCGTTGAGGTGTTGAGCATCGAGGTGACCCGGACAGATACGCCGCTCTTGTACGCACTCCACGAGAGATGGGACCCCGGGAGCCGAGCATTCATCTTCCCATGGGGTCACATGATCCCCACATTGGAAGACATGGCGAGGATCACCGGCTTACGAGTTCACGGAGCTGCCGTGACCGGGTGGACATACAGGTATTACAGAGTGCTAGCTCAGGAGCTACTAGGACTGGATCTGATCAGGCCAGGGCACACATCTTCTCAGCTGTCCAGGTCAAGACTGCAGGATAGCTTGGGACTGAGAGGAGCAACCATAGCGGTCGGCGAATTCCCCGAGCAGCATATAGACTGGGGGATAGAGCAGGTATGCCCACGAGTGGCGGTAGAGGCAGGACAGGAGGGAGACCGAGTCCTGAGACGATTCTTGATGCTTTTGTTCGAAAAATTGCTTTTTCCGACTGGAGCAGATGTGATCAGCTGCAGACTGCTGCCACTGCTAGAGGATTTGATGAGGGCATCCCTTGCCCCTCCACATTTTCTCCGGACTCGGATTGTTCGTCGACAAGCGCCATTATGTTAGTCATGTATTTTTGAGTCTAGTCATGTAATCTTAACATTTTATTTGAGTCAATATCATGTAATTTTCCCTTTATTTGAGTCATGTACCTAGGTTAGTGAGTCATTTTCCTAAGTATTGTGTCATTAGGTTAGTTTGTTAGGCTAGTGGGCCCAATTCATTGGGCTTGGCCCAAGAGCACCCCTATCCCTTCGGTTATTTGTCATTGAGTCAAATGTCAGGGACTTTTGTAGAAATGTGGGTTGCCTATATATAGGACCCCATTCCCCTCATTTTGAAGTAATGAACAATTGAATGAAAATTGAAATCCACTTCCAAATCCCACTAGATCTCTCACTCTCTCTCTCTCTAAGGGGTCCCCCCCTCTCTCTCTCTCTCCCTCCACCCCAATTTTTAGAATTTTCTCTCTCCTCCCCATTCACCCCTCATTAAGACCTCTCCCCTTCCCCATACACCCATTTAACTCCCCCCCAACCCAAGGTGGCATCCTCCAATCCACACCCCACCTCCCAACCCCCAACTACCCAACACCACTTCCTAAGCACCCCTTCCTCTCCCCAAGGTTGAAGGGGCTCTTCCCTAAGCCCAAATTCAAATTTCCCTCTCCCTAGGGCAGTGCCCTTCCATCTCCCCACCTCCCAAACCACCCAAAGTCGCAGCCCCCCTTCCCCATACCAGCCAAGTTCACCCTCCACCTCTTACTCTCTTGGCCATCCCCTTCCCCACCCCCTCATCTTCTTCTTATTCAGCCTCTGTTTCAGGCAGCAGAGTTGCAGCGACTTGCAGAGGCAGCCACGACCGTCTCTCAAAGATTCATGTGGCAAGGCCTACATTGATGGAATCATCATCGAGATAGCTTTCCAACGGTGGTGGTCTCGCCGGCTTCCGAGTTCGGAGCTGTCCAGAGGAGCGTCATCTTCAACGACTGTGCAATCTGTCCCAGACTGAAGACCAGAGCGATCTTGGAAGTTGTGCTGCGGTCAACCTTGGAGGAATTCGAGCACACTTCCTTCTACAAAATTCTTCTTCGTCTAGTCCTCCATTAGTAACAGAAAGAACAACGCCAATCGCCTGCCCGAGCTATTTGTTCTGAATTATTTCGTCGGAGTGTGCAGTCTACCACCAGTGGACTCAGGTTTGACCTGTCTTCATTTATCTGGCCACCATTCTCATCTCCGACCTCGGATTGTGGCCCCGTCAACTTCTGCTCGAAGCTACTCTGACCACGATCGCGTCACCACTAGTTTCGTTCAATTTTAAATTCGGGAGCGATCGCAGCGCCATCTGCAATCCACTGCATCAGTTCTACATCAGTCCGAAGCAGAGTGTTGCTGTCCTGCTCCAGTCGCTGGTCCGATCAGCCCCGAGGTCCAGAGCTTCCCAAAAAATTCAGGCATCATCCTCTGTCAGTTGGGAAACTTTTGGCGCGGTTTCGTCAAGATCTGAGCTCTGTGGAATTTGTGGCAGTGACATCACCGGCCCCCTGTCCAACAATTCTGAAGGTTGGCAGAACCGGCGGGGATCGACAAATCAAGTTTCCTTAGCATAAGTCCCCACCCCGCTTGGCCGGCTGAAGGCCCCTCCCTGCGTGGAGGTAGTATTGGATGTAATAATATTAATCCCCACCCCAAGATCACCCCTCCTGCGAGAGGTGTAGTTGTGTAATCTTTCCATTTTAGGTTGAAGCGACACCGACGCGGCGTGCGGGTGCATACCCTCGCCTCCCCGCTCGCCCCCGTCTCCGGTCAAAGTCGGCGTCTTCACGCCGGCTAGGTGAGCTCCTGAACATCTCTCATTGCTGTAATGAACTTGCTTAGCTTAGTATTGCTATAGTTACTTTGTCGGCGGTAAGAGAGTGTCCGATTTTAAATTGCTACCCAAATTGAGTGACCACCGCGGGCGAGTTGTGAGAGCATTCACTTAACCCACACCCTTGGTGTGTTGGCCGCCCATGATTTGGGCATCCTAGGCCCATTTGGGGTTCTCCCCAAGCTATCCAACCATTGGAGCCTCAAGGTCCCGCCTCGGACCCTCTCCAACATCGCCTAGTCACCATCGGGCACTAGTGTGCTCCATCCGGGTGAGCTCGCTAGTGTGAGTCCGCTGCTCAAACTTGAATGCTTGCAAAATAGGTCCATAGGTGGTGTCACATCAAGTGGTATCAGAGCCAGGTTCACAACTTGTCTCTATCAAGGTGGTCCTAGGGCATGTCTATGCATTTAGAGTCTTCAAGTGCATCACTCTTGTCCCCTAGTATGGCCACCTCATATCGACCTTACAAATCGTCCCACTCCATAAGTCCAAGCCACCAAGAGATGCCTACCACTAACACCCATAACTTCCCTGGCCATGTCAACTACTTCATGAAAGCCTTGACCTGTGCCAATGAGCGGCTTGATAACATATCGGGCCGACTCAACCAACTTGGAGAAAATAGGCCCGCCCCAAGGACGGACGATAGGATGGTCCCTTTCCCACTTCCCACCTTTGATGGAATCTCTCCTAGAGAATATTTAGATTGGGAAGCTACAATGGACCAATACTTCACTTGGTATCATATGTCCGAGGATGAAAAGGCATTGGTTGCCAAAATGTAACTTACCAAACGGGCAGAAACTTATTGGATGCAAATTGTCGGGCTAAAGGTACTTAGAAGGGAAACTCCCATCACCACTTGGAAGGACATGAAGGAGCAACTTAGGGCTAGATATGTTTCCCCATCATACTCAAATCATCAAGACCTAAGGAGCACTTCAACTCCTTCATCCCCACCTAGCCAACCCATGACCCTAATTCCCCATTCCACATCACTTCCCACCTATCCTACCCCAACCACCACACCAGCACCCTACCTACAAACTCCCACCACAACCATATGTCCACAAACCCAATTGGACCTCGTGTCCACCCATCCACCGAGGCCCATAATGGCCACCACCCCCAAACCCAAAACCCCTCACCAAACCCATACCCCACAAGCCTCCTTGACCACCACCACAAACCCACCATCATCCCCAAAAAGGGACACATCTCCCAAAACAAATCAACCCAAAATCCCTCACCCAACCCTCCTCCCGCTTCCTACACCAATCTTTCCCCAACCTAGGCCTCCTCTACTTCCCCTTCCTATCCCAACCCAAGCCCATGCTTGTTCACCACCCCGGGTGTGTCATACGCTAGCTATCACCAAACCACCCACCATAGATCCCCCTACTCCATTAGCAATAGAAGTTGCAACCCACACACCCACCCAAGTGGAGAAGGATGCCCATCCGGATCCACCTCCCAACATAGAGGAAATCCAAAGGCCAAACAACTCACACACCTCTAGCCTAGCTCCTCTAGAGACACCCAACCTCACCATATGTAAGTCCATACTCCAATGGCTCAAGAAAGGTTTCACCATTCCTAGTTCACAACCATGCCACCTACCCATGGGATATCAATCCCAAATCATTCCCATTCAGCCACATGTCACTTATGAAACTTCCTATTGTGTGGAAGATTTGGGAGACTTAGTGAACTACCTACATTGGCAAATTCACTTGACCAATATGCTAGCCATGAGACCATCCGAAACTAACACCATTAGCCTAGCATATCCCACCATTGGCTCCATCACTTCCATCTACACTAATGGCCAAGTTACTAGTGAGATCATCCTCCTTCTTCCCATGGAGGAAGAACCTATCCTATTCCACTCCCCAACCATAGAGATCCCAAGTGCTTTGATCGGCCAACCCATTAGCAACTTTGGCCCAATTATTGAGGAGGAGGACTCACCATTCGAGGACCTTGAGAGCATAGAGTACTCCTACCAAGGTGACCCTTACCATGATCCCTTTAACCCTTTTCTATGGGAGCCTAGATCTCCATGTAACCCACTCACCTTATTCACCACCCACCCTTTCCTACCCCCACCCACCATGTTGGGCCAAGCCCACCTCATCCATGACCCAGGTTACACCATAGGAATCATGACCTTAGGCAACACCCGCCTAGAGATCAAGAAGGTGCCCCACCCTATATCCACCTACCTAGATCCCTTCGACCCTTTTGAGTGGAAGCTCAAAGACCACCCCACCATCCCACATGAGGAAGTCATCTTTGGGAAAGGAATTCATATGTCTTGGCACATCACACCGCTTGGCATGATTAGTCCGTCGGGTACATTCATCCATATCACCCACATGTCAAGAAGAAAACATGAGTGGTCAATATTTGGTTGTAATGGTCCACCATCATTCATCATAAATCTCAAGCATGATAGGAGCATTCATGGATGTCCTGGTCCTCCAACATTCATCACACACACTCACAAGAGGGACACCTATGGATGCCCCGGTCCTCCCAAATCCTTCAAAGTCTTCATAACATCAATGCATGATAGGTCTATATGTGGTTGTCCTGGACCCCCTTTGCATACCATACATTGTCAACTCACACCGCATCATAGTACATGGCATATGCATTCAAGCAAGTATCAAGCAACAAGCGGTGGGATTCACAAGAAACGAGCACAAACTCCTAAGCACCACTTTGAGTTCCAAGTTGACAACTTGGCGATGATGACTTTGCAGTGGCTCTACTTTAGGGCCACCTCCAATCTGAGGGCACGAGGACTTGGACCTTGCCAAGTTCCGAGTGGCTTTGGCAACCAAGCTTATGGGTTAAACTTTCAAAAGGGTTTTGGGATTCTCCCCATTTCTCATGTGGTGGATCCAGCACGCTCTAAGGGCACCGTGGTGGATCCTAGTGAGTGCCTCGAACTTACACCTACCCTTGTGAGAGATACCCTCGGAGTGCCACCACAAATAGCCTGAGAGCCCGACGTGAGCACACAGCGGCAATACTAGGCAAGCAAGATCCCATCGCCAGCATGAGGGTATGACGAAGCCACTTTGTCGAGCTGAAGTGCCGTTCCTCGACTATGGTCGCGGGTTGAGTATGGAGATCGTGGATCACCCAGAGCCGCAGTTCGATGTACTACTTCCCTGGTGGACCCATACTCGACGGGGTCGAGTTTTCCCCACCCCAGGGGTATGATGAGGGCATCCCTTGCCCCTCCACATTTTCTCCGGACTCGGATTGTTCGTCGACAAGCGCCATTATGTTAGTCATGTATTTTTGAGTCTAGTCATGTAATCTTCACATTTTATTTGAGTCAATATCATGTAATTTTCTCTTTATTTGAGTCATGTACCTAGGTTAGTGAGTCATTTTCCTAAGTATTGTGTCATTAGGTTGGTTTGTTAGGCTAGTGGGCCCAATTCATTGGGCTTGGCCCAAGAGCACCCCTATCCCTTCGGTTATTTGTCATTGAGTCAAATGTCAGGGACTTTTGTAGAAATGTGGGTTGCCTATATATAGGACCCCATTCCCCTCATTTTGAAGTAATGAACAATTGAATGAAAATTGAAATCCACTTCCAAATCCCACTAGATCTCTCTCTCTCTCACTCTCTCTCTCTCTAAGGGGTCCCCCCTCTCTCTCTCTCTCTCCCTCCACCCCAATTTTTGGAATTTTCTCTCTCCTCCCCATTCACCCCTCATTAAGACCTCTCCCCTTCCCCATACACCCATTTAACTCTCCCCCAACCCAAGGTGGCATCCTCCAATCCACACCCCACCTCTCAACCCCCAACTACCCAACACCACTTCCTAAGCACCCCTTCCTCTCCCCAAGGTTGAAGGGGCTCTTCCCTAAGCCCAAATTCAAATTTCCCTCTCCCTAGGGCAGTGCCCTTCCATCTCCCCACCTCCCAAACCACCCAAAGTCGCAGCCCCCCTTCCCCATACCAGCCAAGTTCACCCTCCACCTCTTACTCTCTTGGCCATCCCCTTCCCCACCCCCTCATCTTCTTCTCATTCAGCCTCTGTTTCAGGCAGCAGAGTTACAGCGACTTGCAGAGGAAGCCACGATCATCTATTAAAATTCAGGTGGCATGGCCTACATTGATGGAATCGTCATCGAGATAGCTTTCCAATGGTGGTGGTCTCGCCGGCTTCCGAGTTCGGAGCTGTCCGGAGGAGCGTCATCTTCAATGACTGCGCAATCTGTCCCAGACTGAAGACCAGAGCGATCTTGGAAGCTGTTCTGCGGTCAACCTTGGAGGAATTCGAGCACACTTCCTTCTACAAAATTCTTCTTCGTCTAGTCCTCCATTAGTAGAAGAAAGAATGAAACCAATCGCCTGCCCGAGCTATTTGTTCTGAATTATTTCGTCAGAGTGTGCAGTCTGCCACCAGTGGACTCAGGTTTGACCTGTCTTCATTTATCTGGCCACCATTCTCATCTCCGACCTCGGATTGTGGCCCCGTCAACTTCTACTCGAAGCTACATCGACCATGATCGTGTCACCGCTAGTTTCGTTCAATTTGAAGTTCAGGAGCGACCGCAATGCCTTCTGCAATCCACTGCATCAGTTCTGCATCAGTCTGAAGCAGAGTGTTGCTGTCCTGCTCCAGTCGCCGGTCCGATCAGTCCCGAGGTCCAGAGCTTCCCAAAAAATTCAGACATCATCCTATGTCAGTTGGGAAACTTTTGGCGCAGGTTTCGTCAAGATATGAGCTCTGTGGAATTTGTGGCAGTGACATCACCGGCCCCCTATCCAACAATTCTGAAGGTTGGCAGAATCGGCGGGGATCGGCAAATTGGGTTTCCTTAGCATAAGTCCCCACCCCGCTTGGCCGGCTGAAGGCCCCTCCCTGCGTGGAGGTAGTATTGGATGTAATAATATTAATCCCCACCCCAAGATCACCCCTCCTGCGAGAGGTGTAGTGGTGTAATCTTTTCATTTCAGGTTGAAGCGACACCGACACGGCGTGCGGGTGCATACCCTCGCCTCCCCGCTCGCCCCCATGTCCGGCCGGAGTCGGCGTCTTCACGCCGGCTAGGTGAGCTCCTGAACATCTCTCATTGCTGTAATGTACTTGCTTAGCTTAGTATTGCTATAGTTACTTTGTCGGCGGTAAGAGAGTGTCCGATTTTAAATTGCTACCCAAATTGAGTGACCACCGCGGGCGAGTTGTGAGAGCATCCACTTAACCCACACCCTTGGTGTGTTGGCCGCCCATGATTTGGGCATCCTAGGCCCATTTGGGGTTCTCCCCAAGCTAGCCAACCATTGGAGCCTCAAAGTCCCGCCTCGGACCCTCTCCAACATCGCCTAGTCGCCATCGGGCACTAGTGTGCGCCATACGGGTGAGCTCGCTAGTGTGAGTCCGCTGCTCAAACTTGAATGCTTGCAAAATAGGTCCATAGGTGGTGTTACATCAGGACTTGAGCAGAGTGGGGAAGTACGCATGGGGAGCGGCAGCGCTTGCCTTCCTCTTCGAGTCGCTCAGTACCACAGATCAGCAGACAATGTTGGGCGGCTTCTCGCCTTTCCTTCAGGTAAAATTTCAAGCTCTAAATGCTTTCTATATGCTCATGATTATGCATGCTCATGCTGACACTTGACCCCTAAATGCAGATTTGGAGCTTCGTGTACCTTCCAGGGATTGGACGAGGCACACAGCTACGTCCCGAGCGGATCCCCATCGCGAGGCGGTGGGTGGTAGCGAGGGACACGGGATCGATCAATAGGCTGACCCGGGCCATCCAGGATGATCTTGACTCATTCCCACATATAGCGGTAAGCTCCAAACTCAAATGGCCTCTATGCTTCTAAATGCTTCCAAATACCGTTGACTGCATGTGAATGCTTCTGAATGCTTTTAATGATTTTTAGGTGAGATGGACCACATACCGAGGTGAGGGCTACGAGGGGCTGCCTTGGGTTGAGAGTTCACTAGCCTACAGTGGGCGAGACATATGGTTGCACTGCATCAACGTGATCGAGCCCCTGCACTACCGACTGATTTTACGGACTCGGGGACTACACCAGCCCGAGGTGACCTTCCCCCGCCGTGATGATGAACGCCCGGGCAAGTCTTCGAAGGGCATTAGAGGTGATGTGGACTGGTGCGCTCGAAAGGCCAAGTACGTCCACGATTGGAACAAGAAGGGTCGGGCTGTGAAAGATCGGGCGGAGAGTGATGAGGCATACCTCAAGGCTTACTCACAACGGTACGGGAATCAGGTCTGCAGAGGTGCCCGACGACCGGTATGAAAATCATAAATTCAAACTCTGGGTTTCCTTATTCAGTTTAATGAAATTCATATATGCATTGACACTGAATTTCTAAATGTAGCTGGACCCTCAGGGACGCATAGCCGAGCTCAAGGGGCTTCTCCAAGCCACCATCCAGCAACGAGACGAGTACCGGACCGCCCTGGAGCTCTTGGTGAGTTTATGCAAACATCTAGACTTAAATGCTTACGATTATGATGATTGGCTAACTTTTGACTTCTAAATGCAGTGGGCCGAGGGAGCCCAGAGGACCGGATAGGATGCACCATCCTCCTCTTCCCAACCGGCCGCGGGTCGACGGGAGCGGGATGCGGACTTCGCTCGAGCAGTATCTCGGGCCGAGGAGGCGGAGGCTACCCTCGCAGGGCGGGTAAAAAAACCTGAACCTAAATGCTTCTTTTAGACTTAAATGCCTAATGGACTAACCATGATAAAATGCAAAATGCAGGCGAGAGAACTGACCGCGGCTTTGGTCGAGACAGAGCGAGCTCGAGCGGACCCGAGCAGTACTGGACCGTTCCCAAGCTGAAGCAGGGTGTCTTCAGGCAGAGGTGGCCCGGCTGAGAGGAGAATTGGAGCGGGCAGCCACCGAGACTACAGACCTTGATAGATACCGGACCGAGGCTCGGGCGGCGCGACTCCAGGTGCATGACTTAAAGATAGAACTCTGGGCCATGGAGCGGACAGTCCGGACGATCAGCCGGGGGCCCGTGCTGAGTGCATCCCGGAGTGCTACAGCGGGAGGCACATAGAGCGGAGCACCGAGCAGATCGGTAGGAAACTACCTGGCTAGTTCTTCCGATCGGTGGAGGAACGAGGAGGTGGATCGAAGACGATCACGAGAGGAGGAGCATACAAGACTCTAACGCGCCTGCGCTAGGTCGTCAGAGCTTCTGCAGAATAGAAGTTGGGAATCTTTTGATCTCCAAGCTTTCCAGCCGGACAGAGAGCTTGGGCCTCGTGCTATGGGCTCTGTATACCTGCAAAATAGTGTAGAACACAAGAAAAATAACCCATATTAGCCCTTAGACAAAGTAGTATCAATAATCCAAAAGAATTAAAAACATGCAAAAGGAAACGGAAATACCGGGGAGGTTGGTTTTTTTTAACCCCTCTGGGGTGTTTTAAAAGATGGGAGGATGTTTTGAATGAATGCAGCAAGTGCAAGAATGTGGGAGATGGAGAGAGACAATGCTATGAATGTTTGAAAGGGGGAAAAGACACTAAGAACATGACTTGACTGAACTACACCCTTGGAAACGATACTCCCTGGACTTTGGAAGCAGATGGACGTGGAAAGTAGTTCTCCTTGGTTGGTTCTAGCTTCAGGATGCGGCAGCACTTCGACGCAAACTCCAGATGTCTCCTCCTCAAGCCATGAAGTCAAGGGTTCTATTTATAGACCCTCAAAGTCTAGGTTCGAATTAGGAGGATAATGACTAGAATTTTGATGAAAACTTGGATAAAGCTTGAAGATAATACTCCCCAGAGTCCACAGAATCAAACGGAAGCTTCTTAGGATGAGTATCAAGAGAGAAACCCTCAAATCAAACTCTTAGTTTGATCACGGAATAGCAGAGCAAAGGCCAGGCTTGTCAGGACTCTCTGTTGGATGTAACGGCCGCACGATAGATCGCCACACTAATGTAACGCTCCAGTCTTGGACCGTCACCCAACCCTATCCACTATAAGATAAGATCAACAAGAGAAGTTTTTGAACGTTGGACTCTTCAAGAAGGTAACGGTCATAGATAGATGCGTCACAACCAATGTAATGGCTGCACGATAAACTGTCACACCTAATGGATAGGCAAAAAGATAAGCTTGAAAGGAAACCTTAAACTTAAGGACTCTAGAAAGATGTAATGCACCATGGTAGATGCGTTAGAGGACTGTAACACCCCTATAATGGACCGTTAGAGAAAATGAAAGTTCAAATGAAAATGAAGATTTGCTAAGCTTCATCCAGCGGAATGAGACAACGAACCATACTCAACCAAGGAGACATGACTCATGAAATAGACCTCAAATTGACCAAGAAGGCCCAATAAAGGTAAACAACTTGAAGCATCATATAAAATGAATAAGGAGATGACCCAACTAATCGGTCATAAAACGGGTGTCAACAATGGTGTAAGGGCTGGCGGGATGGTGGGGAGTGTGGTGGGTGCAAAAGGTGGTCGGGAAGGGATAGTGGGTGGAGCAGAGGTGAAGGTGGTGGGCCGGAGGATGGATGGAACAGGAGGCGCAGGGGAACTGGTATGGTGGAAGGCCAAGAGATGGGCGGGGGTCTCATCATCAAAGGACCACCCAACGTTAGGGGCTGGGCGGTGGACTGCGTTAACTTGAGCTGGTGCCGGCGGCTATTGGTGTTGTTGCTGCTGAGGAGCGGGCGGATGTTCTGGCATGGGTGATGCGGGACGAGACACGGACACGACAAGCTCGCGATCGTCCCTTAACGAGGGAAGCGTCGGACGTGCGCGGTTGAGAAACCGGCAAGAGCTAGGGTGGTCGGCTCTCTCTTTCGTGCCCGGATCAGGTCACGGGACGGTAATGCTCACTCTCGCAGCAGCGGTGATACAAATAGAAAGCGAGCTAGTTACCCTATCATGCTCTCTAGCAGCGGCATAAACAAGTATATATGAAAATAAGTAAATGCCGAGTGTAGGGAGCGAGAACGATACCTCCACGCGCTCGGCGTGGGGACGACGGACCCGGCCGAAACTCGTACTCCCGGAACAATATTACACAATATTACAGAAATGCAAGCCGCTGCCCACTCCACGCAGGGAGGTAAAGGGCTACACAATGGGGTCCGGGAGGACCGAATTCGGGTTGACGGGCGGCTTCTCGCGTTGATTCGGCAATGCCCGAACTAATGACGGTGGGGCCCACGTGCTGTCCTGAGGGGCCGTGTGGGACCCAGGTCACCGCTGTGGTGGGGGACACTGATGGAAGCGATCCCCGGGCTGGCGGAACGCTGGAACGACGATTGGAGGCCGGGCGGCTCCGGCCGGCGCCCGTCGGGAAAACTTCCCACGGATCTGCAGTTTCTGGTTTTCAGCGCGCTGTCTGGCGAGAATGGACGCTGCGATCAGATCCGATGTCGGATTGACACGAAATTAGCGCCGTTGGAAAGCTGACTCGAAGTACTTCAATGTAGGCCTAGAGATCTGGCCTGGATCTTCGCTGATCTGGACTTATGGTATTTTCAACCTCCTGTTGTACAGTAACTGAACAGTCAGATCTGCAGAGCTGATCTCTCATAACTGCCGTTGACCGCTAGGAAGACCTTAGATGCAGACTTCGACTTCTTCATGAAAGTTGTAGGATTTTGAGTTGGGAAGATGTCAAAGTTGGTTTGGACACGTTTGGATGTGTCTATGAATTTCTATGATTTGTTTACTGGAAGAAGGTCGGATCTGGGAACAGGCTGGAAGTACTGTAGCTCCAGTAGAACATGAATTTTGAAAAAATAGGTAAAAGACTCAAAAACAATTAATAAAAATTGTGGAGTTAGGGAAAAATGGACATAACTCCCAGTTAAATTGGGAGGTCTAAACAAATTTAAAAGGGTGGTAGAAGGGGACGAACTCAAAGGTTCTATCACTGTAGACAGAGACAGATCTGATCTGAGTTTGGGGAATGAATGAAGTGGAAACAATATGAAACGAGAGAATTTGAGCCTGAGTTTTTTTGTGGGGAAGGGGCTATAAGGTAGGAACCAACCCTAAAAATTTGAAGTCGATCTGAACTCGTGGCTGACTTGAGGAATTTTCGAGCTTCACCTCTGTCCAGTAAGACAGAACACCAAAATTGATCCCATG